>VWZX01002961.1:93551-747881 GCA_013399015.1 Galbula dea | reverse complement strand
GTTTAGCCTCCTGTCAATCAGCACCCCCAGGTCCCTTTCCACCTGACTGCTCTCCAGCCACTCTGTCCCCAGCCTGTAGCGCTGCATGGGGTTGTTGTGGCCAAAGTGCAGGACCCGGCACTTGGCCTTGTTGAACTTCATCCTGTTGGAATCAGCCCATGTCTCCAGCCTATTAAGGTCCCTCTGCAGAGCCCTCCTGCCTTCCAGTGGGTCGACACTCCCACCCAACTTGGTGTCATCCACAAATTTACTCATGATGGACTCAATCCCCTCATCTAAATCATCGATGAAGATGTTAAACAGAACTGGACCCAACACTGATCTCTGGGGGACACCACTGGTGACCGGCTGCCAGCTGGACGCAGCCCCATTCACCAGCACTCTCTGCGCCCGGCCATCCAGCCAGTTCTTAACCCAGCTGAGAGTGCACCTGTCCAAGCCATGGGCTACCAGTTTATCCAGGAGTATGCCATGGGAGACAGAGTCAAAGGCCTTGCTGAAGTCCAGATAGACTACATCCACAGGCTCCCTTCATCCACCAGGCAGGTTACCTGATCATAAAAGGAGATCAGATTGGTCAGACAGGACCGGCCCCTCACAAAGCCGTGCTGGCTGGGTCGGATCCCCTGTCCATCCTGAAGGTGCTCTGTGATTGCACTCAGGATGATCTGTTCCATAACCTTGCCAGGCACTGAGGTCAGGCTGACAGGCCTGAGAAGCCCAAGACCAAGTGTCCTGGCATATCAGCAAGGAAGAAACAAAGCCAGGGAGAAGCCTCCCCACATACAGACACACGAGAAGTTTCAGGTAGGCGGGAGGTGGCCCCACATGCACTAGACAGCCTGCGGGGCCTCCGGTGGAAGCAGCTCGGCCTCCCGCGACCCCGCAACGCCGGGGAGGAGCCCGCCTGGCTCGCCGGAGCCCGCCGCCCGCTTCGGTCGCTGAGGCCTTCCCGGAGCAGAGGTGCCCGGACGGAACGGTGGAGCCGGTACTCACACATCCAAGCGCGGGCGGCGGTGCGGCTCAGACATCAGCCGGCAGCAGGCTCCCCTTCCGACTGTAGCGGCCCGGCGGCGAACCTGAACCCCCACGGCCCTTGGACCTCCGGCGGGGGACGAGGCTGCGGCGGCGGGTGCCCCGCGGAGCGGCCCTTCTCCCGCCGGGGCAGACCCACCTCGCCGCTGCCCGCCGGCGCCCGGCCCCCCGCAGCAAAACAGGAGCAAGGAGCAGGGACGGACAGCCGCGACGGCCCAACGGGGAAGAGAAAGAAAGGGAAGAGGAGGTGAGCAGGCCTGACTTCAACGCCCCGGCGCCGACCTGCACACCGCTGGCTACCCGCACCACCGCAGCTGCCCAGGAGACGTGGCAGTGAGAGTTGATGCTCTCATCACAGGGCGACAGGCGGCAGCGGTAACAGCAGCAACCACCGCAGCAGCCGCCAACCGCGGCCGGCCCAGAGAGGGAAGGGCGCTGCGGAGGCGGGACAACCTCCCCACGCCACCATCTTAGTGGTGTCAGCCTATCTTAGTGGGTGGTGTTAGCTGGGCCGCCATCTTGGTGGTGGCAGCCACGCTGTTGTGGCTTCATGGCTGGTTTCTTAAATCCGTGCGCTATCGGCACCTTGGCTAGACCCAAAGGAGCTGCTGGGGGGAGGTTGCTTCGTCTCTTTACTTGCTTTTTGCTGCAGCAAGAACATATTTTCTTTGCTCTAGACTCACAAGTATGAATAAATAGAGAAAGCTCCATGTTTTGCATCATGAGATAACAAAAACCCCCCATCATAATTAACTGCTTCATTGAATAATTATTATATAATCACAATTAACTGCTTCATTACAGCCAGCAAATCTGTTTATCTCAAGACTGAATATCAACAGCCACCCTCAGCTGAAGTGTGACACAGAGATGACTACCTGGAGAAGACCTGAGTGATCTGAATATATTAGAAGGTATGCACAGGAAACCAGGACAGGCTCAGGGCGCTGAAAGACCCTGAGGAGCCAGCAGTGGGCAAGGGACTTTAGGCAGTATGTGCAATAGCCACCAAGAGGCAGCAAATAGCAAAGGTTGGTGGTGGTGGTTGACGTGAAAAGAACGCAAGGCTTTCTTAGCAGCTTTCAGCAAGTGACTTCTGGGCCAGTTTATAGGTACCAGCACAACGTGGGCCTACTTCTGATATAGAATTCTACCTTCTCATTCCCTGTCAGCAGCTGAGTATCTGTCCCTCATGCATTCACTTTCCTTCCTCCAGCCTCAGCAGCATCTTCAGATAATTTTCCTGTCTATGAACTGGAGCACAGCTGCTGTGCTCTGAACAGACCACACGTGCCTGCCTCACTGACCTCACATCTCAGCTTTGCTTATCCCTCTCCCTGTATCCACAAAAATGACCAGTGACATTCCAGTTGTACCAGCAGACTGTGGCCTGTTGTCTGCGCCTCTGTAATGTAATACCTTATGTAAGGTTAGATTTGCCTAAATTACTGAGGATTGTGTCAGTTCTTCACCTTCCACCAGATGGTGCCCTCTCCTACCTTCTACACACTTCCTACACTGTCGTGTAGTACACACCTTCCACTAGGCAGTCTGCCAGAAGGTTCTTTTGTTCTTGGAGCAGCTGGGGTATTTTACTTAGTGTGTGCTGGGACTGGGCTTCAAGGTTTACAGTAAGGTGTAGTTGAATAAGGCACAGTAAAAACAGGAGCACAGAACTGGATTTAACACAGCTATAATAACATTCTTACAGAAAACACTAGTGTCAAGGGGATCGACGAGTCACCGATGTCTGAATACAAGGCAGAACTTCATCCTGTGCCCACACTAACACCGGTTGGATTTTGTGCCTGGGAAGTCAGCATTAAGAACTTACAAAGGTTCTGCTGCATCACCTCTGCATGCAGGAAAGGGTCAGTGCTGTTGTTCACCTTTTGAGGCCATGTTACATAAGGCAAACAGCTTTCATCCAAAAGATTTATCAGGTGAAAGGCCTGTTTAAACTGTGAGACTGAAGAACATGAAAAGAAAGGCTGCTTCCCTGCTGCAGGGAAGAGCACCTGATGTGGGCTTTCTATCTGCGTCCAAGAAAAATGATGCTTCTGTACATCTTCCACAAGTTGTTATGGAACAATTTTACTTCTGATCACAGATGTCTGTGTGAATAGGAAACTATCCTGGAGGGCTTGAAAATCCACTCCTGCTTAGCAAATAGCAATACTAAGAGAAACAGACCCAAATGACTGACATTCTGATTCCCTTGGCCCAGAAATTTCTGATTGTCTATTGAGATAAACTACATCCAGGATCAGTTCATTGGTAATTTTTTAGTAGCATTAAGAACCTGATGATATGGATTTGATTTCTGAGGGAAACTGTTTGTGCTGTGCTAAGAAAACTGATGAGGTATCAGGTTTTCCATCTGTTATCATTGCCTTTTCCCAAACAAGGAAAAAAATGTCCATTCATCACCTCAACATAATAATGTTAACATGCCACATATTGTGTGTCCATTTCCAAACTGGAGACATAGCGTTCCACAGAAATAACTACTACTAAGCTTACAGATAATTTTTTATTGAATGGCATCACTTCCAGAACTAATGATCTTTGGTCTTTTTCAAAGATTTCAAAAATATGTCACACTTTGAAAAACCTGGAGTTACTGGGACTTTGGGGAGGAAAAAAACAGTTTGTACTACATCTGCATGTGGCATGGGACCCAATGACACATGGCTGATACTCTGGGTAGCTTTAGTTCTTGCCATATTCTACAAGTGAGATTAAAATCAACAGGTAAAGAAAGATCTCTTGCCTAGGACAATATGAATTTTTGAGGTAGGAGAAAAATGTAAGGGTTTGTTTAATAAAAAATTAAAGATAGATCACTGAAGGAAACACCAGAGTCAGGATCCTTCTCAGTACAGACTCCTTTACAATGAGATTCATGAGACAGGTTTTTTTGGAACAAGCATTTAGTTCATAACATTTAGTTAACATTTATTAGCATAATATTTAGTTAACATTTATTAGCATAACATTTAGTTCAGAGGAAAGAAAACCAATTAAACAAAGTTTGGCAAAAAAAAATGCCAGGTACGAATGCATGTGAAGGAAAACACAGAGGGATTTTTATAACTGTGTAGCTATAAAAGTGCCTATATTGTTTTAACACAGCCTTTTATGGGCCACAAATGGAGTTAATTGCTGTTCTCAGTGGATTAGGATTTGGAAGCTGTTAAGTTCTGATTCCTGAGATTCTATGAACTCCTACCACACCTCATCTAAGTTTGCTGTAAATACGGAAGTGAAATTCAACTTTCGACAGGTACCAGCAGTGCAAATCCTGTAACGCCCACGGCCCTCAGAACCACCCTGCAGCTTCCAAATTCCCAGGCGCTTTCGCATTCCCGCCAATGGCAAGACCTGGCACAGTTCTGGCACCCAGCCACGAAAGCTGAACCGTCGGCAACATCTGACCTGTGCTGATAAAAGTTACGCCTCCCGAGTTTGCTCTGAAATCCTAAAGCAAACAAGCGGATAAGGCCTGCTGGCCCACTACTCTTAGCCCGGCCGAGGAGCTTCCATCCTGTCATCGCGGGACGTGTGTCTGTGGAGTGATAGCTGACGTGCTGTGGCAACCACCGCCACAGCGGGGTCACTCTATCCCTCCGGCGCGGGGTGGGTAGAGGGGGGAATATCTCTGTGGCGGGAGGTGGCCGCTCTATCCCTCCGCTCTATTGTTGGCGGGGTCGCCGGTGGGACCAGCAAGTAAGGGCCAGCCATGGGCCGGCCATGTCCATGTCCATCCCATCCCTTTTCCCATTCCCTTTTGGAGAGAGGGCCCGCCGCCTTCCCCACTTGTATTCCACCCCTCACCGCTATCTGACCTGAGCTGATAAAGTTATGCCTACCGAGTTTGCTCTGAAATCCTAAAGCAAACAAGCGGATAAAGCCTCCTGGCCCGCCGAAGAGCAGCCATCCTGCCACCCTGGCGTATGTATGTGTGTATGGGGAGAGTGGGGGGAGGTGGTGTCGTGCGCAATGACCGCCACTGCGGGGTCACTCTATCCCTCCAGCGGGGGGAATCTCTGTAGCGGGAGGCGGCCGCTCTGTCCCCGCACTCTATGGTTGGCGGAGCCCTAGGGCTGTGGGCCCGGGGTCGGCGGTGGTGGTACTGCTGCGGTGCGCGAAGTGCGGCCGGCACGTAATGGCCGGTAGCTGGCCGTCCGTCCCCTTCCCGGTTGCCCTTGGGAGGAGAAGAGAGGAACGGAGTCAAAAAAAGGAGACCACACCGCCTTCCATCGCCACCTCCATTCCGCCCCTCGCCCCTCAGGCGCAGTCCTTCGGCAGCGTTTGGGCGCGCGCGTCCCCCCTCCAGCACGCGGCTCTCGGGCGGTGAGGTGAGGGGGCGCGCGGTAGGGCGCCTGCGCGCGACGGGGTAGTGATTGGCCGTTGGTGCGTAGCCGCGCCGAGGTAAAGTGGGCCCCGACGGAGGGAGAAAGTGTGCGGTCAGTGGGTGTCCTTCGGTACAGGCCTCGTAAGTACCGGTCTCGGTTGAAAAAATTGGAGGAGCGTGGTGGGGAGCTGCCTGCCGAGAGGGTGAGCCGGTTCCCAACCGCAGCGAGCGAGCGAAGAGGGGTTTTCGGCAACGAGTGTGGGAGGGAGCGGGGTGTTGGGTCTGGGTTAAGTTGTGGAGGGACGGGTGAGGAGGTGTAAATGAGCGATGAGGATAAGTTTAGTCTGAAGAGGTTGCTTAGTCTGAAGAAGAGGAGGCTCAGGGGAGACCGTCTCTCCCCCTCTCCCCCTCTCCCCCTCTCCCCCTGAAAGGAGGTTCTAGCAAGGCTGGAGTCGCTCTCTTCTCCCAGGTTACCCGGACAAGAGGAAATGGCCTTAGGTTGCACTAGCAGAGGTTTAGATTTAATATTAAGACAAATTTCTTCATAGAAAGAGTTGTAAGGCATTGGCCCAGGCTGCCCTGGGCAGTGGTGGAGTCACCGTCCCTGGATGTGTTCAGAAACCGTCTAGATGTGGTACTGAGGGACATGGTTTAGTGGCATGGTGGTGATAGGTTGACAGTTGGAATTGATGATCTTAAAGGTCTTTTCCAACCTTCGTGATTCTGTAACTTCACGACAGGGTTTTAGTTTTAAATCCTTATGGAAAGAGTGAAGGGAGGTTTGTTTAATTGTGCCTCATACATTAAGCACCTGGTATGTGGAGAAAATGAGGTAATTTCCTGCAGCTAACCTCTTCTAGCCTGTCCCCCCCGTATGTGCAGGGAATCTCTCTGCAGTGATCTGTCACAGACATCAAAGGCAGGACTTGAAGATGTGATCTTGCAAATAGTCTGCTGGTATATGATTTCATTCTATTGTAGTGTGACTGATGTAATTGGGAGCAGTTTTATATCTAAAAACTACATACCGGGTGGAAGTACTTAACTGCATCAGGCTCAGGAGGATGGATGTAGTGCACTGGTGTTTCCATTTTAACTGAAGGTTTTCAACGGTTTTGTAGTAAAGCAAATTCACAGAATATCCTGAGTTGGAAGGGTCCCACAAGGATCATCAAGTCCAGCTCCTGTTTAGGCAGAGGACAACCCCAAAGTCACACTGTGTCTAAGAGTATTGTCCAAGTGCTTCTTAAACTCCATGAGACTTGGTGCGATGACTGCCTCCCTGGGGAGCATGTTCCAATGCTCCACCACTCTCTGAGTAAAGAACCTCTTCCTAACATCCAAAGTAAATTCATTACTCGTCAGTCTTTTCTCCATTTTACACATGGAGAAACTGGAGCACAGGTGTAATGAACAACAGTTATGATTTGTGTCAGTAAATGGGACAAATGAGTTATTGCCACTTGAAGAAAGAGGAAAAGCAAACAAGTTGTAAAACTTAATTGCACCCCAAACAAAAAGATAAAGCAGACCATTTGTAAGGTCATCAAGACCAGAAGCCATAAACCATCTCTGCTTTCCCAAAATTGAATTATGGTAGAATTCTAATCCTTCTAGACGCCTTGTAGTCCAAGAATGTGTGAATTATAGAGAACTATCATTGTTGTAGAGATGATGACGACTTAGCTTTAATTGTAACAAGAAACATATGTTGAATACCTGAAATAGATGATGTAATGCCTAAAATAAATATCTGACACTAACACTGCATGGTGTGACAGGCCTGGGGCTAGTTCTCCGGCCGGCACCCAGCGCTGTTGCTTTTATCATATAATAAATTCCAATTTAAAACTGATTTTCTCCTGAGATTTTGTTTCTCACAAATTTATTTTGAGTCTTTATGACCTTATTTTTCAGACAGGCAAGTGATGCTGTTCACTAAAATTTTCTCACTGATGAGCCATAAACTTTTTCACTTACTGTTCTAGGTGTTATTTTGGAGGAGCCATAACAGTGATTAGAAAGCTTGAGAGGAGACTTGCAAAGATTCATGGGATCCCTCATTTGACAAAAATGCCCCAGGTGATGATGGAAATGAGTTTGCAGGTCCTGAAGGGAAGCACAAGTGAGGCTACCAGGGAGATTGTTTGAGAAGGTTTTGTTTCCAAGTAATTGTGCAGGTGCTCTTAAAGTATAGCTCTTGTTATTTTGAGAAACCTTGCAGACTTAAGATTTTCACAGCACTATGGTAGTAGTAGTCAAAAAAGAATACTTGGATTCAGTTTCTTACCACTACCTGGTTGTCTCGAAGAGTTAACAACACAGGTCTCTTGTGGATTTAACATTCTTTCCACCCTTTTGCTTAACAGCTAAGGAAGTCCTCAAGGAACTGCTGCGTCAGTTTAGAAAAGCTCAATTTTCAAGAGAGGACTGGAGAAAAGAAAGGTGAATGTTTAATGTCATCGAGTTGGCTAACATTAAAAACCCTGAAAGAAATAAACTTTAGATTCTGTTTGCAGTCTTTAAATATTTACACTTTTTATCAGTGAGGTTGGTAGTTACATGAGATGCTCTTTCTCTGAGCTTTTTTCTCTTTGATTCAGTGACCTTTCTGTAAGTCTTCTGTTCTTAGTTACAGACATTCTGACTAAATTTAGAACACTGAAAAGCATGGTTTTGAGCTTTTGAATTGTTCTCTGTCACTATTCAACTTCAGGAACCTTTCTTGAATGCTGTGAGGTATATCACCTTTCATGCAAGGTACTGTTAATGTAAATGAGTTTTCTTGGTAAGCACTTAAGTATGATCAATCTTGATATTGCTTCATGTAGGTATTTCCTTGTTACTTTTGTAACAGCTGTATTTAATCTTCACAAATGCTTTTCATCTATTAAAAAGAAATGTGTTAGTTCAGCTTTGGAAGGCTTAGGTTTTTCTTTTTTTCTCTGGTTTGAGTTGCCACATTCTTTTTTTAAATAACATGTAAGAAAAAATAGAAAATAAGAGTGTTTGATTTCTGTTTTTTATTATCCAATCCTAAATCTAAGTTGCATGAATGAGTTCAATGAACTTGGGTTTTGCTAGTTTGAAGGTGGTGTGCCAGGGGATTCTGAAGCCTGGTTGAATGATTGCTTGCTTTAATGTAAGAGTTCAGTTAAAAGGCTGCTTACTTAGGCAAATATGTAGCCCAAAAGACACCCAGCAGGTGTGCAGCTGGGCTAGCTGTTTTTTGCTTCAGAGGCTGTTTTTTGAGCTGCATATAAATGGGACCTTGAAAATATTGTAAAACAGTGGGATAGAGCTTCCATCTCTCTTTTCTTTATAGCTTTTAACATAGTATGGGGATTTTATAAGTATTGGGGCATCTGCAGTGCTGAACTTGTGTTCCCCTCAGTCTTCAGTTCTGTAGTTGACTTTTGAACTCTTGCAGCTAACTTTATTCACCAGTGAGGCATGGAGGGGTAATACCTGTACAGAAATGAGAAGTGAAGGGATGGAAATGAGCCACTTCCCCCTACTCTTGCTTCTGAGTTAAGCATCACCCACCTCGACCTTCAGTATTATCCCTCTCAACCTTCTTTGTATCTCCTGGAAACAGCTAGATTCTGGCTGCTAATTAGGTGAGGAACAGGAGAGTTGTAGAGGGACAGGAGCTCTTTAACCCTGAGGGGGTAGGAGAGGAGTCACCTGCTTCCTGTCTCACTTAGTTCTCCAGACTTCTCAGCAGCATCTGATGAGATGGGGAAAACAGATTAGTAACTGGGTGTGAGAAAGAGTGACACTATCTCCCACTGTCGGAAGTTTTACTGAGCTGCTTGTCCAAAAGGTTAAACAGTATCACAGTCCTTCTGGGGGTATGTTTCTAGGTTTACTTCAGCAAGCATTTCAGCTAGAGCTGTTGGAACAGTTTCAGATTCTATTAAACCCTGTTCTAGGCCATAACACTTCCAAAGGATGTGAGTTAGAGATTTTACTGTATGTTCTAACCTTTTTGCCCACATAAAAATCCATCTGCAGATAGGTTGAAAATCTGTATAGGTATAAATTGGAAGAGGTCCTGCACATTTAATAGCTTAATGAAATCATGCCATCTATACAGTGTCTTGATAGCTGTCTTTGCAACAAACACTAACAATTTATAATCCTTACAGAGATAAGACTGAAAAAAAGTAAAATCTGTTCATTCCTAAGGAAGCTGCAACTAGAATGTCTTTGGTGCAGTTCTTGTGCTGAAGTACCTCCATGAGAAACAAATAATGGGATACTGTTCTTAGTTACACATTCATAATACATGTAGAAAATGAATACTAATGAAGTTTTACAACTTTATTCATAGAACCTGTAAATTGAAAACTATAAACATGTTAAGAAGCCACAGGTTCCACAGCTTTGTACTTCTACCTCAACTTCTGTCCTCTATTGTTTTAGTATGTATGGTTGACACTTAAAAAATTCATTTTGAAGTAGTTAAAGCTAAAATAAGCTTTGTTTTAATATATTTTTTTTGGTGAAGTGGCAAGTTCTCTGACATCTAGCATCTACTTCAGCAAGGCAGCAGCTGCCAGAGGAAGTTAGGGTATTGAGTTGATCATGGCCTTAGCTTTCTATTAGATGTGAGATTCCTGTGTTCACAGGAATCTGTTTTACCATGTGCTTTTCCAGGATATTTTACTGACCCTGGGGAGGATGATGTTTTTAAATTGTGGTGTATTTTTTAAAAAGACATTTATGTGGTAAGCAGTTGGGTAGTTACAGAGCGTGCTGGTACTGTTTGCTGTATGCCTTGCTTTGTCTGTTGCACTGTCTGGCAATGCTGTGTCTTTTACAGTGAGGTCAGTGGCTCAGCTGTAGTTGTGTAACAAGAGAGGCCATTCATAAATGTGTTTCCTGGCCTGGAGATGTTAGATTGCTTTTCCTAGCATAAGATCAGAGTTCATTACATCTTGGGAAAATAAAAGCTATACTGGAGTATTGGAGTAGCACCTGCTCAATTGGCCCGTGCTTGATAATGATCTTGGGTCATTTGTAGCAAAGGCTCAGTACTTGCTTAGTAAAGAAAGCATAAACTTTTCCTTTGGTAATGTCAGAAATTTTAATGTAATGTTTTGGGCTCTGTTTGCCTAGGCTTGGGCCTCTGATAAGTGACTGTAAAACTGTCTGGTGCTTGCTCACTAAATTGTCTGGAAATGTTAATAGTAGATGTATATCCACTATCTGATGTTTGAGACAGAAGAAATTTCAATTGACGTTTTCCCTTGATACAGGGCCCTAGAGGAGTCTTGGCTTCAGCATTACTTTTGTTCCAGTGCTTTACAGATATGTGGGTGAAATCATTGCCTCAAGTTTGTCTGCCTGACAGTAGATCTGCATAGCAGTAGCAGGATGGTTATGCCACATAGAAATTGCTGTCTAGATGGACAGTTGAAAAGTGTCAGTCGGTTAATCTGAGGTGGTAGAAGTGAGTGGTTATTATTTTGGACATCAGTAGAGGACAACAAAGTTCATGGGTATAGCTTTCAGATGTGTGCTGTGGCTGGACATACAGGGTGGAGAGGACTCTTGGGTGTACTAGTAGTCAGAAAATTACTTGTATTTTGAGTGAAGAGGTAGGAATAATCATTAAGATTTCATTTCAAGCAACATGCTGAATCTGTTAAACCACTTTTAGGTTGGTATTTCACTTCAGCCAATGAAATCCTGTAAAGAGAGTATAGATGGCAAAGTGTTGGAAGATGGTGTTGGTGCAGGGCTGGCTTCTATGAGAAGAGAGCAGGGGCTGCACCTGTGCTGAACACAGTCAGTTCCAGCCAGCCCCAAAATTGACCCACCCACCACTGGCCACAGCTGAGCCCACTAGCCAAGCTGCCTGGTCCCTTGGGGAAAATGTATTTAAGAAAGTGCAAAATGCTGTGCAGTAGCTCAGAGAGTGAGGAGATAGAAAAAGGGTTTGGAGACCTGGGGAAGTGAGAATGAGAAACAGCTCTGGGGACACAAAGGAGGAGAGGAGGAGGTGCTTCTGGTGCAGAGCAGATATCCACCTTGCACTCTGTGGAGAGGAGTGCACTGGAGCAGATGCTCAGGCTGCAGTCCATGGAAAGTGCCATGCCACAGCATGTGGACATACCCTGGAGGAAGCTGCAGCTGGTGAAGCGCCCATGCCAGAACAGACTTCTGGCAGAAACTGCAGCCTGTGGAGAGGAGCAGGCTTTCTAGCAGGAACTGTGGCCTGTGGAAAGGACTGATGCTGCAGCAGTTTGTGAAGGACTGTAGCCTGCAGGAAGGACCCATATTGAAGCAGGGGGAAAATGTGAGGAGATAGGAGTGGCTGAGAGGAGCTGTTATGGGCTGACCCCCGTAGTCTGTCCCCTGCACTCATGTGAGATGGAGAGTAGAGCATGTGGGGCTGAAGGGGTGAAGTTTTGCTTGGGAAGAAAAGAGGGAAGTGTAGTTTTTGTCTCTCATCAACCTACTCTATTTTTAGTTGGCAATAAATTAATTTTTTTCAAGCTCAGCCTGTCTTGCCTGTGATAGTAAATGGTAATTGATCTCCCTGTGTTTATCTAAATGCATGAGCTTTTAAATCTTGTCTACCACTGTCCTGTTGGGGAGGGGGAAAGTGGGAGACTGGCTGGATGGGTGTCTGGCAGACAGAAGACCAGTCACATACATTCAGAGGACAATGGTCTTCGTATACTAGCGCTCAGATTGCTTTTTTTGTCCAGTGCATTCTTTGTGGAACAAATTGTTCAGCTCTTTAATCATTAACCAAAGCAGACTGGAACACAGGAATAGCAGTCTTGTTTGGGGAAACACTGGTTGGAAGAACAATGATGTCCTTGTTAAGGATAGGTGAGATACTGAGATATTCATCTTTTCTAATCTGCCCTTCATGTCAGTCAGAGTTAAGGGTGTCTTGAGAGTCCTCTTTCAGTGTTTTTTCTGCTGTGGTGTTCCTTTTGTATGAAATGGATTTACTGTTTTTGCCTGCCAAGCCTTCCCTCATTTACATCTGTTGGAATTGCTTCTACGATGCCCACACATGGAGACGAGAAGTTATGTAAGATAAATATTGAAATTATTTCCTGGTGTGTTATATATTCTTTATCTTTTTTTAATTCATAATTCATGGAGTTGGAGCTGCCAGTACGTCTTTTACAATGAGATCAAGGAGTTATCAAGTAACAAATAGGAAGAAAAGTGTGTGGAGCCAGCACATCTGTTTGTATTCTCAGCACAGCTGAAATGTTTTAGCTGGCAGTGGCTGTTATTCTAATCGGGACCCTCAAATGCACCTTGATCTGTTTCTTTTTAACTCTTACCTTTCCTCTTCAAAATTGTCCGCTTTGAGGCAGTTTGTAGAATGTTACCAGTTATTGCCTGAAAATGTATGTTGTTTTCCTCCTAAAATAACTGTTACTTTTCATCTGAAAGTTGAGCTACTGTTTTTCTACTGGTAGTTATAGAATCATAGGCTTGCAGAACCAGGTCTTCTGAGATTCTTCTGTGTGAAGGATAGACAGAGGATCACTGAAGGTTGCTAGGAATACCACTGAAGCTTCCTGATCCAACTCACCCCGTGTTTGCATGAGAGCTGATGCTGATGCAGAGAAAATATAGTCTGGGGACTGGAGCAGAGACAAAGGTCAGATGAGAGAATCAAGATCCAGGCTGATGTGACTGTAGATCACCAGTTAAAACACATAGTAGTCCTAAGGGTTTTATCTACCCTAGCAAGTGTCTGACACAAGGAAGATTATTATTCCCTAAATAATAAATAAGACCTTTTTTGCATAGAGGAGGCTTAGTGGGGAAGTTTTGAAACTACATACTTGCTTGGAATGTATGTATTGCACAAAGAGTTCCAACAGGTTTGAGTTACAGGAAACTGACACTTCTTATGCAGCTGTAGCTTTCCTGTCTCTATTTACCTCTATTACAATCCATCTTAGTCGTGTACAATGTGTGTACTCAGGTCTCATGCTTACCGTGGTGTTTGTCATTATCAGTACCTTGCCTGGAAGCATGAGAAAATCCCACCCCTTATGTCATAAAAGCATGCTCGCAAATTCCTCTACTGTAGGTGCAACTCTACTGTAAAAAGTGTGTCTGTCAGCTTAATATGTAGTAGCTGGGAGAGGAGGTTTAGGTAGGGTGGCAGCAAATTCCTGGCAGCTGCGTGCTGGACCAGAGCTTGGCCAGCACAGCTGATGTGATGCTGCTCCCCTGGTAGCCTGGAAGCGCCTCAGATGGGCAAGATGGCAGACATCTTGGTTGTTTCCATCCTGCTGGTTCTGCAAGATTGCTAGAGGAGCATTATGGGGCAGAAAGGTGGCAAAAGCACCAGTGAGAGACATCCTTGTACTAGTAAGTTACCTTTTGTGAAAAGACTGGTCATCAGCAGGTACATGCATGTGATAATGGAGAAGAATGGAGTGAGAGTGCCTTGACTTCTCCACAGGTATGGACAAGAGGATGGGCAGCTTGATCTACATGAGAAGAATGGCATCTCTGACATGAAAAATCTCCAAAAGGAGCAGATGCCAAAAGGACTTTGTTAGAAAATTGTGGCTTGCTTTTAGGAGCAAAGGCTTGAACCTTTGTTTCTAGTTGGGTGTTTTGTTATAGTAATCACTTGTATGCCGCATTGCTTCTGGCACAATCGTTTGTCAACATGTGCCAGAGTGCCCCTGTGCTGGTCCTGCTGTGCTAGGAGGAAAAGAGAGAGGCTGTCTGCCATCCTGGCTGGAACACAAGCCAAGGGACAGTGTGTGTGGGATGGTACTAGGGAGCCTCTTGGGGCTGGGAAAAAGCAGGGTGTGTTGCTGGTTTGGGTTTTTTTGTCATCCTGCATAGTTTTGAGCTCTTTCCTGCAGCATGCAAGAGGTAACAGAGATCTCTTTGTGGTGTGGAGTTTCCTGGATGAAAATTGTCTGCTGTTTGCTTAGTGCTCTCCATACTTCAGAATGACTGCTCTACAGGAAGGAGGGATGTGGCAGCAGCAGTGAGTGGTTTAATGTACTTGCTTCATTTGGCTTGGAATCCTGAGAACTGGAAATAATATTTGAGGATTGGATTTCTTTTGTTTATCTTGTTTTGGGATTTTTCTGTTATTGCTGGTTTTCTTTTTTTAAAGAGCTTAAGAATTTACCATTTCTCTGTGCAGTTGGTGTTTTTCAATAGAAAGAAGTAATTGGATTATAAAAGTATTATTTAAGAGGTGTTACAAACTATGAGCTTAGTGGCCTACTAAAAAACTAGCCTGCTGAAAAGAAGGAAATGCCAATGAGAGGAGCAGGTTTTAGACTCTTGTAAAACTTGAGGACTTGAGCTGTCTTGCACAGAAAAACTGATGCTGTACAATGGTCTTTCTACCTTGTCAGTTGCAAATAATTTAATACTTCTTTCTTGGAGGATTTAATGAAGATTGCTATACTACTTCTTGGTATCCCCAGAGCGAACCCGTTGCTGCTTTTGATTTTGGCCTAGGTAAAACACTGAATAATAGCCTGCATACTACAGAACTGATAAATGCAGTCCCAAGGAACTCTTTCATGCATCATTTCCTGCTTGAGTTTATGAGGGTTTTTACGGTTAAGTTGAAGTGAATCCTTTTTGCTGCTGAACCTATTCCTCCGTCTGGAATTTGTTTGTGAGCTTGAGGAAGTTGTGGGGGCTTCTGGAGAATCCTGAATGATAGGGAACCTGTCTTTAGTGGGCAGTGTGAAATGGGTAAAGTCAGGAAGTCAAGTTGTGTAAATTAAAAATTAGTTAGAGAGAGGAGAAACTAACACCTGGAGATGTTCTGTAGAGGTTGAGTTGTTGTTAAATACAAACAAACGAAAAATGACATTTAGGCAGTGTGTTCTCATTGATTATTTATACTGTAACCTTTTTATAATGTAACTTTTTTCTATAGGTAATTGTGAATCTAGGCTTTGGCATAGTTATAATGTCAATATTTGTCTAAAAACGTATCTGGAAAAAGCTGTTTGGAAAATACTTGAGGTTTTTTAGAGTCCAATTACGTGTCCAATTTTGTTTAGGAGGTTGCTTTCCTTCACTAATATCTAATCAGGGCTACCAGTAATCAATCTTAGTGCTGTTTTTTGTCTTCATCTACTTCAGAATTTTGCTTAGATTAAGAATGGCCTTTTGTCTAGAATTTCTGGGTACCTCTGAGGTTGGAAGTGCTGGTGGCTTCAATCAGGCTGCTAGACAAATGGGTAGATGGACCCTGCAGCCCTTAACATGGGAATCCAGCTTGTATATATGTCTTACCCTTGCTGTGAGCTTGCACAGCATGTGAGACTTCAGTGTGTGTGTATTTCTGTTGGGAAAACTGTAAATGAAAATGGATGATGTTGTGATCTTTCTAGTTTTCTTCGTATGTACTGACAGTACAAAGTAGTGTGTTCTTGTTGTCCCAAAACCTGGGGTCATTTACCTGGTGTGCAAGCCAGTATACATAGGGTTGAGTTATTTCTTTGCTGCAGGTTTGTGCAAAGCTGAGAGCTAGATGATGTCTCACAAAGCTAGCTCGGTTTCATATGAAAACTGCTGCATACTTTGTCTGTTAGACAAGTAGCAAAATCTTGCCTAAATTTACATTCATTGGTTAGTAAATCAGTTCCTGTTCAGTACTGGTTCTTCTGTTACTTTATTTTGCATTTAAGGCAATGATGCTTCTTTTTATTTCTGTGCATGGTCAGAGAAGGGTGGGTTTAAGTAGCTTCGGGGCTTCTTTTGAGTCAGAGGTCGTGCTCTCTCCTGCCAAGTTTACTTCTTCCCCAGTTACAGCTGTTTTCTGCTGACTAGAAGCAGTTATTTTATCTTCAGTTTGCTCCAGGGCAGGATGTTCCTTGTTCCTTAGCCGTGTAACTCCCCCTCAGAGGATTAGCAGTTTAGCAAAGAATGCAAATTTGTGCAATGTAGCTAATTTTAGGCGGCAAACCTATTGATTAGTTCAAACTAGAGCTACTGGTTAACATACTGTTTCTTTAAACAACAGTCATCATTATCGGTATGCAGCTTAGATTTGCTGATCCTCTTGATTTTTCTTTTATCTTTTTTCTAACAGATGCATTCAACTCTTCTGAACTGTGTAGATTTCCCTATTTTGTAGGTCAGTTGGCTACTAGGTGTTACTCTGTTGCTGGTGTTTTCTTCCTTGTTTTGACAACAGAGCTAATGAGTATCAACAGAGGAATAACTTATTTTGTTCATTCTCAGGTTTCCTTTCAAGAGTAGTAAAGACCTGTGCTGTCAGTACCTTACAGACTATTCTAGTGATATGTCATGTGGAAAATCGGGGGAAAGGATGTAAATGAGAGACTAAGCTAATTTTTCTGTCTTTTAAAACAGTAAGGCAGATACATATGTGGTCTCCAGTGTGGTTTAACTAAGAACAGGGAAAAAAAACCTGGAAAATATAGTCTCAAAGGCCAGGAGACAAGGTGGGGAGGACTGAGAGTAACTTAGGCTTCTGTTCATGTTAGTTTTGGTGATTCTGTCATTATGTTCTTAAAGACCAGACCAGATGGGGAAAAAACCCACCAGTAAAACTCCTCAAAAAACCTGTGGTTATTAGTATAACTATGACTTTTTTAATTTTTTTTTTTTCTTAAGAACCTCTTCTCTCTTCCCTCCAGCCCCCATTCCTTCCTTCGCCTTTCCTTGCAAATAATACTCTCTCCTCCAGTGTAGCCTCTATTCTCTGTGGTTGAAGGGGATGTGGAGATCATGAAATCATAGAATTGTCAGAGTTGGAAGGGACCTTAAAGATATCTAGTTCCAACCCCCCTGTCTGGCAGGTACACCTCCCACTAGATTAAGTTGCCCAAAGCCCCATCCAGGCTGGCCTTAAAAACTTCCAGGATGGGGCTTCCACAACCTCTCTGGGCAACCTGTTCCAGTGTCTCACCACCCTAACAGTGAAGAACTCCTTTCTAATATCAAACCTAAACCTACCCTCCTCTACTTTGTATCCATTCCCTCTAGTCCTATCACTACCTGACATCCTAAAAAGTCTCTGACCAGCTTTCTTGTAGGTCCACTTCAGATATTGGAAGGCCACAGTAAGGTCATCTCAGACCCTTCTCTACTCCAGACTGAACAACCCCAGCATGCTTGCCCCAGCATGTCCATATCCCTCTTGTAATAGGGGCTCCAGAACTGGATGCAATACTCCAGGTGGGGTCTCACGAGAGTGGAGTAGAAGGGGAGAATCACCTCCTTCAACCTGCTGGCCACGCTCCTCTTGATGCAGCCCAGGATACGGTTTTCCCTCTGGGCTGCAAGTGCACACTGGTGGCTCACATTGAGCTTCTCATCCACCATCACCCCCAAGTCCTTTTCTTCAGGGCTGCTCTCAAGCCAGTCCCTGCCCAGCCTATATTGGTGTTTGGGATTGCCCTGACCCAGATGTAGAACCTTGCACTTGGTCGTGTTGAACTTCATGAGGTTGGCATGTGCCCACCTCTCCAGCCTGTCCAGGTCCCTCTGGATGGCATCGCTCCCCTCCAGCATGTCAACCGTACCACACAGCTTAGTGTTGTTGGCAAACTTGCTGAGGGAGCACTCAGTGCCACTGTCTGTGTTGCCAACAAAGATGTTAAACAAGACTAGTCCCAGTACTGATCCTTGAGGGACTTCACTTGTCACTGGCTTCCACCTGGACATGGATCCATTGACAGCCACTCTTTGGGTGAAGCCGTCAAGCAAGTTCTTTATCCACAGAGTGCTCCATCCATCAAACCCATGTTCCACCAGCTTGGAGACCCAGGATGTCATGTGGGACAGTGTCAGAGACTTTGCTCAGGTCCAAGTAGATGACATCAGTTGCTCTCCCCTGTCTATTGATGTTGTGCCTGAGATCCTTCACTGTTAGTGGTAAGGTTACTGAAGACTCTTCTGTTACTTCCTTAGAGCAGCACTGTGCATTGCATGTGGTTGGAGACAGCAGGTTTAGCAAGTCTCTGTGTGTGCTTTTTAGGGGGGACAGCAACTGGTCATTCCCAACAAACAGCAAGAACCTTGGGTACGTTGAGTAGTTCATCTTGTGGCTCCCTGTGAATCAGCAAACTTTTTCAGAAGACACCGGAGCTAAACTGGTGGGAACGTAGAGTTACTATGTTCCTTCTGTCTCTCGTATCTCTCCAGGGTCTCATATATATTTGAAAGCTGGTATAAAATATCCTTCCATGGTTTTGTGTTTCTTCTTTGATCCAGCCTGTTTTGTGTGCATTGTCTTTAATCTCTGCTTTTGCTTTGTTTAGTCTTATTCCTTGTTATTCTCACAGACAGCAATTTTCTTGTGTTTTCCATAACATCTTATTAAAATTTTATTTTCTCTGCTATGAGATGATAATAACAGACAAAAGTATTAGCATGGTAACTTTATAGTATGGTGGCGGTGAAAGGCTGTATAAAGATGGTGGTCTTGAGACACGACAGGAAACAGAACAAAGGATTGTATCCTCACAGACCTAACACTGAAAAACTGAACTGTTCCCTCGAAAAGCAGGAAGATTTGCCTCTTGCATGTGAGAGTGAGATATTGGGCAAAGACCCACAAGGTAGTACTGGCAGGCAGCAGATACAAAGGAATGATTTCTGATGCTAGTCAAATATTGTGGGGTTCACACTGCATTGTAGAGAGCAATGTAGCATCAATAAATACTGTCTTTCAGAAGAAAACTGTTTAATTCTGCAGAGATTCATGTGTTTTTCATTTTAGTGGGGAGAGCTAACTTTATCACAGTCTGCACAATCTTTTTGTCTTACAGCTGTTGTTAATTTTGGTGGAAATAGAAATCATAAAGCCTGTGTATTGCCAAGCACTGTACACAAACAAAATGTGGGGTAGTAGATGTACTTTCTGATGTGAAAAAAGAGAAGCTTAGGGGTAGAGAACAAAGCAGGAAAGTGATTTGCCTAAAGTTATGCAGCTGGTTTATTTATGGTTGAGCTAGGACCAAAGATCAGTGTCTTAGTTCATGAACTGGTAGTTCATGCTTGCTATTTCTTTCATGTTTTCTCATAAGCTATTTTCATGAAGTTTTTGAAGGTACAGCAGTGGAGAGTGGTGGAAACTAACTTTTTTTTTTTCTCTCCAGGTTAAGTCGTATTGTTGGACATTTTAAGAGCAAACGGCACCAATGGCTTCATGAACTGTGAAACTGCAGGAAGTGTGGCAGCCCTTTCTACCTCAAACTTTGCTTCTACTGTGATATTCTTCTTGGGACCTTTGATTTCAGCCCCACTGGATGGTAGTGGCCTACCTTGGCATCAGAGCAGAGGAAGCAGTCTACGGATCAGGGAGAGCCATGGCCTCGAGCTTGTATGTCTTTCACCTCTTCTATAAGTTCAAAGTGTTGGTGCTTGTCACTTTGTGTTTGATGGTGCTATGGGCAACATTCAGTTACTTTGTGGACTCCAGACAGGAAATTTCTAAAGCTAGGAGTTTGATGGAGGATTTCAGAAACGTCCCTAGCCTGAAGGACAGTCAAAAGGGAGAGAAGATCGAAGCAATTGTGACAGTTCCCATGGTGAAGTCATTTCAAGGTCACTGCCCAACTCTGTCTCCATACCTGCGTAAGTGATGGTGCTTTCCTCTCCTTTCAAACAAGCTGCAGCCACTTTGGTAGTCCTGACTTGTTTTTCTTCCTCGCTGTTTTACAGTTAGACGTTTTTCCTGTGAAATAAATACAATGCAACCAGCTGTAGTCAGCAGTTCTGGGTGAGGAAGTGACTTGTAGCACAGAGTGCCTGTGCTGGGTCTGTCTGGGATAGCAGCCGCTATGGTGTCGTGCTTGCGGCTGAAACAGCTTTGTTAATGCACCAGTGATTTGGCCACTGTTGAACAGCGTTTGCACACTGTTGAGGCTTTGTGCCTCTCTTTTCTGGCCCCCTAAAATCTGGTAGGCTAGTAGTGGGCAAGAGGTTGGGAGTGGACACATCTGGGACAGTTGTCTCCAGGTAACTGAAGAGCTATTCCATACCATTTATCATGCTCAGCAATATAAGCTCAGGGAAGGGAGAAGAGAGGGTTGTTCATGGTCACATTGTTTGTCTTCCCAACAACTGCTATATGTGCTGGAGCCCTGCTTCTGAGGATGTGGCTGGACACCTGCCTTCTAATGGGAAGTAATTAATTAATTTCTCTTTCTGCCTTGCTTCTGCATGCAGCTTTTGCTTTTTTTCATTAAACTGTCTTTATCTCAACCACGAGTCTTTTTCACCTTTCCTTAATTTTTTGCCTTTTCATTATTAGATGTACTTTTGTCTCTGTCTTGACAATTGAAGGACTTCACAGCTGCGTTGGGGTTAGCACTACTTATCACAAAGGTTCAAATAGGTAACTGTTTCCTTGGTTTGGCCATTTTTATTCATCCACTTTTTTTTTTTTTTTTGGTATTGCTAGCAGCACCAAGCTTCTGCTTTGCAGTATCATGTCATTGTTGTCTTCCTCTTCCCTTTTGTGTACCTGATTAGAAATTAGTTTGGGAAGCTGCATTCTTGCCTCTTCCCCAGTATAGTCCAAAAAGCTACTGTGAAGCTACACACCCTCGCTTCTACACTCCAGACACATTTATTTAAGTGAACCATAACAGTTGCCTGAATTGTTCTCTTTCTTGGGTTTGTGGAGTCCAGAGGGGCTAGAGCAATAGCTCAGTGCAAGAAAAGTGATGAAAATTTCATTTGGCTACAGAAAGCCTTGTTACATTTTTATCTTACAGATATATATCCTTAAGCCTGTGATGCTTTTGTTTATGCTTTAAGTAGAGATGAGTTCCCACAGCCACAATCCTATGTATCTTTCCACTTCCCTCCCCTCTGCTTTGCCCTGGCAGCTGGTAGGGTTTTTTTGGTGGTTCTGGTTGGGATGCTGATGGTTGCTGTTGTTGTTTGGTTTCTATTTGTTGTTGATTTTATTTTTTTTAGTATTATCACTATGTAATCGGTTTAAGCAACTACATGCTTGATACTCTCTCCTCCACTGCGCATGTAATATCCTTGTAGCACTACTCTTGGAAAGGTAGAGAGACTAATTGAGGCTTGAACCTGGGTTTTTTATGCTGGTTACAGAGTGCCTCATTAGGTGACTGGACTAGCTACAACCAGAAGCTACTCAGGAAAGCTGCTTGTGCTTCTCTACAGGAGGTGCCAGCAAACTTACCTTCAGAGCATCTCTCACACTAGAAGAAGTGCAAAAGGAGAACCCTCAGGTAGCCAAGGGCCGGTATCACCCTACAGAGTGCTCAGCATTGCAGCGTGTGGCCATCCTCATCCCACACCGCAATCGAGAGAAGCACCTGCTGTACCTTCTGGAGCACCTTCACCCCTTACTACAAAGGCAGCAACTGGACTATGGCATTTATGTTATTCACCAGGTGAGGCAACTGTGCAGAGAAATGTTAGGGTGGTGGTGATGTCCGATGAGCCATGCTGCTCTACAGTCCAAGGAGTCATGTTGCTGCCTCTGCCAAGCATCAGTCCTCCAAGCCTGCTTCGAACATTTTCTACTTGTTGAGGGATGCAAGAGTACATGCATCCATTGCTGGTAGCACTACAGGGTCTCAGCTGCTGGTAGCAAATCTGGGAAGTATTAAGTGTCTTTAACTGGTATCCATTTCTCAGTGTAAGTAACTTACTATTTCTGAGTTAGTGTTTAAGGTTAGCATCTTTTGCATTGCTAATGCAACTCGTTTCTCCTGCAATATATATGTATGTAACAAGGCTGACATGTTTTCTGTCTTTTACATTTGGGGTTGTTTGGATTGAAGGCCTCAGTTTGTATCTAGCTCTTCTCCAGGGCAACATGTGTTCTGTCTTTTACATTTGGAGTTGTTTGGATTAAAAGCCTCAGTTTGTATTTACCTCTTCTCTCCCATCTGTTTGCTGGCTGTTGTGCTTAGTAAGATGTGTGTATCATGTGGCTGTACTTCTACTGTCTCAAACTAAACACAACAGCTACTGCTTGCAGGTGCTTTACTTGCTCAGCAAGGGCCATGGGAAGAATTAGTGGTAGTAGAGCACTTGGTGCCTGAAAGATTTATAGTTTGTTTATTTACATTCTCTCCAGCTCTGCTGAGTCAGTGGCTAAAATTTGAGCATACACAATTGTGCCATATTGTCTTTCATCTAAGAAGATGCTTATGTTCTGCTTGCATGAGCTAGAAGCAGGTTCTTTTTTGTAATATGTTGTCTTTATCTTTTATTAGATTTACTATCATGTACTTATATTCTGCTTTGGCTCTAAACAGATTTTTCAGACAATAGGAGAAAAAAGTGATAATATAGTTTCTTTCCCCTTGTGTTTAAAGAGGCTAGAGTCAACCACTGTGAGGCAGTGGGCTCTAGGTGAAAGCTTAAACCACAGCACAACAACAAAAGGCATGGCAGGTTATATACTTTTAAGTGGAATAGACTGTTCTTTCATTGTGTAGAGTGAAAAAACTTTTCTCTACTACTAGGTACTGTAACCATACATATAATATAATGGCTGACTCCAGCTAGCAAGCAGTGGTTAGCAATCAATCATTGGAAGAATGGGCCTAAATTCTTTATTGAAATACGTGAGGTGGAGAATAGCTATTGTCATGTTAGTAATACAGAAATTGTGGAAGTTTGGTCATATGTGAACAGTAATGTCAAGTCTGGACTTGTTCAGTCAGTTTTTACTTCGAAGATTAGAAGCTTTTGCATAGCCTTTCCATGGAGATAAGCATATCCAAAGACTGGAAAAAGTGGCAAGTACTTTTTCACTCTCCATTTGTCATGTCTTCAGTTGTTTTAAGTATCTTTTGAGAAAAAACAGGATATAAGTAATAAAATACACATAGTTTACTTTGGAGGAAGATTAAGAAATGGATATTCTCTATTTTTCTCTGTGAGCCATTGAAGGGCACACTCTAGATTTCTTCTCTATGGGCTACTCATAGCATCTTTAAAATTCTCTGCACATTTGTGCATAAGCAAGTGGAGTGCTGAACAAAATGTGTTTGTAATCCATAAAGGGTGAATCATTTCTTTTCAAACATAAGTTTATCCTGTGGTCCTTTTTCTCTTGTTTCTCTCCTACAGAAACAGGACAGCACATCTCTCCTCAATAAAAGATGAGAGTAGGCTTTGCTATTTGTTCAGCATGTGGTCTAACATTGGTAACTGTCTTCCTGGAAAACAATTTTAGCCGCCCAAAATCTTCTTTGTGGAGAAACAGATGGCTGTTAGTGACTGAACAAATTGCAGCTTCAGAGCAAAGCATTAATTTTTAGAACAATGAAACATGCTTTGTACACAACTGCTCTTTCCTACAGCTAACCTGCCCTCTGTCTATACAGGGCAGCTTCTTGATCATCTTCCATGGAGAGCCTCTTTCAGTGCAGGCACCTTCTAGCAAATGACACCTTTCTCTTGAAAATTGGTTGGTTGTTGTTTTGGTTTTGGTTTTTTTATTATTCTTTCAAGTACATCAGATCCTAGAAAATGTCTGTCCTGACATTGTCTAGGAGCACAGGGCTTGGCCCTCTGACTCCCAGGTGGCAACTTGCCACGTTGTCCTCAAAGAACAGAAAGTCTTCTACAGGCTGTAATGTGCGAACAGCCCAGTAAAAAATAAATAGCAAGATAAGCACACCTGTTGCTCCAGAGTGAATGACATGGTAAGCTTCTGAAACTGCCAGATGTGTGTGTGTGTATATATATATGTATACCTCAAAGGTGAAGAATTGTTTTTTTGAAAAGCAAAGACATTAACTTATATCAAAAGCAAACAATGAAGACTAGTAGAAGTCAAGTGAAGCTCTGTGCTAGAAGGTGTCCCTCGGCAGCATAATGATTAGGTTATAGATATGAGTTAAAAATAAAGATGCCTGCTTTTTCTTTCCTACTCTGCCACCTACTGTGTGACTTAAGGAAATACAGTGAACTCTTTAAGCATTGCTATCTTCTAAACTGAGTGGACAAGTGTAAGACATATGTGGCAGATTCACTGACATCTATTAACTAATTGGTATGGGTGTAATGTTGTTTTTTTTTTGTGGCTTTTGTGTGTTTGTTTTCAGCTTGTTATAACAACTTCCATAAGCCTTACTGGTACAGCGGTAGAGAGTGACAGTTTCTAAACTGGTTAGTGATACTCCTTTTGTTATGGAACTCCAGGACAGGAGCAGCAATAGTTTTGAAATTGCATCATGCATACTACTGGTGCCTGGATAACTGTAGGCCTTCTTGGCTCTGGCTATATTTGTTCAGGACAAGTAGAGGCTGAAGAAACACTTTGCATTGTTGGCCACTCTGATGCTGTGTCCAGTGTTAAGGGGCAGCAATTCGTGTAGTAAAGGCTGTGACAGGCAAATGCAGTTGTGAAAGACGTGATCAGCACAAATGCCTAGGAGCAATTCTGGCTGAAAGGATTTGACACCTTCTTCAGAGGTTTTTTTTCATTCTCTTCCACAGGCTGGCAGCACCAAATTTAATCGAGCTAAACTGCTGAATGTAGGATACCTAGAGGCTCTAAAAGAAGCAAACTGGGACTGTTTCATTTTCCATGATGTGGATCTTGTGCCAGAAAATGACTTTAACATCTACATGTGTGACAGACAACCAAAGCACCTTGTAGTTGGCAGGAACAATACTGGATACAGGTAGGAAGCCAGAAATATGGGAAGAATACCAATGGGGAAAAGCCATGTTAGTGATAATGTTCCTCTTACAGTGGAGCTGTATGCTGCTATCTACAGTTCCTTCTGACACTTAAGTTACTGGTGGTAACACTTCACCCTGGAGTGCCTTCTGACAAGAGAACTGTACAGATATCTCTGAAATCAGCCCTATGGTCACCTGTAAAAATGATCATTGCCATTGTTCTGGTTTCTGGGTTGAGGTTTCTGAGAGGGAAGCAACATGCCAGAGGGTGTGCAGGCAACTTGTCAAAGCTAGAAATGCATTTGCAGTCTCTTGGTCCTGTGATTTGAGAGTGTGATCTTGCTATAATAAAACTTGCCTCTTACCTTTTGCTGTTGAAGAGGTAACATCTGATATTGAGAGCTCAGGTGGGAGAATTTGCCAAGGGATAGAGTTGTCCTGATTTTCAATGGATCTCCTTAGTGCCAATGTGATATAAATAAAGTGAAAAGTCAGATTCAGTCCACCTCAGAGAAGAAAAGGCGCCTGAGCTTGGTGAATTTAATGACTGGTGTGTTTTCACTGAAGTGAAAATGACTAGTGTGTTTTCACTGAAGGTGTTTCTTTCAAGATTCACTTATATCACTCTAAATATTACTAATTGAAGTTAGCTCTCCAAAAACTGATCTCAAAGTACTTTGAAGTAAAGCTCTGCTCCACTTTTAGGTTTCCTTTGGTAAATATGTGGAAAAAGAGGTGGAATGTGCAAATTTTTACACTGGAAACTGGAACAAGCACAAAGGAACTACACTTGATAGAGAGAATGCTGGGGGTTACAGGATGGTCAGTGCACCAAAGCGAAAGAAACACTGCTTTGATTAATTGGCAGGCATGTAGAATCCAGGCTGGTAACATAGAGCAAAGCTTGAGGTGCTTCACTTAACCTCCTGTGCCTTAGTTCCTGCAGGTGTTCTGCTTAGTTAAGAACTGCTTAGTTGAGAAAACTGAAGTCACATATTGAAAACAAAATGCAATCTGCAGCCATCTGCACACGACCTCTGAAGTTGACAGTGGCAATATAGTAGAGGCTGTATTACAATGCTTACCTCAAGGGCCAAGAAAGAGGAAGAGTATCTGAAAAAGAGAATTAGCACAATGTCCTAAGATAAACAAGCATAGTATGTAAATACAGAATCAGAACATTAGGAGTTGGAAGGGACCCCAAAAGATCATCCAATTTCATTGCAGATTTTTCAGGTTCAGCTCCAAGATAGTCGATGGCTTGCTATCATTATTGCAAAGCTTCTGCTGTATTAGTGGATAGCTTTGTTCCTTTTTTACTCATCAAGGTGAAGTGCCTTTTTGGCTGGCAAAGGGGAATCAGGTAAAGAGAGGGAGGGAGATCTACTGAAAAAGGCTCTGTTCTCTTGGTTAGAGAGTTAACTTTTTTTGGCCTAAAGCAAATCACCATCTTTTTGTGAAAAGAGGAAGAGAATCAGACCAGCATCATGGGTTTGTGTACTTAACTGTGAAGGGCAAGTCTAGACCCAGAGTTTCAGGATGATAATTTCATTGTTGGTAGAATTTGACTTTTAATGCCTCGTTCTATCTTCTTATACTTCTAGGTTACGATACCGGGGCTATTTTGGAGGTGTAACTGCTCTAACAAGAGATCAGTTTTCCAAGGTGAATGGATTCTCTAACAATTACTGGGGATGGGGTGGAGAAGATGACGACCTTCGAATCAGGTAAAAAAATAAGTCATTTAAAAATAAAATCTAGAGGGAAATGGAATTGGTTTAAAGCAAAGCAAAGATAACAAAAAATTATCAGTGTGACTTCATACATAACCTCCAAAGGTGGAACACTGCAAGAGCCTTCAATTCAAAACTGTATTGCAATGAGGGTTGGGAGTGTGAGATGCAGTTCTTTAAAGTTTCCTCTTTGCAAAGGGTAGGCATGCCTGAGACCTGGTTTGAATTCTTGGGTGGGTGTGGGTTTTGTTAGAGGGTTTGGGGTTTTTTGGGTTTTTTTGGTGGTTTTTTTGGTGGTTTTTTTTTGTTTGTTTGTTTGTTTTTAAATTTGGTTGGTTTGTTTGTCTCAACCACACTGTGTTTGTATTCTCACTTGGAAATTGATTATAACAGAAATAACAAGATGGAAGTCTGGAGTGTGAATTTTTTTTTTCTTTTTTTCCCCAAAAAGACACAAATGTATTGAGTAGCAATATTTTACAAGAGTGTGGGAGTGTATTTTGTTTTGGTGGGACTGGGTTTTTTGCATTCATTGACTACCATGATTTACTTGAAGCAGGGCTTAGTTTGTATGTGGGTGGTGTTGATTATAGTTAAGATAGTAAATAACTTAAGTTTAGACTGCATGTCTATGTATATGCACTTTGCTCTTGTTAAAACTGGTTTTGTAGATGTGCCTGTCAAAGTAGGAAAAACATGTTTGTTCCACTAACGCTATCAAACTAAGTCAAAATTTTAGGCTGATCTCTTGCCCTTTGCCTGGGAAGAAACTCTAATTCTGCATTGCTGTTAGTGAAGGATCAGGGGGTACATGACAAAACACCACCAGCAACAAACCACAACCCTGCAAGCTCTGCTGGCAGAGCCTGTGCATTTGTAACTTGGGTATACTCTGTCATTCTTAGAGTCATAAAATCATGAAGGTTGGAAAAGACCTCTAAGATCACCAAGTCCAACTGTCAACTCAACGCCACCATGCCCAGTAAACCATGTCCCAGAGTGCCATATCTACATATTTTTTTGAATGCCTCCAGGGATGATGATCCTGCTGGATCCTGCTTGGGCAGCTTGTGCCAATACTTAACCACTCCTTCAGTGAAGACATTTTTCCTAATGTCCAGCCTGAACCTTTCCATGACATGACTTGAGGCCATTTCCTCTTGTCCTATCACTAGTTACTTGGGAGAAGAGGCTGGTAACATAGCACAAGCATTCTGAATAATTACACTGGTGAAATCAAGTGTGGTAAAGTTAAGAACTTCCAAATTAAAGTTTTTCTCTGTCAGCCAGATGTATCTCTAGAAATCTACTGGAGACATGGATTTATGTCTCTTCCTAATCACTTTTTTCCCCCCCTCTCTCCCTACTTTTAGCTAGAGACACCAACTTCTTTCTTTTCCTCTTTTGGGAGCTGGCTTTTAATAGTGGTAGATGATGGCTTGATACCATCTTATTCCCTAGCTGTATCACATTAATGAGCAAAGAAAAGTGAGAGTAATGTTCCTTCAACTAATCTGTGGGCAGCAGAGAATCATCTGTGCATCAGATCAGGAGGATTTACTGAGGGTCTCCATGATGTTTGCAAGTGGTTGGTACCAAAAGCAATGCTTGCTTGTGCACATGGCACCTCATAACTTTGCAGCCCTTGAGGTCTTGATGTGGAAACCGAATCGTATGCACAGTGCAAATGGACTTGGTGCATGCCTTTCCTCGTGGGTGAAAGTTGGATTAGGTTGGTTACAAAGTATGCAGTGAGTAGGTTATGGGAAGCTTCCTATGGGTTGTATGGAGAGATCCTTGTAGCCTTCCTCAGTGAAGACAGCAGATGGCAGCATCCCCTTCAGTATCTTCAAGTAACTGGTGCGGTGGGCTTTTGGTCCTGCTGTTTTGTCCCTGCTAAACATGATGGTCTCTTTTTTGGGCCTTGTCCTAAGGTATGCATCACAAAGATCTTTTTTTATTTGTTGGGTAATTTACTGCTGTAAACAGTTACTGGAAATTTACAAGGGGCTCAGTTTCTTCAGTTCTTGGTTTCCTGTTGCTCTTTCAGCTGCTGATGTGACTAGCAAAGACCTGGGCAATTCCTCTGTCATGAAGTTAACCCTTTCTGCTGACAGAGCAAAATTGTTGTGCTCCACAGATGTGGCTACTGATGTTGGACACTTGAATCCATGCAGGGGACTTAGTGTTTCTAGCACTATTATCAGAGAGAAACACTTCTTCATGGGAAGAAATAAAAAATTTGCAGCTGTTATTTTTTTAATAGGAGATAACTTTTCTCCAAACCCCCGTTTTAAATAGAGAACTATCAAGTATAGTGGCTTTATTGCAGGAGTTGAGATCAACTTGTAAAATGTGTGGCATCTTGCTACAGACCTTCTAGGTTAATACAGCAGGTAAGTGTATTCTAGTTTGTATGCTTAAAGCTCTACCTGCTGTAGTAGCTACCTCCGTCTGTTTCAAAAGAAGGGGTATCTGTCACCCTACTGGGCCTCTTCTCCAGAAACTACTCCAAGCCCCATTTCTCTGGCAAAATGGGTTGTGAAAGAGATGCAGATGTCTCCTACAGTTCTCTGTGCTTGCTTCCATGGCATCTACAAGAGATGAAGTCTCCAAATGTTGGGGGTTTTTTGCCCTTAAGAGCTTTAATTTAGAGGTGACATCTTGCTCATGGCACTATCGCTTCTTTCAGGGTTGAGATGCAGAAGATGACAGTGGTGAGGCCATCTCCTGATATAGGCAGGTACACAATGATCTTCCACAAACGAGACCAAGGTAATGAGGAGAACAGAGAGAGGTGAGTCAAGAACAGGGTTCCACCTTGCATTGCCTTGGGATGTGGCTAGAAATCAGGCACTGGGGGCCAAATTCTTTGCTCGAGGCCAGATAGGCATAGGCTCTGGAGGCCACCCCTGTGATACCACTGTTCACAACTAGCAGCTGTTGGGTGACATTCCTTAGAAACTTCCAGAGTTCTAGTTATGTGGATGTGATTTGAGCATGTGATTTCAGAGATTAAATAAAGGCTTTTTTTCCCCATGTTTGGTTGTCTGTGCCGAGGACCAGAAAAGTATGACTGTACATTCCCAGTAGATGAAGAATGGCAGTAGCTCTGCCTCCAAGTTTACTGGTAGTGGGGGAAAGTTCAAAGCTCCTCTCCTATGCCTATCAGTGAAGATTTTTCTCTCCCTTGTCCTCAGGATGAAGCTTCTACGTCAGGTATCTAAAACGTGGAAAACAGATGGGCTGAACTCTTGTTCATATAAGCTGCTCTCAGTGGAACATAACCCTTTATACATCAACATCACAGTGGATTTCGGCACAGGGCCTCAGGTCTCATAAGGGCAAGCACTACCCAGGTTATTGGGAATGGCAGCAGATCCTGTTTGTGGTTGCTGTTACAACAGACGACTTCTGGTGCTCTGCTTGAAAAAGACCTTAGTAGCACAGAAGAAAGTGTTTCTTCACAGGTTCTAATTGGTTGGTTGAAAATTTCCTTTTGTGAGGACAAGAGATACAGACTGACCCGAGAAACAGGTCCTCATGTTCCTCTATGCACTTTTTGCTGGGACATTTGCAAAGTGTCCTTGTTTGGGCTGCTCCAGTGGAAGGACTTGAACTAAGTCTCCTGAAAAAAAATTTGTTCTTGCAACTATTCCTGAATTACTTATTTGTTGTAGGGGCAAGGCTGCCTAACACTGCTGTGACTTCAAAAGGAATAGGCCAGTCTTTTTTCATTAAAAGTACAAGAATTCTTCAACTACAAACTTGCTGAGTAAAGCTAATTTTTTTCCAGCTTGGAAAAAAACTTATCTGTGAAGGAAGGTTACTAATGGTAGTAAGCAAGATGTTAAAAAATCTCTCAATAAATACACTCCATTGAATTCAAAAGGCTTTTCTTGTCCTTCATGATCTCCCCTGATACTGCTGTAGGACTCCTGAAGCGTGTCTTGTGGCAAAATGAAAGTCTCAGTTTCGAGTAAATTCTTCGGTGTTAGTGGGACAGATGCAGCTTTTCAGAGAACTCTCATATCTACAACTTAACAGGAGAAAATACCCTGTTCCATGCTTGCAAAGTAATGGGACCTGCTAGGCAGCGCTGCTGACTGACTTTATAGAGGAGGCAAGATTACAGAAGGGGCACAGTCTTGGGCAGACTGTGTCAGTCTCACAGTCAGGTAAGTACAAAGGCATTCCTGCCAGGGTTACAGCTCCACTATTGACATGTTTGACTTTGTTCTTCTCTAGTATTTAATTTCTCAAAAGTATTTTATGTTGAAGACAGATCAACCTTGAAAGATAATGTTTGAGCTGAAATACAAGATTAACTTCCCTCTGAAGGGAAGAGGTTAGGCTAGGTGACAGCAATCTGAACCACCTGCAGCTACAAGAAAAACATGTGAACAGTGATGGATCAGGCCAGGAAAAAACCCAAGGACTTAACCGGTGGTTTTATCTGGTTTCAGGGAAACTTTCTCCTTTATTACACTCTTATTCTAGAAATCTTAACCCAAACACATAGTTTATTTTATTCAAACTCACAAAAGCTAATTTTACAGAACTGTAACTAGCTTCAACACTTTCTCAAATTGCAGCACTTCAGAGGCCCAAACTGACACTGTAGTAGGAAGCAGGACAGAGCTATCTCTCTATGGAACATAGATTCCAGAAAACCTGGGTCAGCTTACTGTCAAGGAGACATTGATCCCCAAGGCCTGTGGGCTGGAAGGTGGGTCTGGCTCAGTAGTTTTACAATGCTTTGACCATTTTTACAGTGAGCCACAGCTCATTAGCTATCATACTCTATTCCTGAAGCCTTTTCCCCTAAATCTTAAACAGTTAGAAGTGAAATGCATGAAAGACAAAAGGATTAGTGTCAGGTGGCACAAGACTCCACAACAGCAGCTAAAGGCTGAATACATGCTGCCATGCTGAGCCCAAACTCTGCTTTTGTTTTTATTCTCTTAAGAAAATGGGGGAACATATCCAATGTCCACAGTGATGTTAGTATAAAGAGGATGCCTTGTCCTGGAAAGGAGCATGAACTCCAATGAATTCATTCCATCATCTTTCCATGTTTTTCTGGTGTTGTGTCGAGAAGTAGGCCTGAAGAAGGAAGAAAACCTGCAGTTAGACAGAACAACAAAGGTGACGTTTGCAGCTGAAGCAGAAGAAACAGAATTCCAGGGCAGGGGCGCTAGGGCTTAGTACTTGAAAGCTGTTAGCAAAAAAGCCCCAAGAAAATTCTTATTGCATAATACAGGCTAGAAGAGAGAAGGCATTTTGTAAGACAGAACAGATCATAATAAGTTCATACTAAGTATTCTGAACAAGGACAATTTGGACTGGAACCTAATTAGACAGGGAGACCAGTGAGGTGGCAACTACAGCCTGCAAAACCCAGGCAGCAGTTTAGAGAGAGCTGGGAGTGCAACACAGACTTGCAGCAGTGGTGTACATAGGCTGCTGTAGGTAGGTTTGAAGACAGGTTGTTATGGAAACATGAGTTTTGAGAGGATGGAGGGAAGTCTGCACTGTTGATATGAGAAGCCTCCACTCCACTTGACCCAGCACCCTCCTTCAACTCTTCCATGCAAAACTGGGTCTTTGCCAAGGTCTCCTAGCCCCTTCCTTCTGTCTTCAACCTAGAATACTGCTCTATACTATCTAGTAGCACACTGGAAATGCACACACGTAGAAGGGCAAGTTTTTCTTATAGAGAAATTGTGCCTTTTCAAACGGAACTCTCCCTATTTACAAGACAGGCACTAATATTTTAGGTTTTATTCCCTGAATAATTTGATGCTTAAGTCTGATATGTGTTGGCCTCCTAGCTAGCTTGTTGTCCTTTACAGTAGGAAACTAGGAGAAACACTTCAAATGCAGAGAAAGGTGCAGAATGCTTCTGTTGAAACTGACAGGAGCCACCTTTAAGCAGCCATATTAAAGCAGAAAAGCAAGCATTGGCATTAAGTATAATTTCTGCATATCCTAAGGACAATGATGGTAAAAGTCACAAGGCAAAGAGTAGCCTCCTACCTGCCACACCCCTCCCCCCCAGAACAGTTACCTTCTCCAAGGCTTTTGTGTCTCTGTCTCTTCACTGTAGTCCATCACTCTGTAGCGGCCAAGGTTCGGTGATGTCCGGACTATTTTCATTCCTGCTAACTGAATCCTATAAAACAACAAAGATGATGTTTGCTGTATGCTGAGGCATACAGATGCCATTTCTAGGCTTAGTTACAGAGAAGTTCAAAGTCAGAAATTATTTTCAGTGTTAATGCAACTAAAGCAAAATGCAGAAGCTGAAGGGAATGAGTTTAACACCACAGTGCCACATTATCTTCTCTAGCAGGTTCTCACCAGGCTTGGGCTAGAAAGCTCCCAGTTGCAATGTGTGTTGACAGGGTACAAAGAGAATTATAGGAAACAGAGAATGAACAACAGCATACAGAGCATTTGACAACAATTCCCACGAATCATAATTGAGCATTATTTTCACTCCCTTAAAAGAGCAGAGTCTTTACTGCCTAAAGGCCCATAACCAAAACTTAAAAAAAACCCCAAAAACCACAAACCTAAACTAGCAGTTTCTGAAAGGAAGCCAGTCCTGAGTGTTTCTGCTCCACATCTTTGAGATGTGCTGTTAATTCTGATGGCCTGATTAGAGGACTGGCTTCAAAAATACAGGCACCAGGCAAATGCGAGCTGTGTAGCTGGAAGACAGGTAAGAAAAAAGCAAACTGAAGGCTCTGAATTCCAGAACAGAGTTCCTAAAACCAGCATTTTGGGTGATTCAAGCAACCATGGCATCTATGTTAGCTTACCAACAAGAAGTGGCTGCAATAGTGCTAGGACTAGCAAACCTCTCTTATCAGAGGGCAGCTCTTAACACAGACAAAATTCTTGTGAATGTAGGAATGGATGTTTGCCCAACTGAGGTTATCTATCTAGCATGTTTGCAGCATTTGATTACCTTCTGTTGAGCTCTGGTACAGCAGCAAGCTGCACTGAAGCAGGAATGTTACAAAGCTGAAAGAGGCTACAAAACTGAGAATATCTGTTAGTCTAGAGCCACCAAATGATTACAACACTTCCTTGTCACTACTGACATGCTATCACTTCAGAATGACTTTTAGACAAGGTTTCTTGTTTTCTGAACATAAGTTTATTGCATGTTCAAAGACAAGAAACACAAGAACATTAAACTAGCTTTGCTATTAGTTTTTGCATTGCAAGATTAAAACCATAACATGCAACAGATAATACATTCAGTTACTGTTCAGAGCCCAACAGACTTTCCTGTAGTTGATAATATTCCAATGAGAGTAGGTTCCAATTAGAGCTGGGCTTTCATCTAATGAAAGGTAGAGCCTAGTGTTTACTAGGACTAATATTAGAGTACTGCAGTCTGCCAACTCTTAAGTACCAGTTAGTGAAAGAACATGCTAGCTCTGCTTTAATAAGTGTCCCAGAAAAAAAAAAAGACTATGTTTTTTTGAGGGTTTTTTGTTGTTGTTTTCTGTCATTTTTTACATTCCTGAAGCCTTTTCTTCTAAATCTTAGAATAAAAAGTGAAATGCATGAAAGACAAAAGGGTCCTTTGTTGCTACATGGTAAGAAATGCTTGAGCACCTCCTAAAATCCAGATCCCAGTAGGTGCATCAAGCTGGCCATTCAAAACCAGCCAGCTTATTCCTAACTTCTGCAGGATGAGAGTTCAGTATGTGCATAAATCATTAACAGGCACTGCCCCTGGCCTTCATGTACCTAAGGGCCAGAAAACTGCTAATCATCAGTGTTAGTTTTCAGAGAAACAACACATGGTTTGCTTCCTTTCAAGAAATCCCTATTTTGGGATCTACATAGCCTACTTGTCCCTACTTACCTTATGAGATTTCTGGAAAGAAAAGCACTCTCATGTGTAACTGGTGTGACTCTACCACAGGTACTGAAAATCCCCCTAGATGCCTAAGCTGTACTACACCCAGCATTGTAGTGTTTGATTGTAAAGGTCTATTTTCCTGGCATTTAATTCCTTTAGGAAGTGCTGGATTTCTAGACAGTCATACACCCTTTTAGTTAGCTTTCTCTGAAGGGGAAAGGAGGAATTCTATGTTAGAAAAAAATCTTTTAACTTTTGATTCCCAGAAGAATAGTGCGCTTTGTGAAAACTACAGTCCTCAAACAAAACATGCCACCAAAAAGGTGTAACTTGTCACACTGTGCAAGACCAAAAAGCATACAAGGCCTTTATTGTCAGTTTAGTTCTATAAACTTCCCATGAACTGCAGGATGATGAAGGTGCACACAGTACAACTACAAAGCTAAATAAAGAAGCTACAGCCATGATTTTGTACTTGAAGCATACAGAGCACCTGGAACTAAACTCAAGTCTATTCACTTCTATAGCATGCTGGTGCCATGGCAACTGAAGTATAACAAAACCCATCAGTTCTTGCTGTCAGTGACTCAGTACACAGGCTTCTCCATCACTCAGCACTGCAGACTGAAGTTAGATTTCCTAAATTTCAAGTACTGGTAACTAGATAATACTTGGAGAAACCTAGATGCACTTAACATAAATTCCCAACCATCTGAGAATTAATTAATAACTACCTTCTTGTTTTCTTATTTATGAATTTTGCAGATTCCTTTCCTCCCTTGGGGCTGTTAATGGAATCAATGGAGTAACTTGTCAACTACTGGTGGTTATAACCCCTTGGGGTGCCCCCAGAGCAACCAAAGGCACAAGGATGTGAAGTAACATAATATCCTACCCTCCAGAGTAGGAGGAAAGCTTTGTCCTCCCAGCACACAATGGCTGGTTTCACAGATTCTGAGCATCTTCTAATATTAACCATTCCCAATGCCAACAGTACTTTGGATTATGATGATACTGCAGGGATTAAGGAACAATGCCTGAGTTCCTTTCTCAGGGTAATGCTACATGTTTTACTAGCCAGCCTGGTTCCACTGAAGCTTGCCCTGTGTATTAGTACCTTGTAGCAATGTCGTCATTTTCACCACCACTGCCCCAGTACGTGTTTGGAAACCCATTCATCTTCATGTAATGTTCTGGAGTCAGAGCAGATACACCCCCAAAATAGGACTTGTATGGCAGACTAGAAGAGGCAAAAAAAAGGGGCATCAGTACTGAAGGCTAATAACAGCTCTCCACAAACTAGCAATGTGTGATCCAAGTCACACATATCCATCATAGACCTTACAGACGTTGTCATGACAATGCCAAATCCAAAAATAGCAAAACCAGTGTAATTCCTACCATGTTCCATTCTTCCCATTGTTCCCCCCCACCTTCTACCCCAGTAGACCAAAGTAAAGGTGAGTTTGGAATTTACATCTTGGATCAGTTCAAAATACCTGCATCCCGTCACACATCTTTCACATGATCCAGTAATTCCCACCTGTACTTTCATTCTGGAAGGAAAGGCAAACAGCAATCTGCCTGTGATTTGCCAAGCTGAGCTAACAGTGGAACAGGGAACTGCAGGCAAGGAACTGCTCAAGATTGCATGCTTAAATCAAGAATAACCTTTTCTGGGGAAGTCACAACTGCAAAACAAAAAGCAAACCTGTGAAGGGTTGTACCTTTCCCTTTCCATGCAGAAAGTGGATCAATTAGAATACATACATCCAAAGCAGAGACACTCACGTGTACTGAAACTTATCCATGGCACTAGCCATGTGCTTGGGGTAGTATTCATCACAAACATAGAGATTATAGTCATTCTCAGGTACTAGGTTGACATCATGCAGGAGAAGGCAGTCCCAGTCTTCATCCTTCAGGGCTTCCCGGACACCAACATTGAGCAGCTTTGCTCGGTTAAATGTACCATTCCCCACCTGAAAAAGAAACCTGCATTTCTTCACCAAAACAGAGATGATCATTCAATTAAAATTTGTATTAGTAAAAAAAAAACCAAAACCAAAACAACTTACTAAATTGAGTAACACTGAAATGACTTAATACTGGCTGCACGTTTCATGCCCCAGACTGAAAATTTTACCCATTCTCTTCACAGTATTCTCAGCAAATGTAAGATTTGCTGTGTCAGGGACTATATACTGGGGGCACTTGAAGAAGGCTGACTTACGAGAGCAGTAAGTTAATCCTCAGGTGTACATCTGCCCATCAACACTTTTGCTCTGACTACTGCTTATTAAAGCTTAGAAATGAGGGGAAAAAAATATCTTGGTCAAACAAAAAAGTGGCTTCTCCCTTCCAATCAACTATCAGTTTTAATTAATTAATCTAACACTTGTTCTCTCACCACTGATCTTTTGCAACACATCTGTGTCAGTTAAAAATGTCTGTTTGACCTGCACAGGCTGCCTCACAGCAGGGTCAATCCAGACGGTTTATCTGATACAGAGTAAAAAATATCCAACTTTAGTATTTAGTCTCAACAATTGTGTTCAGTAGCTACATTCTACAGACAAACCACATTCAACTCACTGGGCAGATGAAAATACAAGTTGCCACTTAATGACTTTATCCCTCTGTAAGAAGGAGAAAAAAAAAAGCAGAACCAATCAATAGCAGAATAATGATCTTTATGAGGAGTATGCTATTTCAGTCAGCAGCAGCCATGGAGATGGACAGCATATAAATGACCTCCTCTCAACCCACCCATAAAACAGTACTTCCACATTTGAAGATTAACATTTCTTGTGCCGAACCACACCCTTAACTGGGAAGCTCTGCTACACCACCAGGCACAGCTGATTTAGATTTACCTGCTGAATCAAGTAGATACTGTAAGTGAGCTGCTGGCGCTGCAAGAAAGGATGGATATAGTAGAGGAGATGGCGAAGATACTTCTCCTGGTTGTGGTAGGCTACAAGGATGGCTGATTTGTAGCGAGCCAAGCAGTGAGGTGGCCTGTAGTGGCCACCAGACTGAACAAAGGGATTTTTTTTGATGATCATTCTTTCACTGGGGAGCACCCTGAAGGTGATGGTTAATGGACCAACTGTAAAAAGAGAAAAGAGAAAAAATAAAAAGATCAGTGATGTTTCTCAACCTTCATTCAAATCTTATCAGATTAGCTACATATGTTCACTACCTAGTACACCAGCCCTATTACAGAACAGTTAATGCCACGCAGATGTGCCCACGTAACAAATTCCACCACTGCCTCCTGATCACCTCATGACTCAACACTGAGGGGTGCCAGGCTTAGCATTAGGACAGCAGGTGACCTGTTAGAGGTGTCGTAAGTCCCAGCACAGCCAACAAATCTCACCAGGCTCCTGCACAGCTTGAGTTTTCCTGATATTGGCTCCCTACTGCACACAGAATCACAGAATTATTAAGGTTGGAAGAGACCTCTAAGAACATCAAGTCCAGCCATCAACCTATCACCACCACATCACTAAACCATGTTATAAAGTACCACATCTAGATTTTTTTCAAACATCTCCAGGGATGGTGACTCCAGCACTGCCCTGGGCAGCCTGGGCCAATGCCTAACAATTCTTTCAGTGAAGAAATTTTTCCTGATATCCAATGTGAACTTCCCCTGGTGCAACTTGAGGCTATTTCCTTTGGTCCTCTCACAGGTAGCCTGGGAGAAAAGACCTAGCCCTATCTCACTATAACCTCCCTTCAGGTAGTTGTAGAGAGAGATAATGCCTCCCCTGAGCCTCCTCTTCTCCAGACAAAAACCACCACAGTATGGTACTCCTGTAAGGCATGGCAAGATGCATCTCACACATTTTTAAGTCCTATATCATAGCTGTGCAAAGGGGAAGATGCTGCAGGGATGCTGGCACAAGCACTGCCCAGCTGAGTCTCAGGACACAGGAAATCTTACCTGTGTTAGTTAAATTGAGCATAGTTTTAGAGCTCCTGGAACCACCAATTGGTCTTCACTAGGCAAGAACTGGGAGTCTCACAGATATTGCTTAATCCTATGTTTATTTGCATTAAGATTTAAAACAAGTAAACTTTGTGTCTTGTGTTGCTTGAATATACGTATTCACTCTAAAAACAGAGTTGAAAATTAATCAAGATGAGCAGACATATCTGCTTTTGCAGCCCTTAGGGAAAAAGTCTTTCAGAGGAGATTCAAGGACAAGGATGTCCAAAAGGATATTCAGCAGGGGGGAAAATAGTTTAAAGCCTGGATGAATATAAACACTTTAGGAAATGTTAGCTTTATCTTAAGAAAAGTTTAAAGTGCAATTTGATGTTATAATCACATGCCACAAGGGCTATATTTGCTACAATATTTAATTATATACACTCTGATAAGCAGACAGTACTTCCCAATTTTAGGCGAAGCAGATGACAGAATTGAGAAGGAAGAGAGATGTTACATTTTCAGGAATAGGTGCTGGGTAGGAAAAAAGAAACTGCATATGACAGTTCCTCTACTCAGCACCTTGATTTTAAATACAAAACATACCAGTACATTCAACAGTTTTTATCTATGAAAAAAACCAAACAAATCTGCATTTTGGTAAGAACTCTTCAATTCTTTAGGTAGGAAAAGCTTGACAAGTCACAAATAAGAAAGAGTCATATCAAGTGTCAATCACCGTTTTAACACAAGTCTCATTATTTTACTCTGTCAATAAACAAATTCTACAATTATTTGAATGCCTGTCCTTCTCGATGGTGAGAAAAGGTTCCAGAGCAGCAGCAGCAGAGTTATATTTATACACAAATCAGTGCACCTTCATGGTTTCCAGCCACTGTCAGCTTCTAATGAAATTAAGCACGAATGCAGAAAATCATTTAACTGTATTCTTAAATGAACTAGGAATTCACCTAAATCACAACTGAAAGCTGACAATTTCAAGTGACAGTTTTAAGTAGGCCCAACAACTCTCTGGAGGCCATGCTACCTGAAGACGTTGGGTTTTTTTTGTATCAGGAGCCTGGGAGGCAAGTTTTTGGGCTTTTGTTTTGGTTTTGAAATAGTCAGAAGATTTTCTTTTCCTTCCAAGCTTATAGTTAATGCAATGCTATGGCTGCCTTAAAGCAAGTCTTCTGTATCTGCTAAGTCAGAATGCCTCTTAAACCACTGAAATAATACTTTCTCCCAAAAAACTTCTGATAATGAAGCCTAAGAGAAAAACAGCAAATATTTAGGCCTAGTCTTTAGTAGCTTTCATTTGAGCAGTGAAAGACACAGGTGTGTTTTAAGTCTAATTAAATATTTCAGTAGGTGAGTCCAGAAGACATCTCTTCCCAACCATCCTACATTCAAGCATCTGCTACAATTCTAACAAAAAAACCCCAAAACCCTGAGCCTGCTTTCACCCACATCCTGTTTAACTGACATGGAAGGAAGCAACATCCCTCCACTGCTTTTTGGGTTATGTTTTTCTTGTTTTGTTTTTTTTGAGCACTAACAAGGAAAAAAAAATAGCTTGTGACTTACATCCCTAAAACCTCTGGCTGCCCTACACCCCCTGGCTCCAAGCTAAATTCTGGCTCTTAGGTCTCCTTCCTGCACAACCAAGAAAAGGCTAATGCACTGTAATCCATCTAAATCCCAGATTTGAACAGAGCAATTGCAGGCTGGACCAAATAGGGACAAATAAAACTGCTAAAGTACAGCTTTGGGAGAGGAAGAAAAACCCTTCTTAAACATGCTAGAAAGCACAGGATCCCAATTCAGACAGGGTAGCAATTGAGACGAGGTGCCCCGAAATGTCCAAGCAACTTCTCCACAGCCTAGTTTCTAAGTTATTTCTGTGCCTGTAGCATCACAGAGAGGGTGGTGAATTAACATGAAACGTTAGTGTGTGGAGTCAAAACACAATTCCCTGTCTGTATTGTTAGCTGTTGCCAGTGACCACCTACTCCCTCAGTGCTTTTCTTTCTAGGCAACACGATTTTGACCAGATCTATCCCATCTGAAGAAAGAAACTACATGACTTCTAAACGCCTTGCTACAGATCTAGAGAGAGTAGCTATAATTACCAAGTTCAATCAGAGTAAGCAGAATTTACACAAGCTAAACAAATGGGAACAGCAGCATGGATGAATACCTCACTGAGAAAGTACAGCACCACAAACCATATTAGAAGAGTAATATTTGTATAATTCTATCACTAATCAAATGAAAGGGAAAAAAGCAGACCAACAGCCTTAATTTAAGCACCAGTATCTAATGACAGAACACAAGGCTGCCTCAACTGCAGACAAAAATGAATCTCAGCACTACCACCTTTTTACTTCTCTTTAGATCCAAGAGAAGAAACTCTAGTAGGAGAGCATCCATCAGAAAACATCGCAGGAGCTACTTCTTACCACAACAGATGGTCACACTCCTGAGAAGGTTTATGACAGATGGGAGTAGAAGGGAGTAACTACTATAAAAGAAGGGCTTGGAAAAAAATCCTTCCATAGCATAAGCAAATTATAAACAGCAGAATTACAGACACACTTTTTCAACTATGAAAGTCTTCAAGGGCCAAAGCAACTCGTTCAGCACATATCATGCATGAAGTGAAATACCTCTTTAAAAAAAAAAATCTGATTCTTCTAGAATCAAGCTTCTTCCTGGTAAGAGGAAAAGGTGAACTGAAACAACACATCTTTCCTACAATGCCAGAAAGTCAGACTTTGTATTTAAATGCTACTTCACTAAGTTTGAACAAGCACAACCCTAGCATATAAACATTTTGCTTTTTCCAAAAACAAAGGAGGTGGAAACAGGCAACTGGGTATTTGTGTAGAAACTAACTTTTAAGGGAACTTGAGTAATTTATTCACAATTTTAACGAGGACAATGAGTATCTACTACAATGCTTTAAGTTGGCAGTCACTAAAGGTTAAATGGACATCATTAAGTGTTAAAAATTTAAGTGTGGGCAGTCAGCAAGAGTCTAGTTCCTCCAAGACAGAGATGTTTAGCAATTACACTTTAATTCTCACTCCACCGCCCTGGAAGAACCAAGATGCTGTAGCTTCAGGAGATGGGAACAAGACTGATGAGCTGCAAGCTGATCTTTCATTCAAAGGGTTATCAAAATGATCCACTGTATACATAAGTGGGAGAAATGCTGCACTTGAGAGAAGCCCTGATGCAGAAACCACTTAAGGCATTTGGCATTCTTCCAGTTACTTTAACACGCTCTGGAGTGCACACAGTGACTTATTACCAGCTCTGGAGACTGAAGTCCTCAAGAACTGAGCTATCATTTAATAGAGTTTATGAAATTAACATTAGAAGGCACCATTCTCTCTGATGTAATGCTTCCAAGAGAGATCAGTCCCATGGGGGAAGATGATAACAACCAATCTAGGCATTTATAAAGTATTTATTTATCTATTCATGTGTGCCCATCACATACAAACCAAACAACTACCTTGCAGAGTACCACACATTTCTCAGGTGAAAAAAAAACAACCAACACCCAGAGGAAGTTGGCACAGAGTGCTACCAGAAGGAATAATTTACTCCTTTTATTTAAAGGAGAAGATCACTGAGTAAAAGTGAAGTTGTAGCAGAGCACTCATTTTTCTTAAGCTGAACCTTTATCAACATTCCCCAAGACTTGTGCTCCACAGTAACAATGCTTCCATGCTCAACTTACAGTTTTTATGCCTCATTATTTTCTCCTGATCAACTTTCTTTTTGTTTCTGCCTGTAACTAACATTATGTTTTCATTTTAGATCTGAAGTACCACTTGCAGGCCAATTTCCTCTATTCTCAGCAGGGGCACAGATGGACAGAAAAGGAGATTTTAAAAAGATGTTGCAGCTCTAAGAGCATTGATTAGTGTAATTTTACTCTGCATCTGCCTCCTCCATATACGTCACTACCCTTGCTTATCTGATGGTTTTGCAGGCAAGCTGCACAGAATTGCACCTAGTTTTGTTTGGGGTTTTTTTGTTTGTTTTGTTGGGGGTTTTTTTAGTGGGTTTTTTTTGGAAACCAAAGCTTTCTCATTTGACTCTTTTCAGCACAGCAGATTCACATCAGCAGTGGAGACAAGCAGAGTGCTGGCACATTTCTGCTGTGCTTTTTCAAGTAAAACAATTAAGTCTGAAAACACAGAATTGTAGCTTCCCAAAAGAACTGATGAGCTATAGCTACTGATGAACTGAGACTGCACTATAAGACCATTACCACTGATACCTGTGCAAAGAGGCTATGTACTATTAGTATTTCAGCATTTACTTAGTAGAGCTGTTTCCAAGGGAAATGCTGAAGCATGTAATCAAAAGTTATAACATTTCATCATACATACTGCATGTACTTCATTTAACTTCAGCAACACAGGAAGGAAGACAATTTCCCAAAAGAACAAGCATCATTATGAACACTGGAGTCTAAAAACACTCATCCAAAGCATCCCAGCAGCATTCTCTAACTGAAGCAACTTGACCCGTACAAGAGTAACCACAGCTCTGGCTTTTCACATCACTTCCACCTGTGAACCAAGGTCAGCCATTTGCTCTTACTGTGCTCCAGGTGCAGTGATCTGTTGTCCTAGAATAAAAGGGCAACTACTAAGCACCGCTCCAAGACTAATTAGATGCAACCCTTAAGATATGCAGAAATCTGCAGTACAGAAAACCAGACAAGGGTAACTCACTACACAGTACTCCAAGAAGGCATCCCCACCCCATCTGTAACTGCATGCTTACAGCACTCATCCATTATGGGCTGTCCGGGTGGAACTGATTTCACTGTAACCACAGATGCACCACTTTACTATCAACAAACCTGCTTTAGATTTGACTTTGTATTTACTTAGTTTTTCAACTGTTTTAGCAGTGCAGTACCTGGATTAATGCTCCCTCTAGGATCAAGTCTAACTTGGTCCTAGTGTAAATACAACTTAACCTGTGACCAGATTTTTAAGTCTAAAGGAGAAGTTTCTAAGTCTAAAGGAGAACTTACAGAATAAAAAGATTACCACCAAGAACAAGGTGCCATGCTACTTTCTCATGCAAACGGCATTTAAAGCCAACTTAATCAGTTTGTATACAGCAACTGCCTTGATATGAGGCAGAGTCAAAATCATGCAGTTACCGAAGTAAAGAGCCAACAACTAGAAAAAAAAAAGTATTATTAACTGGGTGTTAACATCCTGCACTCTTTTCACTCTTGTTCTACAACCTCTATACAGCCAAATTCTTATTACTGAAAGTTTTTAGATTAATAAAATACCTTTGCTCATAAGAATACCTTTCCTCAATAAGAATAGTTAATTAACACAAGTATTCTTAGTATAAGTATTACAGAATATATATATTAAAAATATATATAATATATATATTTTATATATATACTGTATATACAGTATATACATTAAGTATCACCTTTAAAGTGGAAAAGGTCTAAAAATACACAACTCGCGTTTACAAAGTGTTCAGTATTACCACGTACTAGAGCAGTATTTCAAACACTATCGGTTCATACTTACCAAATATTGGTGACTGCACTGAGCAGTATGGCATAGTTTCTTCATTAGGAGCCTTGGTAAACAAGCTGAGGTTTGTATACACATCGTGAGTTTTTGAGTAGTCCAAAACCCAAGGGGAGTCTGAAAACCCACGGAATACTTTTGAAGGTCCACCTCGGTAGAGTATCAGAATAAATATTGCTTGGAAGACAAACAGAAACAACAGAAAACAAGGATTTTCAACACGAGAGCGGGACATAGTTTTTAGCCCATGCTCTGGAAGCAGACCGGTGAGGAGTTTAACTGCCATCCACGAGCTGCCGTTCAGGGCTACATCGCCATGCACAGAAGACCTCCTCTTGTTCAATCTTTCCGAGGCGGCAGCATGCTCTTCTAGCACAGCTTCGCCAGGATGCTTCGGGCCAAACCACTCCTTCCCGCTACCAGCTCTGCGAGGCGAAATGAAGGATAGAAAAAGCCGTTCGAAGCCACCCAGAACGGAAGAGTCACGGTGCAGGACTGGGTGGGGAACAGCGGCACCAGCGGCCGGCAGGCAACAGCGTAAGGCGCAGCTGCCTCCCTCCCACAACCCCGTTACGCCTACACCATGGGACAGGCATTCTGAGGCAGAAGGAACAGCGAGAAGCTAGCTGAGTTGGCTGCGGGAGAGGACCGACTGCCCGAGGACAGAGCGACACACGGCCGGCGCGGCCTGGCAGGGCGGACGGGATGCATGGGGGTAGAGGAAGCACACAGGCTGGCTTGTAACCCCTCCGAAGGCCCCGAGCAGCCCAGCCGTGCCCTACTCTGTGGCCGGGAAGAGAACGCCCTAACCTGACAGCTGCTGGCCGAACCTCACAGAGGCGACGCCATAGCGACGCGCCGTGTCCGCGAGACTACTACTCCCGAAGTGCAAAGCGGGAGGGCAGGGCGGAAATGGTGGTAGCAGCGCCGCAGGGCATGCTGGGAAACGCCGTCCCCGTGTGTACTCCAGTGCAGGCGTCTGGCAGGATAGTTAGGTTGGGTGTTTGTGGGGTGGAGGGGAAAAGGGCAGGGGCGGCTTCTCTCCTCAGCTGTTACATTACTGAAAGGCTTCAGAGGAGAGTCAGTGGTTGGGTTTGCGGCGAGGAGAGGAGTAAAAGCGAGATCTGTGCCTGCAAAAAGGAGCTGCTCAGCCTCCCGTCCCGTTCCAAGGCACAACCGCTGGCTGGGCACTGAGCTCCTGTTTGTTGGTCTATCGGCCAGCACGCCTGGCCCCAAACCAGGTGAAGGATATGCTGCCATTTGCCCTTTAAACAGGGTGGCATAGGAAAAAGATTGGGGATGGCATTTATGTGGAGAGCTGGGAGTCTCCTTGCTTTCGAGAGCTAGACTAAGAGGTAGGGGACACATCTATAGGAACTTTGACCTCAGACACAGTATCACAGTATCTACAGAGCTGGAAGGGACCCATGAGCATCAAGTCCAGCTCCTTGACCTGTGCAGGACACCCCAAGAATCACACCATGTGCCTGACAGCGTTGTCCAAGCGCTTCCTGAACTCTTGTCAGGCTTGGGCCTGTGACCACTTCCCTGGGGAGGCTGTTCCAGATCCCAACCACCCTCTGGGTGAAAAACCTTTTTCTAATCTCTAGCCTGAACCTCTCCTGTCTTCATTTCATCCTATTTCCCCTAGTACTATGACTGTCTAACTAGAGTGAGAAGATCAGTACCTGCCCCTCTGCTTCCCCTCATGAAGATCAAGGCAGTCATTCTACTGTGCAGAACAACCCTTTCAATTTAAGTGGATTGCTTAAGGCCTGGATGCAAATTGTTGTCATTACAAGTTTAAATTTAACTTAATTGGTTTTTAAAATAAAAATGCATTTAACATTTCTTTTGCCTGGGTAAAGTCTTGCTTTATTGAAACCTACTCAATGCTGTAGCTGCAAAAATTGCTTTTCTTGCACACTACTGTGAGTCTCCACTGTTTTTCTTCTCCCTGTGCAATTTCCCCTGTGATCATGGCAAACCCACCCTGACTGTCTTCCCCTCCATAAAACAAAGCAACGTTGGCTGTTCTGCTGAAAGCTCCAACGACTACAAAGCCACAGACAGGAAAGGATCGACCTCTGCATCAGCTGTGTAACAAGCAGAGGAACCAAGATTTTTGTGGTATGACCTGAGGTTGCAAACACCAACTGTTTTAGAGTCTGGTACTGCTTTATCCTTTGCTTTGTGATCTTCCCTTGGGTCACAGTAGGAAATAGAGATAAAGGAACAAGTTGGGCAACGCCTGTCTGCCTCCAGCTGCCTTGGAGTCAGGGAGAAGCGGGACCTGCTGGAACGGTCCTGCACCAGCAGCTCTGCTAACTTCCTTGCAGTCAGGACTCAGTTGTAGAAATTGCCATCCTGTGTCAGTTCCCAGGCAGAATCAGGTAAACTGGAAAGGCCACAGCCTACCCCAAGCTGTATTTTTCCCTGTGTGTGTATATATGCTCTCAAGACTGGAAAATATAGAAGCATACAAGTAGCTAAGTCAACTGTCTGCAGAGGAGCTGAACAGCATGTATTTCTGCATGGACTGGGATAGCTGAATCTCCAGGATTGTCTCCCTCAGGAGCTTTCCAAAACCAAATGCAGTTCCTCGACTTCCTTTTCAGGCACTGTCACCAAAAGAAGTGGATCAGAAACCACCATGAGACTTTCTCGCAAGAGAGCAAGCAAGTACCAACTGGAGAGCAGAGTACAGATCAAAACTTTGAGGTTTCAAGCAGATCTGAGCCTTTTCAAGGTCTCAGCACTCCTGTTTTAAACAGAGCTGTGGAAAGCTGGGCTGTGTTTTGAATTAAAAATGAATCAGATTGCTTAAATGAAAAAAAAAAAGTAACTGTGTGCACCAAAGCATGGAAGGCAGGTGGTGGGCCTTTTAGCAACCCCTGCAGACAGATTTATTGAGGACAGTGATGGGGAAAAACAGTATGAGACTGGATCTGTAAGAAGCAGGCACCAGGCAAACTTTACAGTCAAAGGTTTGTCTTTCTCATTTTCACATGTCTGCCTGAGAAATTAAATTGAATGCATACACAAAAAAAACCCACCCAAAAAACAACAAAAAACCCCAGACAAATACCATCTTCATCAGAGCTTGAAATTAAGTTTGTGTGATAGCCTATGGCATTGTCCCAAGGGACCCCTCACTCCAAGTGCAATTTCGCCTCACGTGATGAGAGCCTGAGAGAAGTACCTCACTTCATTTAATAAGATTCATTCTTGCTTGTTTTTCCTCTTTCCCCTTCTCTTTTATGCCTTGTCTCCTGGGGCCTGCACTAGATCCCTGTTGAAAATGCAGCAGAGTGGCTGGGAAGCTTGGCCTTGCAAATGCAGGGGCCACAGAGGGGAGGAATGATGTGCTGGTTTAACAGAGTGATACCAAGCAGGGTGTTCATGCAGTTTGGGTCAATGTGTCTTGTTCTCTGCCCTTGCAATCCCCAGAGTTTCCCTCAAGGGAAGAGGAAGGTAGCACTAGTCTTTGTGCAGGCATTGTAGAAGCTTTCAACCACTGCAGCCACACAGAGCTGTCCCTCTTTTTCGCGGTGTGACTACATTTTATGGTGGGGTGGATGTTTCAGGTACCTTTGGCCACGACAGTTTCTTCTCAGCCTTTTGCAGGATCTTCGCTTGTGAACTTCACATTGTACTTTAAGCAACACTTTTGTGAATACAATTTTTTTAATTACAGAGGTATGGATTTGGCTTGTACTGCAGTATTCCAAATTTTTAGTAATGCTTCCCCAAAACAGTCTTAAAAGTGCTTCCATGTTTCTGGAAGGTGGATCCCTTGCTGTTGTGAAAAAAACCAAGATCGCTCATGTCACATACCTTGGCCAAATGACACAATAAATCAGGTGAGAGCATCAGAACCAGAACTTGAGTCTACTAGTGTCTTCCAGGCTTACAGATTAGCCAACAATGGGCTCCTGTCAAATAGGCACATCCATTCTCCTCTGGTCTGGAAGGAGAAGGAAGAAGCAAGAGACTCGTGTTGCTTCCCCACATGATCCAGTCCCCCAAGAAGAGTTCATACATTTTTCCCAGTGGGTTGTAGCTTACAGGGACTGGCAGAAGCAGAGACTAAAACAGTATGCTGTTGCTTAGGAAGACTAGACCTCATCATGCCTTCACCGGTGTTTGCTTACCTTACTGGTGCTGCTCCTGAGTGTTTCCCCCTTGCCCAGAAGATGCAGTGGACTGTATTGCAGAGGGTCACAAGCTACTGCCCTCACCTCCCTCCAACCATATGCTGCGCAAAGCAACTGATCCTCCTCCAGGAGCAAGGAAGTTGAAAAATGTCTCTTGAGAGGTTTCATGGCCTCTAGAACCAATTGGGAGAGTCAGTGGCACCATATTCCTGCAGGAGATCCCTTATGTCTTACCACACTGCTGCCAGGAGAGCCTGTCCTGGCTCTTCCCAGAGGAAAGGACAATGTCACTGCCCAATAGAGCTGGAGTGGATATGGTGCACTCTGCAGAGCAGACCTCAGTAGTGTCACTCAGCAGACCTCCACAGAAATCAGCCAGCCTGCTGCTCTTTGCCAGCAGCAGCTTTGCTTGGGCATGACCACACAATTCAGCTTGCCCTTTCAGTAAGACAGCACCTTTCCACTTTCCCTTGTGATGGAGAACTGCCTGCCTGACCTGTTTTGACCACCACTTACTTCTGGTGGGCAGCACCTTTGCAGAGCAATCTCAGTAGAGGTGATCACCATGTCATCAAAATGACAGCTAGATATGCCTTTAGGCTATATTCTCCTGTCTCCTTCTGCACCAGTCCCAGGGACCTGAAACGTTTTTGCTTGAATTTCTGTTGTAGCACTTGGGTCAGATGAAGACTGAAGTGAGTACCATTGAAAAGAGAACAACCAAAACTGATACGTTCTCCATCATGGAATCCACTGTGTTTCCCTGGAAAAGGAGTAAGCACACTGCAAGACAAGACAACAGTGCAATATTGTACTATTCACATCATATTTAATAGTGCTCTAGTACCATTCAATATAAATAAATAACCATTAAAAAGTACTTTCTTGACATTCTCTCTCCTTTGTCAACAGTATTTTCTGCAACAGGAAATGTTAGTAATATTCATTGTTTGGTGAATTGGATGAATCTCAGAGAACATGAATATCAGATACTAATATGCTAGTCAAAATGAGATGCTGGGATGCTTTTTCTGCTTTAATCTGCAGATTCCCTCCTTTCTTGCATTCACTTCTCCTGAAGCCTGGGACTGTGACTGCTGCTCCACTCCTGGGCTCTTCCACTCAGCTCTGCTAACAAACAGCTGTCTTAACTTTTGGTGTCTGCTACCTACTCTTAGCTGATGTACCTGGGCTAGCAGCAGTCCTTTGCTGTCCTCAGGCTGCTCTACAGAGAAAAGAATGTTTATGCTGAACAGGTCCAAATGCCTGCTAGCCTAGAACCTCATCTGTGTACATTCACGTTGTCCATACAAGGTCTTGGTCTCGCACAGTTTAGTGACTGACAGAGTTTCTCGATGCACAGAAACAAACACCCACTGTCAGTGACAAAACCCATGTAGGACCTGTGTGAGATTAAAGACCAGGGAATTTAGCCCCATATCCCTCCTGTTCATATGGGCAGAAACCCTGCCCATCTCAGAGGAGAAAATGGACTCTCCTTTATTCCCTCATTCTTGCTCATCCACTGAAACCACACAGAAGGGGACTTGATCTTGATTTGATGCTGAGTGGGAGCATTGAGCCCATCTGTCTGGTGGCAGGATGGCTTGGCAAAGCCCACTGGAGCAAAAGGCCAGTTACCTCCTGCAGAGGACAGGAAACAAAGCTCTGACAAATAGAGAGGGTTTTTTGTGGATGCCAGGCTTCCTTCAGGCTATCCAGTGCCAGTGTGACAGACCCTTTCTCTGTGAAGACTTTTCTAGGGCCCTGAGAAGACACCATTTCCATGGCCCATTCAGTATTTCTTAATGCTGAGATAGCTGGTAGGGTGGCCTTGTAGTGCTGCATGTGCTCATCCAGAAAGACTCTGGCCTAAGCCTCACTAAATGCAGTCTCCATTTTCTTATTTGCTACCTATTCTTTGATTGCTTCTGATTCACTGTGTGATAGGAGGCATCTCATCACCCTTTGCTCCCTCCTGTACTTCAACCCTGCTCCAACAGCAGGATGTGCAGCTGCTTGTTCCCCATTTGAGGAAAAAAAGACTGATACTCTCTCTCAGTTGCCCTTCAAAGGCCTCCCTTCATGGTAGCTTCCCAAGGTCCCATGGGGACTATCTGCTGAGTGAGGCACTCCTTTGTACATGTTTTTACCTTGCTGTGATTGCTTAGGAGCTAGAAACTTGGTGCCACCCACATCTCTTGCATAAAGGAACTGTAATTTGCTTCGCTTTGCTCCCCTCCTTGTTGTGTTTCTGATTATTTTTCCAGTTTAAGACACTACTGTAAAGAAAACCCAGGGAGTGCAGAACATATGACATTCACCACGAAACACCAGGCTCTACTGTTCTGGGTGAGGGGAAAAATATTCTTTCTTCATGAACATGTCAGGTGATCTAAGCTAAGAACCAGAACTAAACAAGGACTAGGCAGAGAAGAATTCTAGTATAAATAAATCAACAAATAAATAAGTTTCCTGCCAGCCCAGAATTTCTTGAGGAGGGGATGAGATGAGTCAAATGCTCATGACTTTCCCCCAGCTGTGATATCCTCCATGCACTTTGAATGTCTAAAGCCTTGCTTCTCATGGCATGAGTGAAGATGGTTTTCAAGATATACTCAGAGGGGTTTCTGGGTCATTCAAGGAATCTTCCTGAAAAAGGCACAGCAGCACCACTCCCCACGCACACACATGGTACCAACACTTGTGCTTTTAATCCAGTGCATCCTTTCTTTGATCCTCATTTGCCACCTCCTCCTTTGTGGGCTGTCTTCCACCTGTCTGTCTTCCTGGTTTATTGTGGCAAAGGGAAACCCTTCCACATGATACCATCTTCTCTCTCTTCACAGTGCCACATATGCCTTTCAAAGTTCAAGTGGAAAACCTTGTCACATTTGCTGTTTCAGTTGTCATCTATGTGCTCAAGATAATGTTTCTCGATGATGTCTCTCCACATTCCTCGATGTTCTCACAGGAGATGTGAGGTTTTGTCTTCTCTGAGCACTTCTCACCCACCTCCACCTCAAAGAGGTGTTTTCCTCTTTGGAGATCTAGGAGGTAAAGTGGTATATATGATCTGAGGCTACTGAAGTATTTGATGGTGCTGCAGCAGGGTTCCAGGCTAGGAGCAACACTTTCAAGTCCACCCATCTTTGACCCATCTTTCTGGTCTCTGCAGCAAGACATGGAGGCATGGCCTTTGAAGTACAGTATTTGCCAAGTCTCCCTGAGAGAGAGAGGAACTTTATCCATAGGGCTCTGGAGCTGGGAATCTGGGGTGGCATTTTCCCAAACAAAGTTAAGCAAAGGCATAGGCACCAAATCCCTTGTGAACTCCCAAAACCCAAACAAAGCTCTTCAGCACAGCTCCCTCTCCAAAACTGAAGGCTGATACATGTAGGTATCTGAGTGCATTCTTCAGAGGGAAAGCCTCTCTCAGGCTAGCTTTGTTTTAAAGCTGTTTTGAGAGCATATCAGCCTCAGGCCAACAGTTCTGCATTTGTGCTTTTGTGATGTCTCCTGTCCTTGAACCACTGCAGCTGGCAGCTGCTGTGCTGAAGCTCAGGCTTTACAATGTGCCAGGAGAGACCTTCAGAGACACCCACATCCGTCCTGGATTTTGGCTTCTACACTGCCACAGCTAAAAATGGAGATCACATCCAATACATTTTAAAGAATGGTTAAAACCACAGAGCCTGCAGAGGAAGGGAAGCACTTCTCCCCCAGAGGAGGTGGGGGGAACAGGAGCCAGTGCATTAAGTCAAAGGTGAAGAGCTGTAGGATCAGAGGGCACCACATCAGCTCTGTCCCTGCTTGTTACTACCTTTCAGGCAGTGGGAGCTGATTGGCATGGGGACATTTGGGGGGTGTTTATCATCCTCCAGTGGTGGAGCAGAGGGCTGGGCAGAATAGGCAGGGCACACAGCTGCTCTGATTGCTGACAGACTTCGGGAACAGATCACTTCCTCCTGCCTCTGTCAAAACAAACACAAGATGAGGTAAGAAGGAGATAGAGGTGTTGATACCACAAGCAGTACAACAGGGCAGGAGACACTAACCTAAGCACTCTTCTCTCTCAGATACCTGTAATGTTAGCAATAAGAACAGGTAGGTTTTATAGCATCAGTCTTGAGGGACAGTTTTCAAGGCTTTAACAAAGAAAAATATGAAGTGAAATTAATTTCTGTCTCCTGCTATCAGAAGCCAAAGCCTGTGTTTTGAGGGTGTTTCCACACAGTCTGCAGAGACATATGCTGTGATAGCTTTCTGGTTTTGGCCCCTGTTGCAATCCAATCCCAACGGTTTTCCCCATCCTCCACATTCCCTTTCCTACAGTGTTTCTCAGAGACCAGATTTATGGCCATTTTCCACAACACCTCCACAGTGAAAGCCTTTGTCCAGCTGAAGATGGGCTCAGACATCCCCTTTTTGTCCCTCCTGCTCTTCCACTTTGCATGAAGAGGCTGGGGAAGTAGCTGAGGCTCTTAGCCCTGATCCTCAATCCCAGCACATCTCAGACTCTGCCTAGGGGCTCTTAGGGCAGCAGAAAAAAAAAGGCAAAAAAGAAGAGCAGCATTTCTAGTGCACAAAAGAAAAACACTTTCCTTTTTTAACATGGTGAGCTCTTTTTGTTGTCTAAAACTCTGATGTGTCTCATTCCTTCCCCTTTGCAGATCTGTTCTGATTTGGCACCTAGAGTTTTCTCCCCTAGACTCACCAACACTGCTGTGGACCCATCTAAGGGTGGTAAGAATACAGGCAAGGAAGACAGTGGACTCCAGCTGGAACAAAATAACTGCAATTTACCCAGTACTCATTGAAGCCTGATCTTCACAGTTCACCTGATTAGCAAGTCCCCTTGGCACTGTGTCTGTGACAATCCACCAGGTAGGCACACGGGCCAAGCAACCATGCAAGTGGTCCAACTTCATCATCAGAGCACCAAATCCTGCACCAAGCAATGTCTGCCTGCCTCACATCTGCAGGCATTAAAGGGGAAAGAGGCATCTGGGAGGTCTAGGACTTGACTGGCTTGATCTGATCCTTAATAAGGACTAATTGCCAGGAGGAAAAGACAGAAATACTCTCCCTATTGTGTCTAAGAACAGAACATCCTCAGGGAGTACTTTTACCTCTTTTTATTCTCAGTGCTGGCTTATCTAGATCATGTCTGTCAAGGTTCTGAAGCTCAGCAGCCTTGATAGTAAGAACCTTCAAAACACTGCAGCTGTTACCAGAGATGTCAATTTAGAACTTTAAGGGGGGAGAGGGGAAAAATCTAATGATTTTGCTTAACTGACCAGTCAAGCAATTAACCTTGCAGGTATCTCCTGGAGTGGATGCCACCTGCCCACTTGGCAGGTCAAAGCAACTGCCCCAGATGGCAGACAGTGGTGCAGAAGGGATTGTGGTCAAATTCACTGTTAATGCAAGTGGAAAACTCCTTCAAAATTTACAGAGCCAGCCCAGCTGACACTCTGGCTTGAAAGTAGCAAGGAGGATGGCTCTAGATAAGGCTGCAAGTACTGCTGGTGAACAAGTGGCACTGTCTTGATCTCTCAAACTGGTTGCTTCCCTTTGCTGCAACAACTGACTTATGGGGAGCCATTCCCATGAGAGTCCATAGCAGGTGAATGACATTTCTCATGGAGAATGGCTGAGCTTTTGGCCAGGGAGCAAGGGTGAGGACAAAAGAACTGATATATAAATGGCACGTTTATGAAAACATCACACACCCTGCATCTTCACCGGGGAAGGTTTAGAGTAGATATCAGGAAAAATTTCTTCACTGAAAGTTGTTAAGACATTGGAATGGGCTGCCCAGGGAGGTGGTGGAGTCACAGTCCCTGGAGGGGTTCAAAAAGCCTCTAGATGTAATACTTAGGGTCTTGGTTTAATCCTAGAGAGATGGTTTTAGATAACAGTGATAGATTGATGGTTGGACTTGATGATCTTAGAGATCTCTTTCAACCTTGATAATTCTGTGATCTGTAGTGGAACAGCCAAGCCCTCCTCTGACAAGTAGGCAAGGCAGGTCTAATCTATCTGAGTTTTTATAAGCCTGCTCATTCTTTATATAGTAAGTGGTACCTCCAGACCAGTTAAACAGATTCTGAGCCTTTATGAGCTGTGTTTGGGCAATCACAGCTTTAGCCTACTGCAGACTCAGCATGGGTGGATATGTCAAATGAGCCTGTTACTGCTAGTGGTTTTCACAGAAGCACAGGTCAAAAGAGGGACTGCTGCCTAAGCAGAGGTGTCTAGCATCATTTGTGGGTTGCTAGGATATCTGAGATATTAATGAAAAGCTGGCAGATACAGTACAGAGTTTGTGCCCCACAGGAGGGCCAAGTAGGCTGCTCTAGGGTCCCTGTGGTGACACCAGGAGTCTATGTTTAGGCAGCTGACTCCTGTCCCTCCCATCTGCTGCTGGCTGTGCAGGCACTGGGATTGCTCTGCACCCTTTGTATGGCTGTCACTCAGAGATGATGAGATGATGTGGAAATGCTCTGTGAGCTACTGGTAATGCACACAGCAGATCAGGGCAGAAGCTGGAACACTCATGACAGCCTGTATAAAAGCTGTCAGTTTTATTTCCACTGGTAGAGCTGAGCTGAGTTGTATATTGGGGTCAGGATTGAAAGCAGCCCTGCCAAAGCAGGAGTAAATCATTCAGCATCCTGTATCCTACCACAGATATGAGTCATTCCAGAAAGAGCTGAGTATTCCCAAATTGGATACCTTTATTCTTTTGTGACTGTTGGGCTAGGAATCTGCCAAGAGCAGACACTGGGATCAGAGGGCATGTCAGCTGGCAGAGAAGGTCATAGTCCCTCTCAATCCTGTTCTTTATCAACCTCTACTTGTAAAAAAATACCCCTGATATCTGATACATTCCTGCCTTCACCTGTGGTGGTTGCCATAATCCCTTATCCTGCTGCTGAACCTGGCTCTGTGGACCCCAAAGGCACTCCTGGCACCTTCGCTCTTTCTCCTCAGCAGCAAAGCATTCCTAGCTCTGGTAATGTTGGTACCAAGCCCCTCAAACACTGTCAGAGGCTGTGTAGGCTGTACTTTGCTGGTTTCTGTTTTGAGGTAGTCTAAGAGTCCCATCAGTCTTTCCTTGCTGCACCCACAGGATGAGAGCTGCAGGTGGATGCATGGAGACCTGCAGAGGTAGCAGCAGGGCTGCTAGGAAAAAAACACATCTGCAGAAGCGTGTTTTCTTTCTACACACTAGAGGACAACTCCCACACTAAAGAGATCTTGGAGCTGCCAGAAACACAGAAGCAAGGAGTTCGACTTGTTATATTATTGAGTGAATCCACAGCATTCTGCTACTTTTCTCTCTCCCTGTATGCAGGCAGAGCTTCCATGTGGACAGCAAGGAGACTTCAATAAGTATGAAATGCAGGCTGTAAGTGGGTAAAGATGAGGATCTACTTCTTGTGCAAAGGGTGGCATGCTAAAGGACTTACTGGGACAATCATATAGGCAGTCCTTGAGCAAATAATAGCATAAATAAGGAAACAGGTACAGATTTTTGGCCTTGCAAAAAAAAACAAACAATAAAGACAAGGGTACTTACACACTGGAGCTGGCTCTCTGCTTACACCTCTATTCTGGGGTCTGTAAATCCACGCTTGCCTTCATTAACCAGAGTGGGCCTCTCAGTTCTTGTGTGCCAGACCAACACCTAGAGGGAATCAGAGAGACTTCAGGGACTTTGGATGCCATGGAAACCCTGGGAGCAGTGCATCCACAGGGTGGGTTGGGATCCTCAGCAACCTGGGGCTCAGTACTCTAAGTTGGTTGAAGCATGTGATTCAAAGGGTTTGAACCTGGCAAAGACTTTGCAGGCACACAAAACAATGGCAAGGAGGAGGCATCATTCTGGACCAAAAAACCCAGACTTAACCTTCTGCCAACCCTCCTGGATTTTGGAGAAGCAATCTGGGCATGAATTGTACATCTGAGGCTCTTTATTAACACAGAACACAGAGCATTAACTGTTCCTCAGTGCTTTCTGGGAAGAATTTGGCAAGCTCTGCCTGTCTGTCCCACTGCCTTTTGGAGCTGACACGTCAGCACAAGGTAGGCATTGTCGAAGGTGGAGGATCATGGCAGAAGGCTGCAAAAGCAGCTACGACCCAGAAAGGAAAACGTTTCTTCATGCTCTCTTGTCCTACTCACCTTTGTGCAGTTGGCTGCTTTGGGCTCCAACCCATCCATAGTCACTAGATCCTTCAGAAGACTGGTTTCCTGGTAGCCTCCTTTAACTCCCTCCAGCTTGAAACTGGCCTGAGGCTTCTCCAAAATCAGCTTGATGCTGATAGCAAATCCAGCCATGTCAATAGCAAAGGGGCGGTTCGGGTCAAAGACAGTTTTCCAGCCCACCACCTTCCCGGCTGGGCTCACTTTTGGGGATTCATATCGCAGGCCTCCAACGAAAGCCACCGGCCAGACCGACACCCTCCGCGTGTAGCGCATCTGTGTGCCAGAAGGAAACAGTGCTGTGAGAGTTCAACGCCACTGATGTTTGCCCCAACCTCCTAGTGCACCATCCTCTGCCTTCATTGGCACCTGTCCTCCCCCTCGCTGACTTCCCACACAGTCACACAGCTCTAGGCAGCACAAACGCTTGTTCACCTGTGTTACTGCTTGAAGAATCACAGAATCATTAAGGTTGGAAGAGACCTCTAAGATCATCAAGTCCTTTCAGGTAGTTGTAGAGAGAGATAAGGTCTCCCCTGAGCCTCCTCTTCTCCAGACTAAAAAACCCCAGTTCCTTTAGCCACTCTTGCACATCCTTCTCAGAACACCATACTTGGTGCTTTTCCCTGCCCACTTTCAGTCCTTCAGAAGGAGGAAAATCTATGGTTTTCTCATCTTATCTGAACTTTCATAATTTTTTGGTGACATTTTATCATTCTTGTAAATGCCAAACACAACTTCTGCCAGGCCTCTAGCTCCATATTATAAACTCCACTCACTCCAACTTCACCCTCATGGAAGTAATCTCCCCCCAGAATGCATTTTTGTCCTCATTTATTGCAAATTTCCCCCACCCTTGCGCTTCCATACATGGCTACTGCCTAAAAGAGTGGAGTTTCATTGAAATTGTCCGAAAAGACCTGAAAAAAAGTAAAAAAGGATGCCTTTAAGAGAGATCTAAAAATAATCTGAAAACTGGCTATGGGTTCTTTCTCTTTCTCTGTATTTCAAGAGGTGTAGCGCAGTTTGGGAATTTTTGCAAGTTTACAATAGACTTGGCATGTCCCAAAAGCCAGGTTTCCAGCAGAAGTCTGGGCAAGCTTCTGCGATCCCAGGGACACAGCCCTGTTGTGGAGGCTGGAACTCAAGACTATAGAAGGGCAGCCTAGGAGAAAAGGTGGATCAGAAAGTCAGTCAACATCCCCTACCCATCACACCCCTACAACACTGCAGATCTGTGCTTTACCAGAAGTTTGTCTCTGGTGTGTATTTAAATTAGGTCAGCTCTCCCTGAGGAGAGGCATGAATTCTGAAGTACATATCCTCTGGTGGCTGGCAAAAGGGCCTGGAGTTGATGCACTGGGGTGTGCGTTGCCATTCATATCTGAAGCCTATACCATGGCAGATGCGCTCTTTGCTCTTTCAGCCCTTTAGAGCATGGCTACTGGGTTTACATAACTATAGAATCATAGAATCATAGAATTATGGGTGAGAAGGGACCTTAAAGATAATCTAGTTCCAACCCCCCTGCCACAGGCAGGGATGCCACTCACTAGACCAGGTTGCCCAGGGCCACATCCAGCTTGGCCTTGAACACTGCCAGGGTTGAGGCAGCTACAACCTCTCCAGGCAACCTGTTCCAGTGTCTCCCTACCCTCTGAGTAAAGAACCTCCTTCTAATTTCCACTCTAAATCTCCCCACCTTCAGCTTATCTCCATTCCTCCTTGTCCTGTTGCAATCTGACCAGCTGAAAAGTCTCTCCCCCTCTAGCTTTTAATCCCCCTTTAGGTACTGAAAGGCTGCTATAAGATCCCCCCGAAGCCTTCTCTTCTCCAGGCTGAACAACCCCAACTCTCTCAGCATATCCTTGTAGGGGAGGTGCTCTAGTCCTCTGATCCTCTTTGTGGCCCTCCTCTGGACCCGCTCTAACAGGTCCACAGGTTTGCTTCTATAGGTTTGCATCTGCCCTACAACCTGCCCCCACTGAGTGCAGGGCAGACAAGGAGGTCTCTTGTCTCCCTGATGATGCTATAAGCCCACATGGTAGCCCTATCTCAGAGGTCTTTGCAAGTGCACCTGGCCTTAAAAGGCTTTACAGCTGTTCCCTGCTTTTCTGCCTCATGCAATTTTACAGCCCTTACCTCTTCAAAGAGCTCCAGGCTGTAGGTGTTATCATCATCAGCAAAATATACTACCCCTTCTGGTGGTGCAGTGTTGCTGAAACTATCCCTCAGCCAGTGCAGCCCCAGGTTCCTCTGTAATGTCCCCCTTGGGGTATGGGATGGGATCCAGGACAGCCCCAGCTTCAGACTCTTGGGTGTCTCCACATTGAGGTGGGTAAAGTTGAGCCCTGCCTTCTCCAGCAGGTTGGATACCAGGTTGGTCCTGCGAGGCGAGTCCTCCACCACCACCCAGTGGAGGTTCTGTACATGTAGGAAGGTGTTGGCCAGCCGAGTCAGTTCAGCTTTCTGCACTGGCCGAGTGTAGGTTGGGGTGATAACAAAGATAGTCGGCAGGGTGTCTGACCATGGAGGAGGCCTGGAGTACACATAATTCTGTATGACTTTAGGTGTTGTCCCTATGCTCTGTTGCTGCCGAATGCATGAGGGGAGGCCTTCTTCTCTCAGTGCAGCTGTACCATTGAGGAGAGCTTTGGAGGTCACATTCTCATCTGTCTCTTCTGGGACAAAAGGAAAGGAAGGAATAAGAAAGATATTAAAGAACTAATCACTGCAGGGTTGCCTCCTTTCCCGGGAGTGCTGGGGACACATCTGTCTGGAGTCAGTGCTCAGCACATCAGGATCCTCTTCCCAAAGCCAGTTTGTGTGACTGTTGTAGGCAAACCCTGAGGCTACCTTCAAGCAAGTTTGTCTTTGTTCAACCCATCCCATGAGAGAGCATCTCCTGATGAGGCTTTGCACCAGCAATCATCACACCCACCAGCACAGTGACCGCGCTTGCACTTACTTCTTAGCAGGCTGAGGTAGTGGGTGGTTGGGTACTGGTGCCACAAGGTTAGGAGAAGAGCCCATGGCAAGGCAATCAGGAGCGTGGTAAGAAGGTTACGTCTCCTCAGCATGCTGCAGAGAGCTTCCAATGCCCAGGCATCTCTCTACCTTTCAGAGCAGAAAAAGAGATTAAGGCCTCTGAAAAATCGGGCAACACCAACATCAGGACAATGAATCTAGAGGCCAAACTAACAGTCTGAGTTTGGCTTGCTTGGAAGGAGGTGTGGTAAATGATGGGCCCTGATGCAGCAGAGCATTTGTCTAAGGATAAGTTTACAAGGAGCCCCATTAACATTGCAGGCTTGAACCATTAACCAGCTGCCCTGACCAATTCTTGTGCTTTTAAATAGAAGCTTTTATCTATTATACATTGCTATAAAGGACCTCCTGCTGCCCCATGATGAACCCACTGTCCTTGACTTAGAGTGGTTCACGTTGCTGATTCTGAGGCCAGAGAGGACTGCTGTTTGCCTCCTCCCTGGGGCTGGTATTCACTTCTTAGCTTTGTGGTAACCACTTAATTTGCTTTTTTTGTAGAATTTTTGAAAACTGTGTGCAAGCTTTGTGTTCCTGCATATGCAAGTGGACAAGACTGAAAATGTCAGGACATCCTCAAGATAGCCAGCATCTCTCTCAGTCCTGCAGTTTTAACTTGTCCTCCTTATGCAGATGTGTGGAGGAGGCAATCAGGGACAAACGTTTTCCACAAAATCCCTGCCTCAGTCATTCCATAGCACCTTCATCTCCCACTAGTTAATATAATTAATAAGCAATCAGTCTGTCTGGAAATCAGATCCTTAGCTTCTCAAGGTAGCCATACCTCAACAAAGTACCCAGCACTAATGATCAGTTTGGAAAACACAGACAGAAGTATTTGGAGGTCTACTGCAGACCATTTGTTCAGGGACATAACTCAGTCCTTTGTAAAGTCATAATATGATGAGATCCCAGTGCTGTCCTTCTGTATGGCTCTGGCACAGTCAGGAATATTTTCTTCCATCTTCTAGCTTTTACTTTGGTCCCTCTCTGGGTGTAAAATCTCTCAATACTCTTGTTACACACCAGCAACAAAAGTGGCGCTCCAGAAAGAGGGATCCATTGCTGCTGCTGCAGAACAGCAGCGCACACAAACACTGAAAGGTACAGAGCAAAGTTACTTGTTACCATCTGAGGACCTTCTGCTGTCACTCAGAGAAGGCTGCCAAATGATTGATAGCTGGACTTCACTCCCCTCTCCCTCTTAGTACTGATCTGTTTCTTCTGGGATTACCTTTCTGATGCCAACTACTTCTGCTGGTGGACTTCTTTGCTACCACAGCAATGGTCATTAGGAAGCTAAAGGGAGCATAAAACTTCCATTAGCCATCTGCAGAGAGACTTCTGTTGGGAAACTACAGTCGTATGCCCTGGGAACTGGAGAGCCACTGAGTGGCACAGCCGTACCAAGCCCTCTTGCTCTTCTACACTGAAGGCAGTTTGAGGGAATCAGAGAGTGATGGCATCAAACTGATGCAAAGGGTGCAAAGGAGGCTCAGATTGGTTGGCTCTAAATTCCTGCTCTGTCAGAGATTTCCTAGGTGTACTGAAAGCCAGCTTTCTTAAACCAAGGTCCTCAAAAGAACATAGGCATATTTTGTGCAAAGGAAACTCCTTGCCCAAGATTTGGGCCCAACAGCTCTTGTCTGTCCAAAGGAGAAGGACTGACTTGCTGCAGCCTTGGAGAATAGAGCAAGAAGGAACATGACAACCAGTCCAAAAAGGCTCTACTTTATAGCGACAGCAGTCACATGGTACTCCTGAAAGATATCAGGGATGTTCTTCCAAATTCAGGGACCTTCTTAGGAACTGTCTTTACTTTTTTCCATGACTTTTACCTTGGTGTCCTGAAAAAACACATATTATAAGATTGCAAGGCTGATCAGTGCCCTACTGCCAATAACAACCCTACCACCCATTTCAGCCAAATCTGACAGAAGACTAGCATGTCTCAGCAAGTCTTCTGGCAGGCCACTAGATACTCACAAGCCCTATTAAGGAAATTACAGCAACGAGTTCATTCCTTATTAGACATCAATGGCACCACACTGGAGAAATGCCTCAAGGGAACCTATCACCACTGCTTCCTAAACCAACTGTTCATGGTGATAATCTCTATGCTTCTTACCTCCTTACTCAGGGAACATTGTGGTGTCCATTCCTCTCTTTTCAAGGCATGGAAAACTGATGAAGAAGTGGGCCAAGGATCCTGTGTGGCTGGGGGTGCACGGAAGTGTTTTGGTGATGCCAACAAGAGTCCTGTGCAGCAAACACTCTGGCTCTGCAGAGCTTCATTCATAGAATCACAGAATCTCCTGAGTTGGAAGAGACCCACAAAGATCATTGAGGCCAACTCCCATCTATGCACAGGACAACCCCAAAATCACACCATGTGGCTAAGAGCACTGTCCAAATGCTTCTTGAATTCCGTGAGAGTTCATTGCTTTCTGGTGGCTGAGTCAAGGACAGGTATAAGAGTCTCCTTCAAACTTTAGTGCTGAAAGTGTTAGGTGGTTGGTAAGCTACAGATCTAGGCTGGACACAGGGCAGGATGGTGTTACCCACAACAGGGGCTACTTTCCCCTAAGGAAATCCATTCCTTTACCAGTACAGCAGCACAGAGCAAAGCTTCCTATCACTCAAGGTGATGAGAACAGACAGAGCTGCTGAAGAAATCGAAGGAGGGTTCTGCATTGCCTCATAACAGCATCAGAGACCTAGGTCCACCCAGCCTCTGGCTTGGGGTTATCACAGCTCCTTGCTCCCTCTAGTATGCTTTCAATTAGAAATGTCCCTGCCCTAGAGTCAGGCAGCCAGTGTTTCTTCCCTTTAATAAAAGGCCTTAATTATACAGGCATAGTTTCCAAGAAGCAAGCCTGCCACTGCTGCAAACTGAGGTCACTTCTGGAGGGAAGGAGAGGAGGAGGTAATGGTGGCAGCTGTGTTACTAAAAGAGCACAGAGGAGAGTGATCAGAGTCAAAAGAGCTTTAATGAATTCCCTTTCTAGTTCTTTCTCCTCCTCCTCCTCACAGCTAGCCCTGTTCAAGCTTCCCAAACACTGCGAACAAGTGGAGAAGCTGTCTGGATGTGCAACTCCCCTGGGTGCTCCTTGCTCATTTATTCCTACATGTACCTTCACTCTATTGTTTTCCCAAAGCATGCAAAGCTGAAGAAGTTAAACCTCTCATAAAGCTCACATGTGAATCTCACAGAGGAGCTTATTTGAGCACATTCTCAGAAGATCTGTCTTGGAATACTTGATTTTCTCTTTAAAATGTTGCATTTTCTCTCCTGCTGTCACCCACTGCATCCATCATGCTTGTGCTCTTCTCTGTTGATCTTTCACCTGTCTTTTCTCAGTCCCTAAGAGTCTCTCTTCTTCCTTGTTTCCAGACTAGAGGTCTACCAATAATTTCAGCCTTTGTTTTCTCTCTTTCCCCACACAAAGGCCCTTTGAGTTTTCTTAATGTTCATCCCACATGGAGTATTTCCCACAAAGGGATCCCTCAAATCATCAGCCCATCCTTCTGAAAAACACGGCATCAAAAACCGGTTGCATGTCAATGCCCCTGGGTAGCCTGCTGATGGCCTCAGTGGGGCTTACAGAGGTTTACTGCACGGGGTTTTTTTTACCTACTTTTTATAATTAAAACCAAAGTCCCCGAAGTGGCTCAGATTAATTGCATGCCTGTCTGGCAGGCATTACTGTGTGTATTCTTGGCACAACCAGATACCTTCCCTCTGCCTTTAAATTCATGCAGAGTAGATCCTAATGAGATTCAAGATCAGAAGAAAAAAGTTGTGATCATCTAGCCCCATCTCTAGCCATCATCTCGTAATTCCTGTGTTTAAGCTGTAGAGGGCAGAGACTGTCTCTTCATGGGCTTGTACAGTCCTGCACTGTTTGCAACAAGAGCCTTTGGATGGGATTGCAATACAAATATTATTGATTGTACTCTTGCTGGCTCTTCTCCTCCCTTGCTATTTCCCCCGTTGTGCCTATTCCCCTTTTTCTTCCCTTTTCTCTTTTTCCTAGTGTCTCCTGCAGCCCTTGTGCTACGCACCCTTAACAACATTAGCTGGAAGCTTGATGGATGCCTTCAATATGTTGCTTGTAGCCTTCTTGAGCTGTTTTCCAATTATACATCCCTCTTCTTAATTTCATCCATCAATCTTCTGTTCTCCATTAAAAAACACGCACACAGAGAGCTCGAAGCTGGGGGTGATAGAGACAAAATGTTTCTCATGCTACTCTCACTTCATGCTGCTTTGTCAGGCTTCTCAATTCCCAGAACACACCACCATCCAACCTCTATTTAAGTTCATGTACTGATGCAGGGGGCACTAGTCTGAAAGGATTCAGAAGAGAATGAGGGAGGCACACGGCAGGAAGTGCCCAGCCCAGGAGCAGCAGACTGATGCTAAAAAGAAACAAGATCTGGCTGAGGTTAAGAGCATCAGACATGACTGATCTCTTCACCGCTGTTGACTAATTCTCAACAGGGTACAATTTGTAACAGGCAGGGCAGCTCACATCCTGGGAGAGGAATAAGGATTCCCAGGCTGGAGCAGAACCCAGGCAGCCCCACCTTCCAGATACAACTTTAAGAGGTCACATATGTGACTTTCTCCCTGAGTTGCAGAACTGCAGGGTGAATGGCAGAGAAAGGTGAAAATTAGGGAGAGGCCCATGCTGGTTGGGAATTATAAGGCTGACATGTGACTTCAGGTGTCTGCAATTTTCTTATACCCCTGTTGAAAAGTTGCTCAATTTACATTCTCTTTGGTAACTTAATTAGGATCATACAGGCTTTGGTAGTTCTCTTCTGGGATTTCAATTCTTTCCTCTACCTGATCAACATGAGAACCGCACCTCTCAAAAAGTTTGCTCTGCACGAAAGATGATTTTGCAGCCTCTGGTTCAGGGCAGCAAGCCTGTCTGTGCCAGGATTACAAGACCCTGAGGATTGGACCAACCCCATCCCCAGGACACATGTCTGTAGTCTGAGACACAGAATTTATAGATCATTATCTTCCCAGAGGGAACAAATTTCACGGTTCAAACTGTCCCCTGGCAACATCCTGCCATCCAGTGTAGAGATTTGCTAGGCAAGCACCCAAAGAAAACAAGTCTTAGCTAATGGAACCAAAAGCTTAAAGAAACAGCTCCTAACCTTGGTCTGCACCTAGGTGTGCAAGCCTACCCTTCAGTGCATACCTTGGGAGGACAGATGTGTGGAGAAAGGGCTGCAAGGGACAGAACTGGAGCAGACCTGCTGGCAGGTGCAGATGACTCTTAATTTCACAAACCAAAACTGTCAGCAGGGTTTGGGGTTTGTTTTCCTTGCATTTTGATGCCTCTCCCCATCAGCTCCTAGCCACCTTGAGGAAGTCCATGCAGATTTCATGAGTTCCCTAACTCCTGGTGTGGGAGATGCAATGCTGAAGGCAGAGCAGGGAGCTTTCAATTATTGATGAGAGCGACCTCTCTTTAAACAAGGAATGCATAATTCATGGCAGCACTGGTATTTGTGGCAATCAGCAACGGCTCTGGCTCTGCTTTGCTGAAATCCACAAGAAATTGCTGTCCCCTCTCCCTCCATTCCCTTGGGTCCATCAGAGCCTTCAGCTGAAACTTCAATACCATTTCAAACTGAGACACGCTAAGATGCTGCAGTGCCTCCCCTGCCTCTTGGAGATGGGCACAATAAAGTGAGAGGATATATTCAAGGAGCCACAGAAGTGGGTGGAATGGATTATTGCTCTGGGATAAGTAGGGGTAATCCTTGTACACACACAGCCACAAGAGGACACTTCTCAGCAGGAGGACTCCTCTGACCCCCTCAGACAGGTCTGCAGGAGAGGATCACTGTAGGGCAGAAAGGACAGGCTAGGTGTAAAGGACAGCACCTGGGGGTTCCCGTCCAGCTGTGTTTCTTGTGGGGTTGGAAAACAGAAGGGAAAAAAGAGATTTGTTTTTCTGCTCCAGAAGTAGCAGTTTCTCCTCTAAACTCTGCTGCAACTGGATGGCTTAAAAGCAAAGGCAGACAGGAGGAAGAAAAAAACAAAAACAAAAAACAAAACCAGAAAAAGAATGAAGAGTATTTTTTGTCAGGAAGTGAGATTTTAATGATGGAATGGGGAAGGGAAAGTCTTTCCTCGACCCACAACCCACATCTTGACCTCCCAGTATTACAGGCAATGCAGGCCACTTCAGTCCTGCCTGAAGGTGGAAGAGTGCTCTTCTGCTGGGGTTTTACTCATCCCTCTGCCACAGAACCTGTGAATGGCTCCAGGCAAGCACCACCTGCCACCTGAAGCAGGTGAGCACTTCCTTGCCACTCATGGGGACAGAGGGCAAGACAAAATAAACTGAGGCCCTTGGGAGAGATAGAAATCTGTGAACTACAAATAGTAAAACAATATGGGGAAGGATGGCCAGGTCCTTCCCCAAGGCAGGAAGAGTGGAGCTACCAGCAGCTGTGGGGTTTCAAGGCTCAGCCACATCTACACTCTGTCACTCAGTGTGCAGGCTCCTGCAGGGAAAACTTCCCTGGGAAGTGACTCACTCTCAGTGAAACAGCTGCCCTTCCCAAGCCCCCCTGCTTCTTCCTCAGACGTAAAGAAAGGCTTCATCCTCTCCCTGGCAGCTCCAATCCCTTCACCATATGGGACTGCAGTTATTTCAGCCCAGAAACCAGTCTCATCTTTGGGGAATATGCTGTGCAGCCCCCTTCCATCCCTCCACCACGTGTGTGAACACGAGGCAAGCATCTCCCTCCAACCCTGGTCTGTAAACAACTCAGCATGGCACCTTCCTAAGAGCATCCTTATCCCAGACATGTGGCTCATGTTTGAGCAGCATGGAGTGGGGGAGGGTGATGCCTTATACAGGGCTATGTTCCCAAGTGAAAAAAAAAAAAAAAGGCAAAAACGACCCAAAAGAAAATGAAAAAGAAATGTTGAGGAAGCTAATTAAATCTGCTGGCTAGGTCCTACAGGAGCCAATACTTTTGAGACAGCGCGCAGCTCAGCCTGCAATCCCCAGGTAGATCAAGGATATCCAGGCACTATCTGGGCTAACAGCAGGAATGGAGATAACCCAGTTTGGATTTAGACTAGACCTTCAACTTGGCTGCAAAGCCCAACTGTGCAGGGAGCCTTCCAGAGCCTGCAAAAAGAGGTCTAACCCAGGCTATTTTTAATCAGCCGTGATCCAAATGTCCTTCATGATTGATCCACACAACCTATCACCACCTTCCCATCCCTCCTGAGCTTTGACAAGGGTGGGCTGTGACTCAAAGGGACACAGCCATCCACCCCATCCCCATTTCCTGGTGTTGCAGAGTTGTAATCACAGAATCACAGAATGTTAGGAGTTGGAGGGGACCTCTAAAGATCATCCAGTCCAACCCCCCTGCCAGAGTAATCCTGGGCTGCCAGAAATCCTTGGAGAACGCTTGGCAGCTCAGGCCTAAACAAAAGCAGGATGCACCAGATGCCTCTTGAGAAAGCCAGCTCTCTCCTGAGACCTTTCTGCTTGGAGTTATCCTCTCTGGAAAGGGAAGCCAGGGGTTTATTCAAATGTCGCCTTCTCTCCCCCGCTGCTGAGCTCTGGCAGAACTGAGGTCCTTTTAAGATGCTGATGACTGTAACACAATAATCATTCCCAATGTATCAGCATGAATCAGCCCAATATCTGCATTATTAAAAAAAAAAAAAAGCCTTCTTTTTTTCTGAGGAGGCAGAAAAATTCTAAGGAAGCAAAACCAGCCCTGGATTGTTCCAAAGGATCTGTACATTTCATCCAGAGCTTTCCCCACTGAGTTACCAGCTGATGCCTGTTCAGCAGGAGTGGGGGCTGATGTCGTTTTACAGGTTTCTTGCAAAAACAGAAAGGGAGAACTCAGAGTATTTGCTTCCAGAACATTTTTAAAGATGGAGAGGAATTACTTTTTCAGAGAAAAAGGCATTAGGCATTATTTTATGGATAATTACATTTCACAGGTGTTTATTTAGGAGAAAAAAAAATTAAAAGAAAAGTAATTGCATTGATCACATGCTCCCTGTAAAGATATGGGGCCCAAAGGCCAATGCTGTTCCTCTGGCAGCAGCCAGGACTCAGAGACAGGCTTTGATGTTAGCTATATGTCAATATGACATCAAATGCAGACCTCCAGAGGAACATCCTATCACTAATGCACACCCTTGATTGATTCAGACAGCTTGTTTTTCTCCTGCTTTCAAAGGCAATGTTGAAATGCTCTTCCCTGCTGGGCTTCCCCGTTACTCCTAAGGAGGGCCAAAGAAAGGAAGGAGAAGGTGCTCTGGTTGAAATCCCAATGCAAATGAGTGGAACAGCAATTATGCTATTTAAAACACAGATGTAGCTAAAGATGTCTATTGTCTTCCCCAAACCTGTGCAAATACTGACATTTTAATGGTTACAGGTGTGTGCTGCCACCCTGAAAGGCCTCATCTGAGTCCAAACTGCTCATTGCACAGAAATAACTGTGGGCAGAGGATGCATGCTGTGTGTGGGCAACAACCCCCTGGAGTTTTTCATTTGGGAATTCTGGCTGAACTATGGGATCAATAAAATAATCATGCAAATAGCAAATTTGGGCAGAACTTTTTTGTGAGGTGCCACTCCACACACAGAAACACAGAGTGGATGCTGGTCAGCACGGATGAGTTGCCACCACATTATGCAGTTCTTGGTTAAGTGAGAACTGGAAAGAAGAGACACCACTTTGGTCTTCTTGATGGACACTTTTGCTGCTGCAGTTCTCTGAGCTGTGTGAAATATGCTTGTTTTGTAACTAGCTGAGATAGTCCAAAATGCTAATTCTGATTTCTTCCTCCAAATAAATCATCAGCACTCATTAGGTTTGCCACTTACTCTGTGGTGTCCAAGTGTCATGCATTCACTTTTAAAAACAAATGTAGAATGGAGAAATAAAGTGGCACCTAGAGAATTGTCTTTTGCAATAGATATCTGTTATGGTCCAGTGCTTGATTTGTACCTTAAAATGTCACAGCTGATCTGTACAGCTTGGGCTCAATAAAAGGAAACATTAGAATGAAAATCAGAGAGACAAGAAGACTACAGTGTTTATTCTCCTGCCCTCTGCATGTGAAATGAAAAGGAAGGAGGAAGCAAAGAAAAGAAGGGGTAGGAAGGTGATGGCCACTGTCCTGCTGTCCTGTACCTAACAGTGAAGTGTTGACTCTGGACCACAAGCAGGCCACATCCAAATTAGGTGCCAGGGCATCTGAGAACAAGAAACCCATATGCAATTCCCACCTTTTGGGAACGCCAGGGGAGCAGTCAGAGCAAACACTGAAATATGTAATTTAGGCACTGGCAGCAGGTGCTAGAAGGTAATCCTACATCATCAGAGATGTAAGTATTTCTTTCTAGAAAAGCACACAGTGGATGCATTTGGATGAAGGGATGGAGCTGAAGACTATCAAAAGCCAAATGCCCCTTTCTGACAACAATCCTGTCCTACCAGAAATGAAAGATGTAGGTTTTGGTTTCTGTTCTTCCATACCTTGCGCTGTTAAAATGGAAGAGGCTTGTCTGGTGGGAAGGCAAGGAAGGCTGTGAGGGAACTGAGGGCAGGTGAGTTCACAGCACGAGACACAAACTCTGCTCTCACCTTTAGTGTGCATAGGGCTTGCTTGTGTAGGGATTGCTCTCTGCTGTGCTCCTTAATTGCACATGAAAGTAACCTGGGGGTCTTTGCATGTGGTGTCTATAAACATTCTCTTGGGAGGGAGGTCAGCCTATACTGTATTGTACTCCTGGGCTTGTCTGTGAATTTGTATGCTTCAGGCTGCTCAAGACCAGCTGAAGGTGCTACCCTTACTGATGTTACCTTCCAAGCTGCTAAGTTGCCTGCTCTGTCTGTTCCTTGAGCTTAGAGTGTGATCTTTGCACAAATACTAGCAAGAAAATACTGAGAGATGCCTCTCCCCAGTTCTTGTATCAATGCATTCAGGGCTGCTGGAGAGTAATGTCTTTCCTACCCCCTTCTACATGCACAGGCTGCCAGTTGGCCTCGGGCAGAATAACTGAGGAACAGGGAAAGATTAACTACAGGGTTTTTTGAACCCTTCTCTTCACTTTGAGAGCCTTTTGAGTGGCCTTCTGAGCTCCCTTCAAAGGCAGATCAGGTTGGCCTGAAAACATCAAGGCAGACAAACAGCAGTCTCTCATTGAAACAAGAAATGGGCTGCTACTCTAACTCTTGGAGGTGGATCTGAATCTGTCCCGAGTCTAGGGGTGAATCTGGCTTTCTCCTTGTGTGGGAGGAAAGCACTCTCTGGTTATCAGAAAGCTTTCTGAGCATTGGGTCAGTACATGGTCTCCCAAAGACAGTGCTGCTGGTAAAAGCGGCAGCTGCAGAACTAAGAACTGATATATAGATACCCAGGAACGCCTTAAAACAAGGGTCTGGTTTGTCCTTTCTGGACAGTGAAGTCCTGCCCCCAGAACACACTTCTGGTTGCTTCTTATAGTTTTTGTCCTTAACTACTTTCTGTACATTATGTGACTGGTGAATAGTCTTTTCTCTCTTTCTGCAATAAAGTCTCCTTCTTCAACTTACTAACTCCCTCCCAGCAGAGGGATGCTGGGTGCTACCCAAATTGGGCTAACTTTTGGATGACGTTACCAAGGTTGCCCCCACCCACTTCCTCCTCAAGCCACCTGCATCTCTGGCTGGTGCCTGGCATACCAGTCTTCTCCCAACAGTTGTCTTTTAACTGTGTCCTCAGCCTAACAGACACCCTGGTGTTTCTGAACCACAGCAGGACAAGGCCAAAAGCAGTTCCCCGTTAGGATGTTTGTGAAGGTCAACAAGCCAACTGATGAATTCCCAGCTTCCCACATGAGAACTACTTCCATCCCTCACCAGCTCTGCAAAAGACACTCTCAAAAGGCCAGCAACGGTTCCTAGTGGAAATGTTAAGGGAAACAACCTAAAACCTCTAGAAGAAGAAGGAAGAAATTGGTTTCCTGGTTCTGCTGCTGTAACTAATTTCTAGGCTATTTGTGTTTATCCTGATGCTCACATCAGGACTCCTGCTGGGAGATACCTAGTATCAGATTTTATCCGTCTTGGTAAGCGTGCTGCAGGAGGGAGTACAAAAGAGCAAAAATCATGCCTAGTGACTATTTTGCACCAGTGTTTAACAGCTATGGGACTTGGTTTGACTTCCAGGGAGTCACGATCCAAGCATGGTCTGGCTTGCTGGACTACGAACAAAACTTGCTGATGGCACCTTACCTACCACTGAATGGAAACAGGGGTTGACAGGAGAGCCACAAAGGTCTTCTGCAGTATCTCCAGAAGATGCTACTAGGTAGGATGAAGTGTGCAGAATTTGTCTAGCAGGCCAATGTGATGGGGAGCACAAGTGGGGAGACAGGTCATAATACATGAACAGTACTGATTTGTTCTCAAGAGGGTGACAAGAGAAGGGAGCACCATCCATAAGGGCTCTTTGAAGTAGTAAAAGTAATTTTGAATTATCCTTTCCCAAAGAATCCTTTGGGGTAAACTATATTTACCCACAAAAGTCTTCTTAGTATAGAGGTCAGCAATGACGACTGGATCTTAGCAAAGTGCTTAACTGTCCTGTGTCTTCCCTTGTAACGGAGCTTCTGATGCCTATTGAATAATAAGAGATTTGTTGTGTTTTCCTTAAAGCTCCAAGACTTCTAACATGGAAGCAGAAACACCATTTCTGCTGTAAAGAAGGCTCCTGTTGTAGTTTGATAAAATGCTGCTGAGTGCTGCAGGTTTGAGGAAAACAAGAAACAGCATAAGAGTTGCTAATCAGAATGGGAAACACACAGGGATGATTGGAGGAGCTATGGAGAAGCTTATGCACTGCCATGGTGCAAGAGGTGCTGGTATCCCACAGTGGAGGGGAAACACGTGAGGAAGGGCTGCACTGGAGAAGACACCCAAAATACCTAGCTGTTGACAAAATAGAGACTGCAAGAGGTTGATGGGAATAGGATGGAGGAGATGGTTCTAAGGGGAAAAGAAAGAAAGAAAAAAAGGGAGAAATTCTGGCTAGATTGAGATCTGTTACTTGATAGCACTTGCCAAAATGCAGAATAAATTCTCCTTTCTGAAGCAAGGGGACACCTCAGCTACCGAGAGTCAGTGGCTAACGCCCCCACCTCCTTTCCTATTGCTCCAGAGAAATGAGGAGCTGGCATGTATATCTGAGGGAGCAAAGAAACTTGCTGTGGACCTTGGAGAAGTAGAATTTGCCAGCTTACCTCTGACTGCCCAGCCCAGCTGGGCTCATGTTTGACTTCAGCAGATACTGCTTGTGAGCTTTGTAGAGGTGCACAGGGATAATCAGGATTTGGTTTCTGTTTGCATGCTAATTTGAGTCCCTGCTGTGAGATTTGAATGTTTCTGAGGATTCTATATTAGCTTTAATAATTAAAAAATTATTTCATTGCTCAGTGAAGAAGATGCATGATCTATCATTGAAGCCACTTAGCAGCAGGACTCATTAAGACATGTATTAGTACAGAAAGATACCTTTGCCCCAGCATCCTCTAGGAATGAGTATCCGCTCATCTAAACAAGATAAAGGTCTTTACTGGCCTCCTCTGAGGCCAGAGGATAAAGCACTCAACTGTGAAACAAGATTTTCTGGCTTCAACTATGCCTAAGTATGTGGATCTGGGCAACTCATTTCACCTGCTTCAGTGCCTAAGTTCCCCCACAGGTAAGATAAGCACAGCAATGTATAAGCACTCTGGGGAAATGACTTTCAAGTGCCTAAACTCATTAGAGAAAAAACAGCCCTTGCAGTGAACAAAAATTGCCTCAGCCCCTTGACAATAGCTTATACTAACCACACAATTTCCATTGCTCTCCTGAAGCCTGACATACAGTTAGGTAATTATAGGGGAGAAAAAAAAGATCACCTAGCCCCTTACCACCTGGTGGTAGTCAAGTAGAGATGTAAAAAAGTTACTCTCTGGATCAAAAGAATTCATTTTAGGCAAAATCTGGCAAAGTATTTCTGGTTATCCTTCAAGGAGAAAGAGGGCTTGCCAACTCTGGGGCAGAATCTAACATTGCTTACAGAAATACTGTTAACTACCATGTCTGAGAGAAGAACACTCATAGTTGGTGTGTCCTCTTCCTGGAGTCATTCACTGAATCTCTCAGGCAGCACCATTCTCCTTATGAGGAGAAATTGCAACAGGGTGGAGGAAACAGATAAAAAAGGAGACATTTTGGTCCACAGTATAAGAGCCAAGGCGTTCCTGGTTCTTGGGCTTGCATGCAGGACATCGGAACTTCATACCTGAATGCCTTGGGTGGACCTTAGTGTCAGCTGAGGGTAAGGGAAGCATAGATGAAAGAGGTGAGGGAAGAAAAATGGGTGTTGGTGAGATACTAAGGTGTGACTGAAAGTGGTTCCTGAGTGAAGGAGAGGAAACAGGATAAGAGATGAGGTTAATGGGAATGAGAGGGCAGGAGAAAGAGGAGGAATGAACAAGGGTGAGGGAGCGGGGACCAAGTGGGACAGCAATCAGGAGGCACAGTCAAAGCATCTGTGTGCTCTCTGAAGAGATTGCCTATTTTGCTTCTGCCTTTTTTTGTGTGTGATCTTGCCTTAAAATTGCAGGAATGTGGCAGCACAGCACTGGCTCTGATTTATTAATTCCATCCCATCCCACCAGCCCATAAAACAAAAGCATCTGTGTTTGCTCAAGAGGAGCACATGAAGGGCCTCATTCACATCAGAGGTGGAGAGGGAAGCTGGCAGATACAGAAAAGTCATCGGCGCCTCCTTCCTTTTCACCTTTGTGTGTATCTGGGCTGGGGGAAGGGCTTGTGGGAGAGAAGGATCCAGGGCATGGGGTGTCAGGAGGGAGAATGCTAAGATCAACCTGACAATCTATGCAGAAGAAAGTGGAGGGAAGGACCCAACAAACGGGCTAGGCTGGACCATCTCTAGTGAAGAAGGCACTCCAGCACTACAGAGAGGATAAGAACCCTTGCTGCCACTCAGGCTTACCCAGCACTCATCTCCGAGGTGGCACTGTGTGTAGTTTTGCCCCAATGAATGGCAGTCCTATTGCTGTGGTCACAGACAGGGCTTTCACGGAGCCCAGCACTGTTACCTGACCCATAGCTATGGACACACCATAATAACAAATCTGCCAGTCAGAGGAGAAACAAACCCTTGCAGTTGTTTTTTCAGCACACTTTCAGAATGAGGAAAGATCAGGCTGAGATGAATATTAACAATCCCACTTTAACAACTGGGGCATGAAGGGGGAGAGGAGCCAGGAACCTCTACTCCTGCCAGGCAAGGATCAACTGTGCTGCTTCTATCAAGAGGTACTGTGAGATTTTTTTTGTTGGACACAGAGGACATTGCTAAAACCACATCCATACTCCTGTCCTTCGAGACTGTGTCTTTAGGAGCCAGGCTGCCCTGACACACTGCACAGGGAGTGTCATCTCATGGGGAGCAGGGTTTGCAAGCTACCACTGCCTGCCTGATCCTTGGTTTGTCCCCTCCAAGTTCTCCTCCACAAGGACTGACCAGGAGCAATCCTGCTTGGCTAGCAAAACACGTTCCCCACGTGCCCTGTACTCCCACATGCAAACCCACCGTGAACTGACAGAACAAGACAACACTGCTGTTCTAAAATCTTTCATCCAGAGCTGAGATTATGTGACTGCTAACCTTGTCCAGCTGCAAGTAATCCCAGCACTTTGCTTGGCTGGAGGCTGGCTGTACTGGGAATTAATGTCCTTGCTCTCATTGCCAAGGGGTAACTTCCAAAGAATAAGACACCACCATTTTCTTCTATAATGCAGCATTATTCATAAACCAGGACCACACAAAGTTGCCAGGATGCTGGCATTCCATTAAAATCCACCACTCAGCTGGGGGAGGGGGCAGCATAAGCAACACTGGACCAGCTCAAATCTCATCAGAACTTGACCTGAACCTGCTCCAGCTGACAAAACCCAAACCTATGAGAGTTAAGTGTCAGCAAACAGGCTGGAAAACATTTATTTTTTTTGCTTCTGCATGGAAATGAAACCATGCCCCAGTGATCTTCACTCGAACACGCCTGTCTCCTTTTGTCCTTTGTTTCTTACATTAATCAGTGTTGTGGGTTTTGGAAGATACAAGACACCCTGCTATAGACAACTGTGAGAGGTGGAAGCCTGAAGATTTAGATCTATTTCAAATGAACAGTCCTGTTCAGTGATGAATGATCTACTATCCACCAAAATGTCTCCCCTTTTCCTGAATCCTACTCTCAGCACCAGCAGCATCTTGTAGCAGCAAGTTCCATATGTCACTATGCACAGCATGGGAAAATACTTTTATCATCATATTGCATTTTCCTGAACACAATCCAGTTCCTCTACCAAGAAAAGCCATGCAGAGAAGCATTCATTCTCCCTCTTCTATGCTGTTGATTTTTTTTCACCTCAATGTCCCTTCTTATTTGCCTCCTTGAGCTAACTAGCCTCACCTTAATGAATCTCTCTATGTGCATCAGGGATTACCTGCACAGAGCAAATAAAATCTAAAGGTCCCTGTGCCAGAGCTGTGGGTCCTAGTTCTCTGTCACAGCCCTGGGAAGCTGTGTTTCCTGAGGAAGATTAGCTCACATTTTATAAATCTCAGGCATTTGCAAAGTGCCATGTTTTTATCTCAGGGAGAAGGATCTCACACAGCCCCCCTCACTGCGCAGCAGAAGAATCCAACAAGGCAGTTGATTGAGCACTTGGGAACACTGGCAAAGAAGATAAATTTGAGCTCTTAAGAAAAGACCTTTGGGAGCACCAGTGTCACATGAGAGTGAGCTATAGAGACTTCAAGCTCTTCATTATGAGCCTGCACAGCTTAAAACAGCATGAAAGGCTAAAGGACTAAGTTTTTTAAGCATACTGACTACGGGTCAGGGTGCAGTTTGGAGACATACCCCAAGCTGGAAGAATCGATGGGGTCTGACCTTTCAAAGAACAGGCTTTAGGCAGTCATGCCTGTGTCTGAGAAGAGGGTGCCAAAAGCCACAGGTCTCACCCACAGGCTATATTTTTTCATCCCTTACGGTACCAGTAGGTTTTAAATGGCAGCCCTGTTAGGCTGAGCTGCTTCACAGCAAGTGCTTCGCAGAGACACAGGGACCTTGCCTGGGAGACAGAGGATCTGGGACTGTCTCAGCTCTGATGTTCTCAGCTGCAGTGTCTCCCCTGTAAAGTGAGGGTAGTCATCCTGACAAACAGCTCTGTAGGTGGGCAGGGAGTGCTCTTAATCATGTATCAGGAGTACTTTGAGATCCCAGGATGGGAAGCAGTGCAGACGAGTATAATGCTTTACTATTAGGCAGAAAGGCCAGGAGCAAATAAGGGCAGAGCAAATTCGGACTTCAGGGCCCTGCAGGTGTGTGGGACCTAGGTTCCAGGCTGCCTTATTGTCACATTTTTAGGCTTCTTCTTTTATGAGGAACAATTAAATACAAGGAGGAAGAGGACAGATATCATCTTTCCTGTGTACATCCTGCAGAATAATTGCAGAGCTTTCCGAGAGCAATTTTGCATGCTCAGTAAAGGGCATCTTTGGAGCCTATCAAATATCTCATCCCTCATAAGCATACATACTGAAGGCTTGCAACATACATCAGGAGATCTCTTTATCACTTTTAAATACTGGGAATAGGAAAGACAACTGGGAGTGCTGAAGAGGAGGAAGAAGGAGGCTTGGGGAAATGCTCTGGGAGGTGGATGCGGTTCTGGGGTGGCTCCTCGCAGCTATGACAGCAACATTGCCTCCCGAGGCACCAGTGGGGAAGTGGAGATGACTGTGCCTTCAGCACCTGCACCCCGAGAGAGAGAGGCAGTAGGTGCTAGACCTATGAAGGCACTGAGAAACAAGGAAGTGTGTAAGGCAGTGCCACTGGCAGGTGATAATTACAGTGAAGGGTGGAGGAAAGCCATCCAGGGGTATGGCTGGAGTGAATCCACTCCAGGCTCCTGCCAGCAAGCTGCCTGCTAGGTATGACTTTGCTCTCAGACACTAAGGACATCTCCTGGCCTGCTGCTGAAGCAGAGGTAGGTTCCCTGCCAGAAAGCACCTCTACTTATGGTTCACAGGCAAGAAGAAAGGACGCTGGGTACACAGGAGAGAGCCTTGAGCTGTCCAGTGCCACCTCAGACACTCTGCAAGGAAGATGCCATCAGAGGTCACTAACACTAGTCACATAGAGTTTCCAAACCACGGACAGAATGTGAATTTAAGGGCTGTATGTTGTGGAAGTATATTCTCTCTTGTACACACTTAGCTGCTCTATAGCTCTGTACAGCTCCCTAGGCAACAGTCTTCCCAAATGACACCGCAACGAATCCCAAAGGTGTGGGAGCCTCACTCATTCAAAATCCTTGCCATGGGAGCAAGAGTTCTCATCCCAACTGCTTTACTTTCTATCCTGTGGCTGCTAAGTGTCTTTTTTGTGGAGTCAGGCTGTGACTGTCCACTGGAAAGGTGGCTGCATCTCAGCTGTGCTCTGTGTCAGCTGGTGGAATTGCTTTGGGATTACTAGGTTGCCTAAATGGTTTATCAATCACTGTAGTTGTTTTTATTATTACTATGCTGAAAATGTCAAAGCAGCCAAGAGCTTTAGCTTGATCTCATCTGATTCCCAAAATATCTGATACTAAGTGATAGCAGCTCAGCACATTTACCTCTGTACATTAAGTGTCCTGCAGCGCCTTAATTCAGTGCAGACTGAAGTGCCCTGAAAGCAAAACCAAAGGGAGGAGAGGAATCACTGCTACAGGGCTCCTGGCCCCGCACTGGCCTGGCACAGCCCAAGCTCAGCCACCAGTGCTTACTGCTCCCAAATATTGGGAACAGGAAAAACAACTGAGTGTGCTGAAGATGGGCTCTGTTCCATGTGTGCCGGCTAACAAATAGCTTCCAGGAAACCATGGAGCAGGCACCAACCGAAAGTGATCCCAGTTCCCATATCCTGCTTCAAGGTATCAAGAGAAGAGGATTGGCAGCATGCACAGCTGCCAACAGATGTGTCACAGGCTGCCACACACAGCTCTGCCAGTGGCCACCTCCTGCCCTGTAACCCTCTCTATTACCTGAGACTAATCTCCCCATAATCTCCTACAAAGGTATCTCATTTGGGATTAACAATGGACTCCTTTCTGTGAGGATTCCACCCTGCTGTCTCTGTGCACCCATCTCCTAACTCCATTTACGGCCCCCGTTCCTAGCCCTGTCTGAGGCTGTTTGGCTGTCCGGGGATGTGAGGCATGAACTTCACCATCCATTTTTCCCTTTTGCACTGGTCAAGGTTTGAGGCCGAGCAGAGGTGGGCAATCAGACTTGCATATGAAGCCACTGTACCCTGCTATGTTTTCTGCATATATGCTTCGCACAAAGAGGCCGCCTCTGGGTCCAGGGAAGGAGCTGAAAGCACCTGCAGAGGCTGAATCGTTCACAGTCCTCCACTCACTCACTGAGCTGTGCAGGCTTCAAGTAGTCAGATGGGCATTTATTGCTTGTCATTCCTGCTCTGATACAGAAAAGCTTGGTGCTGATCCAAACACCCCTTCTCCCAAGCCTACAAAGAAATTGTCCCTCGGCAAGTGTGCCTAAGGAGTACCTGAGCAACCAGCTGCATCTCTCCTGCCTGGCAGCACCTACAGGGTTTCTCCCTATCAAGCACCAGCTGCTGAGCCTACCCCTCCTCTCCCGGCCCCTGGGGCTAGATGGACGAGCGGCCGGAGGGCAACAAAAGTAGTTTCCAACTCACCTCCGCACATCCACCCGAAACCCTTCTCCACAAAACAATCAAGCGTATCCCTCGGCAAACATCCGTGTGCCAGGAAGGGGTGAAAAGAGGCAGAGACCTTTCCCAACCCTCCTGCTCTTACTCTCTCCCGATCCACCTCTCCAAAGCTTGCGCATGGGGATGTCCACTCGAGGTCTGTTCCCACCGGGGCTGCGTGTGCCTGCACACGCACGACGCTTTGCTGAGCATCTATGCTTTGCTCTCCCGGTTACCCGTCAGGAAGAGGCGCAATAAAACCTCTCGGGGTGCAGCGGTGTGCCCAGGACCCGCGTTCAGGGTAACCCAGTTGCAGATCGTGGTGCTGTTGACTCAACCGTGGGGTGGACAAACACCAGGACTGGGGCCATCTCTCCCCACAGCTGGAAAATGCCAGCCTGCGAGTGGGATGTTGCTCTTCTAGAAGGTGCCAGGGGGAAAAAGGGGATGCAAGGACAGTGGCTCCCCGTAAAGCGCTGAACCGGTTCCGGCACTAAGCACAGATGAAGTTTGGGGACTCTGCAGCTGGTCGTGTGGCAGGATCCCCCTCCCCTCAAGTCGCAAGGTGACCCCTGCATCCTCCCACCCCCAAAACACCGGTACCGGAGCGCGGGGGACTCTTGCTTACCTGGCGAGACGCGCCGGTCAGGGCGGAGACACCAAGGCGCCGAGCGCGGAGCAGCACCACGCCGAGGGCTGCCAGGGGAGCATCGCCCGCTGCCGGGCGAAGGTGTGTCCTCCCTGTAAAACGGTGAGACCGTGACTGAGACCGGGTCCGGGACCGGCCCGTTAGCACTACCGGTGGATGGCGGAGATAGCCTTCAGACGGCGCCGACAATGCAGCTACGCGCGGCGCGGAGCCGATTTAAGGCCACCCTGTGCCAGGGGTGGGGGGAGCGCTGAAGGCCGCCCGCAGTCGGCTGCTGCGCGCCGCGTATCCNCAGGGGGGAAGATGACCTGAGCCCAGGGAAAGGAGAGGAGGGGGAAAGGCTAACCGAGCCTGGGGAAAAGAGCCGGGGGAAGGCGACCCGAGCCCAGGGGAAGAAGAGGAGGAAGGGCGACCCGAGCCCAGGGGAAGGAGAAGAGGAGGAAGGGCGACCCGAGCCCAGGGAAAGGAGAGGAGGGGGAAAGGCGACCTGAGACTGCGGAAAAGAATGGGGGGAAGGCGACCTGAGCCCGGGGAAGGAGCAGAGGGAAGGCGACCGGGGTCAGGGGCCAGGAGTGGGGCCCTTTCCCTTGTAGAAGGAGGTTTCCCTTCCCTGGGCCCGGCCGGCACTCTCCCCGCTGAAAGCGAGGGGGTGGGATTTTTGAAATTTTATTTATTTATTTTTGTCTGCCCCCGGGGTCTTGTTTTGCTGCTAAACGGTTTCTGGGTTAATTTCTTGCTCCCCATCGGGGATCCACCTGCCATCGCTACAGACCTTAGGGTTGACTAACGATAAGGCAACCTACAGGGTCATAGGCCGAAGCCGAGGGCCACAATGCTTCTGGGCTTTGGTTTCCCCACTTGCTCCTGGATGGCTCACATCGCTGCTGTGTGCCTCAGTTTCCCTTCTACCTCAACAGTAGGCAAGGAGTGTTAGTGCAACCACTTCCCACTGCAGTGGCTGCTGGATGATTTCTTGCTTTGCCCACATGAGTAGCCATAGCCAACTCTTTCTTCAGCAGTGTCTGCCTCAGAGCAGGTTATGTGGGAGCAGAAGACAATTCCCCTGCCTGCCTCCCCTGATGAGCTGTGTCTCCTGGCTGTAAAGTCACCATGCTGCATGAAGGGAGATGTGCGAATGAAGTCTTCAGCGTCCCAGCTGAGGCTAAACTCACACAGAGCAGAAGGAGAGGTGAGGGCTGTCACACCTCAGCCATGCTCCAAGAGACTTCTTTCTAGCCTTCTCCCTGCACAGGGCTGGGAAGCACATATCTGTCCCCTGCTTACTCTCCTGAGGGTTGTGACTGCCACATCTGAGGAGTTTCTACTGAAGAGGTTGCCACAGCTTTCAGCAATCCACGAGGGACAGAAGGTAGCACAGTTCCAGCCTGAGGTGGGGACTTGCTGATTAACTTTGGCTTCAGGTAACAAAGCTCCTGCTGTGGGATGCACTAAGGAAGGCAGAATGCTTTTGAGATCCTTGGCTGGAAAGTGCTTTTGGAGAAGAACAAGAGAAGTCTGTCTTGGGTTAGCTGGCAGGTCTTAGCCACCTTTCTGGAGCAGACTTTGCTGAAAACACCTTGGAAAGAAAGACATCAAGTGACATTTTATAGCCCAGTGACAGTTACAAACTGCAACACAGAGACAAATCCAATGCATCAGGCATGTACATGCTAGTGCCTTCACTCACCTGCTTCTCCCCTTGCCAAAGGGACACTGTCAGCTGAAAGTGTTCAGTGCCCAGCAGGACTTGCTGCCATGCTCACCTGCTGCCATGCAGATTCCCTGAGTGTGTCCTCACACACCTCTCCCTCAGCCAGAACAGGGCATGAGTCACTGTTGTCTTTCATCAAGTGTGTTGAGGGCTGGCATTATCCTGCCCTGGCATTGCAGGCTGCCCTCACTGGGAGGAAGCCTTCCATCCATCCATCTGCTCACCCACTCACCTATCCAGCCATGTTGGAGGCATAAAGTCCACAGGTTGTACAGCGGGCCCAGAAGAATTCTGTGTGCTCAGGGCTGAAAGCCAGGCTGTGGGTGTCAGGAAATGGTGAGATGCTTCCCTGCAGATGGCTCAGCAGAAGCCTGAATTACTCTTGCGTTACTGGCAGGAAGCATTACCAAGAATTAACTAGCTGCCTTGATTTTAGGCAAACCTGCACCAAAGAAGTTGGTTACCTATCCCTGAAAGGCGCTGAGCCTCTCAGCCTCCCCCAGGGACAGAACAGAGACTTTATCCACCTTCTGTGGCTGGGGAAGGGATCTGTGGAGGAGATAAGTGGCTGATGATTATCACAGAGTTTTTGTGTGGTCAGTGAGTTGGAGATGATTCTTGAGTGAATGCCTTAACCCTGAGACCTTTCTAGGAGAGGCTCGTTAAGGACATTGATTCCTAGGGATCTCTTCCCAAGTGCCCCAAAGGCAGGAAGAAAAGATCAGACCCAAGGTTGCTGACAACTCTAGAAGCCCAAACCACTCAGGCTTTGCTTACTCATGCTCCAGGCTTTCTCTTTTTATCTCCACAACCTTTGACATGACTGTTTCAGTGCTACACAGAGAGTCATAGTTTAGTCAGTGCATCCCATGGCTGGACTGGAGGGTCTGCATCACAGAAATATTGTCCTCCCACCTAGTCAGAGCTGGCTTCTGGCAAAAGCTGCACACTTCTGAACAGAGACTCAAGTCTGTGGAAGGTTGGTCTGTTCAGAGCCATTTCTCTTGGTTAGAACAGCCAGAGTAGATTTATTGAAGGGAACAGTGGAGTATGCCATGTGCCATAACCTTCCTTATCCCTCAGGAAAGCACTGCCTGGGGCAGTCTGTTCCTAGCCACATGGCAACGGAGTAGCTGCACTGGTAAGACCTTCTTCCTTCTACTGTGATTGTGTCCAGCTCAGATGAATGCAGCAGTCCACATTCCAATGCTCCAGGTGGCAGCTTTCACCCAACATGCTGTACCTTCCTAGCCCATCTGCCCCTCCCTGCCCACACTTCCTCTACTGAAAGCACAATGTGATGTGAAATGCTCTATGAAATCTCCATCCTAAGGTTGCCACAAAGCTAAGCTCCTTCCAAAGCAGGAAGTGCTTTGAGATTCTAAGTAAGAGATGCTGCTGGAGAAGGTAGCTTACTATTGCAATCTGTATGCAATTTATTTCTGCAATTTGCTTTTCTTGTTTTTTTCACTGCCATGCCCTAAGGGACCTGATGCTGTGTCAGCCTTGAGGCAGACCCACAGACTGCATCTCTGAGTCCTGCAGCAGTAAGTCATAGGAGAGGAAATACAGTGGCAAAAGTTGACTAGCTCGTTCAGCAAAGGAGTAAGCTGTGCCTCAGCACTGCAAGCCTCCTGAGGTCTTAGTACATCTGGGCTGAGTGGCTGCAGCTGCTTCCTCCTTTCCTGGCTTGCTGCTTCTGCTGCTGCTCCTATGAGCAATGCATGGCATTGTGAGTGTCTGTGGCACCTTACAGGATTGCGGGAGTAAGTTGTTCCTGCTTCCCAATCTCCCTTTTGCCAAGGGATCTGGCTATAGGGCAGCAGGGACTTTGACTGTGTCCTCTGCTGCAGGCAGGTGTGTTATGCTGTGCTGTGGGAACCTGTCTGTTAGCAGCTGTACTGAGAACTTGCCTTGTCATTGCAGTCAAGAATTAAGCAGAACTATTCGTGGTTCCCAGCTGGCATGGTGTATTTCACAAATAAAAGGTGAGGAAGAGCTGCAAGCAGCCCTGGAGGAAAAGCAAAGAAGGGATATGGAGGTGGAAGGGAAACCTGCCGAAAAAGTCAGTCAAGAGTCAAGTCCATAGCTGACATATGGCCCATGAAGCATTGCTAGGGAGTGGCATCACACTGCCTCTGTAAATACAAATCTCAAAACACCACATGTAATGTACTAAAATGAGTGAAACACTCCCTATGAGCTTTCTGCTGGAAGTGAAGCTGAGCCCTGGTGAAGACAAGTGTTCCCTCGAAAGTGACCCCTGAAATCCATATTTGAGGGATGCTATGAGATGCCAATGGTCTTGCCTGCCAAGCCCTCGTTTAGGCTACAGTCTGATCACATTTTCAGAGAGGTTGCTGAGCTATCTTCTGCGTAGCCACTCCTCTGTCCCCAGGATAGCCTCCCTTCCTGACTCCTTCTTTTCCCAGCCTTCTGGACACAGTAAAGGAGTGATAGCAGGATGTGGAGAAGGTGGTCAGATGCATCTCTCCTAAGGTCCAAAGCTGTGTCAGTGCCTCACTCCTCATTGTAGATCCACCTCAGAAGCTGTGTGACAGAACAAGCAGTCCTTGATCTAAAAGCTGCCATCCTTTGAAGAGCCTGTGCTTCAGTGAAGCAGCCAGCAGTTGCTGCCTGAAGAAAGCTGAAAAGCTGCTCTGCAATCCCTGCAGTTTCATTTCTCTCCCCCTTGGAGCACCAGAGCCGTACACTAATCAAGCTATTTCTGCTACAAGCTGGGGAGGAAAGAAAGAGAGATTGTTAGTGTTAATGCTATTTTTAAATACTTTGCAGACTCTTGAATAGGATGATGATGGAGGCCCTGTAAGGATCCAGACAGAAACAGATTGATGTGTGGTAAACATATCTGTTCTTCTTCATCTGAGAGGTGACTCTTTTGGCAGCACAACGGCAAAGGTGCAGCAAGTAGTCACTGCTAGGTCTGGGCTCACAGCCTCCAACAAAGCTTTGTCTTGGTGCTCTCTGACTCCTTCCTAGCCATCCATGAGGCACCATTACTGCAGGGGGCCTCTGAGCTTGCAAAAAACATCCAGGAATTGGCTTCCAGCTCTGCAGTGCATGTAAGTGTTGCTGCATGTGTGCCAGAGGCTTCAGACACTTTCTGTGTGGGTTAAACAATTGCCTGCCTCTGCATGTACCTTGCACCCCTGGGATGAGGTCTAGCCATGAAAGACTAGAGAGAGCCTGAGTGAATGCTTTTCCCCAGATCCTACAAAAATAAGTCAGTCCTGCCCACCAGCCAAAGAAACACAGAACAAAAGAAAGTCTCAAGATGTGGTCTCACCCAGTGAGTGAAATGCTCCCTGTGAGCTTTCTGCTCAAAGTGAAGTTGAGCCCTGGTGAGGTGGGAGAGAACAGGATGGGAACAGGGAGGGGAGAAGGAATGTTGTACTGACGGAGGGGTCTAAAGAACCCTGACAGGATTGAATCCTGGTGACTCCCCGCCAGCTGTGTCTCCGAGATGATGTTCTCCTGTGAGCACTTTCCCTCCTTGGGGGGAGGAAAGAGTCACGAGTATAGTCTCTGAAGTCCAGGGGCGAAAAGTGATTTATTCAAACTTCCCGGGGCTTTTATACTCCCCCGGGGAGGGTTTAACAAAAGGGAATGTAATTGGGTGGTAACTCAGGAAGAAGGGAGTGTAACCAATGAGATTTGACAGGGGCAGGGAACTGGTTCAGGGAGGAAGGCAACATGTCGCGGCCCAGGGGGTCCACGTGCACTAGGGAAGGGATAACAGAGGCTTATAAGAAAAACCCGCAACCCGCGGGCAGCTTCCGGTGTGGTGATCCTGGGAAGAAGCCACTGTAAAATCCTGGTCCTAGATGTCTTCCTTCCACTTCTTATAATCTTGGTGTTCTCCCACAGAACCCCAAGCTCAGGTGACAAATTCAGATTGCATTTTCCCTAGCCCCAGCAGCAGTGAGAAACTTGAAGGCACTAGCCATAACCTGAAGGCAGCCAGCCCCTCTGGTCTCCCTGAACTCTTGAGCTGTTTGGGAAGGGACTCTATGTGTACCCTGGGGAATGGTACTTCAGCATCCCAACTTTCTGGAAAAGTTTTGAAGAGGGAAAATATGTATTTACCTTTCAATTGATTTATGAGCCATCCTTTAACGTCAAGCAGAGAGTTACATCCTGATGGCTGATTTCCATAGGATGGTTTAAAAAAGAAAGAAAGCCACTCTCTATTATAATGTCAGCTTTAAGGATAATTTCTATGCCAGTCTGTCAGTCTCATCTCTGTTAAATTCAATAAGGCTTTTCCATAAAGGTAAGTAACTGCTTTTATAAGAAACTGTATCTTAAGTGAGCTATCTGTTGAAAGCATGGGCCAGATCCTCCATGCCATTATCTTGAGCTGAAGTAGGAGCAGCTTTTGAAAGCGCTGTCATACAGTCCCTGATCTTGCAAGAGGAGATGCTGCCACTCAACACACAACAACCACAGCAGATCTCTCTGTGCTGCCATTCCTAACAACCAGTATTAATCTCATGTCCAGAAAGATGCAAAGGGCCCTGCTTTCCACAACGGCTCTACTGACAGTGATGTCAAGTCCTCCTTTTTCCAAAAGCAGATCATGACATGTCCTTTGTCTATTCCCTTTGGGAGGCAGAGGGAGGCTGGGGGTGGAGAACAGAGGGCAGTTGTCACCCAGCTCCTCAGCTATATGAGAAAGTGGCTTCTGTTTCCGAGCTTCTCTCCGCATCTTTCATCGCCATCGAATTAAACAAGAGTTGCTTTTGTATGAAGGGAATGAATGGTCTGTGTCAGGCTCAAATAGCGCTGCCTGCACAGGCTGGAACCTGCCTCACACAGTATGGGTTTGTCCTGGACACACACAATTCCAGTCAGTTGTATGTGCCCCCAAAGCTGGCTCCCCTCCTGGCACTGGACACATGGGGGCAAAGCCCATATAAGAGGACACATGTCCTCTTAATGGGACAAAATCCAGGTGGGGGGTGCTGCCCTCTGCTACATCCAGTGCAGCATCTCTGCAACATCTAGTGGCTGAGCAGAGCGTGTCATAGAATCACAGAATCATAGACTCATTAAGGTTGGAAAAGACCTCTAAGATCATCAAGTCCAACTGTTAACACTGCCAGGTCATCGCCAAGCCATGTCCCTCAGCACCGTATCTCCATATCTTTTGAATGCCTCCAGGGTTGGTGACTCCATCACTGGCCTGGGCAGCCTGTGCCAATGCTTAATAACTCTTTCAGTGCAGATTTTTAACTAATACCCAACCTAAACCTCCCCTGGCACAACTTGAGGCTATTTCCTCTCATCCTGTTGCTTGCTACCTGGGAAAAGAGACTGAACCCCCACCTGTCTTCTATTCCTCATCCTAACATTCTTATTTCTTTACTCATTTTTTTATTTCTTGCCTTCTCTGTATGAACATTCCTTTGGGAAGGAGGAAGAAGTGTTGCTATTGTACATGGATGTTGCCTACAGTCTCCTTCAGTGATCCCTATCCAGTATATTACTAACATTGTGAACTATCCTCATCCTTCTGCAAATCTCTGTGTGTTCAGGGAGGGTGTCCTGGGGAAAAAATTACTATGGATTGAAGTGCAGCACAAATGCAAAGCCCCAACTAACAAGTGTGCTTGCTCCTCCATGACTTGCTGGGTTAGTGCTTGGATCTGAGTTTGAGCATGCCAGCAGTTTGGTGGAGTTACAGCTGTAAAGTCCTCTATGAAAGACCTACACTTGGAAGTTAGATGGGAAATTTCTCATGATGTGATGGTGTTCTGATCTGGGTAACAGGTCTATATGTGGTTTTTGGTCTTTAAATGAGAGGCAGCCATGAATCCCTGTGGATTCTCCAAGTCAGCTCCAGGACTCCTCCAACACATGCATGTGAAGAGATCTCACAAGTGCAACAGAAGCTTTTCATCACCCTCTACTAGACCAAAATCCTGCTGTGGGTTATGGACACACAGAAAAATGCCTACTGGTCTTTGCTGGTATGCACTTAGATGTTTGTTCAATACAGTCTTCTTGTGTGTATGTTTCCCTCTGACTATGTCAGCTACTGACTAGAGCCTTGCAAAGCCAGAAAGCTGCATCTGGGCAGAGCCCTTCCTCATGGTAACTCTGCATCTGTTGATGAGAGAGCAGAATTTGTCAAGTCAGAGAAGTAGGTGGTGTGCAGTTTGCTTTGCAGCACAGTTTCCTCTAAGCCTGCAATCTCTCCCTAAACACGGACAACCTCCACCACTCCAATGTAGTCCTGCTACGGTGCCAAGACATGCTGTTCCCATGTCAACCAGCAGTTATGAAGTATGTGTCCATGGGCAAAACCAGGACAACAGGCTGCTAATGTGAGGGGCTCTAGAAGAACTAGGGACTCTTGGTGGTTGCTATATTGTGCTACAGCAGCAAATGGAAATGCCACTGTTCTAGGCTTTTTGTTAAAGGCATCTCAACCTTTCAGCTGTCACTTTTGAGTGCTTGTAATGCATGGCCAGTTAAGTAGTTTTTGCAGCATGAAACTCACTTTCCAGCCTGAAATAGAGCATCACAAACTGGTGCTGGGACAATGTGATGTGGCTATGCTGTGATGGGGCTCTGAAAGCCTTCAAGCCCCTGGACAGTCCTCTTCATGGGTTACACTCATGCTGATGGGCTGCTTTTAAGAACAAGAAGCAGTCCCACACACCCTGAAATAAGTGGAAATATTCTCTGTGCAAAGACATGTCATGAGCTCATGAGCACTGGTACGGAATTCCCTTACTCTCTATCCTCCTCCATCTGTTGACCTCATCTCAGCACTGGAGAGGCCACTCTGTGTGGGAGACTCAAATAGCAATTCAGACTTTGGGCTCATTTGGTTCTCAGCACCTCGCCCACACAAATTCTGCCAATAGTCATTCTCGTGGTATCTTCAGAGCTACATCCAGGGAGAAATATTGGGAGAAAAATTATAGGTGCATGTAGCATAATGTGCTAACACTACATGCACCTTATGTCAGCCTTCTCTGTGCTGAAAGGCCACCTTGTTATTTCTGTGCTTCCCATCTCAGAATCAGCCAAGGATCAGGCCAAGCATGAATGTACAAAGGCCCCATGTATGTGTGCATGCCTGTGTGTCCATACACAGACATGTGTGTGCACCAATACTGCACATCCGTGCTGCTCAAGAAGTAAAGGCAATGTTAACTCCTTGAACAAATCATAGTTCATCTTCCACCTGTCTAATTTTGTCCAGCCAGACCAATTTTGTCAGTAGAACATCTATATGCAACTCTGGCCTGAGGAGAGATAATACTCTCAATAAGGAAAAAGAGTGCAGTTTTGTATCCTTTAAGACTCAAATGTCCTGGGAAGTTAAGTGGTGTGGCAGCAGAATAACAGTTATTGCTCTAGCTATGTTATTTTAACTCCCTCATGTGCATAATCTATTCTGGAGTAAGAGTAATTACTCCAAAGTAAGAAAATGCTTTCATTCTAGTACAGCTTTTCCCTGAGGGTGAACTATACTAAGAGCAGAGAATGAACTAGTTTTTTCCTGCCTTACCAAACTTCAGGATGTAAAAATTGTTTTCTGATCTGTACCAGAATGAAAATCATATTCTTTTGAGGTTTTTTTTTCAGGGAAAATAAATCAGAAAGGTCAGAAGAGCTCCTTAATCTGCCTGCTGATCAGTGTCTGCTATGAGTGGAGGAGCCACAATTTGAGGTCCCTTGACTGTCTGATTCATGGATGGATATTTATTTGGAAATCCTGCTTAGAGAGAAAACACTATACTAAGTGAGTGTTCTGACTCCTACTGTCTTTTTTTTTTATTTTTCAAAAAGTGAAAATGTGTCTGTCCTTCAGAAAACTTACATCTCTGATACAATCAGTTGGTATTTTCCAATGAAACACTGGTTTGTTAAAAAATTCATGACCAGCCTTGGTAGTATTAGCATAGATTTAATGGTATAATTATCTAGCTCTAGTTATGCTGGTCAGTTCCCTGAGGTATGAAAGCTCTAAGCTCATTTTTGCCTGTGCGTGCAAGCTCAAATGATAATGCAAGTCAAGTAATCCTCTCCCCCAAACATCAGCATCTCATCTCTTCCCTGAAATTACCTTGGTAGCAGTGCTCAGTAGCACTTTTGTGATCCTGACTGTGCCCCCTCCTGCTCCCCAAACATCTGTTGTAGCAGTGGGGTTTCAGCAGCACCTCACCTTTCTAAAATCCCCACCCATTGCAGGGCTTTACCTCCCTTGCTCTCCATCTGCAGCATTGTTCGTACCCAAGACTTCTCTTAGGCTGGTGACCTTGAAGCAGCAAGCTCTGTTATACTGTCACCAGCCTGCCTTTGCCTTCCCACGGCACCCACATCCCCCCCCTCCCCCCCGGCACACTTCAAGCTTGTTGGAGCATCTGCTACCCTCTCATTTGGAGTCTCACAGGGAACGCTGCTGCCCTCAGCTAACTGTCGGTATTTATCATGACATCCCATTAGCACAATCCCCACTAATGACTGTGAAAGATGCATCCATTTCCATTTTCTAAAGGGCTTCCGCTGGCTGAAATCCAGCTGCAGGGTGAGGTTGGGGAAGGGTAGCAGGGGGACAAATCTTCATGTTGACAGAACAAAGCATACACATCATTACCGAGTGCTCTCCTCTCTAGCAGCTCAGCAGCTGTCAGGGGCAAGTGAAGGATTCCTCTCTTGGCAGCTTGGTGCTCAGGCGGGACACCACAAGGGGTGAGCTGGCCAGGGAAGATGGGGCAGCTTTCCGGTTGCCCAAACTCCCATTACCCCAAGGTGCCACTTCTCTGTGAAATGTGTGTTAAGAGTTAAATCTGCAGTCGGTGTGGAAGAGCCAGAAGACAGGATGCAAAAAGTTAGTAGGCAGCCCCGCCAGAAGGGATTGTATGTGGTGAGGAGAGGGGCAGGATTGGGGAACCATGATGCAGCCTCTCCCTGCTCTCCATAGCAGTCTGTTCATCCCAAATGTGCAAGTCACTGCTTCCAGGCTCTATGTCTATATGTCTTTTTCTTCCCCAAATGGCCCCCAGACATTCAGCGCCCTTTCCCATTCCTTTCCAACACCTTCTTAGTCCAAATTCTGTTTATGTCCTTTTTATGTGACTGAATGGGACCTTACTGCAAAGAAATTGATGAAACTGGTGGATTGAAAACTGGCTAAAGGACAGAGCTCAGAGGGTTGTGATAAATGACATGGAGTCCAACTGGAGGTCTCTAATGAGTGGTGCTTCCCAGGGGTCAGTACGAGGTCCAGTGCTGTCCAATATATTCATCAGTGACCTGGATGAAGGAATAAAGTGTAGCCTCAGCAACATTGCTGATGACACAAAGCTGGGAGGAAGGTCTGACACACACCAGAAGATTGTGCTGCCATCCAGTGTGACCTGAACAGGCTGGAGAGTTGGGCAGAGAAAAACCTTATGGAATTCAACAAGGGCAAGTGTGGGGTAATGCACCTGCACCTGAGGAATAACCTCATGGACCAGGACAGGTTAGGGATTGACTTGCTAGAAAACAACTCTGTGGAAAAGAAGCTGGGAGTCATAGTGGACAACAGGATGACCATGAGGAATATGCCCTTGTGGCCAAGAAGGCAAGTGGTATCCTGGGGTGCAAGAGTGTAGCTGGCAGGTTGAGAGAGGTTCTCCTCTGCCTTAGTGAGACCTCTTCTGAAGTGCTGGGTCCAGTTCTGGCCTCCCCTGTTCAAGAAAGATAAGGAACTTCTGGAGAGGGTACAGAAAAGGGCTACATAAATGATGAGGGGACTCGAACATCTGTCTTCTGGGGAAATGCTGAGAGAGCTGGGGCTGGTTAGCCTGGAGAAGAGAAGACTGAGGGGGGATCTGATCAATGCTTATCAATAATTCATGGGTGGGTGTCAGGAGGATGGGGCCAGGCTTTTTGCAGTGGTGCCCAGTGACAGAACAGAAGGTCACAGGCACAAACAGGAACATAGCAAGTTCCATCTAAACATAAGGAGGAATTTCTTTCCTTTGAGGGTGGTGGAGCACTGAGCCAGGCTGCCGAGGGAGGTGGTGGAGTCTCCATCTCTGGAGACATTCCAAACCTACCCGGATGCCATCCAGTGCAACCTGCTCTAGGTGACCCTGCTCTGCCAGGGGGTTTGGACTAGATGCTCTCCAGAGGTCCCTTCCAACCCCTAACATTCTGTGATTCTGTGTGAATTGAGAAACTTGACTAACACTTTTGCCTGGAGAGAGGAAATGGGTCTGTGGGAGCTGGTTCTGTGTTATGCTATGTCATTCTACATAGAGACAAGTCAGTTCTGCTACAATGAGACTGAAAAAATAAGGGTTATGGGAAAACAGGTTTGTGTTCTGAGCTAAACTCTGATCTCTTGCAGGAATCCCTAGTGGATGTTCTGGTTCAGGTGAAGGTAGATTGTGGGCAAAAACCCAGGGTAATCAAACATAGTGGCACTGTTCCCTACTTAGGACCTGATATCATCTTCTCCTTGCCCCTCTCATGTCCTGACTCCAAGAACTCCTACCCACTGATGGCACATCATGCTCTGTGATCTGTGCCTCCCAGCACAGAGGCTCCATCCAAATCAAATGAAGCAGAGAGAGCTTCCATCTCTGCTCACAGGAAACTTTTCCATGACCCAGTGCAACTTTGGCCACATAACTTTCCTGACACCAAGTTGGAAATACCGTCTTTTGCTCCTCCTTCTGCCAGCTTGTTTCCCTGTCTTCTTAGCTGCCTTGCCCTTTAGCTATTGATGAATAGCTGAGTTTGCTTTTGGTCATTTGTTATCCCACAGATATAGATTTAACTTCTGTAATAGTTGCTGTAAATCTGACCTTTTAGCCCTCTGACTAGTCTCATCATTTTTCTCTGTTCTCCAGTTCCAGAATTTGCCAGAAGTGCTACAAGTAAACAGTTGATGTAAACTCTTGCCAGAGTCAGATTTTTCCCCATCTTTGTTAGACTCCCAAAGAAACAAGGACCACTTTCAGCACATTTTTATATTAAAACCTTATGTTTCATTGGTGCTTTCTCTCCCTAGGACTTATGCTGTTACTAGAAACATTTCACCTATCTTATATTTGCTGAGTATGTGTTAGCGATTTTTTAGTCTTGACTTTTTAAAATGAATCCCATCTGGACATTTCTTGCTGAGATTGCCAATCTCTCTCTCTCTGTGTTCCTTGTTTGCTTGGGTCTTCATTATTTCATCCCAAGGGATACAAGAAACGGTTCTGTGTTCCCCCTTTGATGTCTATCCTTGTCTCACTGCCTCTTTGCTTTTTTTGCATTTTAATTCATTGAGAAGTTCCTTGCTTATTCAAATGGACCTTATGCTGAAACACCAAGTCTTCCTGCTCAATAAGATAGTTCCTAAGCTCTCAATAATTTTGGTTTAAGAATCAGTCAGCCCTTTTGAGTATGTTAACCTCTCATGTTAACTTCTCAAGTGATTCCACCTAGAAAGTCTCTTTAAAAAGAGCAAAGTTTGCTCTGTGGAAGTCCAGATTATTAACTGCTATTTATCCTCCCAGCCATCCTCTAGATCTTAAACTCAATTATTGTATTATTACCATGGTCCAAACTACTTTCTGTGGTCACATTCACCACCATTTTCCCCTCTTTATGAGCAGGAAGAAGAGCATTGCTTTGTCCTTGGAGCATTTTGAGCTTCCTAGGAAATTCCTGGGTTTCCTGTTCCCACCTCCCCTGCCACCCACAGCAGGTGTCTGGGTGGTTGTTATCCCCTGTGAGTATCAGGTCCTGCAGTAAGGAGACTTTTATTAGCTGTTTTTAGTAAGCCTCAGGCACTTCCTCCTCTTGGTTAGGTGGTTTATGATGGAACTCCAACACAACATCCTCACATTTCTTCCTCTGCTGACCATGATTCAAAGACTGACCATTTCATTGCAGTTCTGTGCCGTTAAAGAGATCCATTACCAAGGAGCTCTATTACCTAGGACCAAAATCCTCTTCTCCCCTGATGTCCTTCCTAAATAACCTGTAATTTACCCATGGCCATGGCTCTAGTTGTGAGTAATGTCCCACCATGTCTCTGTGATCCCACATGATCCTTGCTCACTGCATTCTGAAAGATGGAAAGGAAGCTGGATGTGGGTTCACCCTGCTCCTCCATGTGGCTTTCCTTTGGGCAAGAAACCCCTTGAACTCTGTATTGGTTCCTGGTCATGTTTCCTTACCTTGTCATCATCAGTATTGTGGCACACTGGTTTCTTCCCTGCTACAGTCTGAAAACTCTGTTGTCTGGTGTTACTGAGAAGAAAGAACTGTTTTCTGAGGCTTGATGGTGAAAAAAACCTGAAGCAAACTCAGAAACATAGATACTGAGATGTTCAGATTCAGAATAAGGATAAAAAGAATAAATAAGCCTTAGAAATGAAACATTCTACAGCTATTACCTGATTTTCACTGCTGCCCTGTGAGATGGGTACTATTCATTACGTACTGTGACAAGGTGGTCTTGCTAAAAGCAAAATGATGTGTGATGTGAGTGAGAGGTTCATGGTGCTTTGGAGACTGCCTTGTCTTGCTTGTCTGGCTGAGCTTTGTGTGAAATTGATACACTCTGATTATCTGTGATAATATGACCTGATGGCCAGAGGGAGCTCCATTACACAGCTCTACAGCAGAAAGAGCTCTGCAAGACTTGGTTAAACATTTCTGAGTAGGCTGAGAAACTCTGAGGGAGTAGAGGACTACTTCCAGGCTTTCATCCCTCTGGTAAAGCTATTTGAATGTCTTTTGGTCATCACTGGATGGAAGAATTAGTAGAGATGATGCATCAGGCCCTAAGAAAAAATGTAAGCAGATGAAAGGAGTTCTGGTGAAGTTCAGGTGATTTTTTTGTTCTGTACATTGTTTGTCCAGCAGGACATTGAGCAGGATTCAGCAGGACCTTCTCCATTTGATGTATTGAATGGCTGAGAGCTTAAAGCCTCCTGGACCCCAAACAGTTCCACCACAGTTTAGAGATAAGAGAGAGAAGCTTGTAGGGGGAAATCTCAGACAAAAGCAGCAAGGCAGGCTGGCTGATAAAACTAATCAGGCTGGCAATGAGGAAGAGCTTTGTTGTTCCTACTTGCAACTGAAGATGAACTACTGGCAAAATAGCAAGAGCTGTTTGGGCTGAGTAGGGAAAGGGGACGTGAACATTATGGGATGGAGCAGTCTGAGGAGAATTTTTGAAGTTGATTTATTATGACTCCAGCCTGAATGAAATCCCAGGAAACTCTGAACTGTACTTCAGAGGTGGAAAAAAAACAAAATAAAGACCTTCCCTATTTAAATTTTTGTTGGTGGAAGCAGAGTCATTGGGAAATGGGAGGTGTGCAGCCAAAGGGGCAGCTGACAAGCTCACAGGTTAACAAGTCCATAGGCCAAGGCAGACTAGTGCAGGGCGATATAAGAAAGACATGCTTCATCCATCAAACAGCCCTCCAAACCTTGGGCAGAGAAAGGAAGCAGAACAGATGTTGGTGTCTTCAGCTAACAGAATGGCTGCCTTTGCTGTCTCTTCATAGCACTCAGTGATTTCCAAGAGAGAACTCCTGCTTTGAAGCACTGGTTACCCTCTGTAATGGTAAGAGGTGAGACCCCGACCCAGCAGTCTGCCTACCTCAGTGTTTTAGGCCTCCACGTTAGACAAAACTTGCCCAACAGTGCCCAACATGGGTGTTCCCTCTCTGAAACACTCTGGACAAGTTAAAATTAATAATCAGTTTGATTTATTATAGTGACAGACAACAAATTCAGAATTGCCAGTGATAAGTTGAATAACTGCAAGGAATTTGAGCTCAAGCTAATAATTGTACTCTCAGGGAAGCATCCAACAGTCAGGAAAGTAAAAAGCAACTTTAAAGCAACACTAAAATATAATAAAGAGAAATGCTAGCAAAGATGTTAGGCCATATATTGATTGCACAATTCTTACCAAGAAAGCTTCCTTTCCTGGTGATTGGAGGAGAAGGAGCAGCCTCCTGACAGTTAAATCCTAAGGTCTTCTGTCCCCCCACCAACCAAGGAAATGTTCCTCGCGTGGGTTTTGATATCCTAATTCTAATTGTCTCTGCCTTTTAGGTGACGTTTGGCATGATTGAACTGATTGAAGCAAGGTTCCACTCCACCGAAATTAGTTCAAAAACTAAATAGTCAAAGTGGGAGTGACTGTCAGCCACCTTCTTCTTTACATTTCCTGCTAGACATGCAGTAACTAGTTAAAACAGCCAATACTTAAAGTATCTGATGGACACTGGGAAAATCAAAACCTAATAGTTTCTGAAGTTGGAGTGTAGGAGCAGTGCTGAATGCCTAGCTTCAAAAAGCAAGACAATTATAGGGGTAGAAGGTTGTTATGAGAGATCTATTTTTGAATTTTTGCTTATTACCATGTCCTTCTAACCAATTTGCTGCAAAAAAAGCCCAAAAGAAGAGAAGTAAATCAGATGAAAGAATGTCACTGCACCTTTGATGCAATAAAAGAAGCCCTGAGCCTGGAGCCAATGTTGATAAGCTCTGATTTTAGGAGACAATTTATAGAACAAATGTGTATGACCAAAATAGGACTGAGAGCAGTAGCCAAGAGAAGGACATGAAGAACAGTGTATTTTATATAAGGAAGAAAATGTGCCCTTGGGGGCCGTGGTCCACTACTGTAGAGAGGCTGCCTGTCAGTAACAGAGTTCTGCAGAGCCTTCAGGTCTATGCTTGTAGTGAGCAGTCAGCATCCTCTGGCTTCCTTAAATGCAGAGAGAGACAAGGATGAGCATATAACAAGATGCCACTTAGTTTCACAGTGAACAAAACAGACAAGAAGCCTTGAAAAAAATGGTTAATCCCAGGAAGGATGTAATCCATGCATATGGGGAGCTACAGTGTGTGTGTACTGGGCAGAGTGAGGGAGGCAGGTCTGTCTCTGCTTTGGGTTTTGTTTGTTTTTTTTTTTGCTTTCCCAAATCTGTAATGGTTCTACTGAGAAACTGGTAGGTTAAATGTGTTGGCAGGCAGCCTGATAAAAGAAAGCTAATTGCCCACCAGCTCCTGTGTAGCCAGCCGTGAATGAGAGAAAGAAGTGATAGCTTCTGGAGTGAGAAAATATTTGTGTTGTTTCCATGAGGAATTTAGAAGAACTGGAAAGATATTCTGATTTATTCTGGAGACAAAGCTGACCACAACTCCTCAGGGGGCAAAGGAGGAGAAATAAAAATGAATGAAGCCAGATCTACTAGCACTGGACTCTGCAAACACTACAGACAAACACTTGCCTAATTGCTCGACATCAACAATGAATTTTTTTCTCACAGTAGTAACTTTAGATCCCCCTCCCCCCCATTCTACACCTAGCTGTGTCACTGCCATAAGCCCCAACTCACACTCAAGAGAACAAGCTCAGCAAAGGGAGTTTGTTTGCCTGCAAGGGCCCTGCAGTGAGTCAGCCTCAGAGTTTAAGGAGAGGGCTTTCCAAATGCTTACCCAGACCTCTGGCAATACTTTCTCCTCAAACCTGCCCCCAGGTCCTGGGTGGGGTTTTTGTGCTCAGCTGAGGCAAGACACCATGCATTCCTTTTACTGGCAGTCATTTTACTGACAGGACACAGCTTCACTTAAAGGTTGCCAGAATTTCCTCTTCATTGCATTGATCTTCTCCTAAATGATGCAGGAAAGAAATGGCCAAGGAGGAAATGTCAACTACCGGGCTGGCAGCCTTGATGCAAAAGTCCAAAGCAGCCAGGTCTGGATGACATTAATGCTTTCCATGAAAGACTGTGGCAATAAATCCATATAAGGGGTGGTGAGGTCTGATGTATGAAGACAGTTTAAAACAACTAAATATGTGTACTGTAGCTTGCCTGAACAATTCACACCTGCCAAGCAACACCCCCATGTTTCATTGTGCCTGTCAGTCTGCCCAAGACCAGAAGGAAAAAAAGAAAGTGTGGTTTGTTTGTTTTTTTCTTGCTACTTCTCTTCCTGCCCTTCTGGGTGTTTGTAGGGAAGGTAGCCTCTCTTCTCCTTCTGCTTCATTTGCTGAGGTGGCTCTTATGCTGAGGTACTGCATCCTCAAGAAAGGAGCCCTGTCAGGTAGGACATTTTTGGAACGTGCCTAGATGAAGGACAAGAGGCAATGGCTGTAAGCTGAAGCATAGGAGATTCCGTGTGAATACACGGAGAAATTTTTTCCCAGTTCAGGTGCCAGAGTACTGGTGCAGACTGCCCAGAGAGGCTGGGGAGTCTGCTTCTGTGGAGATATTCAAAACCTGTCTGGACGTACTTCTGTGACCTGGTCTAGGGAATCCTGCTGTGGCAGGGGAGTTGGACTAGATGACCGTTCAAGGTCCCTTCCAACTCCTAATATTCAGTGATTCTGTGATTCTGTGAAGTGAGGAGCCACCATGCTAGGGCTTCTTCAGGGTAGAGGAGATGGGAATTATAGCTTCAAGAAGTGATATATAAAGCTACATCTCCTTATAGCTCTGACTTCCTGAGACCAAAACTCCAGGCTGGAGAAATAATTTTTTCCCAAGCCTTGCTGTTACTGTCTTCCTGCAAGTCCTGCAGCATTGATACCTGGCTGAACACAAGCAATGTCTGTGGCATGAAGGACTGATCTTCCCCAGTCTCACCTGTCTCTTGAGGCTGATAAGGCAATGAGGCAAGAGGCAGGTTTTGCCTCTGTCCCCTATTCCTTACTCATTCCCATCCCATCCTCTCTCTTAGGAAAGAAGGAGATCTTTTTCCATGTAGGGGTAGAAGAGGGACAAATAGAGAATCCATCCATGCTCCTTCCCACTCCACCAAAAAAAATGCAATGAGAACAAAACATGCCCAGAGCTATGTCGCTTCTAGGCTTGGGAAGGGAAAGATGCTAATGCTAGTGCCATCTTGAGATGCAGGGTTTCAGAAAGGGGAGAGAAGAGCTCAGACAGGAGCTGCAGGAACAGATCTAGAAGAATAGGGTTGCTCTGGAGCTGAAGGTCTCCAGATCATCTGCAGGAAAGGCAAAGGTGAGCACACATGTTTTGAGGGTAACATGAGGGAAGGTACAAGCATTCATTGGATGAAACTTTGAGAGAAAACCTGGGAACTTTTCATCTTCAGCAGGGGCCAAATCACTTCAGCTTTATGTATTTAGAGATAGTGAGTAACAGGGAGTTCTTGAATTCCCCCTGCCTCATACATGTGGATGAGAGAGGGGTGAAGTCCCTACGTATATGTGTGTGTGAGAGACAGAGAGAGTAAAAAATGCACAGTCATCATTTTTGCTTGATCTAGAGGTATGTGGGAAGGAATCTGACTCAGCATTTGGTGCTAGGCATTCCACCAGAGAAAGAAATAGCTCAAGAAAAAAAATTGGAGGACAGCACAGTTGCAGGGAATTTTAACCTAAGCAATATAGGGGCTTATATTAATAAATACTATTCCCCTGGTTCTCAGACTGACAGCAGGTTATGCTCCATCTAAAACCAGGACAGATCAGAGAGGTCTGGCTGGAAGGCAAGAGGGGTGGGTCCAGCAGCCTGGGTTAGCACTATATCATTTAAACAGAACTCTGCCTTCAATTCTTCCTGGGAGATTTCATGCATCTGATTTAGCATCCTAAATAAGATATCAAATATTAATACAAAATATTACCTCCACCTCAGGGACTCACAAGCTGTTCTTGCCATATACTCAAAGCTTTCATTAAACAGGCTGAGGCTGTAGCTGTACTATTCTTATAGGAACAGATCACTTTTTCTGTGCCAGGGCACTGCTGTTGTAGAGCTGAGAGAAGGAATATGAGAAAAAATAGTATAGAGTGAAAGAGATGATGGAAGAGAAAGAGGTACAGGGAACAGCAACTGGAAAGTAGGAGCTGGAAAAAGATGTATCAGAGAAAGGAGTGAAGGTATATGATGATGGAGAGGGGAAAAGAGGCAAAATAATGGAATAAGATATTGCCAAAGTGAGAGAGAAAATCTTTGTTTCTGATTCATAAGGCTAAGGCATAGTCCTGAAGGGACCAAGGAATTATTCTGGAAATGCTGGGAAACTATATGTCATTAATAATTAGTTGCAGGATGCAGTTGAGGGTTTGGGGATTTTTTTCCCCTTGGCTTTTCCCATTCTTTTCCCTTTGCTCTGATTGCCAGGAGAACTTAGGCTGTTTGACCTGCAGCAGCCACCCACTGGGCTGGGAGTCGGAGAAGCATTCACACCTCAGCTAGGAGGTGAAGGGCAGCATCCTCCAGTGAGTGGACACTAGTACATGGTCTGTCAGTAGTAGAGGTCCCCCATAAATCTGGGCAATTCTTACCTTCCCTGTCTGTGCTATGCAGCCAGTCTGACTCTGTGACTAAACCAACCCCAAACTCTTTTGAAAGTATTATCTTGGACTGTAGTGCCGCTTTGTCCTGGGAATTACAGATCTTTTGTGGCTCTGTGGCTGCCTTTAGCTGACCCTGCCTTGTACAAATTCCTTCCCTGCTATATTACAGCACAACACAATATTACAGAGTAATACCAGAGGGGTTTGGTTGAAGACAATCTTCCAGATGAGAGACATTAATTCAACACTCTCCACAACACTACACTACAGATGATCTTGTGCTCGTGGTTTGCTCATTTTTAGGGATTGCTACCCTAACCTCTAAAAGCAACAAAAGGGAGGACATTTGAAGGAACAGCACAGTGTTCCTTTTGGTTTACCAACCTCCTCATTTGCTTCCGTGGTGGACAGTCAGTAGAGAGGGATAACGTGTTTGCAGGTGGCAGGAACAGACTCTTTCTTGGAGGTCAGATTTTTACAGTATGGCTTATTTTACCAAGTGAACTCAAATGCAATTCTTGGGTCTGCTGAGGCTAAAAGGAATCTATCTGATCAAGCAGTCTGACCTTCTGTGCAGCATGGGTCTTTCATATTCTGTTGCCACTGTAATGACAGGAAGGACTTGTCTTTGATTAAAGTGTCTTGTTTTTCAGATGAGTATTTAGTCTTGATGTGAGGACAGCATGGGATGTCTGTATCTTATGCCAGTGGCTGTTTCCTGGTTAATCACCTTCTCTGTTGAAATTACGCTTTGTCTTCAGCACAAATTTGTCCAGCTTCAGTTTCCAGTCAGTGATTCCTGCTCTGTTTTTTAATGCTAGATTAAAGATCCCTTCAGTAGCTGGCATTTTCTCCACATGAAGGTACTTGTCTGCTGATATCAAGTCACTTCTCAGTCTTCTTTTTGAGGAGCTAAACAAACTAAACACAGAGATTCCCATTGTAGCATTCTAAACATTGTAGTGGCTATTTCCATTGCTCTTTGATCTCTCAGTAACTTTTAAGGGGTGGGCACCAGAACCAAACTTATTGTTCTAGAATTATTGTCACCAGTACTGTTATAGAAACATAAAATGATTTCTCTACACCAGAGAACCAAGAAACATTTTTTACTTCTGCATTCAAGGCTCTTATTAAACCTCCTTTATCACACGATGGTGCAAGATGATCATCACTTGTCTGGCACAGCCACTACATCCCCTTCAGGGTTGATTTGCCTGAGGCACTTTTGGTAGGAATGGCTGGCACTCCTTCTTCTTAGCTTTGCATTGAACCATGTCAAAAGGCATTTAGTCTGGAAGAACTCACTTGATAGTGAATGCAGTTTAGGGTTCATGACTGCCTTTTTCTTATATTTACTACTCTGTCAAACTTTATGTGTCTATAAACTTTACTGGCTGTGATTTTTTATTTACTTCCAGATCATTAGACATCAGAGTCAGTTCTGATTGTGGAGTCAAGTGGATCCCCCACTTGAAGAGTTGTTCTTCCTCACAGCTTGTTTGAGAGGTCTTACAGCTGTTTATTCATTTATGGTGTGGTTTATGTATGTCGTAAAATCATCAAAGGTCTACTCTATAATGAGAATATAATGTGTTACTGAGTGAATAGAAATCTGTGTGGTTATCTTCATCAGCTAAACTTGTGAATCCAAGAAAGTACACAAGTTTGACATGTTCTCTTGCAGTAGGAACATGCTGATTGGCATTAATTATATTTCTGCTCATTACTTTGTCAGCAGCTGATGCTTTGCCATCTGACCTACCATTGCTTGGAACAAACTGCTTGCATCTTTTGCTACATTAACACAGCATTAACGTTTTCCCAGTCATCTGAGATTTATCCAAGATTTGTTTAAGTTAGATTGCTGTCTCTAATTAACAGGTGACACAGTGAACTCTTCAGGACTCTCAGGAGCAATTCATTCAGATCTGGCAACATTAAAGTATCTAACCTTAGCAGGTGATGTTTAATATCTTCAGACACTGATGGGCTAATGGACTGGGAAGTACTTTTTCATCCTCTTAGGATGTTTGGTTGTTGTTGTTTTGTTTTGTTTAAATACAGACCAGAATTAAGTAATTCTCTTTTCCCAATGCATAATAAAATTTCTCAATTAGTCATATACCCATGCAATTGATAGAATTTTTTCAGTTCCTATCACAGTCTTCTCCTTATTGACCTTAACTGTCTCAGTCACTTGTTTTCAACTTGTCTTTAGTTTTCTTAATCAATTTTCTATATTCACAACTTCTAATTTATATTGACTGCCATCTAGTTCTTACAGTATGACCTATTTATCATACATCTCTTTCCAGTTTCTGATTGCTGCTTTGACTTTGCACTAGAATAAGGATGATGAGCTTTCAGCCAAAGTGTGCTTTTCGTTGATTGCAAAGCCATACTTTTTTCTAACAAACACTTCTGTAGGACCTGCCAATTTTCATTCATCTTTCATGCCTCATTTTTCCCCCATCAATTTTGCTTGTATTTTTCTTCAGCTGCTGAGAAATTAGCTCTTTGCAACTGCCCTCTGCCCACGTTTAATGTAATCATCTGGCAGTCATTACCATTTGTAATTTCAGAAACCTCTAAACTCCATCAGCTCCAGTGCATATCCTTACAATCAAAGTTTCTTAAAACAGTGCTTTCATTTGCTTTTTTTCCTTCTGCAGTAGGTATGAAGAGACAGGTGTTTAAAGAAAAACTCACCTTATTTTCTGGTTTGATTTAGCAGTCTGGAACATCCCTGCACCAACATGCCTCCTGTGTTTTATTGGATAACACATTCATCCAAAAGCATTCAAAATCCTTTGGTTCTGGATTATCAATAACTCTAAATCAAGTAATGATGTCTTTAATGCAGTCTGCCAACTTCACTTCTTTTATCTGCTCACTTATTCCTAAACTGATCAAACCCATGGACATTAACATTCTAGGCATGTGAATTGTCCCACCAGGTTTCAGCAATGTCAGTTATATTAATGAGAATTTCGAATTTCTTGTGCTTGTTACAGAGTCTCTTTGCACTGCAACATGAGCAGCTGAAACATTTCTCTGTGTATATGCTGCCACATCAGTGCAGTTCATCTGTGATGAGCTGAGTTTGATGCTGGTTTTCCACTCCTACAGTCTGTGGCTTGACTCTCAGGGTGTAGAGTATGTGATCTGGTATCAGAATTGTGTCAGCATCCTCATTTTATAACAACATCCTTGTTTTATAACAGTACTAGAGGCTACCTTTGGAGAGGACTCACTGTCTTGCCCACAAGAACCGTAAAAAACCACTGCATTGGAACTTGGCATCTGTCAGGTCTGTCTCTCTTCAGTAAGCACATGATATGCTATTTAATACTGAATAAAGGAAGGCAAAAAAGTCTTTGCTTCTCCTCTTTACAGCTGCAGGGAGTTTTATGGGGTGGTTAGTGGAAAAGAGACCTCTTGAACTTTGGTCCAAAGATGAGAGAAAGAGTTGAGAACAGAACTGAATCTGTGCAACTGCTCTGGAGGCCAGAAGTCCCTTAGTGAGCAGCCATAAGGCAACTCAGAATATTTCCCTCTATGCTTCAGCTAAATATCTTTCTTGCCTGAGTTACTCTCCCTCTCATTAAGTATTAAAGGTTTCATTGGAATTGGGCCACTGGTGTTGGCTATGTCATATGCTTAGTTGTTTAGCAATAGACCTGGCATCAGTGACATCTTCCATCTTCCCAAGGGTTTTCAGAAAGCAATGTTTTAAGTAGCGCAGGCAGGAGCTTCTGAGGCAGATGAGCAATTGTCCATCATAACAGGATGTCTCCTTTGTAGCCTCCCTGGGGCCTGGTTTACAAGGGTTGTTTGCTGAGCAGGGGACAGATAGACAGGAAAAAAGCCTTTGCAGAGAGGACATCAAATAACTGTTGTTGTTATTTGAGACAGGAGATCTTGCAAAGCTGATAGCCATACGCATAGAAAGAGTGACCGTGTAGATTAAAATTGCAGTATAATCCCTTGGAAAGATTCTTGTTTGTATAAAGAGCCATTCCTAGAGATCTTGTGATCTCACTCTTAAGTTCTGAATCCTTGGGATCACCAGGAAAGAGAAGTTGACTCAACTGACAAGTGGTTTCCTAACACATAGGAAACTGTTGTTGGGTTCTCCTGGAGAATTCTGGAGGGAGAGAGGCAGCACTGGTTCTTCCTGGAGTGAGACAGATCCCGACAGCCAGGGTCCTCACCTCCTCTGTAAGAAACTCATTGGTTACACTGTTTGGTTTTCTTCAGCACTAATAGGGAACAAACCAAAACAAAAAAAACCCCAAATCTCCCTAGCACAATACATAAGTTTATCAGAAGCTTGTTCTTTGTCCATGCTTATCACTAGACTCCCAGCCACAATCTCTGACACTTTTATCACTAAGTGCAACACCAGACAGATCTTATTTGCTCATATGCCTCAGCTCGCCCTTGTACAGCATAAACAAACAGTAAACACCCAAGAGGGCAATGAGTAATTTATGTGGAAAATGCAGTGTGGAAAATGGCAATTAGTCTAAAATTTGGTTCCAGTGTCTGTACACAGCAATCTCTGTGCAAAAATATGTGGGATATTTTTTCCAGCTTGCTGCAAGCCACAGTTTCCATTGCCGTTGAACATGAGTCAGGATAGGTACCTTATTCCTTTGCCTCATCTTGCAACCACTTTCTCTGCCTGTCTATGATTCATCCCTTCCCCTGTCACATTCAATACATTGTGAGCATCAAGGCACCAAGTACCAGCAGTTGTGTCACTATGGGCTGAGGAAAAGCTCAGGTGCCTGCTCCAATGCAAATCATTCAGGAGACACTTGGTCACCTCTCAGCTGAGTCAAGCATTTAAAAGAGAATACATCAGTAGAAGGGGCACATCAGCTGTTTCCTTAGACTTTCATCCTGCTGCCTGCATGATAAAATGGAAAAGGAGCTCAGCTCCATCTGAAGAGTACTAATCATGGCTGGATTGTCAGCAGCACTACAGGCAGAAAGGTTTAACTATAGTATGGCTGAATAGAAACATACTTGTCACAAAATCTTAGGGCTCCCTGACAGTGGCAGGGTGCTGTGGAGGAAAACCCTAGGCTGGTTGGGGGTATGGTGTCAGATGGCTCTTACCTTTCCTTGCCCCCAGAGTCGTGGGGTCCTGATCTGTCAGTGAAGACCACAAACATAAACATTTATGGCATAGCACTGCAACATGCCTTGGTGACTCTTAAGGAGCACTCTTGCAGGTAGCAATTCAAGACATGGACACCACAGTTCGTACTGCCTAAGCTCTGAGAAAAAGCATGAAAGTGCTCCCACAGCAAGTTTGCCAACAACACCAAGTTGTGTGGTGTGGTTGACATGCTGGAGGGGAGGGATGCCTTTCAGAGGGACCTGGACAGGCTGGAGAGGTGGGCCCGTGCCAACCTCATGAAGTTCAAGAAGACCAAGTGCAAGGTCCTACATATTGGTTGGGACAATCCGAAGCACCAATATAGGCTGTGCAGGGACTGGCTTGAGAGCAGCCCCAAAGAAAGGGACTTGGGAGTGATGGTGGATGAGAAGCTCAATGTGAGCCTCCAGTCTGCACTTGCAGCCCAGAGGGCCAACCATATCCTGGGCTGCATCAAGAGGAGCATGGCCAGCAGGTCGAGGGAAGTGATTCTCCCCTTCTACTCCACTCTTGCGAGACCCCACCTGAGATTTGCATCCAGTTCTGGAGCCCCTATTACAAGAGGGATTTGGCAGTGCTGGAACATGTGCAGAGAAGTGCCTTAAGAATGATCAGAGAACTGGAGCACCTCTCCTGTGAGGGTTGTTCAGTCTGGAGAAGAGAAGGTTCCGAGGAGACCTTACTGTTGCCTTCCAGTATCTGAAGGGGGACTACAAGAAAGCTTCTGAGGGACTTTTTAGGATGTCAGGTAGTGATAGGACTAGGGGGAATAGATATAAAGTAAAGGAGGGTAGATTTAGGAGAAAATCCTAAATACTGGATATTAGGAGGAAGTTCTTTACTATTAGGGTGGTGAGACACCAGAACAGGTTACCCAGAGAGGTTGTGGAAGCCCTGTCTCTGGAAGTTTTTAAGGCCAGGCTGGATGGGGCTCTGGGCAACCTAATCCATTGGGAGGTGTCCCTGCCAAGCAGAGGGTTTAGAACTAGATATCTTTAAGGTCCCTTCCAACTCTGACAATTCTATGATTCTGTGATTTACACTCCAAGCCTCCCTGTGCAAACATGCTCCATGCCTTCAGGACTGAAGTGTCAGGATTTATTCTACCAGACTCTGAGATAATAGGGCAAATTTGCATTTTCAGATCAGTCCCACAAATTCCACCATTTTGCCCAGGGTGTAACTGTACCGTGCTCCATCACCAGTGACTCTCTTTATTTCAGCAGGACAGCTCTGGGAATAAGATATTACTCACCATGAATAAAAGAAATAGCAAATGACACTTAAGGAAACTAAGATGAGTAAACTGTCTTATGGGTCGGATGTTCAGCCTACAGCAGGGGAGGAACCAGGAGTTTGACCAGAAGTTTAGCTTGCAGTGGGGCAAAATGCTGCACACTTTCATATTGGACATACTTTTTCAGTTAGACAGCTGGCAAATTCTGCAGCTAGATGTGCAATTATTTAGGAACACATGAATGCAAGTCTTCTCCAAGGTGACTTTGTCTGGCCCCTGCTAACAAAAGCAACTGTAACACAACACTTATTATAAACTATGTGACTTGACACCTCTCTTCCTTGGACTCCACATAATATAAGACCAAAGATGCTGAAAGACTTTGAAGCATCTAAACAAAGAAAGGCAAAACCTGCCACAGTGGCAGAGGAAGTTCAGCTGCTGGACACTGACACATTCAAAGGAATCATCTCACTGAACACTAAATATTGAAGGGCCTAAATTAGCTGTCCCTGATAATCAGGTTATCGAAAACTTGTGCTTCATTGCAGTGTCAGCTGAAAACAAACAGACAGAGGAAGGAAGAAGGGTTCAGCACTTGTATACATGTTGGTAGAAATATTCATTGAAACTTATGTTTTAGATTAAAGATTTTTTTATCCTGTGGTGGCTTGTGCTGACTAAGAATGTTTACAACTGTCCTGCAGGATGGTGAGTCTGAATGTCGAGTGGGTGCTTCTTGTCTTTAAGTCTGTCTATAAAGTTTTAAATGGTGCTGTATTCAACAGTACTTATTATAGTAATATATATCTTGCAAAAATTATCCAGGCTGGGATTTTTCACAGTGTTTGTCTTAATGGAAAGTGTCCCAAGAGATGCCAGCTCTACATTTCTTGTTCCGTTTTCTATCTTCTATTCCCCTAACCTAACTACATTTCACCTCCTCTTTGAAATAAAGGATCACATCCTTCTCAATCTTTCTTTACCAGTAGCCTTCCAAGCAGATAATCATTCATGTCACCCATCTCTGAACTTCTTCCATTTCTGCAACTGCTTGATGGCTACTGTCTAGGACTGAAAACAATATTCCAAGTGAAAGCACGCTATTGATTTATTGAAGGGCTTTATATTTTCAGTAACCTGCTTCATGCACACTTTCTTGCTACTGATGCTGGAAGACTAAATGGATAAAACTGTCTCTCAAATGCACTAAAATGGAAAATCTCAAGTACAATCTTTTCCCTCTCCTTGGGAGAGTAACACATCTGACACCCTCTGTGCTTCAGAAAGTGCACATCCGTCTTGGTTTTTCAGAGAGGTGAACTTTTGACTTTCAGCGTGACTTTCAAGGAAGTTGACATTTATTGTGCTGCTGCACATTTTCAAAGTACCTGTCTCTTATTTATAAAGGTGGGATTCAGTTAGCTGAAAATGTGAATGGCTTTTATTGGGCTGAGATATGTTAAAGAATGGGATGCTAAAAGACCTTTCTTTGCTACTAACAATTTCTGTAGCTGGATTTTAGCATTAGGCATCTGCAACTGTTTTAACAAAGGATTCTTTTTCCATATAAAATATATCGGGCCATCCATAAAGTAATGTCTTATAAATATGATGACATAAAAGTATATACCAAAACTGAATTTCTGAAATCAGGCCCAGAACATGTACAGAGGCACTCATATTAGGGATTAGAAACCTTTTTGTCTTTAGAGCCTTTGTTCTGAGATTTCTGTCTGTGTAAAAATCACCCCTGTGGAGATTGATACCAGCCGGTGGAATGAAACACATTAGCAGACTAAACAGTAGTTATGGCCTAAAAAAATCATTTTAAGGGAGAGAGAAACCTGTCCCCTGTATCTTGTGGAAAATAAAAATCCAGAACTTTTAGAAAGTTGAGTCACTGGTTCCTTCTGGCCACCTCTTCATGTGCTCTTCTCTGCCATCTCCTGGATCCCTAAAAGGTGGAGTTGGATACAATTGTCGAGAATGCAAGAAGTAGGCTCCTTGAATCCCTAAAGCAGCAGTGCAGACACCCTCACAGACAGCTTTGGTCTGAGTCCTGGCAGCATTCCTGCTGAGTGTGAGGTTCTTCTGCTCCTGTAAGGACTTAAGGATGAAGCTTCTAGACATCCAGACACTTAGACTCTATCTATCTTGGCATATGCCAGTGTAGATAAAAGAGTATGTGGCTATACGGTGAAGCTGTCTGCTAGAGCCAACTGATAAGAAATAAATGACAAATTGTTGTTATTATCTCCAAGTGTCTTCTAGACAACAAGGATCACCGTCACTGACCAGGAGCCCAACCTCAGATAGTACCTAATGAAACAAGCAGTGATATGACTTTGCATCCACCTTTCTATCTGTTGTCCTCTCCAACATCCAATACTACCGTTTCTCTGTGTACAGCCATACAGCATGGTCCAGTAGTTGGTTCAGGAGTTAATAATGGTAAGTAATAAAAATGGACAACTGTGTGAATAATGACACAATTTACTATTTCTTTTCACTATTGAAAACCACTTGCAGTTATTGATGGATAACCAATCCAGTCCTGGAGAGTAACTGCAGCCTCTGTTATAGCCATGACTACAAAAATGAACATTAGGAATTTGCAGAACTCTATCATTCACTTGTGACGCCACCTCTTAGACAGGTCTCCTATACACAAAGATCTTCCCTGGGTCTTTCTAACAAGCATTCAGCTATTAAAATGGACTCACAAGTATGAAATATGAATCTTTAATATAGAGGATATCTTTAGGTTTGAGAACAGTGTATCTTTGCATTTTACACAGCACATGTTTGATGTCAGCCTACCTATCAGCAAGCAGCACAGCAAATACTTGCGAATTAAACAGCATCTTAGAGAGTTTGCTAGACATGGTGTGGAAAGCTGTTCAAGCTGTTATTTGATCTTGCTTGTGTTTATCTCCAAAGAATCTGTGTGATTGCATGCAAATCCTGCAGTGAGACAGCAGGGAGGTGGTGGTCAGTCAATAGGGTATATATCTGCGAGAGACAGTTCCTCTCTGAATAGCTCTTTTAGTGTCCTGTTCTCCTGCTATGATCAGGTATATTGCTGTGGTGGGAAGATAAGCAGATACATGAGATAGATTATATAGTTCAGGTTGATACAGGTCAGGTCATTAACCATTAGTTTGATGGGTCAGATGTAGTCTCCATCCTTGGATGTTTTCAAGATCAGGTTGAACAAAGCACTGAGCAACTCGGTCTGATCTCATAGATGACCCTGCTTTGAGCAGGGCATCAGACAAGATGACCTCATGAGGTCCCTTTCAACCTGAATTAAATTACAATGACTTTTTTTTTGTTGTTTTTGAACAGGTGTAATCTACATCATCTCAGAGTCTACAACACCATAGGAGCAATTTATCTGACAGATCCTGATGCTAGTATCCCAAAGCAGTGTTCTGATGCCAGAACATCTTTCTTAGCTGACTGAAATCTTGCTATTTGTTTCACTCCTTGCAACGTATGCTTTGAAAGAATCCTGCATTCAATGAAACCAAAGGTCTAGAAAAAGAATATTGACAGGGAGTCTGTTCCCTTTGAAATGCACTGCCAGAGGTTGGACTAAAATTGATGAGCAGTAGCCACAAACTCCCATCACTTTACCTAAACATATTTATCTTTCATTAGGACTAGCAAAATATGGTGACTGTTTCCCACACAACACCCTCCCCCCAAACATACAGCTTCCATTTTTTATCAAAGTTTCTCTCATCCCCAACTTTGTTTCATTTAGGAATGAACACAAAATTATTTCTGTTTCATGTTATGTGGACCATCTTTTTTCAGTCGTATCAAGCAATTTCATACTGTTTCTGTTCTAACAGAAAAAAGTTTGTTTTAATGTGCCTTCCTTAGCCTAGACAAACACAAAACTGGAGAAGAATCAAGTGCTTTTTGTTTTTTTTTAATCTGAAGAGTTAAAATCTCTAAGGGAACAAACATTTCTCATGAGCATCCTTTCCTTTGAAAACTCAGGTTTTGTCCTGAAAAAAATAAAAGCAAAGCAAGCCTTTGACGAACATATTAGCAGCTCACTCTAACCACAATAGCAAATGAAACCCTCTGGAAGCAAAGAAGAGCCAAATAGCCTCTTTAAACATATAGCTACCTATGATGGCTTTTCATGGACTGGTGAACTTAACACAGCAAGCTCCTACATTACTTCTGCAAGACACTCTCCCACCTCCAGCTTAGAACTACAGTGCAATAGAAATCCCTATAGCATTGTGGGAATCTGTCTGTCAATGGCTGTGACGCATATGGGGACTATATATAGGCTGAAATCAGGTTAATTGTCTATAATAGTGCCCTTCACTCTCTTTGTCAAGTTTATTGTTGCTGAAAGATGTCAGCCTGACAACTGCTGAGGCTGAAATCCCCCATCTTCCACAGGGGAGATGGTTCCAAAGGACAAGCTCCTGCAACTTTTCATCCCTTCTGATAGGTTAAGTATAAGGGAGACAACTGTAATGACGGTTTTATGACCTGGACAATTCCTCAAGAGCAGCAGGACAGGATCATCCTCAAGAGATAACCATTATTAGATGGTTGCCACTTATGATCACTTTTGAGTGGAAGAGATTTGAGGTAGTTATTATTTTGTAGTCACACATTTTGGGTTTTATGCAAGTTTCTGTATCTTTTCAGCTCTGTGAACTCCTGGTGCAACACTTGAGTACATGACAGCTCCTTGGAGTGCTATATTCATGGCAAAAGCAACCAGGAGGATAATATAAGAGGACAAGAGGGTAGACAGGAGTGATCACAGCTCATGTGGTGCTTTCACAGACCAGACACTGTCCCACAGCACCAAGCAGGATGTTGACAGAGGCAGGGTCTGCTGACAGCCCCAAGAGAGCCAAGGTAATGACTCAAATCCAGGGTCCCTCCAGGGAAAAAGACAAAGCTTTATACAAGGTAGATCCAGCATCTCTGGAAAAAAAACAATTAATTAAGCCAAGACAGATGCGAGCACAAGTACATGGTCAACATAACTCAGGAGCTTTATTTAAGCCCAGGTCTGGGCTAATGGGCAGGAGGTGCATGGATGGAGGGCCTTGGTAAGTCCAGGTTTTATCTGGCAGCTGAAAGGTTGTAAATAAGGAAGAGCACTATAAAACAGAGAATGTGAACACAGAACCACAAGGAGCTGGCTCCTAGCATCTTGTGAACAGTTGCCTTAGGGCTAAGGGTGAATTGACTATTCCATGTTTCTTGTGGTTTGTGGCTTTGTGTGCATTTTTCTGGTTTGCTTTACGTTTTTTTGTGGTTGTTGGGGGTTTTTTTTCTGAAGGGCAGAAAGCATTTTCTTTTTGTGTTGGGCTACAGGGAGTAATACACAAGCACAAAGGATTCCCACCACTCAGCAGAACAGCTGTGGAGTCAACATGGAACAGCAAGGTTTATTAGGGAGAGATCAAGGGCAAGGGGAGAGGAAGAGGAGAGCCCCTGCACAAGAGAAGAATTTGCAGGGCTACCCAGTAGGTGAAAACAATCATGGGTGTCACTGGTCATGTGTCAGGGTCTAAGTGGATCACCATCCATTGGGAAGACATTCCTTTCTAAAGTATACACGAGATTAAGATATATATTATCAGCTATTTTGCTATATTCTAGAACATATCCATCTGATCATTTTTCAGGAGAGTATACTGTGGTAGATGATGACCAGAGCTGCTCTAGCATGAAGAACTTTCAGCTCCCTTGGGTATAGCAAGCTGCATATCCCAAGGAGATGAGACTGGGCTAAAACATTATGTGTGAAGATGAGGCAGCAATAGGGCTTATAATAGTCAGAAGGGTCTTTATTTCTGTCTGAAAGCATCATTAGGACTTGTTAAGTTCTGTGGGCGAGGCCCTAGAAAAATGTGGCATACGACTGTCTCCCAGCACTCCCTGCACACAGTTCTTGTGTAATTTGCACATGAGAAAGAGACTTAAGCAGCAGATGCTGGAGGAAAGGGAATCAGTGAATATTTATTCAGATTCTGCACAGCTGCTCATCTCCACTCCTCCTCCACTCTCTTTTGTTTCTTATTCATGAGGACTGGTGTGAATGGATTTCTGCCTGGCATGGAACATTTGGGACACAGCTGTGACAGGGGTATTTTCTACCCAAGGAGAAATCTTGTAATTAAAAGCATTCTGGCATGCAGTTCAAGAGGAGTGAAGCACAGCACAGCAGCGAGGGTGCCACTTACACGGCCTGAACGGGAGAGGGGAGCAAGCTGCAGACACCTCCCACAGACTGAAGTTTATTTGCATGAACCATTCATGAAATAATTAGCAAGAGCAACAAAAAGCAAAGTCTGTTTGCTAATGATTCATGAGCTCGATGAAGGGTTGAATGAGTTGGATAATTTATTTGTAAAAATAATCTAGCCAGCTGTAATTAGAAGGCTGGATAAAGTGATCTAGAAAGAGAAACATTCCTAACAGTACATGACCTTCCAGGAGGTATTGCTGTTTTTAAACAGAAGGATTCCCAAGAGCCTGTGAATTGGTTTGTGTGCAGGGTGGATCCAGTGGAGGCCTAGGAACCAGGATTTTATTTTTAGTGTAGGGATCCTTTCCTTTCTTGGCTTTGGCCTGTTTGAGAAGTTGGTTCTATTCCCAGTGGATTTTGGGTGTAGATCAAAGCGTTGCTGATATCACTTTCAAGTCAAACAGAGAACATTTGGAATTATATCAGCAAGTAACTTCATTTTAAAAGGAGATAGAGATTTTTCTCTTGAGAAAAAAGAGGTTTTTTCCTGAAACATAGTAAAGCATTAACTTTCCTGAAAGTGTCTCTGTACAGTTCAGGTCTTCTCCCCAGCTCCAGCTTTTTAGTTAGAGAGGCTGACACAGGGATGTCCCTTGTGTGAAACACCATCTCCTTGGAGCAGTGGTTCTAGCCCATGATGAATATCTACAGGTCTGTGTGTGATTGACCCCAACACCTTTCACTTAGCTTGCCAGAGGTTTGAACTCAAATGATTCCTTGTCTGCCAGCTGGCCTGACCCTAAGACCAGCAGTGTAGGCTGACAATTCTGCATTGTCCTTGGCCTTGCTGTAGGGCTCTTTTCTTCTCAGCTAAGTGGGGACCACAGAGGACAAAGGACATGGCTGAGCAACAGGAGGGAAAGGGTGCCTCAGCAGGTAGGCAGCTCTCGCTGGTGTCATGATACTGGGGAGATAAGGCCTAAACCACTATTTCTTTCTTCATACGATTGCTGTGTCCTCCTCACACGGCCATCAAGCCAACATTTGCCATGGACTTCCCCCAAGTGCTTACCTCCAGCCATGTACGGGCACTAACTGCCATAGAAACAGTGGAGCAACTCCTTCAGATGTTATTTGCCTCCTCTGGGTCAGTGAGGAGTCTTCCTGTTTCAGCCTAGCAAGCTGTGTGACTGGAGTCAGGACCCTTTTCTGTCAAAGGGAAGGTCCTCTGGGTGGAAGACAAGCACATCAGCAGTTGTGTCAAGCTCATCTCCGTTGGTCTGTAGTTTAATCATCCCTGCCTGTTTTTGTTGGCTTGTTCTGAAGCCCTGGCAACAACACTCAAACACTTCGTGGCCTTTCCTTGAAGCTGCAGTGAAATGTTAAAGAGACCATTGCATGATGGAGCAACGAGAGAAGATAATATGCTAACTGTGCTACTGGTTTCCTAACAAAGGGCTCTCATAACTGTTCTCCCTCTAAAATATGCTGAGTTCTCCCTTCCAGCAAGACAGGAGACAAAACTTTCTTTCATTCTCATGGGATTCTCAAGCCAAGCCCTTCCTGACCTGCCCATGGCTAGAGGGAGCCCTGTTCTACTGCCAGGGAGTTCCAAGACCCAGTTTGTGCCAGCTAAAACAGGGTGAAAACTGCATCTCAGGATTAAAACCTCACATGGACCAGCCTATTTTTGAACAGCTATGCAAATTGCTTAATTGTTTTAAGGATATTGATGATTGCTCTTCTAAGGTATATCTGGAAGCCACAAGAGATTTCGCATCTCTCCCAGGGGGGAAGTCAGTAAGGTTCAAAGAGAAGCAAGTCTCTTAGATATGGAAAAGCAACTGTTTGTTGCCATCTATATAACAGAGAAGGATAGAGGGACTTGAGAAAAGGGGGGGTAGCAAGGGTTTCCACCAGATCAAAATAAGACTGTGAATCAGTCAGACTGTTGTTAATGTGTAAGACCACACTAAGAAACATGACTGACCTGCTGGTAAGACTTGGATAGTAATCCTTCAGTACTAGTGTTGGTATGAACTCAGCTCAACAACTGGCATCACACTTCAAAACCTTTGTAGATTGACTGGGCAGAGTCTAGGAGGAGGATGCCAACAGGTCAACAGTAAAGCAAACAGATCTGTGTGAAAAGACAGAAAGAACTGGGTTAGCTTAATCTAGAGAAGATGACATTGGTTGAGAAGAAATCTTCAATGCACAAAAGGCCACTGCAAAAAAATAGGAGAATAATTATTTTTTTCATATCTGTGTTAAGGTAAGGACACTTAATGAACTGCAGCAAGAGGAATTCAAGCTGAACATTAAAGTTTCATAGCATGAAGCTGTGCCAGGGGAGGTTCGGGTTAGATATTAGGAAAAGGTTCTTCACCCAGAGAGAGGTGGATCACTGGAACAGGCTCCCCAGGGATGCAGTCATGGCACCAACACTCCTGGAATTCCAGAAGCATTTGGACAATGCTCTTAACCACATAGTGTGACTTTGGGGTTCTCCTGTGCATACACAGGAGTTGGACTCAATGATACTTGTGGGTCCCTTCTAACTCAGGATATTCTGTGATTCTATGATTCTGTGGGTAAGGCTATAGATGCACTGAAGTAAATTGTCAGGGATGGATGACTTTCCATCATGGTAAACTTAGACAAACATCTGCTAAGAATGGCCCAGATATAGGTAATTATCCTTTGGGCAGGAGATGGACGAACATTCGACACCCCTTTAACCCATATTTTTTTATTAGCCTACAATCAATATGTTAAAGCCTCACACTAGCCACACACAGGGGATGGGATTTTGGCACTGGAATATGAAGAGAAGGAATGCAGATTCGTTCCAAAGGTTGCTGAGAAGGGAATCAGAGTTTCCAAGTCAGAATATGTGATCAGAAAGGATTCATCTCATGCATTATCATGCCAAGCAGAATACTGTACGCACAACGTTTGGAGTCAAGGCCTTGAAAGTCTGCTCTACTCTGGCACAGAAAACAAAACTTGCTCCAGTAGTCTGTGTAAAAAAAAAAATTAAAAATCAAATTCTCCCTCATGCCCAGCTGCAGTGCCCTGCCTACCCAACTGAGTTTGTTTGGCACCCTCCAGTCCACTGGTGGTTGCCTTCCAGCACCACCACAAGTTCAGCAGAAAGGAGCACAGGATACTTCAGGATGGAAGTTTCTCCCTACAGAGCCACGTGGCCACAAGCAGATAACACTGTGAGCAGCATTCATTGACAATTTCCAAATCTGCAGCAGCTGGAGCGTGGGATCATTTAAAACATGAGTGATTTACTTCCTGCAGCCTTGAAAAGGAGGGCTCAGTTGGAACTCAAATGCACAACACATTTCTCTGGGCTTATCAAATGAAGCCACATGCCTCTCATTACCGTCACACACACACATGCACACCAAAGTTACCTCTTGGGGAGCATACTGGAGAGGCACACAGGGCAGATGCTTGGTGGAGCATTGGCAGAAGACCAGGTATCCCAGTTGCTGGGGTGGTTCCAGAAATGGAAGAGAATGGAGCAAAAGGAAAGAATAGATATAATAATCCTGATGGAAACAAACTGTTGGGCTACTATTTTATTCTAGCCACAGCAAGAACAACAATAAAAGCTGTCAGAGGCAAGGACCGTTCTTTCAGCAAAGCTGTTCTGTGAAGGCTGGTAATGAGCTGTGCTCACCTAAAAATAGTATTCAAGTTAACACAGTGTACCTTCATTTCTGGGACCGGAGATCCACCAGATGTTGCTTCATTAATTATTGACAACATGGCTTTTCTATAGAGCTTCATAGTGTTAAAGGAGTTTTAGAGATAGATAGATGAGAAATTAATCAATCAACTTTGGCAAGCAATTAACTAGCATCCACCATTTTAGTGTGAGATGATGCCAAGACTATGTTGGTTACTTTTTTAAAGCATTCAAGAAGGGAGAGACTGAGCTTGCCAGAAAAAAAAGAGAAATGCTTCCAACCTAAAAAAAAAAAAAGTGGAATAATTTCTGAATGTTAAGCAATGGGGTTAAATGTTTAGAGCCTCCAAAAATTTTGGGCACAGGGATGGAATTCATCTCCCACAGCTTGATTGAATGCAGGCGTTTTCAGCAGGGCTCATCATTGTGGACTCCCTTTATAGTCAGCAGAAAGCAATGAACCATTGACCTTCAAGTGCCTGTTCCTGTTGGTTGATCACAAAAAGAGATACTGTAGATGACAAGCTCTGACATAGGCATCACACAGCTGGAGGAGAAGAATCATGCCCTGACAGCTCCTTTGAACATCTGTTGGGAAAACGTTTTGAGCTTCAGCCCTGAAGCTGCTGTAGTTTAGTTATTTAAAGATGAGGTGAGATGAAACCTCAGAGGAAAGACCACCGTGCACATAGTGGGCACAGGTCCCTGCCGGCACAGTAATGGCACTTCCTCTGTGAAGGAGAGTACCTGCCAGAGGGCATGCAAAGATCTGTTCCTCCAGTCCCTCAGCATGGGTTCTGCTGTGCTGCTGCAGAGTGTTAAGTGTAGAGGTCTGGCTTATGAAGGAAACTTGCCCGTTAAGAAAGACCTACCCTGAGAATGCCCGAGCTTGTATGATCTCGGAAGCTAAACAGGGTCGGGCCCGGTTAGTATTTGGATGGGAGACGGCCTGGGAATACTGGGTGCTGTAGGCTTTCCTGATGTGGCAGGGGGGTTGGACTAGCTGATCTTTCGAGGTCCCTTCCAACTCCTAACATTCTGTGATAAACACATGAGCAGATGTAACCTGCCATGAGAGCTGCTGATACACTGCAATATCTGGCTTTGTTCAGCCATTTCTCCATAGCAAATAAACTGGTGTTTGGTTTATTGTGGTTTTTAGGATGCAAGAAGTCAGTTGAGGAACAAGAGCGTAGAGAGCTGATATCATGCAGGCAATACAGCATGCCCTTAAGGCTGTGATACTGTAAAATACCAGGACCAGGATTCCCAATCTGGACAGTAGAAGTCAGCACTCACCTGATAATTCAAGATTTCACCTTCCTCTCAGTTAGAAAGGAGTGTAGGTTGTGGCTGTTAGAGGAGATATGATGGGAGGACAAAAGAGAAGGCAAAACTTCTATTTCTTCCTCCTGTTTTGAAGGCCAAGACCAGGATTGTTCTTACATTGAGGACAGCATTATCCAGACCTACCAGTATTCTATAAATTTCACTAAAATCTTTCCTAGTCATTTTGTATTAATGCAATGTCCTGTCACAGCACAATGAAACCAATGTTTAAGGGAACAATGTTCTATAAAGCAAGAATAGTTATCATTATCAAGATGATGCTAACAAGCCAAGAACATTTTGTTGTTATATGCTGTAAGACAGAAGACATGGTTGTCATCTTGTAAAGGACTAACAACCTTTACAGCTTTCTCTCATGCAGACTTTTTTGGGTTCATCTGAGCTGCCACTCTCCAAAATATTAAAGTGTAATTTAAAAAAAAAAAACATGAAAATTTGTTTAAAGTACTTATAGTGAGCTCCTATAGATTTATACACTTTCCAAATAATGCTTAAATATTTCAGAATTCTGCATTTGTGCCCCTGTGCAGAAGTCCTCAGTGGGGAATTCACTGTTTGACCCCAGGAGATGGACGTGTAGCAACACAGACTGATTACAAAGATGGGACATGTAGGAGAAAGACACAAGTTTTTTTTAACAAAGTAATGGCAATATTTGTTTTTCAGCCCCAAAAATTATTAGTGACATATTGATTATGAATAACCTTTCACTGTTCTTGTCTGATATTTTTCCTTTAAACTGCTATCACATTATACATGCATTACCATATCTACTACCAAATTTTCTTTCCCTGCCAGCTAGAAAATGCTAAAGCTGCTGATTCTTTTGTCCTGGATTTCCTGTTACTGCTGGATTTTCTTCTTCTGTAGTAATGCTGCATTGTTTGTCTTATGCCACAAATGTTTGTGGCACCCTCCTGCCAGATAGACAGAGGTAGCTCCTGCCCTGAGGAGCTCTTGGCTGCAGCTAGGTTAAAAATAATCTAAAGAGGAAAAGAAGCGGAGAGAAGAGGAGAGAAGAGAAACAACCTGATGATAGAGAGAAGAGAGTGAAATGCAAGGTTTTTGGTAATTGCTTGTGCAGAATGTCTCTGCTCCAAGGTGGGAGGGGATGCTCTGTATCTCTCCTCAGAATTAAGGGTCTCATTAGGGAAACTGCACAGGTTGATTTAGCTGTCTGAGGAAGCAAGCAGCTGTGAAGTGTGTAACAGAAAACAACTGCCTGAAATGTTCCAAAACTTTTAATATGTTTTCCAATTAATATTTATTCTTTTCCTTTTGGCAGCTTTACACCAAATTAATTCCTAATAAAATGTATACACGCTTAATCTAATGTTTCTAGGCAGATAGAGCAACTGCCTGACCACTACTGTGAAACTGCCTTTTACAGTAAGAAGCAGGTCTTGCAAGTTCAGAGCTGCTTCTCACCCTTACAGTCCAAGCTGAGTTTCTTAGAGCTAGAAACTGGCCAAACTTATCACTGCAGGATGAGAAGATACAGAATACCAAGGGGTGTGGTTGCACATGTGGCATATATATATGATGATGAAGGTCCCTCAGCTTGTTTGACCCGGGACTATGCCCCTTGCACTTCATGATGTGAGCTCTAGGCTCATACCAGACGTTACCACTAGATGTCAAACTGTGTCCCAAATCCTGCAAATGCCGCCAGTGTCAAGTGTGGAGGCCCTTACACACTGTTCCTACTGCACCCATCTCAGCAACAGTGTTAGGGCAACTTTTCTTTTTTTACCTCAGAGGAAGATAATTGGTTTAAAGGGCTTCAGCTGCTGCAGACACAGGGATTTCTACGGGGGTACCTTGCCCAGAGAGGGAGGCTCAGGTGTTGCTAACAGTTACTAGAGGTGAATTTGTTCAAAAATTAAATCTCTCTGCTCACAACATTAATGAAAGAAGCAATTAATATAGGTCTAAAAAGAAAAAAATTATCAGCAACAGAAGCTGTATTACTTCTTTTTTCCCTCTTGGCCAGTTTGAGATGCTTTAAAGCTAAAATCAGTAAGAGAAAAAAAGCTGAGGAGCCTTCAGCTTAGCACTGCAGCTCTAGCAGCACTCGTATGCAAAGCACAAAAGTCATGATCAGCATTTGGATCAAGGATACCCCTGCATGCAACAAACCCCACCAGAGCAGTTGACTCTTTCAAGTGGCTTAGTTTGGGAGCGGTGGAGGTGCTTCCTTTCAGAAGAGCTGAACACTGAATCCTCTGATGAAGGGTGTTTATTAGAAGGCCTGTGTTTCCTTCCTCAGGAAAGGTCTATGGCACTGTTACTCTGGCCAAGTTGGAACTCACTGCTTCCCATGTGTTTGATTTCTCAGATGTGTGCTTCTTTTCATCACCTTCGTGGTTAAATGACAGCTCTGTTGTCACCCAGATAGGGTTGCTTCTCAACAGGAGGAGGAGAAATTCCCATCTAAGTAAATGCCTCTTTCGTGAAAGCTACTATGTAAAGGATCATATCTTGCCTTTACCTTGTGTAGGGAAACACATAGGTTGGTAGGTGTAGGTTTCTAAAGGACTCTACTTAGGCTCTTTTTAGCCTCACCAGCATCCTTCCTGTTTCTACCCAAAATAAACACGGCGAGGCTTTTCTTCTCTAGCACTTTTAATCTTTCTTGGCTTTGTCACAATTTGTGTCACAGGATGTCCCACATCACCACAACATACCACATCACCACAGCATGACATAGGCTGAGATCAGCTCAGCTTTCTTGTGTGGGGAAGTGGCTGGGCCCCTCCTGACTGTAGTTCCTCCTCCTCATCTCCCAGTGGATCAGGAGTAGCCAGGTACACTGACCGCAGAGCACAGGTGAGTGCTCCCACCACAGCCAAACTGGAGGATTTCGTCAACTCATTTTGACCTTCTTGTTTAGGAGTGGTGCCTTATAACTCAGAAAGGTATGAGGCACCTGAGAACCTTCCCTGCATACTGCTACAATCCATTCCTTGTCCATCCTCCACATATGCTCAGTGTGCAAAGAATATTTAGCCATGGCTCATGTCCCTGATTGGTTCCTCCTCAGTTCCTTCCTCTTGTGATCCTCTTCCATGACTAGCAAGCTGGTAAGAGACCCTGAGGCACAGCTCTGTAAGGACAAAGGGTCTGTCAAACATAGTGTGGTGATGGTCTGCCTCCTGCACAGAGATTGGAGGCTCTGGCTGTAGCTGACAGCCAAAGAGCTCTGTGGGGAAAAAAAAGCTGTCTCGACCTGAAACCATTCAGTCAAACCTGTGACATTATCTGAAGGTCCACAGCAGGTCCTCTTTGGCAGTCCTGATTTTGTGCACAGAGCAGCCTGAGAGGACAGTTTCCTTACCCAAATAGACTGCAGAACAAACATGGTTAAGAAAAGCTGCTGGGTCTGGTTACTTGTTCCCAGAGCTATCCTCTCAGCCAGAAAATTTCATCTTGACACATGAGAAGGGCCTCCTCAGCAAGTGTGATCTATCAAAACCAGGAAAGGAAAGGCCTTGTGCCAACAAAACCAGGCCAAAACTATGCAACCAGACCTCTAGCATGTTTAAAAATATCTCTGCGTCCCTGTACATCCCACTTCTCCTGATTCCCTTTCTTCCCTGCTTCTCAGTGTGAGGAAGGACACTGTAGCTAGCCAGGGCTTGGGATGTGGTTGAGACGTTTCTGTGGTTAAAGGGTGGAGTTCCCTTGTTTTCTTCTTTTTCCCAAAGTACTCTGTCTCTCACAGAGTTCCTGTTCAAAGAAACTGTCGCTATTCCTCTCCATTCCCTGCCTCTCCCTCCCTCACTGGAAAGGTAAATGAAGGAGTTCAGGAATTACGGGAGCCTGCAGCAAACCTGCACTTTCCACCAACCCTCTCATTAGAGCAAGGTGGGGCCAGCACACAGCCCAGGAGGTCAGCCAAGACAAGCACTTCCATTCAAGGACCTTCCTTCATACTATACCAATGCTAGGACACCCTTTCATGGGATTTTCTTACTATGGTAACCCAAACCCACATGCTGTTTAGAGAAAGTATGGGTTTGTGTTTTTCCCCATCTGACTACCTGCTCCACTTGCCTTCAAAGTTGCCTTCTGCAAATGATCATCCAATTGGCAGGGTTTGAGATGGGGACACAGAAAACACTGTGGTGCCCCAGCATAGCAATGAAATGAAGCTGCTGTTGGCAGCTTGACAATATCATTTTTCAGTCATCATTTCTCCCTCTGAATTTTATATCTGAGGCTATAATCTGTTCTGAATATAAAGAAGTCATTCCCCTTTGATGATATGCAACCCTATATTTAAATGATTATCCTTTCAGCATCTTTCCTCCATGTTCGCCTTCCTTAAGTGGAAGATACAGGTGTAAAAGTTAATAACAACTTAAAGTAGTAATGATGATCTTTTTGCAGTCAAACATTGGCATGTAACTATGCTCTTGATTCTTCTCAAGCTATGCAGTCTTACTCATCACAACTGGTCCATATGTTTGAAACCATGACTAGTCAAGTATCTTCCTCAAAATTCACAGTCATTCCATGGATGAAAGGAAGAAATTGCATGTTTGGCAAGTCATGGCAGTCAGGTGAAGTCCTGGGTGACTGGAGGAAGGGTAACATCACCCCCATTTTTAAAAAGGGTAGAGAGGAAGATGCAGGGAACTAGAGGCCAGAGAGCCTCACCTTTGTGCCTGGTAAGATCACAGAGTGGATTGTCATGGAAGTGATGTTAAGGCACATGCAAGACAAAGAGGTGATTCTAAGAAGCCAAAATCGATTCGCTAAGGGCAAATGGTGCCTGGCCAATCTGGTGGCCTTTTAGGATGGCATAACTGCAACAGTTGATAAGGAAAGATGATGTCATCTACCTGGATTTTTGTAAGGCCTTCAATACAGTTCCTCATGACATCCTTATCTCAGAACTGGAGAGATATGGATTTGATGGGTGGATTGTTCAGTGGATAGGAAATAGGCTGGACAGATGCAGCCAGAGAGTTGTGGTCAATGGCTCTTTGTCTAGCTGGACACCAGTGATGAGTGGTGTCCCTCAGGGCTCTGTCTTGGGACCGGTGCTCTTCAACATCTTTATTAATGACCTAGACAGAGGTATCAAGTGCAAGTTCTCAGATGATACCAAGCTGGGAGGTGTGGTTGATACACCATAAGGGCAGGAGATGCCATCCAGAGTGACCTGGACAAACTTGAAAAGTGGGCTCATGAGAATTGGTTGAAGTTTAATAAGTCCAAGTGTAAGGTCCTGCATCTGGGTAGGGGCAATCCCAGATATAAGCACAGACTGGGAGAGGAACTCGCTGAGAGCAGGCCTGCAGAGAAGGACAGAGGAAGGCCACAAAGATGATCAGAGGACTAGAGCACATCCCCTAGGAGAACAGGCTGAGAGAGTTGGGGTTGTTCAGCCTAGAGAGGAGAAGGCTTTGGTGGGACCTTATAGCAGCCTTTCAGTACCTAAGGGGGGATTACAAGATAGAGGGGGAAAGACTTTTTGGCTGGTCAGATTACAGTAGGACGAGGGGGAATGGATATAAGCTGAAGGAGGGGAGATCTAAACTAGAGTTTAGAAGGAGGTTCTTTACCTAGAGGGTGGTGAGGTACTGAAACAGGTTGCCTGGAGAGGTTGTGCCTGCCCCATCCCTGGCAGTGTTCAAGGCCAAGATGGATGTGGCCCTGGGCAACCTGCTCTAGTGTGTGTCGTCCTTGCCCATGGCAGGGGGGTTGGAACTAGATGATCTTTAAGGTCCTTTCTAACCTGGGCCATTCTATGACTCTATGAAACTGCAGAGGGAAGAAACAGGAAGAAACTACAGAAAACTTGCCAGATAACATCAGGTAATAAAGTACCTGAGGAAATTACAATCTGCTCTGGAATACTCCAAAAACAGAAAATGAAGCAAGATTTGCTGAATAAACAGTTCGTGGCAAAATGGTTCACTGAGATCTAGGAGCCAAATAAAAGGAGAGAGAAGGATCCAAAGTATGTTACAGTAACAGAATGTATGATGGTATTGGCACAGGAAGAATGCTCTTCCTAGGAGTGATGACAAAGAGGATCTGTTTCCTTATTGGAATTTTTTCAGAAGCAGAACAAGAGGTAAGACTCTAGAAGAAAAATAGGAGTAGTTTTTATTCACAGCCCATAGATCCTAGGGCCCCAGAGCTGAGCTGTCATTTCTTATTTTTATATCCTACTCCCAGCGTGTGAATGTTTTACCAAGATGTTTTCTTTTCTTCCATTTCGCATTTTCAGCAGCTGCTATTGTTCTGCAGCGTACAAATGGGCTCTTGGAACCCAAGGACGGCATGAAAAACTGAAGTACAGGAAGCATTGGACCAGGAAAGGGCAGAGTGAGAGGACTGATAGGGGTGACAGAGATCCCAAGGTCTTCTGGAAATGCGGTGCCTGACTACCCCTCACACCAGAGCTGCGCTCAGATGCAGTGGAACTTCAAAGCTTAGGCAGCAAGTTAGCAAAGAATTTATAACCCTCAGGTATTGAGTGACTCTGGCTTCACATATCTGTAGTAAGCAGTAATGTGTTAGACAACAGTGAACAGAAAAGGTGGGGTTGGAGGGGTTTTTTGTGTTTTTTTTGTTTGGTTGGTTGGTTTTAGCTTTGTTTTCTCTTTTGGTTTTTTTGGGGTTTTTTGTTTGTTTCTGGTTTTGTGTCGTTTTTTGTTGGGTTTGGGTTTTTTTGGTTTTGTTGGTTTTTTTTGGGGAGAGGGGATTTCCTCTCTTATTTGGAGGTTGTTAAACACATGTTAAGTGTTGGGGTCTCCTATCCACTTCTGCTCTGGCCATGAAATCAGCAAACACATAAGGAACTGTTCTTTTTTTGCAAAAGTTAGCTTGAAAAAGAGGAAATGATCCAGCTTCAACACATTTGTGGGTAGTCCAGATAGTTTAAAAGGGAGACAACTGTGAGTTGACATGAACTGGATATCTTAGAAAAGCACTCATAAAGTTTCCACAAGACTGGAGTGTGTTAATCCCTGTTGAAGATGGTGTGATTTAAAAATCAAATAACAAAACACAACTATTAGAGCAAACTATTTTAATTTTTCTACACATTTGTAGTTATTTCCAAAACCTCACCAAAATTACCAGAATACAAACCCAAACTAAACTAAGAAGGTTGCTTCCTGTTTGCTGCTAATTAAAGCATCCTGATTTGAAACTAAATATAGCCCTTCCACTAAATTTGGTAACTTTTTGCTAGCCCGGGCTCTCTGAACATATAAATAGAACAATCTAATCACATTTATTCAGATCCATCATTTGCATGATGTTAGAAAGTAGTGAATGGCTTTGCTTATTTACATGATAATTTTTTTATTTTGATTTGTCTCAAGCTATTTTTGGATGAGAATTGGAATTCAATTAAGATGCGGAAAGCCAGCATTTTAGTTCTACTTTTTTATTAGATAATAAAGCTACACAGTAGCTGTGCAGAATATACAAGATAAGTTGATCAAAACTGATTAAGCAAGGAAAGGACATATTATCATAGGTAGTGAATTGAATTGGTTCTTTTTGGTCAACCTTACAAGGCTTTAGAGCTAACAGATCTCAGCCATTCAAATCTCATTTATACTGAGACCAAAAAGGAAAATTTAGTCTCCCTTGGTTTTCCAACTTGCTATGAATTTGTATTGAACCAAAAAAAATTCATAGTGAAAAAATGTCAGAAAACCTCCTAGAACTTCCAGCAAAGGCTGCAAACTGTATGGAAAGGAGCTTTTAGACTTCAGCAAACTTCTTTTGGGCTTTGTAGTGGTGACTTGCCTGACTTAGCTGGTGATTAGGCCTTTAATGCAGTGTCAAAGTTTTACATTCATTTTTCAAACAGCTTCACTTTCTAAAAGGATGATCCATTTATTTTAAAAGCTAAAAACATAACTAATAGGAAAAGGCAACTGTGATTCCTTCCCCAGCAGTCCTCCTAATCCATTTCACATCTAAACAAAAGTTTCTGCAAGAGAATCCTCCCAGAACAGAGTCGACCATGCAACCATCAAATGCAGGGGTTTGCCACTTGTTCCTCAGAGAACCAGCACCACCTCAGCAGCCACTTCCTTGCATCCCTGAGCTTCACATAGTGTCATTAATCTCACTGGTTAATCCCCTGATCCTCCTTCCTGGTAAGCTTTCATGTTTCCCGTTCATCTGGAGTTCAGGACTTCCTCCACTGGGCTTTGCTGCCACAACAGGTCACAAAAGGAGTGGAACATCTCCTCGATCATTCAAGCGGTTGCCCAGTGGCTTTCTTATAGGTAAGGGACTGCAGCTCCATCTTGGGGAGAGTCGGAAGAGGGAAGAGGTTGCAGGCCAATCCCTCTTGCATCTCCTAAGCAACCACTAAAACAGATGAACAATCTTTTCATAGTGGCACCCTGATAAAGCGAATTGGCAAAATGAGAATATGATTTCCTGTTGACTGCTAAGGCTCCACAAGTGATCTTTAGTCACTGAACACAGTGGATCTGTGTTCTGCAATAAACAGCAAGTTTGAAATAGCCTCCTCTATTACTGCAGCACAAACCAAGAGGAGCCCAGACTTCTCAGCCAGCCTGTGTGTACCAAATCAGGAGCTGCTATAGAGATAGGTCTTTGGGTTTTTTTATCTGCCATACAAAATTTTCTGAGCTTTTAGGGTTTGTGTCTTTTAAAATGTCCCTATACAGTACTGAAGGATGTAGCTATTTTGGTACTAGTCTATTCTTACAAGAAATTCTCTGACTCCAGGAGCTGGGACATTAAGACACTTGCTACGTATGACAGTACCATTACAATCCAGAAAACAGATGCGTATGAAACTGCTTTCCTTTCTATGGCATGGGCCATTTCCAACTGACTCTCAGGTTTTTTACTGGCATTTGAGTTTTTTGGATTGTCTTCTGCAATATGGTGAAGAGCAACATCACAGGGTCCAGCTTACTGTATCCCTCTACTCACCACTCAGCCACACAATCTCTGCTGAAGTCTCTTATCCTACAAAGCCTATCAGCTGGTGTTGTATGCTCACCATGTAAAGTTTATCTTATTTATTTCTCCTCCAGCTGCATTTTTCCTGCCAGCATGCACTCTCTTAAGCCAAAAGTTGGTTCTATTTTCAAGTTGCAGGTGCTAGGTATTGTTACCAAAAAGATGCTAGGTAACTGTAACTCAAACCATTGGATTCGTCTCGGCATCTCCTAGGCACAGAACAGGGGGGTGTGGGGATTAGTGGAGTGAAAGTATGACATTCTGGTGCTGGGGGCACTTGCTCTTCCTCTATTCCTCGCAGGAGATTTGTATCCCTCTTCCCAGGCAGGGCCAGCAGATGCCTGTGTGGTTTGAGCAAATACCTTTTTAGATAATCTTTCTCTTGCCATAAATTTTGCTATGATTCTGGTACTCAGCATATTTCTTCCCCTGCTGGAAATGTTGGCATCAGTTTATTATTTTATTTTATTTTAGTGTATCACAAGCTCTGACCTCTGTAGTGTTTATTAGCCTTAAGGAAAACCCAGAACAGATGCAGCTCAAGGATGTTCCCAGAATCTCCCTCAGGGATACACACATCCTTTTCTGGCTAGAGGGGGTTTGGTTCACGAGGCCAAAAGGAGGAACAACATTTGAACCTAAGGTAATGGAAAAAAGTCCATTTTGGATGCAAATCTGCAATTTGCAGTCTCCCATCCTTTAGGCTACTGTGAATCAGGCAGACCTCTCAATCTTAAAGAAATCTCTTTTCTCTCTCTTATCCCTGGCTGGCTTCTTTTGTTGTTTTTTGGGGTTTTTTTCACTCCTTCCTTTCTCCTTTGTTTTTTCCTTTGGCTCTATTTGTTTAAAAAAAGCAAAGGTAATCTTAACATGGTTCCTATTCTGCTCACCAGCAGGGCTGGGCCCCCTGCAGTGCTGAGGTTGTGGAAAATGGTAGCCAAGCACCTGTAACCCTATATGTACATGAGCAGCTTCTACAATCAGGGCAGATAGCAAAGGCTTTCCAGGAACAACCTGTTGCTAAAACACACTCTGGCAGGAACAGAGGATTAGAGGTGAGGGAGAACACAGAGCAGATCTTACTTTGCTCTTTGCCACCCTGATTTGCTGCCCCTTGGCATTCCCCCCATGTCTTCTGACATCTTCTCGAAGACAGTCTCTGGGGCAGGGCCACACCACTGAGCTCTTGGCATAGGGGAAAAGCCCATGGTGGAAGTTGAAGCAAGAAGGACAATTGCTTCCCATTTCCCAGTACAGTATGTTACAAAGGGCTGTTGCAGGGCTTGGCTGCCTGACAGTTTGGTTTGCAAGAGCCTTGGCCCGTTTCCAAGCAATTCTTTCAGGTCTCATTGTTTGGTAGGAAACAAACAAGGGGAACAGCACTGGGTGGGCACACCAGAAGAGGCTCTAAATATAGCAGGAGAGCACTGGGGAGCCAGGCTTCTTAGCCAAAGCTTACACTAAAGATAACAAAACCCCTCAGCTAGTCTACAGAAAAGACACCAGTTCTGCTCTAGGTACCCTGGTTACCCAGCATAGGACTACCTAGATACCCCAATCACATTGGCCAGCTACCACGATGCTACCCTAGCCATAAAAGTCAAAAGCAGTCTGTTAAGCTGCGGAAGTAACTGCAAAGCACAGAGAGAATATTATTAGTTCCAGCCTTAAGTCTTCTGAGTTACTTTCTGCTATAATTCACATCCAATATAACTTAGCAAGAGGCAGGAAATATTCTGAACTACAGATTTAGACAATGAGGTGTCAGTGTGAATGTAAGCCAAGCCCTTTTGGCCTGTGATAGAAGGAAGATAACTTTGTGCCACCTTTGCCTGGAGGTGTAGAGAGTCAGGATTCAAATCAAGTAATATTGCTGACAGCATTGCAGGGCTGGTGACATTTCTGAAAGCAGGTGAAAAAAGAAAGCAAATGTGCCAAAGAGTTTTAAAAATTCTTCCCAACCTGGCACATACCCACAGAAAACACCTCCTGGTACAACAGCCAGGGCACAGGTAAGGAGAGGTTAAAGGAGAAACACAGCTTTCCTGAGGTTAGTATATGGAGAGTTTAATATATCCTGAGAGAGGGGTCACTCAAATCTCAGGCAGAAGGCATCTCTGCACATAGCTGATTTCCCTGTTCAATACCTTTGGCATTTGAGACCACAGTAGAAAAGCAAGTTGTTTTTCTACTTAACCTAGGCACACACCTGACCATGAAGAGGGATGTGGTGCAAAGCAGGAAAGGAAAGCCTAGAAGTGAGAGAGGATATGGTCAGCTTTGCAGAGAAAACAATAGGAGATCATTTGTGCAGACGCACCAGTGCTTTCCTATAGGGAGTTAGCTCAGCGAGCAGAAATAAGCAACAACAAATGTGCCAGAGCCTGCTACTTGCAAGAACACCTGGCCTAGCCTGCCACAGCTGCTAGCACTGTACCCATCACAGCTGACGGCCCTCTTGTGGAGGTGTTTGCAAGGAGGACAGGTGGCTTTTGCAGACTTACATTTCCTCTTTTCCCCTTTCCTGCCACCAGATGATATTTTGCCTTGCCAGAGACAGAGAGGAGGAGTGATATAGAAGTCTGTCTTAACTGGAGATCATCATCACGGCTGGTAATCCTTCAGAGAAGAAGGTGGGGAGGGGCACTGTCCTCTGAGTGGTGGTGAGCTGGGCTAATCAGAGATGATACATGTGGGGTCCCTTATAGCACTGCAATGCTGCTGTCTGGCAGAACTGAAAGCAGGAGAGCTGAACCAGTTTGTCTTTCAGCATTACAGGCCTCTGGCTCTACAGATTTCTTATTTCTGCTAGAACAGTGTTTATAGGGTAAAGGGTGGGAGAAATACCTACAAAACTGGTGGAATGCAAATGAGGAGGAATGGATACTGAAAGTTTTCTTGCTTTTCTTGCATAGCTGCTGAGCATAATGACTAAGCAATTGATGTATAAAGTGATAGGTAGATCTCAGGATTTTTTTTCTCCAGTTAAGTTTTCTCAGGTCCTAGAGGTTCTGTTTGTGTTTGAGAATGTGGTTATTGCTTGTGTTCACAGGCTGGTAAGACATATGAAGCAATGGGCTTATGGTTAAGGCGTTTCCTGAGGTCATAGGTGCTGTTGATTTGGGGTTTTCTTGCTTTGCCTATAGAGTCACAACATAAGTTTATACAACATAAGTTGTATAATTTCTGTAGCTCTTTTTGATTGATTGGGGGAAAAAATGAGGCAAAAACTTTTTCTGGTTTGGTGGGCATCCTTATTGTTGATATTTGTAGTGAGGCAACACGTTGAGGAAGTCACCTCTCTATGACATGCTATTTTGCACAAGGGTACCAGCTGCCTCTTCCGTGTTATTTGAAAACCTACTGGCAGGATGCTCTTGAAAAGGCCTGTGGGAGTTTGCGGTAGCTCCATGGTGTGAGTTTTGTGGCTTTCCTGTCTCACCAAATGGGTCATCTTATTGGTAAGATACTTAGAGAAGGTTCAGAACATGCCTCTGAGATAAAAGAAGCTTTTGCTAGCTGTGTGGCTTGTCTGGTGGAGTTATTCTCTGTTTGCTTTATAACGCTATCGTATATTATTGCCCTATCAATGGAGTTTTACACTTGGAGACATAAAGCCTTTCTTTCTAGAATGGTCTTTATGCTGTTTAAATAAAGAACAGATAAAGTTCCTAGTCAAGAATGAAGAATTTCTCTGCGCTAGATATTGTATAAGCCCGGGAGCAAGCAACTATCATTGTTCAGACAAGTTTGTGCAGGGGATGTGTCCCGCATCTGTTTTTCTTTGTGCAAGACACTTCTGAAATGACTGAACAGTGGGTGAAGGCAGTTTGTCTGAAGAAGTAGTAGTGTGTTTTGCAGCTCTGGTGTGTGTAGTTAATAACTGAGTCTCATGCTGTATCAGGCTGCTTAGGTACTTCAGACTTCACTGCATCCGGGATGATACTAAAGGAGGTGGAATGGAGGTCTGCTCTTATTAAGTCAATGACTACACCTGGTCCTCCAGCCAAAGATCCTTGCCCTGTGCCCTAACCAGCAACAGGGGAGAAAAGTTCCTTCCTGGTACAAGGCATGTTCCATTTCTTCTCTTCTGGTTGCCTTCCATGACATGCCTGTGATAACATCACAACATCACGCAGGCTCCTAACTAAACCCCTGCGGACATAGGTCTCTTATGCCTCTTGTTGTTGTGTCATGGGTATGCAGTCAGCAGTAAGGAGGCTTGGTAGTGTGTGAGGAGTCAGCTTCATTTGTAGTTGAAGTGCTGGGGTCTGTGAAGTAGCTAACAAAGAGGTTGCATGGGGCAAACTGACACAAAGAATGTGGCACATCATGATGTGGGGCAAGAGAGTCCTCTGCAAGGCAGAATGGGAGATGAGAGCTGGGGGACACTAGGGCTTATGGCTGGAAACGGGTGAAATTAGGAACCAAGAGTGGTTGGTGCCCTCTGTCAAAGGAAGTTGAAGAGTAGCCTCATAGTCTGCCATCTGCCACGCACTCAGAGAAACAAAAGCCTCCACACCGGCTTTAGGCTTCACAATACACTCCAGCTTTGGCCATGGAGATGGGAGTAGACAGGAAACTGGGCTGGAGAGAGGCAGGAGAGGAAAGAGAGTATGTTGAGGGTTGGGGAGGGAGGGTGAGCTGGTGTGTCAGGGTCTAACAATGAACTGCCTGTGTCAGGAAAACAGTCGTAGTCGTCAGGGCTATTTTTAGGGGTTCAGATCCCTGCCTCCCTGGGTCTTCCACTCCTGACCCCCACCCCCCTGCTCTTTTGTGCTGAGTGGCGCCTGGCAGATCGATGGAGATTCTAAATCCACGGATAGGAAAGAGCTCAAAAACAATGAGGGAAATGCAGCAGGGAGGGGAGAGATGGGTGCCCAGAAATAGTCTGTGTGACGCCTCTGCCGTGGCCCCTGTCTCTTAGGAAGGGGAAGAAACACTTAGGCCTAATAGTCAAAGCTGTTCCTCAGGCTCTTTGACTGCTTCTGGGCTCACAAGATACCTTGTCTGAGAGAACTGTAAAGTCATCATCCTTCCTACCTTCGTTCACACACAGACACTAGCTTGCCACTTCTGCTCCCAAGCTGAAGGGTGAAGCATAGCAGATCAGCAGCAATGTGGGCTGTCAAGGTGCCCCCCTCTTTCCTGCATGAATCTGTGGGTCTCTTTGACAGAGAGGCCTTTGTGATTGACTTCAAATCCTGAGCTATTTTTACAGTTTCAAAGGGAAAGAATTAAAGTAAGCATCATGGGCCATAACTTCCTGATTTGTGCTGTGGTAGCTGGCCATTACTCAGTTTGTATGGCAGTGAGGACTCGGAAGTAATCTCTACAGAGAGATTGCTTCTGTGAGAGCTCTGACTTGGCTTGGTGTTGCTATTATTCTGCAGACTCACTTTTTTTCCCCCTATTTTGTTTTTAGAAGGGAGAGAAATTCCCCCCTCTTTTCCAGCTGTTCTAGCTTTGAACTTCTTTTTGCTTTCCATACTTCTGGCCTGAGCTCTTTTCCTCTCCTGTTCTCATCTGTGAAAGTTTTTCCAGGAGGGATGCTGGCTCAGCCCTGCTTCTCACTCTAACAATTGCAGAGACCTGCCCTGCCTCCCAGGCTGTGCAAATCCAAGTTTCTTATTTTTTCCTCTATGGAACACATTGCCTCTTTCCCCAGAAAAATCCCCTGGCTCAGCACTGATTTCAGGCTTTGATACAAAGTGCTTTGTTTGTAAAGCCTCTCTTGTTTGGTTCCCACTCACCTTGACTGACCTTCTCCTCCTCCTCCTCTTATCCCTGGGCTCCCTGGGCAATCCCATACTGACCTCCCCTCTGTCCTCTCACTGAACCTTGTCCTGGCAATGGGGAAAGCCACTCCCGTAGCCCAGCCTGCCTGACAAGAGCTTTCCTGGAGCTCTTCATGTCTTCTTTCACTCGCTGCAGCATGCTCCTCTTTCACCCTGCTTGCCATGACATTTCCTTTCTTCAGCTGCCTCTTCCCTCCGTGGGGTACCTGGCATGGGGCAGCAGGATACCAAACTACAACAGCTCAAAGAGCATCTGTGAAAAATGTGAAAATCCTCCCAGTTGTGGTGGTTTTGGGTTTGGTTTTGTTCTGTTTTTCGTCTAGCTCCTCTTCCCTGCGCTTGTGCTTCAAATACTGTTTTTTCTTGGCATGTGGGTGCCAGTCTCTCCCCATCCCCTACCGTGGCACCCTCGTGGAAATGGTGCTTTCAGCTGAAAATGCTTACTGGCCTGTAGAACCGCTGAGGGGCTGACCCAGCAGTGCTGCTGAGTCCCTATGCCATGGGTCCATTGGCCACTGAGGCCCCTTGGAGTGGGGTAGCACAAGGCAGGGGAGGGGACCCATGCTAGAGTGCTCTCACCTGTGCCATAGCTTCTTCACTGGTGATATGTGGAAGCTCTATACGTGCGGTGTTTATTTTAGTTATTGAATTTATGTACATTTATTGTTTTGGTTTGGTATTTTTTTTAACGAAGCCATCCATTCTGTTCAAGGGAGGAGAGGGAAAACCATATCTAAGGTGAGAGAGGGCATGGAAGTGAGGACACGAGTGTGGTGTAGCCTGTCACCAGGCAGAGGGGACAGGTAAGGGCTGTGGACACAGACCTTGGTAGTGAGGCTTTCTGATGTAGGAAAATGGAGGAGACCAACACAGAGAGTTTAAACATTCTGGTTTATTCATGGAGGGCAAGAGGTGTCTAGAGAGGGGAGTTCAGGACTTTGAAGAGAATGGTGTGGTTAGTGCCTGTGGTGAAGCTCTTCCCCCGTGGTCTGGTGCTGAGGAGAGAGCTGGTGTGTGCAGGAGGATGTGCCTCTTCCCCGAGGGGGCAAGGAGAGGGTTTTCGTTTCCTACAGAAGGCAGACAGCTGCATGGGCAGTGGGAGGATGGCCTGGATATCAGTGAGATATCCAGGTCTGAGAGTCCTGTTGTCTGTCCGATGGGTTTGAAGTCTGCCTCTTTGCAGGCAGGCAGGATGGCATATGGTTGGTGGCATGCTGGTACAGGATGGGATCCCGTTCACTGACTTGACACCAAGGTGTCATGAGAAGCCCTGTGTTTCATGAGCACTGAAGATCCCTGAGAATGTCATCAGTTTGGTGGCAAGAGCTCAGTTTTCTCCCTTAGCCAGAGCAGGAGAAGGAGGCTGAGACCCGACAAGACATACATCAATCCGACACCCTTCTGCAAATCACTTTCGCCTCAACCCATCAGCCAGCAAGCTGTAAAATGGGGATAATGATGATAATAAACTGCACAACAGGAGTTATAATTGCTCAAGGTCTTTCACTAGGGCTCTTGGTGTTTTTTCTTGTATGTGAAGTGATAACATGGAACATTTTGTTGGGGGGGAAGTCACTACATCAACAGACAGTCTGAATTGCTTTTGGTAGTGGTTAGATCATAGTCATAAGCTTGATTTCCCTGAAAAATGACTTTGCCAAATTAAAGGGTTGAGTTGGGGAATTTGCAGAGGTCTATGGGAGAAGATGGGGTTTGTCTCTCGTGTTAAGGATGTGGAGCCCAGGGTTGAGGAGGGAGTTGGGTTAAGGGAGTCCTTTGCCCTATATCGTGTCCAGTTTTCCTCCAAACTGTAACTACTCTCCTTGTCTTTGGTCTGATTTTTGGTGAAAAACTGCAGTTTCCTGTTTTTCCTTTGTTTGTTTAATTTTCACCTAGACCCATAAAGTTATATTTGGTGTGGAGCAAGAGTTGGCAGTGAAGCCTTAGCAGAGTTAAGTTTGCCTCCCTAGGTGAAGCTTGTGGCTCAGCAGCATTCCCAGTCTTCTAAAGATGTCTGAATTTCTGGGATTAAAAAGTGTGGAGTAAGTGCAAGTGACTGCTTGTGCAGAGGTATGTCTGTACCTGAAAGTTAGACTAGAAAGGGGCTGGGGGTCAGGGGATGGGACCAAGATTCATGAACCAAAGGCAAACCTGTCCCATTTCCCTTCTTGCTGCTACGAGGTCATTTCTGTTCCTTATCTCTAAACCTCTTGATGGGTCAAGGGGAGCCTTTCTTGGGAGCTAACTTGAAAGTACATGAACTTGGATGACATCTGTTCCTGCTTGCTGGGGGGGAGGGAACTGAAGATTTCCCTCCTTCCCCCTTGTCTTCAGTTTCCCAATTTTCTGCCCCCTCTTGCACATTGGTAACCCTAGTCTGCACCTCTGTAGACAAAGGCAAATCCTGAAGTGACAAAGTCATGTTCAAAGACAGGAAGGCGCCTTGGGATGAAGGACTTGATGGACAGAGGCAGAGATTTACTGGAGCAGATCCTTACTGGCCCCTGCTTAGGCCTTTTCAAACTGTTGGTAGCACAGGAAGCTTCTGACCACGCCGTGGGCTCTGGCTCTGCTTGCAGTGATTTCCTCTCAGGCAGTCCGTTATCTGTCGGCTGTCAGGGCAGACTTTCCCTCTTCCTCACCTCCCCCTTCATGCCATCCTTGTCCCGCAACTCCTCTCCCCACCTTCCCTAAGCCTCTCTCACTCCCCCCCACACACATGCACTGTACTGCCAAAACCCATCCTCCGCCCCCCTCCTCAGCTAACTTCCTTTCAGCGTTTTTTTGAGCTGGATAATCCTAGGATTTGTAAAACGAGGGAAAGGAGAGAGCGAGCGGGAGTCAGGACAGGAAGCTGGTTTCTCATTCCTCTAACTGTCCAAAGGCAGGAGGAGGGGAAGGGGGGGAGCCAAAGAGAAGCCTTGTGCAGGCTCTTCCCCAGTCCTTTTTCATTAGTCCGTTTGAACTTCCAGTCTCCTCCAAAAGGGAAGAGAAGGACGACCAGACTGGGACGCTTTCTGCTGGAGGTTGGGACAGCGTGGCTGGTGAAACACAGAAGGTGGCCGTGAAGAGTCCTGGGACTCTGCTGAGGGAAAGACATCCCCCCCACATACCATTGCCTGTCCCTGACTTGCCAGCTCCAATGTGGGCACCCGTCCACCACCCACTTCCCTCTGATGAGAAACCTTCCGGGCTCAGGCTATGATCGCTGCTGGCTGGGGAGCCTCCTCTCGCCCTGACCTTCCTCTGCTACAGGAGCAGCCCAACATCTGGTGGGGATTAATGTTTACTTTTCTGGCTGGACGCTGTGCGGGACCCCCGATGTCGCTCCCTGGGAGCGGGACACGGGCGGTGGTCTGAGGAAAAGAGAGAGATTTTTGTTGTTTTTTTTTGTTGTTGTTGCCTGGCGTAAGGCTGGGGGGGAGGGGGGCAAGGCAGGAGAGGGGCAAACCTCTTTTGGGACTAACCTCATGAAGAACAAGGGAGCCAAACAGAAACTCAAGAGGAAGGGAGCCGCGAGCGCGTTCGGCTGTGACCTGACGGAGTATCTGGAGAGCTCTGGGCAAGATGGTAAATGTCTCTTTCTTCTCACTCTGGTTGTTTGAGGAGCAGAGAGAGTATCCCCCTTTTTTAGCGGTAGGACTGCAAAGTGGACCTTTCCCAAGGCTGAGAGCTAGACAACCTGGAGCTGGTTTAGCCCCGGGAAGTGTAGTCACTGCCTAGTTACTACCCACAATGAATGAAGGATCATAAGATTGCTTTGGTGACGCATCTGCGTGACCCTTGCATGAGTAGCACTGTCTATGGCAAAGGACTGGGCTCGGGCTGCGTCTGTGGACAAAGTGGCCAGCTGTATGTTGCAATGCCGTGTCCCATCTGCCTGTCTGGGGAAAGGAGTAGCAGCCTTTTAGGGAGCTAGGTTTGGAAATTAGAAGTGTACTTAAGAGTTGCCTCCTCCAGAACTTCAAAATCCTCCAGAAGTCTATGAGGCTAGAGCGTTGCAGGGCTGCAGGGGAGAAACTAGGAATGCCCCATCTGCCCCTCCTGGACTCCAGTATAGTTCTCATATTGTCCTTTCACTGCTGGATGGAGACAGAACAGAGATTGGGGGGTGGGGTGGAGCAGGAATGGTTGTGAGGTATAGAGGGTAGCTAAGCTAATATTTTCACTACCCTGCCTGTTATCTTTCTCGCCTCTCCTCCTCCCCCTGACCTCCATGCCCCCAGGTATCAGATGAGAATGTGGTATGTAGACAAGGGTCCTGAGCTTGAAATGGTCAGTCCTTAATAAGGGAAGGAGCAGAATGGGGTTTTCTTCTTAGACTTCAATAATGAGAGAAGCAGTTGTAAGTTTGGCATACAGAAAGACCTGCAGTTTAGCAAGAGGAAAAATCAATGTATGCCTGTTACAATCCCTGATGTTAGTGTTATGCTCAAGGTTTAGCATTATGTTCCAGTTTGAATTAACTAATTTTTACCAATGTCAGGCTGCTCTGAGCCAAAAAAAAAAGCTTCCAGCAGCAATGTCAGCTTCGTACAGGGAGAGCTGTACAATCAGGTCTTTCATTTGCTGATGAGCATGGCTGATGAAGTACAGTGTGGAACTGCACTGGCAGAGAGATGGACTACATAGCAGTAGTCCTTTCCTTTGCACAGTGAAGAGGGCAGTACACAAATCACTAAGATAAAATGTTACATATGTGCCTTTACTGAAGTGTTGACGGGGGGTTGGGGAGGAGGAAATCAGTCTTTCCATTTCGTTGTGAGTCACCCATAACAATTACTGTGTCTTTTTACTTCATCAGCCCTTAACGGCAATTGAATAGGGATAGCAAAAACAACAGACTTAATGAATTGACACCACTTCGCCAGCACGAGGTTCAGATAGATAAATTCCATCCAGCGGTAACATGAGCTGCCATGGTGGAGAAACAATTTACAGCTGTTTACAAGAACACTGAAAAATAACTCGGGAAAGGCAGGCACAGGCAGTAGGTTCAATTGAAGCAGTAAGGGGGATTTTGAAGGGAGAAACCTAGTTACTGCAATTAATTAGGCCAGAACAACAAAATGTATTATCAGAAATCTCATAGACTGTTGGTTGGGGGATTTTTGTGTGGATTTATTTTTTGTTGCTTTTTTTGTTTGTTTGGTTGGTTTTGGGTTTGTGTGTTGTTTTTCTTCTTGTGTTTTGGGGGTTTTTTGTGGTGTTTTTTTTGGTTGGATTTTTTTTAGTAGTTTTTTGGGCAACAGAAAGATATTGTCTCAAATCTCATTTGTGGGATGGTTCACAGTTCCAGCCTACTTATGTCCCCATGATGAGGAACAGTGGGAGAGATTATGAAGCTCCTTTTCCTTTTATGCTGTACAGCTATTTGCTGAATAGTACATCCCATTGCCCAGCGCTGTGGGATCCAGAAATGAAAGACTCAGTTGTTAGAGTTTTATTGGGAATGGTGTAAGTTAGAGTGGTACAATGCAACTTGTCAAGACAGGGGGAGAAGAAAGAGTATTAGAGAGATTCATTTAGTAGTTAGTAAGGTTCTCAGGATCAGTAGGAATGTGACCAAGTATGCCAAAGTGACATCTGGGTGAGAAACGAAGGTTCAGATGTCACCAGGACATCACAAATTTGCAACCTGTAACCATGAAACGAAATGAGAACAGCATTTGGAGTGTGAGAGATGGTTGATTTGGGAATAGTTGAACTGTCCTGCTAAGAATTCTTTCCAGTAACAAAGCAGTGCCCCTAGAAGCAGGGGCTTTGACAGAGATATGAAGCAGTAACTTCCTCTCTACTTTGGGTAGTACTATGTGTTTTAAGTGCTGGGATGCAGACTCTTGTTGTTCCCTACTTGGAAACAATGAAGATGTAAGGCTGTTCATGATATCTGGGAGCGATGAGGAAGGGGAGAGCACTTTGGCTGTTGTCCAGAAAGTTTTTTCTTGTGGACCTTTGTGAAAGCAGGTTTTAAAATGCACCCCAGAAGGGTTAAGTGGAAAAGAGGAGGTTGTAGAGCACGCAGGATACAAGTCAGATTGGTTGTGCTTTCATGCTCAGGTCTGCTTTCCTCCATCCTGTGTGGCTAGTGCTGCACACTCACAGGTAAAGAGAAGAGACCTGCTTTGCTGGTGCCGAGGATGACAAAGGCAGCACAGGAGATGCCAAAGCTAGAGCAGGCAATTCAATTTGGCTTTTTTCCCTCTGCATTAGTACACGGCCATTACAGTTAGGGGGTGCTGCTCTACTTATGTGATGCTTTGTGGAGAAGATGCACAACTTGAGTCCCTACATGCTAGCAGTTGCTGAAGAGCAGCTTGTGCTTTCTGCAAGGACCTTAGTCTCTGTGTTGTTTCCAAATTGCACTGGGGAGAATTATATTCTGCTTAAGGTATCAGCATTTCCTCTTCTGTGGTTTAACTGTTAAGTATCTTGTTATAGTCTACTTCAGAGATGGCTGCTTTTCTGTGTTTAAAAAAAAAAATCTTGCTTTTTCCCTTGCCAGAGAGATGTGTCTAAGGCCCTGTTAAAAAGAGCTCTATGATAATACAATAAAAGCTGCAACAGAATAACAAAGAGACTTTTACAGATACAGTGAGATAGCTCAGGAGACTAAAAATGTCGTACAAAGCCTTTACCCTAAGTTTATTCTTCAGATCTGATCCAGGTCAGTGGTGCTGGGCAGAGGTCTGGTGACTGGTTTGAATATCAGATGTATTGAATTTATTGTCTTTCAGGACAGGTCCTGTCACTACCACATTTGACCCTACTTGGCCTTTTCCTGCTGGCAGTCTCTACATAGCAGTATGCCCCCCATAAGGAACTCAACCATTCTCTGTCAGTGCTCCCCAGCATTTGAAATCATGACTCAGGCCACAGAAATCATGAGATGAAATAATAATTGGTGGTGGCTTTTTTTTTTCTGCTTGTTTCCTGAAAATTCAGTGTGCATCTCAGTGAAGTTTTCAAGTAATTCCTGGCAAGATGGCTAGAAATTTTGGGGAAAAATAGCTTTTCTCTCTTCCCACTAAAATTCTTTAACAATCACTTTAATAGCAGTGGGCTTGAAGAGAATCTCAGATAAGAACTCAAAAGACTGGTGGCTGGCAATACCAATGAGTAAAAATCATCTAATTTTGCATAGTTCCTCTTCTATTGCTGCCAGCACTGAATCTGCACATGGTGGCAAGTGGTATTTTGGAGCATCAGAGTTTCACTAGAAAGCAATGTCAGGCTTTGGGCATAGATAGGCACCCATGCAGGAGGAAGTTAGTACTAATGTCCTTTACAAAAACATTCTCATATGTCAAACGTCATTAAATTGTTGTATGGGTGCAGTGGAACTAACAGATATTAGCCTTGAAGGATTAATGTTACAGCCATGTTTTGGAACCTTGGTAGCCAATCTGGTTTCCAGAGAAGAAGCCCACAACAGGCTGCCCAGGGAAGTGGTGGAATCACTATCCCTGGAGGTATTTAAAAGACCTGGAGATATGGTGCTTTGGGACATGCCTTATTGGTGACTGAGCACTGTTGGTGTAATGGTTGGACTTAATGATCTTAAAGCTCTCTTCCAATCAAAACTGTCCTGGGCTCAATATATTCACCAGTGACCTGGATGGAGGAAAAAACTGTAGCCTCAGCAACATTGCTGGTGACACAAAGCTGGGAGGAGTGGCTGACACACACCAGAAGGAACGCTGATGGAGCAGATCATCCTGAGTACGCTTCTGCAGCACTTGCAGAGTGGCCAGGGGATCGGGTCCACTCAGCATGGCTTCACGAAAGGCAGGCCCTGTATGACTAACCTGATCTCCTTCTATGATGGGGTAACCCGCTTATTAGATGAAGGAAGGACTGTGGATGTTGTCTACCTTGACTTTAGCAAGGCATTTGACACAGTTTCCCACAGCATTCTCCTTGAGAAGCTGGCTGCTCGTAGCTTGGATGAGCACACCCTTGGCTGGATCAAAAACTGGTTGGATGGCCGAGTCCAGAGAGTTGTGCTCAATGGAGTCAAGTCCAGTTGGCGGCCGGTCACAAGCGGTGTCCCTCAGGGGTCAGTGTTGGGGCCTCTCCTGTTCAACATCTTTATTGATGACTTGGATGAGGGGATAGAGTGCACCCTTAGTAAGTTTGCAGATGACACTAAGCTGGGTGGGAGTGTCGATCTGCTTGAGGGTAGGCAGGCTCTGCAGAGGGACCTAGATAGGCTGGATAGATGGGCAGAGACCAATGGGATGAGTTTTAATAAGGCTAAATGTAAAGTCCTGCATTTTGGGCGTAACAACCCCCAGCAGCGCTACAGGCTCGGGAAGGTGTGGCTGGAGAGCTCCCCAGCAGAGAAGGACCTGGGGGTGCTGATTGACAGCCGGCTGAACATGAGTCAGCAGTGTGCCCAGGTGGCTAAGAAGGCCAATGGCATCCTGGCTTGTATCAGGAATAGTGTGACCAGTAGGAGCAGGGAGGTGATCTTGCCACTGTACACGGCACTGGTGAGGCCACACCTCGAGTACTGTGTGCAGTTTTGGGCACCGCAGTTTAGGAAGGACATTGAGCTACTAGAGAGGGTGCAGAGAAGGGCAACTAAGCTAGTCAGGGGTCTGGAAAACAGGCCTTATGAGGAGAGGCTTAGGGAGCTGGGCTTGTTTAGCCTGGAGAAGAGGAGGCTGAGGGGAGACCTTATCGCTCTCTTCAGTTACCTGAAAGGCCATTCTAGGGAGGCGGGTGTTGGCCTCTTCTCCCTTGTGACTAGTGACAGGACTAGAGGGAATGGGCTTAAGCTGAGCCAGGGTAGGTTTAGATTAGATATTAGGAAGAATTTCTTTACTGAAAGAGTGGTTAGATATTGGAATAGGCTGCCCAGGGAGGTGGTGGAGTCACCATCCCTGGAGGTTTTTAAGAAGAGGATAGATGTGTTTCTTCAGGGGATGATTTAGGGGTAAGAGTAGTGTAGGGCTATCGGTTGGACTAGATGATCTTGAGGGTCCTTTCCAACCGTAATGATTCTGTGATTCTGTGGTTGTGTTGCCATCCAGCATGACCTGGACAGGATGGAGAGTAGGGCAGAGAAAAACCTTATGGAATTGAACAAGGGCAAGTGTGGGGTAATGCACCTGGGCAGGAATAACCTCATGGACCAGTACAGGTTAGGGCATGACTTGCTAGAAAACGTCTCTGTGGAAAAGAATCTGGGAGTCATAGTGGACAACAGGATGACCATGAGCCAGGAATATGCCTCTGTGGCCAAGAAGGCCAATGGCATCCTGGAGTGCATCAAGAGGAGTGTAGCTGGCAGGTTGAGAGAGGTTCTCCTCCCCCTCTGCTCTGCCCTAATGAGGTCACATCTGGACTATTGGGTCCAGTTCTGGGCTCCCCTGTTCAAGAAGGACAGGGAACTTCTGGAGAGGGTACAATCATGTTGAAGGGACTGGAACATCTGTCTTCTGGGGAAATGCTGAGAGAGATGGGGTTGGTTAGCCTGGAGAAGAGGAGACTGAGGTAGCCTCTGATCAATACTTATCAATAATTCATGGGTGGGTGTCAGGAGGATGGGGCCAGGCTTTTTGCAGTGGTGCCCAGTGACAGAACAAGAGGTGACAGGTACAAACGGGAACATAGCAAGTTCCATCTAAACATAAGGACGAACTTCTTTCCTTTGAGGGTGGTGGAGCACAAGCCCAAGGCTGCCGAGGGAGGTGGTGGAGTCTCCATCTCTGGAGACATTCCAAACCCACTTGGATGCCATCCAGTGCAACCTGCTCTAGGTGACCCTGCTCTGCCAGGGGGGTTGGACTAGATCTCTCCAGAGATTCCTTCCAACCTCTAGCATTCTGTGATTCTGTAGTTCCTTCACTGAATTCAGTGGATGCAGCCAGTTCCTGTAACAGCAACAATATAATTTTCTAGTGATGTCTGGGTCACCAGAGAAGACAAGACTCAAGGTTGTGCAGAAACCTTAGTTGGGGCAGGACAGTCTGAACAGCTTAAGAAAACAGTCACAAAGAGTAGTCTTGCCTCTTTTTATATCACAGAAGTATTTTAAGAGGCAGGTGAAGAAGTTAAAGCAGTTAAAATGAGAGCAACTAAGTCAAAATAAAAAGTTTAATATTCCTCATACTGCTGTCTGTGAGATATTCAGACCAGAGTTTCATGTAGACAAGCAAGCACAACTTCCAGGTTTTCAAATGAAAATACACATAGCATCTACAAAAATTGGATTGTGCTTGTGAAAGATAATCCAACCTTCTGCATAGGAACCACTACTGATTCAGACCTACCTTTGCTTCATTTGCTTTGAGCCAGGTAGGACTTGGAGAAAGACTGAATTGTTTCTTTCATGTTTAGTATGATGGGGTCTAGATTTGTTATAGGAGGTGCTACCAGGACAGCAAAAAGCCAAATTTCAGATTAGACACCTTGTTCTCAGGATGCAGGTCAGCTTCATGTGTCTGAGTTTCCACTAAATGCTGGAGAGTTAATTCTGCTGTTGCTGTACCTCTCTGTAGTTTCTTGCACATCTGTTTCCTGCCTGGTGTTGTCTGGTTGGGACGCAATGAGCTCAGCTTTTCCCCTTAACCCTCTCCCACACTTCCCCATAGATCCCTCAATGGCTCTCATCCTAAGCATGAAGCACCCAAAGCACTTTCTATTTCTTTGTCTAATGCTGCTTTTTGGCTATAGAAATAGGGCTGCTTCATTTGAGGAGCTTTAAAGCCATCACCTCCCCTTCTGCTCTTCACTTGAAGTTCCTTTTTGCTATGGCAGAGATCATGGCCAGGCAGCAGCACTCCCTGAGGCCGGGGAGGAAAAGGGAGCTGTTGCCTGCCTGTGTGGCACAGGGAGATGGTTGAGGAAACCCTTGAATTGTCGTATGGGGAAGGAGAAAACATCATGGGTAGCCCATACGGTGTTCTTCTAGGCTGTGTGGCTGTGCAATGACTGCTTCTGCCTTGTCACAACTGCATTTGAATGAAAGAGTAAGGAAAGTTTGCATTTACTGTTAGTGACCTCAAAAATTTGTTAGCTCTGACTTACACTGACTTTCCAAGCAGGAAACCACTTTTGAAAGCTGCAGTATGTCAAAACTTTATAGTAGGGTAGACAACTATTTCTGAGGGAAAGCAGCAGCAATAATTCAGTGGTAATATGCTTTGTACGAAGGAAAGATTGCCTTCAATACTCTTTAGCTGTTTTGGTAGAGCCCCTTCGCATGCTATCTTCGGCCTGATTTTGATGCTGTGTTTCATTAGGAAGCTGTCTTGCTTGCACTCGGATGAGGAAACCTGCCACTCAGGAAGAAAAGAGTTTGTTTCAAGAACAACTTTGGAGCCAATTGTCAGTCCTGCTGCCCAGATGTGAAACAGCTTTTCTGGGTCGCGTCACTTTCCTTCCCCATGCTTGCATGTGCAGCTGCATGTGTTTGTGGGACAAGAGCATGCAGAGATGTTCCTGAGGGTGCATGCAAGTCCATAGCCCATGTAAGTGTGTACCATTCACAGATGCATGTGTGTCCAAGGAGTATATTTTTTTAAAGGTGTGTTTCCTGTGTTGATGTTTCAAAGTGAATGCATGTCATACTTTTGGGTAGGTGCTTTTGGTTAGTGATGCATGCCAAAAGTCCTGGGAAAACTGCTGAAGGATGATTAATGGCAACGTAGAGGAAAAAGAGTAGGACTTTGTCCTCTTGGAAAAACGAAAATGCCATATGCTTGTTTACTCTGTTGTGGAAGAATGAAGAGCTGCGCTCATCGAAGAGCTGCACTCATCCTGCTCTCAAAATTAGAAACTGTGGCACCGGGGATTTGTGTCTCAAGAACTGATTGAGCTGAAAAGAATCTTTTTTTCTCCTCCTGTTGCTAAGTCATTTTCAATCCAGATCTTTTCCCTGACCTGCCTCACTCTGAGGCTTTGCAAACACTTGTCTCCCTGCAAGGAAGGAAGTGGCAGTGGCTAGGAGGAGAAAGGGACAAGAGCAGCCTCTTGGGCTGGATTGAAATGCGTTTTCCTCTTTGTCTGACATGAGCAGACTGCAGCAGCTACATTTGCACAGTGCTGATATACTGAGAAGCCCCATAACCTGTGCTTTGTGGGGTCTAGTCCTGGCTGTAGTCACACAGCCTGTGTGGATACTTAAGGGTGCATCCCCTCATCTCTGTGATGAGAGCAAAAGGGACAGTTGGGCTTTGAAGTCTGAGGGCAAAAGAAGGGGAACTCTATTATTGTATAGTGGAGGAGAGCTACTTAGCAAAGGGACCCTGAGGGCTGTGCAGCTGAATTGGCAGGCGAAGGAGCTGGGCTGGGGTTGGGCAAAACCAGCTCCTTGGCCTTTCAGCCTGCAGAGGAAGGGCCAGAGGGCAGGGGAGTGAGAAGCTGTGCTGCCAAAATTGATAGTATGGGGGAAATTATTAATAATGTAGGGGTTGCATTTCCTCCACCTGCTCTCACAAGTGGAACATCGCATTCCGAGTCCCAGATATCAGCCTTTATGGTAACAAAGTGAGAGCAAAAAGACATTGGGAACAATGGGAGCAGAAGCCATCTGTCTGCATTTGTTACTTCTCTGTTCCTTCTAGCTTTGGATGATGTTTGTGTTACTTCCTCAATCTGTTTCTGGTGCCTGGGAGCTGGATTTTTGTGTCTCTGTGGCACTGTTACTGCAGTTAAACATTCATGTTGCGAGCTCAGCTCCTTGTTCTGTATTGACTTTCCATCACAAGCGCTGTGATTAGCTGAGAGCTCTTCCATGCTGCCTCCTGCTTTACATTTGCCTTGCCAAGCACTGCAGGAGGCACACGTGTCATTTGCATGCAGTGAGCCCCACTTTGAGCCCTCCCACCCCCTGTGAATAGCATGAATCACGTCTTGCCTGCAGATTCTAGATTAGAAAATGTATTTTGATTTAGCAAATGTTTTCTCTTTGTTGGTAACAGCTGATTTCATCTGAACTTGGGAAACCAAGGAGCAGAGATTTCACTGCTTGTGGTGTGTTCTCACAGCTCTCAAAAGTTCAAGGAAATAACTGCAGCACATATGCTGACACTGCACAGGGTGGATGTACAACATAGGATGATGTAGACAGCGGTGAACAGGTAGTCTGGGAGATCCCTAATTATCTGCAGTGCTTGGGTCCAAAAAATTGGTGTAAGCCTAGTTCTCATTTGGAGAACTCATGACACAAACAAAATACTAGAAAGCTTTCATCTGTAACTCAGGCTTTGCATATATGGCACAGTTCTACAACAGCAACATTTGCTGGCAGTCAGGGTTGTGCCACAGATTTGTCCTAGTGTTCCTCCTTTAAAGGTAACAGGGGAAATAAAAACAGCCTCTTGGTAACAGCATAACCAGTCCTGCTCTAAAGGGCCTGGGGTGGGATGGCTGTCAGACTGGCTGCCCAAATCAGAGCTTGAGCTGTATCTCTGTTCTTTACTGGATGCAGTTTTCCAGGTGATTGAAGGATGGAGAGCTACCAGTGTCTGCCTCCAGTCCTGAACAACCAACAAGGTGCCAGATATTCTTAGAGCTTTGACTTGAAATCCAACAGATCATAGAATCATTATGGTTGGAAAAGACCTCTGAGATAGAGCCCAACCATTAGCTTAACACTACCATGCTCACCATTAAAACATGTCCCAAGGTACCACATCTCCGTGTTTTCTGAACAGTTGCAGGGATGGTGATTCCACCACCTCCCTGGGCAGCCTGTGCCAATGCTAGATAACTCTCTCAGTGAAGAAGATCTTCCTAATATCTAACATGAACCTCCCCTGGTGCAACTTGAAGCCATTTCCTCTTGTTCTTTCACTTATTACTTGGGAGAAGAGACTGAGCCCCACCTCACTGAAACCTCCTTTCAGGTAGTTGTAGAGAGTGATACCTGATTGCAATGCAAAGGCTGCTAATTGGCTCCAATTCCAGTTACTTGAAGGGCAACTAGTGTTGCTCGTTGCCTACTGGTATCTACTTTTCATACATTCCCAGAGCCTCAAGCCCCAGCTGTCCTTTGTTTGTATGCCAGAGCCTTCAGCTTCTCTGCTGATAACTTCAGTGAATGTTTTGCATTGTCAACAAAAAAAAAATGTCAGCAGCATGTTTACAATGGACACAGAGAACAGTGTAACATAAATTGAATTTAGTGTTAAATTAAATAACATGTGACAACTGTGCTGACTATTATTAACTTTCATAATTCAATAATGTAACCCTCTGTTTTCAATGTTTTTCTGAAACCACAAGCAGACTCTTGGTCTTTTGCAGCAGTGTGGTTGCAGATATTAAAGTACTTACCATGAGCTGAAGACCTAGTTTGTTGTCAGATGTTTAGGCCCTTGTATATAATGAAGCTACAGATACCAGTACTAAACTTCACCGTTGCTCTAGTGCCAGATCAATGCTATCACTGTGTATGAGAGTGAGGAGTTCGGTCTCTAATGCTACAAGTCTTCTGGCACACATCATGGAAGCAGTCCCTCCCCTGTCTCACCATCCTGCCTTGAACACGATCCTGCAGATGGTTTAGATTCTCTATTTTCAGCCCAGTGGAGAAACTTTGGATCTCAACTGTGCATCAAAAGGGGTAGAGCCAAACCCATGCTTTTTGCACTTACTTTCAGTTCCTTTACCTCAGTTGTCCATGTTTGGGAGCAGCAGCCTGGCCTAGGCTTAAACCAGCCTACCTCCATCCTTGTGCCAGCAGCTGATGCCGTGTGTGACAGTCCCAGTTGGGCAATGCTGGCTTGGCTGGCTGGCTGCTTCAACTTAGGTGATCTAATGTCCCTTTTGGAAGAGTTACCTTGACGGCAGTAGAAAGTGTTACAGAGTTACTGAGGTGAGCGGGGAATTCTTCAGACTATCTAAACCAAAACCTGTGTTCAAATAGGGTCATCTTGAGCCAGTTGCAAGATAGAGACTCCACAACCTCTTTGAGCAATCTGATCCAGCCTTTGACAGTAAAAAAAATACTGTGTTCAGACACAATACTCATGATTTTTAATTTGTGCTGCTTCTCCTGTCAGTAGGCAGCACTGAGGAGAGCCTGGCTTCCTTTTCTTCATTCCCTCCCATCAGATATTCATTCACAATGAGAAGATCCCTCCTGATCCTTCTTTTAACCGGACTGAATGATTCCAGTCTCTCCTCATATGAGATATGCTTCAGTCCCTTAACCGTCTTTGTGGCCCTGAGCTGGTCTTGCTCCAGTAAGTCTTTATTGTAATGGGGAGCCTGAGCTGGACACAAGACTCCAGATGTGGGTTCATCAGTGCTAAGCAGAAGGAAAGGATTGCACCTCTCGACCAGCTGGCAATACTCTTCCTAATCCTTCTGACATTTCTGGTGATTTCTATGGTTTCTCTCAGAAATTGGCCTTAGTCTCCCAGCCAAAGCTGGTAATTTCAGTCAATCACTAACATGCAATTGGGACAGTGTAAAGAATCCTTTCTGCCCTGGCTAATGCCAAAAAATGAATTGTCCTTTCATAAAGGGCACCTGTTCTTTAATGGTTTCTGCAGTCTTGCTGCTGGCCAGATCAAATGAATTAATGTATGCTTTATATAATATGCTGATAATACTGTGCACAACTTTCTTATGAAAGCTGTGCAGAGACTTGGCTTAATAGAAAGCCTACAATTAATACTGTGAAGCAGCACACCTTTCTCAAATGGTGGTTATACAGCCCTTGTGCACTGAACTGCATCTGGCTTGGGCTAGACTTAGGGGGTTTTTTGTGGTGGCTGCTTTATATATCCTTCTCCAGCATGGGGACTGGGCAACAGGAGAGTAAGCCTGCATCTCTGGGAAGGATTCTCAGCTGTGGCTGCTGCTTTCAGAAATACACCCTGAACAGCTGAGCTAGGTTCATAGCCATTTATCTCTAGCTCCTCTCTTTGCCCTCTTCTACACTTGAGGCTCAGCTAACTAAATGCCTTTGGAAATGTTATTATCTCCTGTGCTCTCTGGGGCCAGGAGAAGCTTGAAGATTTATCATCTGGAACAGGAGGCTTTGTTTAGTACTGTAAAGCACAGAACAGTTAAAGAACAAAAGCTAAACCCCAAACCAAATGCAAAGCTCTCTTTATATCTCGTGTCTTTTCTTTGCTCTTCCCTATCTGGAAATGTGTCTGCATTAGGTTTTGTAAAGTCATGTGGTGAAATGTTTAAAGGATGTATACCTGCATCTCTGAAATAGAGATTGAACATCCAAACGGCCAGCAGATATTCCTGATGTAACTAAGCTGTGTAACTTGTTTCCTAAGGAGCAAGAGACTGGAGACCAGGTCGGATTCTCCAGTAAAAACTTCATTTAAAGAATACTACTGCTGGTTTTCACCAAACACAGCAGCACTGGCACTGCCATTTAGTTAGTTGGTTAGTTACGTTCCTGAAAGGTACTGACACACTTGGAAACTTTCTCTATATGTGTGATGCAGTGCTGAGAGTCCAGTCTAGATGTGTTCTGGATCTCACCACCTAGATTTTCTAGCTCATTTAAAAAAAAAAAAGCTGATTTAGCAAACCCAGAACACTAGGAGGAAAGGGGGTGGGAGGAAAGTTGTTTCTCTGGATCTGAGTATTTCAGTTGGGATATTTTTATACTGTTAGTATTCTGTATTTGCCACCTCAGCAGTGAATGTGACTGTCAGTTCTGTCGCAGGCAGGCAGCTTGGCAGCACAACAGGGCCAACCAGCATGTGGAAAACCATTTGCTCTGTGTGCAACTAGTGGTTGGGGGTTTTTTATTCATCTTTCATTATGGTGCTCCTGGTAGCAATGGCAGTCACACCTCAGGAAGTTCAGAGGTGTGATCAGGCAGGGTGAGTCTCCTTCTGGATGCCTTGCATCTGTGCTGCGATTTGTGTGAAGTAAATAAGCTGTCAGCAGGATTGAACTGCTTTCTTCCCTGATGCAAAATCAGAGAGGAGCAGCTACACCATTTTGCTTTCTCTTTTTATCTTCCTAGTGTGCTCCACTTAGAATTGTATTTTCCTTAACCTTGCTCTGGTCAGGTAGTTTCAGATACATGTGAGGCTCAAAAAGAACAAACTCTCTTGTGAGATTTATTACAACTTCTGCTTCTAATCAAGCCAGGCAACAGACTTCCTTCTATAATCCTGTTCTTTCCCTTCCAGTCCCGGCTGGAAACCAGAAGTACAACAAGGTAGAGGAATGCAGCAAAAAAAGTTAAAACAAATGTCCTGGAATCTCTAGAAGGAGTGTGGGGTTTGGCCTTGGGCAACAGCTCAGGGTTAGAGAGAAGGTGTGGGGGATTCTCCCTTCTCTCAAGTGTTTTCAGTTCCCCTTACTTAGTTGGGGTTTTTTGTGGTGGGTTTCCCATCCCCCCCTCCCCCCCATTTCAATAATGTTATTGCCAGGATGGCAGTACACACGCTGCCAAAGTCAATACCTCAAGCGTCTGCACCTAAGACGGTCTTAGGAGAAGTAAATGGGAAGAGCTGGTTTTGCTCTCTTGAGTCCATCATTCATCCTCCCTGGCTTGATAGCGAGCACCAGTCACATACTGTTGCCCAAGGCTTGCTGTGTGAAGCCACAACCAAGTTCTGAGTCAGCAAATTCAGTTCTGGATCCCAATAACTTCAGTTTGGGGTCCTCCTCTAGACTTGTTAGAACCTGAATGCTTGGATAGGACTGGATCAGCCAGCGGCAGGTCACCAGTCCATGCTGTCCTCCAGGTGGTAGGTAGAGCATGGTAGGGAGGTACCTGCCTGGCACTGCTTTCAAACGTTCTTCGAAGTTGCGGAAGGAACCAGTCTAGTGAATACAAAGGACTAGGAGTCTGTGGCATTAAGGCCTACTTGGTTTTTTTTGTATGCGTGTGAAGAAGTGGAGGCCAAATTAGGCCTTATTTCTGGCCTGCTAAAATACCCATCTGTCACTCTGCGGCGGTAATGAGATTTGAGAAGATTAACTAGATACTACTTAGGCTTCTTAACGTGGCAGCTCAATAAGTATGCTGCTGTTCAGCCTTAAGCTGTGCTTGCAGCAATTACACCCTGAGCAGGTTTATATCGGGTTAGTGCTTGCCTGGGAGTTGCCCCTAAAAAAAAAAATAAAAATAAAAAAATCTTCTGCAAGAATGGGGTGGAGGATTCAGAAGATGTCAAGTGTAGTATCAGCTCAGTCAATCTGCTGCCTTGGCATCATTTAGGGAAAGGTTGCCTGTTTGGGCATGTGGGGGGGGGAGGTGGAGGAAAAAAAAAGCCCTAGACCTTGAAAAAAAACCCCAAACAAGTCTGGTTTATCTTTTGTTTCTAGGAGATAAAGACTTTTTTACAATGTGCTACATCTTTCCCTTTCCAAAAGTAATTTCTGCTGGAACCATGATTTTTTTTTCCACTCTGTGTCCTAAACTGTCACGTGGTGTTGCTCTGCCCAGTTCAAAAGCTGCCACTTCCCAGCCCAGATGTGGGTAGAGTGAGTTTTGCTTTTTCAGTTTGTGAAATATTTCAGGATGTAAGGCACTCAAGAAATTAATATTGTCAGCTCTTGGGCATTAAAGACAGACGTTGAATTGCAGCTCTGGATCCTAGGGGCTTTGGAGGCTTATCCCTGCCCTAATAATGATTACCTACTTTGGCTTTTTCATGCATCTTTTACAAATTTAAACTCACTGTAGGATGGTGAGAGGATTTAGCAGGTGCACAAAGGGTGATGGCAAGACTTTGCATTGCAACATTGTATGCCTATGAAGGAAATTTAAATGAGCATTGTTAGAAAGAGCAGAAAGATGCATCCATGTTTTCTTTGGTAGAATGGGAAAAATCAGAAAAACATGTTCCTGCCCCTTGATAGGGAATGATACAAAAACATTTTGTATAGTTGTGATTCAGAGGACAGTGCAGGTGCACCTGACATCAACTCTTGGGCTTAATGAAAGATATTTTAATTACTAAGTGCCTTATTTCTATCCCTTTCCCTACTTCTGCCTCATTGGAAAGAGGCTGATACCAATAGTGCTACTTGTTTTACCTCACTTTGACTCCAGTGTGGAGGCTGGGAACATTCAGTGTAGTCCTGCCTCTGCAGTGGTTTCAGGGCTGTGGTGGTGAAAAGCAGGACTTCGGGACAAGGGAGAGAAGGCAGCAAGTGTGACACTGTTGAGCTGAGATCTTCAGGCAGCTTTGAGGGCTGCTCATAAGTTTACAGTGAACCAACTGCAAATGAAAACCTGAGTGTGGCAGGAAAATCCTTTCTCTTGTTTGAGGAGAGTCACAATTCACACCATTAATTCCAAATAAGGTTGGAAGTGACCTCTAAGATCATCAAGTCCAACGTTCAACCTATCACCACCATGCCACTAAACCATGCCACTGGGTTTGAATGAGAAGTGTTCAAGGGATTTCTCCCTTCCCTGCCTATTCTTCTCTCCTCGTGTTGGGGTATTGTGGTTTCACATAAACCTCCTGTTTATTATGGAAGAGAAGAAGGTGCGAGGGCCATCTCCACCCCTCTCCTTCCCTTGGCAGTTTACATGTTAATTAGCTTGCCTCTACAAGACAAGCCTCCGGGCCAACAGAGTGGTGATTCAGCAGCTGAACAATGTCCAATTGTCCCAGCCCAGGGAGCAAGAGGTTGGCCCCCAGCACATGGGCTCCACATCCCTGGCCAGATGGCTCCTTGAACTCACTTCACTGGGCCAGTAACGCTGCTTGGGGGATTTGACACGTGTCAGCATTTTTGGCTGAGTGCTTTTGCAAGCTACTAGCAGCACAGTTGTCTGAAATATTGGGAATAGCTCCCCGCATTCCCTGGGCAGTGCTGTCCGCTCCATGCCCTGCGCTAAGGCAGTACCGGCGGCTAAAAGGGAGCAAGAATGTTCAAGTGTGAAATGAGATTTCACACCCTCAGCTTGACTTCCTTATCCAGCATCTGGTTTAGTCACACGGTGGAGATGTAAGCAGATTAAAAGCACATCTTTTGCTTTTCTCTTTGCATTCCCTGCTTTGTACACAAAAACTGAGTTGTTCAGCTTGGAGTTTGAATTGTGTGAAGCAAAGGAGGTGGTAAGAGTCACACCAGTGGCATACCACAGGCTATGGCAAACTCTGCTCCTGCTACTGATTGGGTTGGTGAGAGACCTTAGGCTACACCTTTTTCCACACCGTACTTCCCTCAGTGGTTAAATGATACAGGTATAGTGTCATTTTTGGTACAAAGTTCTCAGTTTTATTATTGTTTTTATTATTATTACTGTGAAGGGTCTCAGCTCTTTTCATCACCCATTACTGAAAAATTGGCTCTTGCAGCTGTTGAGTGAATGACAAAGAGGGCAGAAAAAGATGGCACTCACCCAGCTTGCTTGTCTCAGGCAGGCCCTATACCAAGAGCCTCTGAGAGGCGTGAGGAACACCAGGGTGGCATTGTATACCTAGAGAGGAAGGTTGCTAGTGCTTCCTTCTGAGTTAGTGAGGCCTCTGCCTTGCTACGTGACGTTTTAGCTTTGAAGAGAACATAATAGGCATGTACCACCTAACCTCTGAGTCCAAGAAGTGGAAAAACAACACAACATATATCTGAAATATATAGCAGAAGAGATAACCTTAAACTGGAATTTGGACAGGATGCTGTCTTTAGTTCTGCTAATCTTGCAAAAACTAACCAGAAAAGTACTAGAAAGACTTTCTGCAAGACTGCAGTCTTCATGTTATAGTCTCTGATTTGGAAAGAAAGAGTATACAGTAGCACAGCTTTCTCTCATCTGATTCACTAATGGCTCATGGAAAAGACTGCCCCTTACAAGTCACCAGCAGCAATTTCATTTGATTCTGGTTTGGGGACCAGGCCCAACCTTAGGTTGTTGATAGAAGCTAATGATAATGCATCCAAAGAAATATCCAAGAGGGAAGAAGTGTGGCACAGAAATGAAAAAGATCACTAAAGGGAATGAATGGGGAAAGGGAATAAGGGCAAAGGCAGAGTGGAGAAAGCATGTGAGAAAATATGCTTGAAATAGATGAGGGGAAGGTTGGGAAAACTAGTCTGAGAGCAAAAGTGACTGTATTGGGAACAACTGGAAAATGCCAGTGAATGGTAGAAGAATGAGGGATACAAGTGGGAGCAACATTCAAAATCCGAGCAGCTTTGGTAGCAAGGGTAGAGCAGATTATGAGCATTATGAGATGCTTTTCTGGGTACAAACAGCAGGAGGGTAGACAGGGATAGCGTTCACCAGAAACAGTGGGGAGTAAAGGAAGATGTTCACAGTGCCAACTCTTGTTATCCAAAACTCTGAATTATTCCAGATTCTTACCCCAAACTTTTTTCTGGCTCCTGTCAGCTGTTGAAACAAGCTTGGTTTTGGAAAGTGCAAGGAGATGCCAGTGAGTTACTGCATGGCAAGTGATGCATTTTTCATCAGCTAACTACTTTTTTTTAATTCCCTCCTTGGTGTCTAACTGATATTAAGATGAGCTTCAGTCTCTGATCAGTTCTGGAGTCTATGGGTGTAAGCAAGAGCAGCTTTGTCTCACTTGGATAAACCTTCAATAGTTAACATTTAAATATGCTCAGCTTCATTCTCTGCTGATGACATGCAGTACCTCAGCTTCCTTTTCTTTGGAAGCCTGTGCTATGAATCAAAACTTCTCTGGTTTTACAGCCTCCAGTAAGTTTCTGCTTTTAGATCATACAGTTTGTCCCCCCCTTGGAGACAGACCTGTGCAAGGAGATGAAGTTCTTTTGCTTTTTTTTCCTCTGAAACCCAACAGCCATGTACTAGCATCAGGATACAGTTCTTGGCCTGAAGTGTGTGGCTTATCTGTGCTAGCTGCAGAGAGCTGCAGAAGTAGAGAGATGATTGACTTACATGGCAGTACTGTAGCTATCAAAATGTAAGGAAGTTTGACTGAGTATGATCTCAACACCCTTTTCCTGCAACACCCCTTCTTGTGTTTGCAATGTGTTTGTTAGTGTCTCAAAGCCCTTAGTACAGCAAGATCCAGGATTCAGGAAGACAAAAGAAACAGCTCAGAAACCCAGCTCCTTGGCATTTGCCTTTGAAGAAACACAGTGCCTTAAAGGATTTTTGTTGTTGCTTCCTCTTTCCTTACTTTCCCTAATCTTTATTATTCCCAGCAACGACTGTATTTACTTATTTGCCTCTTCCCAAATCACTGGACAGACAGGAGCTTCATCAGGGAGCAGTTTAGCAGGACTGCTGCAGTGGGCAAAACAATGGGGCTTTAATCAGGGTGCCTCCAGCAGCTACTGCTGGCCAGAGGTTTCTCTGAATTCCCGACATGGAACAGTTGCCTCTTTCATGAAGTGCCTGTGGGATGAGCACAGGATTGCTACATCCAAGGCATTTTCATGCAGCAGCAGCTCTCTGAAAGGAGACGCTGCCTGCAACGCCCCAAGCTACTGGGGTGTCCAGTATGAGAGGTTCTTTCTTCCAGGCCTGGGCTGTGTTTGCCTTCCACATGCAATCTATGAATAGCTCAAGTCTGGAAAGAGTTTAGGAAAGCATCTAAATTTTCTCTTAAAGGATAAAAAAAAGGGGGGGCGGGGAAGAGTACGTCAGGGGTAATGAAATAGTTTCCAATGACTTGGTGCAGTGTGGCCAAACCATTTGTAATAATTTCCTTTAAATTCCTTTTTTATAGAAAGATATAAATATGAAATCATGAATCAGGAAGCAGTCATCCTGCCAGTCAGTGACGTGTACAGAGAGATCAGAGCAAAGTGAGAAAGACACAGAACAGCAGGAGACTTGAAAAAACCCTTTTTAGCCCTCTTTTTCTCTTCCTCTTTTTGTTTAGTGTACACATCCATGTAGTACTAACATTTCTTACCCAAAAGAATCTTATGTGAATCTCCTGCTATTCCTTGTCTTTCCAATGTCGGGCCTGAATCTCCCTGCCTTGACGTGTCTCATCTTGTCTGTATTTCCTGATGGATTTTGCAGTCCCCAGATGTTTGGATACCTGATTCATCTCAAAGGAGAAACATGAAGTGGTTTTACATGAAGTAGTATTTTTAAATACCTAGCTTTATAATTGCTTTGTATAACTTCGCAACATTCTGAACTCATATAAGGCAATAATAAGAACCACCACTGTTTTCCTTCAAAGGATTTTGTTGTTGCTGCTCCTAAATTTGTGTCCATGCAATGGCTTTTGCCTTTAGGCTAGCAAGGTTATAACATTCCTATTTCCTGAATTCATATTTTTCCAATTCTTTTTTTTTTTCAAGCCCTCTGTAAAGATTTCTGTCAGGAGTGCCCAGGCTGCTCTGTAAAAGAGGACTGAGGTTACCCAACTGCTACCCCAACAAAACCTGCAATCAGAAGAAAAATGACCTTGTGCCTGTTTGTCTGCAAAGGTCTACAAATCTACGAAGCTTACTTAAGTTGCACCTGAGTTTTGCATATCTCAAGAACCAGCTCAGATTACTCTCTGGAGGTCTGGCGCTGGCCTCTGCTGTCTCCTGCCCAAAACAGGAGATGAAGATGGTTGTCTGGAGCCCAGCTCATTTTGAACTGGCTCTTCTCAAACTGCTCTGATCAGACGCCTGAGTTCAATTTCCCTGAAATTCAGGGTGTTCAGCTGCAGGGTTTTTATCTGAGTCTGTCTCTAGCTTGACTCCAAGGGAAGGGAGAGTAAATATTATAGGCCCGGAGACTACAGATGCAAAAAATTATAGGCTTTAAAATGTCACTAGCTGAGCACATAATGGACATTCTTTGGATTTCCAGATTAGCTCTTGTATTCTGTTGGCCAGTGCTGCCCCCCTGATGTGATTTATAGAGAGGTCTCGGGTCACAGCCAGGCGAGCCAAGTTCAAAAGTGGATTCCCTGGGAATGCCACTATGTTCTGCAGGGTTTCCTTTGTTTCTTCTGAGCAGGACAAGCTTGCTGATGTACACCTGACCATGACTCTCACTTGTTTTACCATCTCCTCTTCCAGCCTGAGTCCAACAGGACATCATCCACTCAAATGTCTACTTGCATACTGCAAAACCAAGAGGGTTATGAACCAGGCTATGCTGCTAAATCATGCCATTATGTCCGGCATTTCAGATCATGGCTGGTACATTATGCTTGAGATTCATATCACAGACTCCCATCTCTACCTAGAGCCATCCTAAAACCTGGGATGGTCCAAACACTGCATGTGAAAACAGGCTCTAACTCCACGTGGGACCATCTGTGCCCAAGGGACCAGAGCGCTGGCCTACACACAGTGACAGCTGTGTCTGTACTTCATGCATTCATGTTGATTTGTCTCCCTGCAGGCCCTTTCCTGCTCTCTTCAGGTGGGCAGAGGCACAGTTGGCCTGACTAAATGTCCACCGCTCAGCTGTTCTCTGGTGTATGAAGCTGTGAAGTAAAAGGGAATGTGTAGGACCGTGTGGCAAAGTTGGAAGCAGCAAGGCTGTACAATGCAAGGGATCCAGCTGGGAACATACACCTTGGTTGTATCACAAGCCTTCCCTAGGACGTAGTTCTGGACATCTTGTGTGTGCTTTCGAGTGCTCCAACACTGAGGGTCTCTCACAGTGGGACACAAGAAGTATAAGGGATTCACATGCTGGCAGAGAAAGGGTGTCTTCATTTTGTTACTGCGGCTCTGAAAAATTTTTCCAGCACCTTCCAGCATTCTGACACCTTGCCTCCATTTCAGCATACTGCCTTTTAACATTGAGCTCCTCCAGAAGCACAGGCTGCATGGCATTGGGCCAGCTTCTGACCTCAGTGACATGGAGTAGTATAAATCTGGGATGCTGCAGCCAACTGGTATGGTAGTACTTAAAATCTGCATATACAGCAAGAGTTCCCAGACCTAAAAGGGGCTTATGATTTAGGTTGGTGAAACAGCAGAACAAAAGCTATGTGATGTGGGTACTTGCGAGTCTCCCCTGTGACAGTGCTTCCACAACATCTGTGCTTTCCCTATTGCTACCAGAATGAGCCACAAATTAGCTCCAGAGAAGTCCAAGGAATGCAATAGAACATACCTAGTGTCAAGAGTGCAAAAAGAACCAAATTTTAGGTGGCTTTGTCAACTTCAGGTAGCACTATTGTAATTTAGTGCATGGCATTGAAGATGGTGGTAGCCATCAACCCCAAGAGAAGTGGATTGTGTTGGCCTGGCTCTCTTGAAGGACAGACTGTTGAGAGAGTACTGGTGAGGTTGGATATGTATCAGAAGAGCACTAATGTAGAAAGCTTTGATGACAGTGCCTGGATGAAAGGTTCTGAAGACCTGGAGAGAAAGCAATTGTCTTTTTTGAGAGTGCTTGACCACAGAATGACCTCCTGTAAATGAAGCTAGGCTGAAGACAGATATCTTTTTTGAGACATGCTGAAAAATTCCTCTTGGGTCAGGGCCCTTTTCTGCTGTAACTGGAGAAAATGAGTTAATAATAAACAGGGAGAAAAAACATTGTGGTGGTAGAATATTGACTGAACCTGAGAGGTGCAGAGCAGAGAGCAGGAAGAGCCTCTGCTCATTCTTAAATATAGTTGCATCCTTAATGTGATGGCTACCAAGGAAGTGCTGTAGAGCAGTGCTACTCAGGCTCTTCAGACTGAAACTAAACATGATGTTTCAGAATAGTTGAGAGGCCATGACCACTATTTTGCAGCATATTGGCAGGCAAAGCAGAGAGAGCAGGACAAATGTCCTGGAAGCCCTGAGGATTCCCCTTGGTACAAAGGTGGGCAGAGGGGTGAGATGCTAAGGCTCCCCTTACTGGGCAGTACAGGCTCAAAGTGGTTCCTGTGATGGGGCAGAGAAATGTAGTATGTTGTTGGCAGTTGACTCATAGCCTATCTTTTTTCCCATCTCTCCTGTGAACCACCCTGTGATAACGTCAGCAGCAGCAGCAACAGAGATGTTTTGCAGGGACTTCTCATAGCTCAGGCAACCAGGACTGACTAGCCTGTAGCCAGGGAGGTCCCAGGGCAGCCCTGGGGATGTCTGGGGGTGGGGATGGGGTGGTGTGACAGGAGATGTCTGGGATAGGACATGCCTGTGTTCCCTTATTTGGACTTGAGAGAAACCATTTCCACTTGAAAGCCAGTAGAGAGCTAGAAGAGCTACGAGGGCTGTGAGCTCTGACTGTCCTGCAGTCTGTCGGCTCAGGAGGCAGCAGTAACATGTTTTGAGCTTTCCTTTAAACAAAGAGGGATGTCTGAAGCTGTTGAATATCCATCCCAATATCTGAGGAGAGCCCTGAGTTCCCAGCATGGTTTCCTGTCCTCCTGGCAGCATCAGCAGCTGCTGGTTTGGAACAAACAGTCTGTGTGTCCCTTTGTGAGCCAGGGCAGCTGGAGGTGGATTTGTTTTCTGTTGATTTCATGGCAATGTTGCTGCTTCAGGCTACTGCCTTGGTGCTGAGGATCAACATCTAGAGGAGACAACCAGTGAATTGCTGACTGCTCCACCACTACCCAATGTGCATGCCCAGCATGGGAAGCGGTCAGACCACCCTGATGGCATGAACAAAGCCATCATGTTTGCTGACATTTCAACAGAACAGAAAAGGGAACAGAAGCAGGGAACAAAAGCTAGGAAGAAAAGTCTTTGATCCAGTTTAGAACTGGAGTTAGAAGATACAGGCCTGAATAGTAAATGTCAGATCCAAGTGCGTTTTGCTGGGGAGGCATTTTAAACCTCAGTCCAGGTCCCAGAGATGGGGCTTCAGTTTGGTCTCCATGGGAAGAAAATTCTGCTGAAAACCAAGTGCCCTGTGAAAATGAAAGGTAAAGGAGGGAAACCAATGAATAGTTGAGGAGATAGAAGAAGTCAGAAGACAGGAAATGCAAGAAGTTTGGTATAACTGATCTGTGAACAGACAGGACTTTTTTTTCAGTGGATTCAGGCTTCCCCTCCTACCCCCTACCAACATCCCTTCCCTGATGCTCAGAAATAATGCAATTTCTCCCCAGATGGCCTCTGGGTAGCTTCTTGCCATTATTGTGGTATTTAGTTATGAGAGAACCATTCAAAAGGGAAAAAAAAAAAGAATTAGAAGTGAGACTAAGCCACAAAACCTGGATCCAATTCCACACATTCCCAGGCATAGGGGTACTGACGTCTGGTCTTTCGGTACAAGCTGACTTTTAGGACAACCAACCCCAAAAGTTGCTCCAAGAATCTGATGGGTGATCTCTGACTCCAATCTCCTGATGAGGTTTTACTCCATGTGTCCAAATCTTGGCTAGAAGTTTAGGTGTGGAGGGCCTTTCTGGTTTGGTAGAAGCTTTGGAAGAATTGAGCCTCTCCCAGAAAAACATGTCTGTGTGAGATTTTCAGCTTGACTTTCTGGGTCAGGGATTCTGATGAGCCAGTTGCAATCTCTGCATGCTTTGCCAACTTCTGAACTTTTGAAGGGAATTTTCTATTACCAGGAGTTTAAATACAGGAAAAGTGACCATGTGGTTTAGTCACAGAGTGGGAATCAAAGCAGTAGGCTCTAACCTTAGCTCTTCCACTAACTCATAGCATGACCTCAGGCTGCCAGCTCATTTCTGTTTCTCATTTTTTGCACCTATGGGATGAGAACGATACTTATTCTCTGTTAATTCATGACCTCTTGCCAAGGGGTTAGATTTTTGCTGACAGAAGCAAAGCACATTCTGAGAGACTGCGCTGGAGTTTTACCCTCGCCATGGGGGATGTGAGATACAAGCAAGATTTCAGATGGGTTTTTTTATATCTCAGGGGTTGAAAAGGAAACCCTAGAAATACTCACCTCATTTCTCTCTTATTAATTGATGAGAAATACCCACAATATTCTGGGCTTCAGCTTCCAAGGAACAGTGCTGCTATCCTCAGAAGTGTACAGAGGGGAGTAAACACTAGCCAGTCATTGATGATATAATTTGATAGCCTTTAGAGCCAGTTCCTGTTTTACACTGTGCTCCATCTTCCTCTACTGCAAGGCTTCCTTTCATCCAGAACTGGAATTAAAAAGTAGTAACTTCCCCTAAATAAAATTCTTCAAAAGTTTACATTACATTGAAAACAGTGATATGGAAGTGAACATCTCACCTTCTAGAAACAATATATTCGAGTGTTTCTTTGGTTAAAAAATTGAACTGAATCCCTGCGTTCTGGTGAACATTTTGATCCTGTGAAACTCACACTTTTAAACTGGGAAATCATTCTGCTGGAAGATTTTCAAGTAGCCTTTCTTCCTGCAGGCTTTAGCATCCAAGTTAAACTCAGCTGCTGGTTCTGGTGGTCCCTTGTTGTAGTCAGTGCTGGCACTATATGCTTTCCTTTATAATTAACACAGCAAGCTCTTCCAGGGGACCTCACTGTGGCTCAAAAGGCATTGCCCGGTAACGACATGGGAAGGCCAGCAAGATTGTTTTGTCTTTGCCACAGTGGTTCATGCAAGACCATTCCCTTCAGAGTAATCTCCAGGCAGGGTGGCTTTCACCCCTGTCCTTTAAGAAGGCATCTCTACGTGATACTATGTCTCAGTCTTAGGAGGTTTTTCCTACCATTCAACCTAAATTTCCCCTCATAACTTCATTCAGTCACTCCTAGTTACCGCTTGTTTATCACCCAGAACAAGCTCTTTCCCTTGGTAGCATTTGCAGACCTTACAGACTGCTACGGTGTCTGTTTCTGTCCTGGTAATTTGGGCCATCCCTGCGTATTTACCACCACCACTTTGCTCTCCCTTGCGAGTCAGTCCCTGTAGATAATTAGGGTTTCTGCTCCTTTTCTCTTCCTTCTCTCCATATGCAGCATGGTATCCTGTTTTCCTTGTAACTGTAGCCATGCAACAGGGCTAAAAGATTCAAGGATTTTTCCATTAATAATCCCCACACCCTTTTCCTGGTCAGTACATTGCTTAAGAGGGATTGAGGTAATTCATTCATGAAGGGCAAGCCATACTAAAAGAGAGGGAGAGCACAACAGGAAAATGAGAGCTTGGTGGAGCCTCTTTCCCTTGTGCACTCCTTCAGCAAAGTGCAGCTCTGCTCCCAGAGCAGCTTTAGAGGTAGGATCCCATTCTGCAAAGCGCTCATGGCTTTTCACTGGCACCTCTGACTGCTAGGTGCCTTCCAGAAAAGCCACTGGCCCTATGTAGGTAGGAGTTCCCCCAAAAGCACAAGGAGGTCTTCTCTCCTGGTCCCCAGTCCTGCTTTCCTGAGTGAACAGCAGCACAGCTCCAGCTAAGTTTAGCCATGTTGGATGTGTCTTCTGCTGCTGGGAATGCTTGCCTAAATGGGAGCACTGCAAATTTCGGTGGCCCTGGCCAACTTCTGCTGTGAGAGTTATAGGTGAGCTTTTTTTCCCTTTGCATCCTATACTAGCACCAGCCATCAAGATTTTGCAATTGCACCTTAAGTAGGAATTTCCTCTTGTGAGAAAAACTAAGGCCCAGTTTACTCTCTTGCTACTCAGCCAGCTCTGCCAGCCTTGAGGCCATTGCTGGCTACATTGCGTAAAGCTTTCTCAATTGGGGAAAGGGTTTTTGCCCAAGAACTTAGCAGGGCTGATCCACAGAGCTTTCAACTTGATTGGGGGGGGGGGAGGAACCAAACGAGTCTCACCAGTGACAAGCAATGGGATGGCATGCCAAAGTTTGAGGAGCTGCATGTTGGTAGGATCCTTCAGTTTGTTTCACAAGGTGTTCAGTCCAATGAACACCACTTTAAATTTTTCTACCTCAATGAATGTAGCATGAGGAATAAGCAACAGGAGCTAGAAGCCTTGGATAGATGGCTAGGCTCTTCAGGGGGTAGAGGCAGGGGAGGTGAGGTGGAGAGGCAGTGTTGTATGTAACAGAGGAGCTGGAATGCATGGAGCTTGCAGTTGGCAATGGCACAGTTGAGAGCCTCTGAGTAAGGGTTAAGGGACAAACCAAACAAACATCATGGGAGTCTGCTATAGTCCACCCAACCCCGATGATGACACCAACAAATTATTCTTTAAGGAACTAAAGGATGCCTTTAAACCATCCTCCCCTTATCCTTATATGGGACTTCAACTCACTAGATGTTAATAGGAAATACCACACAGCTGGTACAATCAGGTCCAGAAGATTCCTAAAACACTCAGATGATAACTGCTTGGTACAGGTACTAAAAGAGCCAACCAGGAAAGGTGCCCTCCTTGATTTGCTGCTTGTTAACAGAGAGTCTTGTGGATCAGGTAGTGATTGGAGGCTGGTGTGGCCACAGTGACCATGAAACAGTCAAGTTTAAAATCTCTGGAGGCAGGAGGAAAACTGCCATAAAAACTTCAACTCTGGATATGAGGACAGCAGGCTTCAGGCTGCTCAGGGAAATGCTTAGTAAGGTCCTCTTGGAAGAAGCTTTTGAAGGTGCAGGGTCCATTTGTGCTGGTCACTTTTTAAGTACCACTTCCTAAGAGCGCAGGAGCAAGCAGTTCCAAAAATATCATAAGTCAAATAGGCAAGGCAAAAGGCCAGCTTCTGCCCCTCCTGGGGAGGAGGAGGCTGAGGGGAGACCTCATCATGATCTACAGCTTCCTCACGAGGGGAAGCAGAGGGGCAGGAGCCGATCTTTTCTCTCTGGCGACCAGCAATAGGACTTGAGGGAAGGGCATAAAGCTGCACCAGAGGAGGTTTAGGTTATATATTAGGAAAAGAGTCTTCACCTAGAGGGTGGTGGAGCCCTGGAACAGCCTCCCCAGGGAAATAGTTGCAGAGCCAAGCCTGACAGAATTCAAGTATTTGGGAAAGGCCCTCAGGCACACAGTGTGATTTGGGGGGTAGTCCTATGTCGAGACAGGATTTGGACTTGATGATCCCTGTGGGTCTGTTCCAGCTCAGGAGATTCTGTGAAAGCTGTAGTAATTTTGTCAGCCTCTGTGGCAATTTATGGCCAGAAATTGGAAGTGTAAACCTTTGCTTAGTTCTTACCATGACACAGGAGAGCGACTAGGTTATAGATAGGAAAGGAAGATGACAACCACATTGTAACAATGTATTTTATTGAAATATACATGAACCTCATTCCAGAGGACCATTAAGAGCAGTTGCTAAGACTCTGAGGGACACATCCTGTGCTGCTATTGCTAGGGACCTCTTAGTAAACCCCCTCTCCACCCCATCTGTTTTACCATAGTTTCAGGTGTGGCATAGAAAACGCTGAGGGCACTCTATTTCCCCACTCATGTGAAACCACTCCTTGCCGGGGAACATGTCCTAGCACAAGCCAGCTCCTTGCCATTTGCAGGAGGCTGTGGGTGGCATGTGGCTGAAACGTTGCAGAGGGCAGGCAGTGTCTCTGCCGCATCTGGCTATGCTCCTTGCACTCTGCCTTGTTGTGTGTCCTCCCCGTGAGAGAGTCTGTAATCATGTGTTCCTAGGCTGTTAACAGCAAACTGATAACTTCCTGATGGGAACTGAAACAAGCCCATCAGCTTCTCTAATGGGACAAATGCAAACCTTGGATGCCATGGACTGTGAGGAGGTCTGAAATATTGTCTGCTTAGGTGTTCCCTTCTCTGCTGGGGCAGTGGCTCATGCAATGTCAGTCTGTGGCACTGGAGTACTTCAGCTTGGTGTAAGCTGTGGTCTCCAACCATTGTATAGTTTCTCCACTGATGACGAAATAGTGCTGGCAGCAGTAGAGATTCCTTCACTGGAAAGAATAAAAATGAAGGCAAGGGTCTGGTGTAAAGGTCTTGGCATCTCCCACAGCTTATGGCAGCACCGCTGGAGCACCGGGGCTGTGGCTGTAGCTTTTCTTTTGTGAGCTTACATTCCTTAGCAGTGGGAAATCAGCAGCTGTAATTAGTCTCTGATGTTCTCTGCTAATAAGTGATTCCTCTGGTACTTGCAAATACCATCACCCCTGAGACATAGCTTTATTGGTTTGACCTCTTATCTGGTCTTTCTCCTCCTCATTGAGAGGGGCCCCAGATGTTCTTCAACACCACTAAGAAAAAAACCCCACCCACTCCTGCTCCTCCCCATTATATCCCCCTCATCACTACCTTTCCCCTTCTCCCTCCCTAGCTTCTGTGTAGGGAAATGGCTCCCTATTAGTCCGCATGGAAAAGGACACACATGCCAGCAGGAAGCCCATTTGCTTTGGGAGGAAGAAGGACCTGACATCAACAGGAAACGCTGTGTAGCAGAGCTGCTCCTGCCTCCAAGCGAGAGGGACCTTGCAAACAATGTCAGCTTGCGGTGTAGGGCTGGTCGGCAGGAAACGCGTGCACGGTGCTGTTTGCTGTGCAGAGGAAATGATAAGCACTACCTGGCCTGACTTGGAGCAGAGATAGCGTGGTAAAAAAAAAACAGAGAAAAAATGGGGGGAAAAAAATGTTGTTTTTCTTCACACTGATTCGGAGCCTGTCCTTTGCCAAGTGGAAAACAAAATAAAGAGCAAAATATGGAATAAATCAGGAATCCGTTGGGGGGCTTGGAAACTGAGGAGCACAATTGCAAAGTGACTGGATTTACTACTTCAGTAACAGCTGGATATTGCTTTTTATTTTTTTTCCCATTGTTGCCACTAAGAATGACCCTCAGCTTGATAACCTGGCATGCATATTTACTGAGAGCTGAAAGCAGAGAGAGCTTTGTATCCCATGTGGAACTGGGGGGATTTTCTGTGGAGGACGAAAGTCACGGGGACGTCTGCTCCTGCTGGGGGCGGAAGGGCCTTAGGAATACAAAGAAGACTAGCATATAGAGTAGCATATAGATAGACATCTCTCTTGACTTGTCCTTGTAGGTGAAACCATAGAAGCCTGTTTGGGGGAAAAGAAGATACCATCACGTTGTAATATTTTATTCAGCTTTGTTTCTATTATTTTTTTTGTTGGGACCTGTGAAAAATATATTCTGCCTCCTTTCATCACTGAATCTCTGACAGAAGTACTTTCTGTTTCTGATACCCTTACCCCTTTGGCAGGCAGTTGCAGAGGTAAAGTCTCTGCAGGTCAGTCTTGGAGAAACCGTGCCACATGCTCTGGGTGCATCTTAGTAGTTACGTGCCAGCATCCTGGGGTGGAGACACAAACAGCAAGGGAGGAAGTATTTTCTTCTAAACAATCCCAGCCCAACATCAGCCTCTAGACGGCTGGGAGGCTGTGTCACCATCTGCAAATGCTGTTCTGCCACCTCTGCTGTCCTTGGTGATTCTTGAAGGTTTTGCAGGGGGAGCAAACCTCCGTCTTGCTACACGTGAAGTGCTGATCTACCCCAAGGCTGCCAGATGGATCAGTGCTGTACTTCCTGCTATTTCTGAAAGGTGTAGCACTACATACAGATATTAGAGCCAGGCTGCTCAGTAGCTCCTTTTACAACTCCTTCCCCTCCCTAGAGTATGGAAAGGAAAGTATGACCCCTGTGATCGAAGCCATAAGGTATACTTTTAGAGCACTGCAGCCTTTGGAAGTGAAAAGAAGTAGCCAAAATGACCCATAGCCCCTTTGGCTACACTTTGTAACTAAGCTAGTGAGTGAAAACAGTCCACTGAGTCTTGGTCTGGACTTGCTGATGTAAAAATCCATGCATGTTTCAGGTATCCACCCCCAAATCAACAGCTTTTCTTGGCTGAGAGTAGGTACTTCATCCAGCAAGGCCTTCAGCACAGTAGCAACAGGCAGGGCAATGGACTGGCTGAACGCATGTTGCCTGGGACAAGAAAGCATGGAGAATATCTGTGGCAGTAGCTGATTCTCTGGCTGGCTGAGTAAGCTCTGACAAGCAAGAGCATCAGCATGTAGTGGTGTGTCCCCCAGACCTATGCCATCTCCCTAGCAAGACCTTTGCAGCTTTTGACTCTGCATACTCTTTTAGGTATTAGGCTGTGATTGACACCTTAGTCAAAAAAAAGCTATTTCTCTAAGAAAGATTTCCTGGTAATGAAACCTGCACATCAAACCTCTGACACATACATGAAGATAATTGTATATGTAAAAATACATGCATATTGTATGTGTGTGCAGACAGATACATATGTTGATATATACAGAGATATATATGTATGTATGTGTGTCTGACCAGGTGTTGTTTCTGGCAGAATTTCCTCTATGATGCTCAGATGCAGAAGCTGAGCCCACAGGCTGTGGTGATTGCATGCCCTGGGCATTAGCTAGGGTGGAACTGCACCTCACATCACCTGACAAACATCAACAATCTGAGTTACCCAGGGCTTAATCCTCTTCAAATAAAGACTGACCTGCTCTGAGCCTCCCCTTAGCAAGGCTGAGAGAAGCATTTCTAGGTGACCTTCTGCTGCCAGCAGCAGTCTTAATTCCCCACTCTGTGTTGAACCTGATACCATCATTTTATGTTCCTGTTAAGCTGATGAAAATGCTTCTATCATTTGCGCACCTTGTTTGCCAGTATTTGTATACCACAGTGAGAGGTAAGAAAGAATAGAACAAAGAGATTATTTTTTTTTCTTTTATGGAAAATATTGCTAAATTCAGTGGGGCTTTTTGTATGAGTTTGAGTCTCTGGGTCAGGCCCAGACAACCTTGCAATTAAAACAACTCAGACTAAATATATGTTCAGCAGCTGAGCAAAGATGGAATAGATTTTGTGCTACTTGGCTTCAAACTTTAATAACTGATTATTGCTAGTGCCTTTGCATGTTTGTTTTCAATCAGATTGACATCATAAAGCCTTATTTACTTTTTCTCAAAAGTCTGTTTGCATTTGCCTTTCACTTCTCATTTGCAAACTTTATGGGTTTGTGTTTAGGCTCCTCATCTGTCTCTCTGTGATACGTAATGATCATCAGCAGTTTTCCCTGCTTTTCGCCTGCAGTTGTTGACTATCCATAAAACAGACCAATTGGTATAACTTCTGGAAATTGATGTATCCACTCTTCACTAGGAAAGCCCTAAAGGCAAGATCAGTGAGAGGCCTGAGTGAAAGAACATTGTTGCATAACCTATTTTGTCAGTCTGCATCAGTCTATCAGTGTGACAGAGGGCAACGTGAAAAGACACAAACTTGTGTTGTGAGATTCAACCATGCAGTTTGTCATCCATGTGAGAGCTTGTTCCAGGACCAGCTTCTCAGTTACTTCATCCCTTGATACCAAGCATTAACCTGGGCTCTCAGTGAGGTGGCTGATCCCTGCTCTCCCTTTCCCACACCTGAGCTCACTGGTGCTGTCATTCTGCATTATCTGGCACAGTTGGATATGTGTGTGTTAAGACTTGGGAATGACTCTCATATGTGCTTGTAAGTGACTTTGTGTGCAGCAATTGTTGGAAGGAGAATGAGTGCTGACAGAATTCCCATCTACCCTTACGAGTTGAAAGGGAGAACAGAAATTTCCTGGGAAAGAATGACACAGAGAACTGCAGAACACCTTACTTTGCTGTGGCACCAGAGTTCAGGAGACAGCAGCCTGGCTCCTTGCTTCACCATGTCCCTTCACCAGCAGGATAACAGCAGAGGCATATTTCCTGGAGAACCCACGAACATTTATTTGAGAATTAATTGCTTTGTCACCAGCATGCCATCACTATGAAAGTGAATTAAGGATCAAACAGTGAGATAAAGTGCTACAGCACCACAGAAACTACAAAGTCTGTAGCTTGTAGAGATTGCTATAAGTTTCAGTGTGTAGAGGTGGTGTTTGTGAAAGGCACAGTACAAAGGACTTCAAAAGTGTGTAACTACTAGTTGCTATTTTTCAGATGCATGTCAAAACTTAAGCATCCAGAATTTCTTTCTAAGAGCCCTAAAAGGCTACCTTATGAAGAAAAACCTGGAATCACTGTTGCCTGGCACACTAAAGGCTGAGTTAAAATGAATAAGGAACAAACTAACACTGACAGTCAGGGAGTGAGTATGCATTGCTCCCCTTGAATTGCATTTCTCTAGATTCTAGGATCTTAAGAGTCTTGTGTAAGAGCTCCTAGGTGTCAAGGAAGATGATGTTTTTTGCAGTGTTTTTTCAGCCCCTCCTCACCCCCCAAATGGATGTAACAGCTTAAAAGTCACCTCTAGAATAATTTTAGGACCAAAAAAAAAAAAATGAGCAAGTCTGCATGAGCTAGCAGACTCAGGTGAGAGATATAGAGCCTGTGTGCTGTTAGATAACAGACTTACTTCTGAAGCCCTTCTAAATGAAAACATGTAGGTCAAAAATCTGTTATAGGGAGGAGAAAACTTATGAAGCCCATGTATTTTTCTTGATTTGTTGCCAGGAGTTAAATAGGTTAGCATGGCTTACATTGGTGTCCATGCTTAAGAAGAGAGTGGAGAAAGGAAGGAAAACATGATACAGTGTGACACCAGCAGCCCGTAAGCTTGTTTATTGATCTGGATGAAAGACAGTGGACACTTGAGACTTCAAATGGAGCTTACCTCACTGGCTGTTCATCTCAGTGCTCTTCCCTTGCAGGCTGCTTCTCCTGGCTCCCTTGAGCTGTAGCATTGCCATTGCTCGGCTCACTCCTGTGCCCCATCAATGCCAATGAAGCCTTTAAAGGTGGTATTGGTTTCAGTAGCTGTCATCAGAAACAAGGTTAATGGCAGAATTCCTGTCTCGCAGCCTGCTTATCCTCACAGTATCCAGGCATTTACTGAGATGGAGGTCAGTTCATTATATGCAGCTTCAAAACTCTTCTGATCTTTTCTGTGCTTATACCCAAGTCTCTTTTCTGAGCCAGCATGAATAGTCTGGTAATTCCTACCTGCAGAATTAATTCTCTCTGTTGCTTGCGCTGTGGTGAACAAAGCACTGCACCATATCCATGCTAATAGGCTTTGGATCAGAGTTGTTAGGATCCTGGGTTGCATCAAGAAGAGTGGCCAGTAGGTCAAGAGAGGTTCTCCTCCCCCTCTATTCTGCACTAGTGAGGTCACATCTGGAGTCCTGGGCCCAGTTCTGGGCTCCCCTGTTCAAGAAGGACAGGGAACTTCTGGAGAGGGTACAGAAAAGGGCTACAAAAATTATGAGGGGACTTGGACATCTCTCTTCTGGGAAAAGGCTGAGAGACCTGGGGCTGGTTAGCCTGGAGAAGAGAAGACTGAGGGGGCATCTTCTCAGTGCTTATCAATAATTCATGGGTGGGTGTCAGGAGGATGGGGCCAGGCTTTGCTCAGTGGTGCCCAGTGACAGGACAATAGGTCACAGGCACAAACAGGAAAACAGGAAATTCCATCTAAACATAAGGAGGAATTTCTTTCCTTTGAGGGTGGTGGAGCACTGAGCCAGGCTGCCGAGGGAGGTGGTGGAGTCTCCATCTCTGGAGTCATTCCAAACCCACCTGGACGCTATCCAGTACAACCTGCTCTAGGTGACCCTGCTCTGCCAGCGGTTTGGACTAGATGCTCTCCAGAGGTCACTTCCAGCCCCTACTGTTCTGTGATTTTGTGAAATGGTTAGCTGAGGATGTGCACAGCTCGTTGAACTGAACTGCAGAACCTAAGCTGCTATTTTCTGAGGTGGTTGTACCACAGTCATAAAAGTTAGTAGTGGAGATATCCTGTTCTGTTATCTTGTCTTCTATTTTTTTGTTTTTTTTTTTCCCAGGAAACCCATAGCAGGATGTTTTCCTAACAAAACTATTCTAGTATTTAGTACAACCTGTTTTCAAAAGTGCCTGCATGGCAGAGTTTGCCAGCCCTGTCAAAGTACTGGTCATGTTTCAGAGGGGCATGGTGACTGCTGGGGTTGAGAGTCAGCATTCAATGTCTGCTTGTGGCAAGGCTTTCTATAAGGATTTTTTTGATGTGTGTTGTCTATGGGTTGGCAGAGTCTGCCAGGGGATCTTTTATTTCTATCTGGAATCACAGAATTTTAAGGATTAGAAGGGACCTATGGAGATCTTCTAGTCCAACTCCCATGGCAGAGCAGGGTCATCTAGACCAGGTTGCACAGGATGGCATCCGGATGACTTTGGAATGTCTCCAGAGATGGATACTCCTGGGCAGCCTGTTCCAGAGCTCCACCACCCTCAAAGGAATGAAGTTCCTCCTTATGTTGAGATGGAACTTGCTATGTTCCTCTTTGTGCCTGTGACATCTTGACCTGTTATGGGGCACCATTGCAAACAGCCTGGCCTTGTCCTGCTGACACCCACCCATGAAGTATTGGTAAGCATTGATCAGATACCCCCTCAGTCTTCTCCAGGCTAAGCAGCCCCAGGTCTCTCAGCCTTTTCCCAGAAGAGATGTTCAAGTCCCCTCATTACGTTTGTAACCCTTTTCTGTACCCTCTCCAGAAGTTCCCTGTCCTTCTTGAACAGGGAAGCCCAGAACTGGACCCAGTACTCCAGATGTGAACATCACAGTTGTCAGATTGCTCTGGAAAATCAGGTCTTCCTATACATTTTATTGAGATACGTGAGATGTAAACTTTCTATAGAATCAATGGAGAAAAACCCCTTGATAGTGGTGCCATTGACATCATCCAAACTCCTCCTGGGCCTGCAGGCTGTGTTGAAATGCTTTTGCTTTAATTCAGTGTGCCACACTCCAAACAGTGCTCAGCATTTCCACCTCCCACACAGGCCAGGAAGGTGGATGGCTCCCAGCATCTGACAGAATCCCTTTTTCCAATATCTTTGCCCACCAGCATTCAGGATGGTGCTTTCATCACAGGGAACAGCACTGTTATGCTAACCTTCATGATATTGCAGAGACATTTTCCACAGAGGTAGAGGGAGGAAAAAAACTGAAGCGTGTGACCTATATGGTGATGTGCTGTCCCTGTAGACAAGATCACCTCAGTGCCAACTAGTCTTTTTATTTTTTTCTTTAACTATGTTTGTGGCAGCTAAGGGGGAAGAGGTGAGGAGGATTCCAGCAAGGTGATTTGTTTTTAAGCCTGTTTGCTATTGTATACCTATCTCATGCTATTCCACACAGGGGGCTGTGTGTGTGTGTGCATGGACAGTGTTAACAGCCAAACTAAACAATGGAATTTGATGGTGAGACAGTATATTTTTTTTTTCTTCTGTAGAATTAATTTAGTGCTAGTGAAAAATATGCAGACATCCTGGAGACTGAAGCTTTCTGATTGTCCTTGTTGTAGTTACGTGCAGGCAGGGAAAACTCTTCCCTTCCCTAGCTCTGCCAACTTCATCTCTGAGCAGATGAGATCCTGTGCAGTGATTTCAGATGCTGTGGTCCCTTCCATCCCTGAACACCCTTGAAAAGGAGGCAGTGGAAGGCAAAGGAAATAATATGTTGGGGCAAGGCAGGAATTGTCCACAGCTGTCATGGGTTAGAGCTGTGTATTGTGAGGCAAATTGGAACAGTGACTGCTGTGCTGGATCAGGGCTTGAGTGAGCTGAGGCTGGAGGGCACAGTTTGATCTCGGGACTCTGTCTCTCTGCCAACCTTACGCGTAGCAAAAATCAGACAAGGTCAGCAAAAAAAAATCTGGTGAATCAGCATTAAGCTCATGATTTGCAGTAGGAAGCAGCAAGAAATGCAGAAAATATTCATATCAAGATACTGACTTTCAAGTCTGTTGTGATTTATGCAATGCTCTTCCTTTCCTGCGATTAGGAGGCCAGGTTAATATATTTGTGTGTTCTAAAACATGTACTGTTTTGTTATTTTTCTTTGCACAAAATAACTCTTGCTTAATACAGATTGAAACACTTATTTTTTTAAGAGGAAATATTTCCCAATGTGGTTACTTAAACTGAAACAAACTATTTTGACCTTTATTGTCATGCTATTAACATAACATTGACAGGAGCATAACGTATTATTGACATAGCATGACAGGAAGCATGCACTAGCTATTGAAGGCAATGGAAGACAACTTTAAAAAATACTAATACTTAAAAAAATCAAAATGGTGCAATAAAAATACCCACAACTTTTTTTTTTTTATAGAGCAGGATTCATTTTTAGGAGAAATTAAAAAAAAAAAGTAAACCCCCACAAAACTATTTCCTGCAAGTGAAACATCAAAAAGTTGGTGTTTCAGGTGAAATGAAAGGTCTGCATTTATCCTCCCGTTACTTGAATTAAAATAAAATCAGAGAGGATGTGAAACCTGTTCCATGTGGCATAAACCAACCACTGAGGAGGACATGAATAGCTGTCACTTACTTTTATCCTTGTAAGGAGCCTTCTCAGAGAACAACAGAAGGATAAAGACAAAAATGAAGCCTGCTGCTATTCAGTCCAGTTCAGCCCAGAGTATCCTGAACAGATGACCCAGTCCAGCTTAGCTAACTTTAACCATAGCTTTACTGGATGGTATTAACACTGGATGGTTGAGGTGGCTGACTTAGCAGCCTCTTCATTAGGGTCCTTCTGTAGCCCGTGGAGGCTAAAACCTTCTTCTAGAAGGTGGCACTGAAGGCCACAGCGCATTGCTTGTATCTCCTGCTTGATCAGAATCTTTCTTAGTCTTTGGCTTTGGTGAGTGGCCGTGAAGCCATTGTCCCACCAGTCATTAGATGAGATGACTCCCTCTCTTCCTAGTGTCTCCTCCTACTTGGGTTCCGTGATGCTTTGCTTAGGTACATGCTTAAAGGTCCCCTGGCTTTGATCCAAGAGAGAACGCCTTGCTCTCCGGTAGGGAAGTTTGTCGAGTGGCAGCACCATGGAGAAAGGATACCCCCTTGCCTCATTCCAGCCATTCTGGGAGGCAATGACTTCAGTGCAGAGTGAGTTCTCAGTGGAGAGGAAGGCATGACACCTGGACCTAGCACACGTAAAAAGGAGGTGGCATGAGCTATGGTCATCGAAAAGACCCTGGTGAAGATAAATGTGTGATAATCTCAGAGGTGATAGCCAGTGAGAGTGGAATGAGTTACTGCCACTGCCCTTCTAGTTTATTTTTGTCTAGGGGAAAAGAAGTATTGTTTTCTGTGTGCAGTATGTTTATAACTCAACTTCCCTTCTGACTGATGCCTTGCTCTGTGCTCTTTTCTCCTCCTCCATCTGGTTTTTATTGTAGTTTTAACTAAAGACACTCTGGCTGTTTGGCAGAGCAGGCGAGGTCTGTGAGACACCAGCTGCCTCTTCCAACTTCTAAGCTTCCAGCACAGTTTTAATTATGGAAGTGTCAAGATTGGACAACCCCCACATGCCCCTCCTCACACCTTTCTGAGCCTATACACACATACACACCCTGTTGATGTTCAGCCTTCCTTCAGGAGAGACCCAGTTCTGTGATTTTTGTCCCTTTGTAAAGCATATACTAGAGCCTGTACCTTCCTGCTTTCAGGGTTGAGCACAGCCTTTATTTTGATTCATTAGGGGCTGCCACATCTGAAATGATCCAATCATCTCAGAAACTGCCTGGAAGTGGTAGGGAGCTGCTCTCTAGTGCTCTAACCTCACCTTCCCCAAGGGCCTAAAAGACTCAGCTTTGTAGGAGATCAGGAATTTCAGAGCTTCAGGTTCTACTCAAAGAAAACATTTACTGTGCTCCAGTTTCATACAAGTGCCGCTTTTAGGAGCTTGCTTTGCAAGAAGCTTGTGCAACCCCCTCACCTCCAGGGGATCTGAAGTCCAAGTCTCTAATTTTTGGTTACAGATGAAATGTGTCCTATGCGGGATTCTTTCTGACATCACAAAACTGCCACACGTTTTGGCCTAACTAGCTGCTTGGCTTTATAAAAGCTAAAGAATGAGTATGGCAGGAAATTATGTACGTGATGAGTGAAGGGCACTGGCAGAGATACATGAGAAGCCCATGGCTGAAAAAACGGGGAAGACTGCAGGGCTGAAGTAAGAGATCCTGGCAGAAATTGGTCATATTATCTGTATGCAGTCTACAGGTGGAGTCTTCCCCCACTTTTAAAAATGGGTTGAATTTTCTGTGTTTGTTACAGTTTATTCCACTCAGGCCCCATTTTTTTTGCCTACCAGTCCTCAACAGATGAATCTAGCTTTCTGTGGTTTGTATATTAGAGGTTTGCTGATCTGCCTGAGGCCTCTTGACCTCATTTATGCCAAGGAAATTGAAAACACAGCAAAAAAAAAAAAAGCATAATTTAATGGGTCTTACTTTCAAGAGCCAAGTAAGTCACAACAAACAACAGTATGTGCATTTTCAGTTGGTATTCTTATTCTTAAAACTGAGGTTTAAAAAGTTATCTAATAAGGGTGCTGTGGGCATGGACCTCGTTTTTGTGGCAGCTAGGAGCCATCATGTGTTCAACAAGGCCAAGTGCCAGAGCCTGTACTTTGGTCAGAACAGCCCCATGCAATGCTACAGGCTTGAGGAATAGTGGCTGGCGAGCTACCAAGCAGGGAAAAGTCTGGAGTTGTTGCTTGATAGCTGGCTGAAGGTAAGCCAGCAGTGTGCCCAGGTGGCTAAGAAGGCCAACAGCATCCTGGCTTGTACTGGAAATAGTGTGGCCAGCAAGACTAGAAAAGTGATTGTCCACCTGTACTCAGCACTAGTGAGGCCACACCTTGAGTACTGTGTCCAGTTTTGGGCCTCTCACTACAAGAAAGACACAGGGGTGCTAGAGCATGCCCAGACAAGGGCAACAAAGGTAGCGAAGGGTCTAAAGCACAAGTCTTAATGAGCAGCAGCTGAGGGAACTGGGGTTGTTTAGTGTAGAGGAGGGGAGACCTTATCTTTCTCTATAGCTACCTGAAAGGAGTCTGTAGCAAGGTGGGGATTGGTCTCTTCTCTCAGGTAACAAGCATAAGGATGAGAGGAAATGGCTTCATGTTGCACTAGGGGAGGTTTAGACAGGACATTAGGGGGAAAAAAAATATTCACTGAAAGGGTAGCTAAGTACTGGAACAAGCTGCCCTGGGAAGTGATGGAATCCTGGAAGTGTTCAAAAATGTGTAGATGTGGTGCTTAGGGACGTGGTTTAGTGATGGACCTGGCAGTATTATGTTAATGGTTGGACTTGATTATCTTAGAGGTTTTTTCCAACCTTAATGATTCTGCAATATGAACTTTATCTATATGAGTGTTTAATTTTTGAACAAACCTTGTCACATGGCTTGTCCTAATCAAATAAGTTTTCTGTTCAATTAATTCTCTTTTTTCTTGGTAGCATGGAGTGGTTTATCCATTCTTCCACTCAAATAGATCCGAACATGGATCTGCCTAGCTTTCTTTTTTGCTGTTTACATTAGATTTGTTCCCAGAGATCCCTACCAAGAAGGAAATCTTAGTATGCCATGTATGCATGGCTCCTGCCACGAAGATGGTGCAACCTTACCAGCCAGAAATGGAGAGGCTTGAAGTCATTTGCCTTTCCTTTTTTTTATTTCTAGCATGCTCATTGTCATATGATCTGAGTTCCCTACTGCAGTTACAGATAATCAGGTCTTACTCAGAGATAGGAAGATTCTCTCTCTTGATGTGTCACTTGGGCTTTTCTTGGCAGGATTTTAAAGAAAATTCAAACATTTCCTTTGCTCTGTCTCCTTCCACATCATCTAGTCCTCTTAGGAAGGAGGTGCTGTAGGCATTGAAAGGAATGCTTTCCATTTTCTTTCTGGAAGGCACTAATGTGCATTCTTCTCAAAAGTCCTTGAGGTGAGAATCCTATTAACTTGGTGACTGCTGTGGATGAAGCTTTTACTGCAGACTTCACTTGTTCTTTTGGTAGTTTCATAGTTTCCCATCAATACTGTTGTAGTAGGCTAGGGCACCTGCCAGAAGCTTCTTTGTTAGTCTTAGCCCAAAAAACTTGAGGGTCTTAAAGGTCAACCCACCAGCTTTCAGTGTGACACAGCATGACTAAGGTAGCTGCACTGAGTCCCTGCTCAAAAAACCCTATGAAGTCAAAATTTCCCTGTTGCTTCAGAGACACTCCTTTAACTGAGGAGAATTAGTGTGTTAGGATTGTTCAGGCATCCAAGAAATCACAGGTACTTTGTGTATTCCTGCATTTGAGTTGGCCAAAAATGAGAGACACACAAGGAAGATATTTTCACTTCCCTCAGCAAGAGTCAGGAGGCAGAAGAGTAGCACTTCCCTGACTGACTGGGCTGAATGATAGCTACTGAGGTAGTCACCAGCTTGGGAGTCCTCCTTACTGCTTGGCAGGGGCAAGTCCACCCATGAGCTGGCTCCGGCCTCACTGGCACCCATGAAAATTGCAATGATGTATCAGCTGTATTTTTTTTTTTTTATTCAACCTGTCCTTGGAGTGCTGCCTGAGGAAGCCACTTAATAGGTCATTATGGTCCCGAACTTCAAGCAGAACTCAGGGAAGGTCCAGCCAGAGGCCTTATGTCTGTTGTGTTGCAAAGATGCAGTAATTGCTAGCCCTGGCTTTCCAATCAAGTGTATGGCTTAGCCTGCTTTCTTCCTCACAGCTTTCTGCATGTGCAGCAGAGTCAGCAGTACACTGGGGAACCTCAACTTCTACATTTACTGACTTCTATGCTTATGGCTATATGAAGCACTGCATTAAATACACAGTAGTTTCTAGCACCTAATAAGGAAGGGTTCTCTTATTGTTATTGTTATAACTAGGGTTGTTATAGTACTGGGGACAGGGAAGCTTGATCTGACCAAGAGGATGAGTGTTTCCTATGGGTATATAACAGGGAAAAAATAAACACATGCTCTGGGTCCAGGTCTGGATGTAAATGTTGTGCCTTAGGCGTCTCTCAGCTTTAAGGCTGCTAAAAGACTTTGGCTGGTTATGTTGATGGAGTTCTTTGGAAGCCAATGCCAGATTTTGACAGTGTGCAAATCTAGTCAATATTTGAACTTTATACCCACTCTGTGGGAGTTTATGAGCACTGAACTGTGGGTATGTAGGCATATATGGAAGTGCAAATGCTTCTCTGATTTTTGTCCAAGCCAATCAGACCTTTTGGCACAATTCAGTGAGGCTGAAGTTCTATCTAGGGGATGGGGGAGGCTCCCAGGACCTCCTGCTTTCAATTAGAAAGAAATAGGTTCTTTTTCTGGAAAGAAAAGAAAAAAGAGAGAAACCTTACCTTTCTTTGCAGGATGTTTCTGTGGCTTCAGGGTCAGTTATGTGTCAGTAGGTGTGGTGTGGTACAACCAGAGCATATCCTCACTTTGTAAATTGGCTATGGCCACTTGCTGGGGTTTAGTTTTTTGGTTTGCCCTGTATTTCTCCTGTTGCTGTACCCTGCCTTGTGTCTGCAGAAAGCCTCTGCTATTGTTTCATGAAACCATCTCCCCTGTAGAGACTTGTGGAATTTCTTGGTGTCTATTGATTGGGCATCTTGTCTTGCTTTCCTTTCCTAGTCCCCTATGTGTTGAAGAGCTGTGCAGAGTTCATTGAGACTCATGGCATTGTGGATGGGATCTACCGCCTCTCAGGAGTGACATCCAACATACAAAAGCTGAGGTAAGGGCAAGCAGTCTGAGTGCCAGAGAGATTTGGTCACATTGCTCAGTAGCTTTTTCTGCTGTTAGTCCCTCAGGCATAGACTGTGGCCAACAGAGGTGGCAGAAGATGCAGAAGATGAACTGTCACTGAAGCTGGTAACAGAGAAATACAACATTCAGGGATTCGCCCCTGATAAAGAAAAAAATAGTCTCCCCCTGCATCTATTAATGGGAGAAGCCTGGAGGGTCTCAGCACAAAAGCTGAGTTGTTCTCTCTGTCTTCAAGACAAAGCAATCTCTTTGTATCAGCTTGGAATCCAGACATGGAACTGTATTAGGGAAATCAGAGAGAATCTGAGCCAGGCTGTAGAGACATTTCTGTTTTCTGATTGTTTTCATTTCTTTTCTTTTAGCTGTAAAAGAGTGCTTAGGGTGGAGTACTGGGATTCTGCAGTTATCATTCACCTACATTGTTATGTTTCAATACTGTTTCAGACAAGAGTTTGTTTCTGACCAATGCCCAGATCTGACAAGGGAAGTTTACCTCCAGGACATCCACTGTGTGGGGTCGCTCTGCAAACTGTACTTCAGGGAACTGCCCAACCCTCTCCTCACTTATGAGCTCTACAAGAAATTCACGGTGAGACCCTTTGCTGTTCTCTTCCTCTCCAGGAGTGTGGATATGCTGTTTGAGATTCACTCCAAAGTCCTGGCTTCTGATGCATCTATCTGTACAAACACTTTCCAGTGCTCTTCCTTTCTTGCAGTTTGCTGGCTCTCTTTCCCTCTCCTTATTTCTTTCTCTCATTTTACGTTTACTTCTCTCAGTTTCTCTGCTGTTTCCTCCCCTTCATCTTGCTCAATTTTTCACTTCATTTCTTCCCTGGTGTTACTCTTTCTCCCTGCTGTGCACATCCTCCCAGAATTACTGATTCTCTTTCTTTTCCTCCGTACTCTCCAACACTGAGAGTTTTCTGGGTCACCTGGGGCTTGTGATCCCAACCAAAAGGGCACAGTTTCTTCCTCCCTGTCCCTCTGACAGTCCCTGACACCTACCCAACACCTACACAAACTGATTGCTCAGCCCATGTGGGAAGTGCCAACTTTCCTGCATCTGTAGCATTTTTCATACCATTTGTCAGAGTGCAAATGATGACACAGATTATAACAGCTATGGCATATCAGGTCCATCATGGTTGTGTCATAAATACAAATGGCAGAGGAAAGTGGCAGCTGGCCAAGCAAAAATCTCTGAACGTGTTTAAAGAGATTATGATCCAATTAATACCTGAGTCAGCAAAATAGCTATAGATTATACCTGGATACCGTTGGAGCATGGGAGCAGGGAAATAAGACCACAGAGCCTGAATTTTCAAGAGAATTGGCTAATCTTGATGACAGATAGTATTTTATTAAAAGGTGGCACAGCAAGCTATGCTTTTTGTTAAGGTTGCCTGCTTTTTACTGCCCTAAATCCACTTTCAGTTGTTTATGACAGCAACAAATTTAAATCCAGTCATTCAGGCTGAAATCTTACATGCTAGAGGGATGAAATTTCAGCTAAAAACATTCATCAACTTCTTAAAACAACTGGGATGAGAGGATGGGAAGGACTTTCTCAGCATTAGAAACATCCATCCTCTGCTAAGAGTTTCTGTTATCCCACTCTTTCCAGTTTTCTAGGAATTGGAGGGGACAGAGAACACCAAAAATATCAGATGTTGCAGAGAAGTTTTTAAAAAAACCCCGAATTTTGCAAAATCATGAAACAGGAAATAGCAAACAACCTTAGCTCCAGGTGTAGCTGTCTTCACTGCCTGCAGCCTGAATTGGGCACTTCCAAGGGACACAGTTGTAGCACAGGAGACACTAAGAGTTCCATGGGGTCTACACAAGATTACATTCTCCAAAGACTCCCTGTCACCTGCTTCTGCTTGTGCAAGAGGGCAAAGCTGTAAGGTGGAGCCAAACAGGACTAACCAAACAGTGACCTGCTATAAGAATTCAGGTAGCTGTTAGGGTTACAACTGAGCTCGAGTCTGGAGGGGAAGCCATATGAGGAATGGTTGAAGTCACTTGGTCTGTTCAGCCTGGAGAAGTGGAGACTGAGGGGAGTCCTCACTGCAGTTTAGAACCTCCTCATGAGAGATGAAGGAGGGGCAGGTGCTGATCTATTCTCTCTGGTGACCAGTGACAGGACCCAAGGAAACAGCATGAAGCTGTGCTAGGGGAGGTTCAGGTTAGATATTAGGCAGAGGTTCTTCACCCAGAGAGTGGTGCCCAGGGATGCAGTCATGGCACCAACTCTCACAGAATTCCAGAAGCATCTGGACAATGCTCTTAGCCACATGGTGTGACATTGAGGTTGTCCTGTGCATAGACAAGAGTTGGACTTCATGATCCTGGTGAATCCTTTTCAACTGGGATATTCTGTGATTCCATGGGGAGGGAATGGGCTCACTGTGCTGCTTGACAGGTAGGTGATAGTGTTAGCTATCTTGCTGTTCCCATACCAAATTTTAAGTAAGATTGTTCTGTGTTTCAAGGTGATATATAGTCAAAAGTTCATTCAAAATTCTGAGCAGATATGAAAAATTGACCTATATTCTCAGGATATAGGGATCCTGAAAAGATAGGATCTCTAAACTAGAGACAGGATAAATAGGATCTTGAAAATACCAAGTATTATTCAACCATTCACAGGAACTGATGAGTCTCATTCTTGTTGAAGCTATTTGGCTGGTGTCTTTTTGGCTGTCACTACTGATTTATGAAAGAAAAGTAATGTAAAGGAAACATGAAGATTTAGTTGGAAACTTTTTTTTTTTAAGGAAAGAATGTTTGCTGAAAAGTGCAGTTTTGGGCTGATGACTTGCAGGTTTTCAGTAGATGCATTTGGTAAATAGTTTTATTCAAAAACAAAAGGCAATATTTCTGTAACTGTCTAAATGTTTCTTTTACAAATACCTCCTAAAGGAAATGTTTCAACATTAAATCAACACATCCAACTCTTAAATAAAACATCTTTCAGAAAAGGGTTAAACAGCCCCAAATTTAAATGATAATTTCTTTTACTTATGGTTGAATGTGGTGTTTTGGTCAGCCTCAAACAATTGGTTTTTAAATCTGGGGCCAGCTCTCCAAATTGTTATCACTTTGGATTGACCTATAAAGGATGATTTTTTATTTTTTTTTTTAATCTCCAGCTTTTTGTATGTCTAATCAGCCACAAAATCCATTATTCCCATAAGCCAACTCAGTAAGGGTTTATAATGGGTAACCCATCTGACAGGAAGCACAGACAAATACAAGGAGGAAAGAAAAAAGACCAATTCCCCAAGGAGCAAAAAGGCTTCTAGGAGTGTGTATGTGTGCAGTGTCTGAACAGGGACCAGTGGCTGCTGTGCCTCAGCAGAAGAGCGCTGGTAGGAGCAAAGGATGCAGGCTAATCCCAGTCTGACTCAGTTGGAGCTGTCTCTGAGATGGGATAAACTCTACTTTGAGTCACCAGAATGATTGAGATATTTGTGGCTAAGGAAACTAGAATTCTTAATGACTAGGGTGGGGTTGGCCTTTTGGTCAGCGTTGTGTCAAGTTCTTGGATGAGGTTTTTAAGAAGAGGATAGATGTGTTTCTTCAGGGAATGATTTAGGGATAAGAGTAGTGTAGGGCTATCAGTTGGACTAGATGATCTTGAGGGTCCTTTCCAACCGTAATGATTCTGTGGAACATCTCTGTCATGACCTCACTGGCTATCAGTTTTTACAAGATGATGCTCTTTCATGCTCTCCTACTTGACATCTTGTCTTCTAGTGGTGGGTGCTTCTTTCACAGGATAGATGAAGTCAGCTCTACTTGGCTTGTTCTAGCCTGGGCATAGAAGGACAAAGTAGTCCTTCAGAGCAAATCAGCTGTAGGAAGCCTACTTTCTATTTTCAGCCTCTATTCCACTTGTTAACCAGGGCTTATGAATTGTGCACTCACAGAATCAGTAGTGGCGTAAAAAAGTTCTAAATGACTGTTGTGGTTTAACCTCAGCCAGTAACTAAGCACCACATCCAAAAGGATGGGGGGAAGAACTGCTGGGGGAAAAAAAAGTAAAACTCATGGGTTGAGATAAGAACAGTTTAATGACTTCAAAAAAAACCCCAAATATAATAGCAATAAATTATAAAAATAGTAATTCTAAAGAAAAGGAATATAACAACAACAACAAAGATAAAACCCAAGAAAAAACAAGTGATGCACAATGCAATGTCTCTCCACCCTGATGGATGCATGAGGAATTGTCTGCCCCTCCCAGCCAACTCTCCCCAGTTTATATACTGAGCATAACATTCTGTGTTGGCTAGTTCAGGTCAGCTGTCCTGGCCATGCTCCCTCCAAGCTTCTTGTGCACCTGCTTGCTGCAGAGCATGGGAAACTGAAAAGTCCTTAAGTTTGGATAAGCACTACTTAGCAATAACCAAAACATCAGTGTGTTATCAACATTCTCACCCTCAAACCAAAACAGAGCACTGTACCAGGTAGTATCCTAGCCAAAACCAGGACAATGACATAAACTAGACCATGACTAACTGATATCTAACAAAAGGATTTATTAGTTCTTCCTTGAATTATGTATTCTCTTGCTGTAATCCTGAGTTTTGGAGGGGGGCTGTTTTCAAAGACGCACGATATGTGGGTTGGAAATGTGGCTTGAAGGTTTGAGTAGGTTGTGCGTGACCTCAGGCAAGTATTCACTTGATATCAAAGCATTAGGTCTTTGAGACCTGGAAATTAATTATGGGAATTAAAATTACCACTGGGGGAGAAATGCCATGTGCAATCTAGTTCAAATGTGATGTTTTAGATGCATCAGTTGAAGTTTATATTTCCCTCCATCCCCATCTTTGGACAAGGCCATTCAGCAAGAAGCCTTGTCTGAAGATTATAACAGTTCTTATACTTAGGGTTTCTGGGCTGATAGTAACTTATGGGTAACTTGGCCAAAACAAGCACATCTACATCCCATGTACACCAAACTAGTGAGCTCACTTGTTTTTCTTTGCCATCACACCAGCGAGAAGTTCAAACTTGAGGGCATAGATCTCCATTCCCAGTGTCAGGGAAAAAACCATGGTTCATCTGCATCGCTGGCCTTAAAACTGACAATGTTTGGTTTGCTGGTGCTTGTCCATGAGAAGTGGTCTGCTGGGAAAAGGACAGTGATGGGAAGAGAGACTGCATCATCATCAGTGTTGTAGTGACAGCTCCAAGAAGCTGCTTCTCTAGCTGTGGCTGGTAATTTCAGGTTCACCATATTTAAGCAGCGAGTGGTTTGGGATGGGACATTTCCTTCCTTTCCTAATAGTGCTGACATCTGTCGGTAGGCAAAGCTTCTGCTGGAAATGTGGTTCCCAGCATCTTTCTTTGAACTCACTCCAAACTCCAATGGCAGTTGGGTAGGCAGGAGATGCCCAGGCAGCTCTGCATTGTTTGAACTCGGTGCTGGTTTGTTCTCCCCCAGCACAAGTAATGGAAGGGAGTAGCTGAACAGATGAATACCAATGCAGTGAACTCCTAGGAATGTAGACAAAAGCTTACCAAGGCTCTCCAAGCTCTTGGTCCATAAAGACTCTATCAAGACCAAACTGTATAACCTTGATTCTGTCTAACCTAGTCTAAGTCTGAAAATAAGAATTTATTAACCTACCTGAGCAGGGATTTTGCTAAGTCTTCTCCCATCATGAAAGATGCAAACTCGCAAAAGCAATCCCTATAGCTGTCTTTGTTTGACAGCCAAAATATTGTTTATTTTAAAGAATAAAGACATTATTCTCACACAACATCTAACACAGAGCACTGTACCACTTACTAGGAAGAAAAATAACTCTATCTCAACTGAAACCAGGACATGTTCAGGACACATTCATTTTTTTCATCTGTTTTTCACTTCTGTCTTTCCATCTCTTTCTATTCACCCTATCACTAGCCAAGTTAAAAAAGGGGAAAAGAACAAAACAAAAAACAAAACAAACAAAAACCCCAAAACAAGCAACCAAAAAGGGATCAGAAGTCCTAATTGAGGGTCTTGGAAGTCCTAATCGAAGGTGTCAGTCCTTAAACACCCCTTGCCCCAAAACATTGATGACCATGTCCCAGTGCTGACATACTGATACATGAAATAACAGCACAGCAAATCTCTGCTACTCTGGGGACACAAAATAACTACTTCTACCAATAGCTCTGTAGGGTAACATGAGAGTATCCCCTCTGAGATAGGCTGACAGCATGTGATCTTTTCTTTACTTCTCTTCCTTTTCCTCTGTGTCCATTGCCAATGCAAACTGTTTCCTTGTATCTCTGCAGGAAGCAGTATCGCGCTTCCCTGAGGATGAGCAGTTGGCACGAATTCAAAATGTCATTCAGGAGCTCCCACCATCACATTACAGGTGAGAATGTGTCTCCCCAAGGTGCTGAGGAACACCTTCTCACCATCAGGGAATATTGTTTGAAACAGCACTGGAGTTAATTTCCAGAAGCCAGCTCCCAGAAGCTGATTCGCTGTTTCCAAATCTACCAACAATTTAGCTGGCATTTAAATATGATTGAACAAACCAGTGTTAGACATCAAACAAGCTCTCCCTGCCACCATCTATAGGAGAAGATGGTCTGCTGGAGGTGCTTGAGAAAGAGCTAAGTCCTTAGCCTTTGGAGCATCCCAGTCCCTCTCCTGTCCATCTGACATCTTCACATCTAACATGCTAAGGACATTTTGGTTTGTGCCCCATCCTTGGCCAGAGCACAATTGTTCAGGCATTCGCTGCCATCTCATGTAAACGGTGGTGCTGTAAATCCTCTGTCTTATGGGGCCTGTTGTGCCATTGCAGACACTGCCTTCTTTGAGGAGGGCACAATTCTGAGGCTAGGGCTAGGTCTAAGCCTGGCTGTCCTGGTGGGCAGGCTTCAATCACTTGACTCATTTTTCTTTCTTATGTGAAACTACTGCAGAACGCTGGAATACCTGATCAAGCACCTGACTCACTTGGCCTCCTTCAGCAATATGACCAACATGCACACCAGAAACCTGGCCTTGGTGTGGGCTCCCAACCTTCTCAGGTACAGTAGACAGTCTTCTCATCCAGAGCACCATGACAAGCTCCAAGGGGAGCGCCAGCACCTGAGCCTGGACATCCATCCCCTGAGAGAAATACAAAGGCAGGGAAAAGCAGAACAACTACAGGGAACAGCGGAGCAGAGCAAATAGCTTTTGAAAGGAGAAAAGAAATGGTTCCAGGTTGAATAATCTGAGGTTTTACTGGCAGCATCCAAGGAAGCTTGTGGTTTTGTGTGCTTCATATATATATATATATATAACACATAAAAGGCTGTTATTTGCAAGTTGAGCACATTGATTTAAATGAGGAGTGAGCTTGTCACTGTGGAATGGTAATGACATTTCTGATAGTGTCAGTGCTTCTGCAGTAGTGTGGTGAGAGACATCAAGACTTGGGAAGAAGGGCAACAGGGCAATAATACTACAGTCCTGTGCCCGTGTCTGTTTGAGCAAAAGTGAGACGAGCTTGGTATGCTTAAGATGGCAGCTAGTGTCAGATCTCAAAACCACCAGCTAATTTGCCATGTTTGGTATTCCTGGCACTCTGCTAGGAAGAGGCCCTGATAAGATGCAGGCAGAGGTTTGCCTGATAGGTTGTAGAGCTAAGCAGGACAAGAAAGAATAGTGTCTGGGAGGGAAGAAGAAAAAAAAGTTGAAATTCCCTTCCCTGTTCATCCCATGCCTATGTATTGAGAGGAATGAACTATGCAGGAAGAGGGCAGGAGTGCAGCTGGGCAGGAGAGGGTGATGGCAGAGCTTGTGGGGGGAGCTCTGGGCTGGCAGAAGACAGGAGGTAGAGACATTGGCTAGAGAGGTACAAGTCTGAAGAGCTTACTGTAGAGTTATCTCACCCTTTTAAATCACAAAATAGGCAGAGAAGGTTCTGAAAAGAAAAAACGTTGACTCTGTTGAATATCCCAAAGTAGACCTTTACTATTGAGACATTTTCTTTCTAGCATCTGTCCTTGTCAAAACACCTAAAGTCTTGTTTTCCTCTATAATTTTTCCTAAGTGCAAGTCCCAGGAAGGAAAAGAAAGGAGCAAGCAATAGAACTGCAGTCTCCTTACAGGGTTATCCTCTTGGCAATGCCCCAAGCTATTATCTAACACACCAGTCATTAACTTTACAAAGGATCCATTGCCAGGAGATAATGTCTTCAGCAACACTTTGGCATGTCAAGATAAGGAATGTTTCTTTGCTGAGACCAAGAGTAAGAAGGTGGGAGTGCAGGGGGAGCAGAGAAGAGACCTACTGGGGCACACAGCAAAGCATCGACAAAATTGGCATGGGGAAGACCTCAGGGGATTTTCAAGGGATTTCACTGAGAGGTGACTGAAGCATTAAGTACGGATCTGGAAGCGGTACTTGAAGGCTTCTGTGTTGTCTTTCATGTCCAGCTAAAAGAGGAGCAAAGAGGGAGAAAAATGGAGAGTCACATTATCTACTGATGAAGAATAAAAAAGCTAAACAGGCTAAAGAACGCAGGCAGGAAAGCAACTAACAAACATGGCAGAGAAAACAGGGCAGATGATTTTTGAAAGAGTGAAAAGACAGAGAGAGGATGAAGGCCTGTGAGGGAAGGAAAGCAGGAAGTACAGCAAGAGTGGGGAAAAAACCCCTATTGTAAGTCTTGCAGGAAGAAAGCTGGGCTTTCCTTCCCAGGGGCTGCTTGTGGCAATGCAGGCTACTAGCTTACCTCTTTCCTCATGCAGGTCAAAGGAGATTGAAGCAGTTGGCTGCAATGGGGATGCAGCTTTCCTGGAGGTGCGAGTGCAGCAGTTGGTGATTGAGTTCATCTTGAATCACGTGGATCAGATCTTCACTAACAGCAGAAAAGCCAGCTCTGCAGAGAACATTGGTAATAACCTCTGCAAACCACTCCACGTTTCACTTTCCATGTTACTCAAGCTCTAACTGTATCCCTTTCAACTAATATTTCAAGCACATCAACCTTCACAGGTCACAAACCCTACCATCTTCACAGGTTCTCACAAAGACACCTTGAACCCAATCCCTCATTGCTCTTGTCCTCTTCATCCCTATTTCAAATATTTCCCCAGGACTCTGTTTTGGGGCCACTCCTGTTTGATACCTTTATCAATGATCTGGATGAGGGAATTGAGTGCACCCTCTGTAAATTTGCAGGAGACACCAAGTTGGGTGGGGGTGTTGATCTGATTGAGGGTAGGAAGGCTCTGCAGAGGGATCTGGACAGGCTGGATTGATGGGCTGAGGCCAGCTATGTGGAGTTCAACAAGGACAAGTGCTGGGTCCTGCACTTTGGCCACAACAACTCCATGCAATAACACAGGCTTGGGGCAGAGTGTCTGGAAAACTGTCTAGTGGAAAAAGACCTGGGGGTGCTGGTCGATAGCAAACTGACAGTGAGCCAGCAATGAGACCAGGAGGCCAAGAAAGAATGAATTAGGAACCTGGTTTGGATAAGGGACAGAACTGCTCCAGAATTTGGGGATGAAGGGAGGGAGAGATGGAGGGAAGGAGGAAGGAGAAGGGGGAATGTGTGAATCTTGAAGGTTTTCAGGGATGTCTCTTTCCCACTGAAGCATCTACTGCAGAGGCAGTAGGTCTGTGCAATGCAGCCTTTGGCTGGCAAGTGTGGCCCCTACTGGGAATGCACTCAGATGGATAAGGTTGCTGGGGAGATGAAAGCCTTCGCTGACAAAAAGCCTCTCTCCCCGCACGTGCCGCTCCTTTCCCCCCTCTGCAGGAGATGTTCCAGTCAAATGAAGACAAGAAGCTCTTGCTCTTCTCACCCCAGGCTGGAATGTATTTTCTTGCTTTTCAGAGAGCCCATCGGTTGTGAAAAGTCTGACCCTCCCCTCGGCTTCCCTGCCAATGAAGCTGGTGAGCCTGGAAGAAGCTCAGGCACGGAGCCTGTCTGCCTCCCACCCTGCTAGGAAGGAGAGGAGAGAGAACAGCTTGCCTGAAATTGTCCCTGTAACTGGGTCCCTCTTCCACACAGTTGTTGACCTCCCTGACAGCAAGTAAGTGCCCAGAGGAGTGTAAAGTGGAACCCAAAATGCTTAGGCTCCCCAGCACATCAGGAGTGAGAATTCTGTGAATGTGACACCCCCACAGGTGCACACATGAATCTACAGCCACCAAGAGAAAGTTCTGTGCCCTTTTCCAAAGAGGCACAGCTGCTCTGAGAAGCAATGCAGTTGCTGGGTTCATAGCTCCGCTAGCCCTCATCTCTCCATTGGGGCAGAACCTTGCAGACTTCCTGCAGGAGGAATTAATTGACTTCACATCCTTGTCTCAGCTCAGGAATTGACTAAACATGGGCTGAGGATGGAGCAGGTCCAGACGCAGGACACAGCTCTCCTACGAGTTCCACCTGCTGGTGGCTGGTCCACAGCACGCCTGATGGCATTGACTTGCTCAGCTTCACGGTTCTCCAAGTTTCTCTGCACTCGTAGCCAAGAAGTAAGGCAAATTTTCACTCCTAGCATACAGAAATAGTTACATAGCAGCATCTGTGCTACCTGTGCCTATGCCAGGAGAAGAGTTCAATTTCAGCTGAGCTTGCTGCAGTTGTTGGTACCGCTGCCTAGCATAAATATTTATTTACTGGTCTATCTGTTAATATATGGGCACTCTACTGCCTTGTTCTGAGAGATTTTCGTCTCTGCAGTAGGCGGCTCGTTAATCTACTGACCCATAAAGCACCGAAGCAAAGATTTTTTTTTGCCCTTGATATATTAAAGCAAAAAGGAGCCATTTAATAGAATACTGGCAAGAGAATAACCAGCTTAAGACAAAAGGGTATATTTCTCACTTGAAGAGAACAGTCCTGTCCTCAAGATATTAATCATCTTTGTAGGACTGATTTGTGCTCTTCTGAGTACTTATCTGAAAGAAAAGTAGAACTATGGGAGTAGAAAGCCCATTATAGACAGATAAGAGGGTTCTTGCTCTGGAAGAGGGGAGATCAAGGAGAGGTCACAATGGATATGTGAATGAAATTACTTCAGGAGTAGTGGCTTCTTTCTGTTTAGAGCAGGGGTTTCCAAAGAGAGACAGGGAACTGGTGTCCTACTTGCTCTGAAGGTTATGAGAAATCAATTTAATTCCCCTTAGCCTTCTTTTTGGTAAGTACATTACACTTGCAAATGATCATATAGGACCTATGATTAAATTAGTATTGTCCTGAGAAGCATTTATAGCTGGTTTGCATTAAGAGATGCTTTTCTTTTTGAAAACTCATGAAAATTTAAAGACATAGACTTTAAAGGTTGGCTTTGTGCACTGAACAATAGTTTCTTCAGTTTTTATCAGAATTTATCTTGCATTTTGTCGTTAAAACCTGTTAAACAGGTAATTTTTCTTTACTGTATTGCAAGACAGTTCTAGCAACAGAAACCTCTCCTTTCTGGAGACAAGCATGGTTGACCACTCAGTCAATCATCATTGCTGTAGCATGATGCCAGAACCAACTCTGCAAAGAGTTGCCTTAGGTGTCTTTCCATCCATGACACAGTTAAATCAGCAAGACAGATAAATCACTTAGAGAAGAGCAAGTGTTTGTTGTGTAGCTATGCCTCGCAAGCCTTAGAATTAAAAGAGGTGTGAGGAGAGAAGAGGGACAGTGTTGAGAGGAGAGAGCTCAGAGGCTTTTGTAGGATATTAAAAAGACAAAAGTCTCTGGCATTTGGTAATCTCCTGAGCCTTTTTTCCTTCCAGGAGGAAACTATCTACCAAGTCCAAGAAATGGAAGTCAATATTTAACTTGGGCCGTTCTGGCTCAGAATCAAAGTCTAAACTGAGTCGAAATGGGAGTGTCTTCGTAAGGGCACAGAAGCTCTCTGGTAAGAACACACTCTTCACTGAAGTATTTCTCTCTGCAGCTTTCTTCTGCAATATTGATTGCATTGGGCAACCTGCATCCACATGACACCAGTGCCACCAGACTTGAGATTGTCTAATGGGGTCAGGTTTGTAGCCTTGCACATCTTGTGGAACACAAGAAGCCTTTGGCCAATGCTCTTAGCCACATGGTGTGACTTTGGGGTTGTCCTGTGCATAGACAGGAGTTGGACTTGATGATCCTTGTGGGTCCCTTCCAACTTGGGATATTCTATGATTCTGTGATTCTACGATCTCATTCACATGTGATGGTGAGAAGCACCCTTTTAGGAGGATATGCCAGACAACTACGGTAAATATTCCATTTTGGTATGTGCTAAACAGGCTCCTGTAGCCCAGCTGTCAAGCTTGGTGATTAGGAAATGCTCTGTAGGTTTGGGTTAGTCCACTCTTCCAGCCCAGTCAGCCTCTGGCTCTTAATGTCTCTTACATGACACTGGGTAAAGGGCTATCCTTCCAGGCTGTCCTTCCACTAAAGAGCACTGTGTTTAGTGTTTTGGTGAAAAACAAAGTGGCAAGAATTCCTCTGGCTGCAGGCTCTCAGCACATTGAGGGAAGCTATTACTTTTGCAGAATTTACAAGAGAGGCTGTCTCTTTTCCTGGCTGTAATCCCAAATTCTACCCCCTTCTGAGCAGCAGTCTCCTAAATGCTCTGCTTCCTAAAAAATCACATTGGCAGTGCCAATTCCCAGCATTCAGAAATGATGACTCAAGTTCTAAAAATCATGAAGTTGACTTTAAAGTAATCACAAATTTTTAAAGGAAAACATGCTCTTTTTTACCTGACTTCATCAATAAATGTATATGCCCTGGATTTTTTTAGTATCTTTACTTTTTAAAAAGAAGATGAAGGTGGCATATGTTTTAGGTAGTGTTATGACTCCAGGAGCTGCTGTTTGGAGGAGCACTACCAAACATTGCAAAACTTAAACTAATTAACGAAGGCATCATTACTTACCATCACATATAAGAGAGGCTGTATTTGGATCAGAAGTGAATGTGAAGCCAAATGTTGGATCCAGCTCTTTTTGGACCCCTGCCTTCCCCTACATTTTGCATGTACATATGACCTTACATAGGGTGCCCACGGCAGACCTCAAAATAGCTCTCCTATCCTATTTTGATCAAGGGATCACCTTCTCATTCTGATAAGGAATACTCTGTCCCAAAATAGTGATAACCCAAGGATGCCAAGGAGTGACTGGAGCCCACTAATTGTGGAGGGCAAACCTTGTTCCAAACCCAGCACTGAGTGACAGGAGGCTGTACATTTTCAGCAGGAGGACACACAAATTCACAACTGTGTGCAGAGATTTAGGCACTGACATTATGCTTTTGAGAAGCACTATTTCCATGTGCTCTCTGCTTACAGCCTAATGTGAGGAAACAGATGAACTTGCTGTTGAAACTCAGAACATGCTTTAACACAGTTTGTGTCCATACACCGAGGTCTGCAAGTCACATAAATCACAAGCTCCACAGCTTGAATTCTGTTCCTCCAGGAAAGCAGAGCCAGTGCTCAAGATATCATGCCATATGAACATAAAAGGTAGCCAGGACTCCATATAAATGCAAAGAGTAGCTGGAGTTCCTCATATGCCCATGTGAGAGTCAGTACCAGAAGTCTGAATTACTATGTACAAATGAAAGCCAACAAGCTTGTTCACTTTCTGCCTTACTGCTTTGAGCAACACTATAAAACAGCAGTCTTTGCCTCCAGACATTTTCCAGAGCTCCACAGACCCTTTCTGGGCTGCCAGAGATTAATCTGACTTCCTTGCTAGATGCAGTCTTCCCATCTTCCCTTTTCAGAGTGGTCAGTAACAGCTACATGCTTTCAGAAACCTGTGGAGTCTTTGGTGACAAATAGTAACTTGTTTCTGGACAAGTAAGTCCAGTGAAGATGACCAGGAAAACAGGTTACTTACTGCCCTTATAAATTTCCCCGCATGCTTGCTGGAGGCAGGGTATGCTCATGCCAGCAGAAGAGGCTGGGAATGCAATGTAAAAATAACCTAACATTTGCTGTCAGGAATGAGAGGTGAGAAGGCATTTAGGTCAGTTTGGTAAAAGTCTCCACAACCAACAGCTTAACTTAATCAGGGAGGGCAGTGACGCAGGACAGCTTTGGGGATGCTTAACTGCTTCATGGTGGAGATGGTGCTGACTGGCTGGGTTAAGTATAGTTCTCTTCATGTCCAGCAGGTGCAAAGCTGTTGTTAGCTCTAGCAGATCCCCAGCTGTGTGGACAAGTGTTGTGGGTAATAAGCCCCGTGGTGTGGGTACAGGGAGGGAATGCTTGGAAATGGAAAATAACTTTAATGTCTGCCTGGCCTGCCAGTCTATATGTAGCCTTTGCTCTTGATGGCCTGAAAACTGCAAAGCTGCAGGACCTGAAGCCTGCTTCTAAAACTCATTTTCCACAGAAAAAGCAACTATTCGGCCCGCGAAGAGCATGGACTCGCTGTGTTCCCTGCCAGTGGAAGGTGAGACAACAGTAGCGACACTGTAAGGGTGAAGGATTGCACCTCTGTATTCTCAGCTTTCCCACATGAGTGCAGTAGACTTTCTCTTTGCCTATCTCACCATGTTGTGTATCTTTGTGTTTACTGCATGGCTGCTGACATGTGTCCCTACTTCTGTGTGTATGCATTTTTGACTCTTTTCTGTGTCTTTTATGTTGGTGTATGCACCTAAGAGTTACCTCTGTGCCTAGCTGCATCTTTATCAGCAGTGGGGCTTCTTCAATTTCATTCTTGTTTATTCTGGGCAGAAAATTTCCATTCATAATCGGAAAGTGCTCGCAATAAGCCAGCAAAGCCTGGAGCTGTGGTCTTCATGGGCAATGCATGCTAGCCCTAAGCCAGGCTGCATCTGCCTGCCCAGTTCGAAGGAGGTCCCAGGGCTGGAGCCTGGAAGGTCTTCAGTGCCTGCTGTCCACATCTCTCTGGGGCAATGTGGGCAGGAGTCATCCCTGGAGGGATTGAGGAGGGCTCCTCACAGGGGGAGGTTTTTGGTAGTGCTTTATTTCCCACTGACTTCCTCCAATCTTCCCATCTGCAGGAGAGGACGAGAAGAGCAGATTCAAACGGACAGTGACTACTGGAGGGTTTTTTGTTCCAGTGATGAAGATACGGTCAGGAGGCACAGGCAGCTCATATGACCTCAGTAAGGAGAATGAGTGGGAGAGGGAAGGATCTGCCATGGGGACCAAAGGAAGCCCAGACCTGAGTGGGGAGAAAGGTCCTCCCCGGATACTGCAGGCAAAGTCACCCCCTGAGCAGCTGAAGGTCTTCCGGGCAGCAGAGGATGCTGAAAATGAGCAGACTTCCCCCAAAGGGGGCCGCATGTTCTACACCTCTGAAACAGCCACCAAATCAGGTTTTCCAAGCAGCCTCTTTCCCTTGGAGGCCTCCCCTCGTCACCAGAGGAAAGCTCTGAACATCTCAGAGCCTTTTGCTGTCTCTGTACCCCTGCGGGTATCTGCTGTTATCAGCACCAACAGCATGCCCTGCCGCGTACCTGCCAAGGAAAAGCTTTCCCTCTCCAGCCTGGAAGAGCTGTCTTCCTTGGTGGCTGAGGGCACCAGCTCCTCTGCCCTGGAAGCAAGGACCCACACGAGGACAGAGCAGGTGTCAGAGCGGAAGGAGAGACAGCCAGGGCTCACTCTGCCAGCAGCAGCATCCACAGGTAAAAGTGTGTTGTGGAGGGGGATGTGCAATCTCTGTTGGGCTACTGGAGGGTAGTAGTTCAGTGGTGGGGGGGTTGTTCCAGGCTGCTCTTGTGGCAGGAAAAGAGACCAAGCTGGAGCAGGGTGGATATTGAAGGTAGCAGGTCAGGTCAGTGCTTGTTGCAGTAATTAGACAGCAGTAATGGGACTGGGGAGGTGGGTTGCCTCCCAACAACATCCAGTTACACCCAGAGGGGGCTCTTTATCTTTTTTAGTTGGGATTGGGTTGAAATTCATAGAACAGCCTGGGTTGGAAGGGATCTTAAAGCTAGATGATCTTTAAGGTCTCTTCCAACCCGGGCTGTTCTATGAATCTATGAAACAGTACCACTTTGCTTCAGACCACATTAACATATAGCCATAAGTTGTTATATTGTTCATTTGTGTTTCTGATCCAGGCTCTCAACCTGAGGAACTGGTGACAGCCAGGAAACCTGAGTCCTTAGAAACTCCACAGCTAGCAACAGAAAATCGGGAGACATTACATGGACAAAGCAGCTGCACAAGCAGCACCAACAGCCCCCAGCAGTCCTCAGAGGAGAGTCCCACCTTGGAACAAAGACTAGCTTCAGAGGTTAATACAGGGCCACTTCCTGCAGACAAGAAAGAGCAAGAACAGCAAAAGATGAAGGATGTCTCCTCAGAAGGCAGCTGTGGCCTGCAGGAGGTCAAGATGGCTAAGACAGAAGAAGAATCATGCTTAAGAGATGTGGTAAGGAAGCAGGCATAAGAAAATAGATGGGGTACAATGTCATGATGGTCACTGGAAGGTTGTTTGAAGATTCACTCTCTTCCTACAGTTACGAAAACTCGGTCTATGACTTAGGATAAGTAGGGTCAAGAATTGACTATGCGTTGATTTCACTTCTGTCCACATGACCGTGTGGTGATTTACACACCTTTACGCAACTACCTACTGTCCTCTTTTGGTCATCTTTTCCTGTAACTGTACACTTGCAGTCAGTACAATCTGTCTGCTTTGAGATTCTCCAGATGTGACTCTGATATCTGAGCATTTTGACCCATGGTCTCTAAATTCCCCTTCTATTTTTGCTGTCTTCTTTGTCCTGGACAGCCTGAACAATCCTTTTTTCTTCCACTTTTTACATACTGGTTTTTAAATTACTAGCATTTTTGCCTCCTTTGTTTCTCTAGCCGACCTTTTTCACCCAGTTCCTTACAGTGATACTCATCTCTGGATAGCTATTTAAAGATCTGTTGGCATAGCTCCTTGAATAGATTATTCATTCCAGTTCATGTGTGATTTGGGAATGCAGAACCTGTGGCAAGGCCAAGCAAGCCTGAATGGGAATAGCTGAGAAACACATTGAGACATTCCAGCTACTTATTCATTTTACTCTTTCAGTACATCTGCCCAGGCCTCATTTCGGCTGCACCTCAGATTTGCTTCTCCATAAACCCACTTGTTTATAGACATATTTCCTTCCTTCAACTTGTAGCAGTATGTGTGTCTGTGTTTCTGTACCGATGAGTGTTCTCATCCAGGAGCCTGCCTTTCCTGTGAGGGCTGTTTGAGGAAAATGAAGGGGTATTTACTGGTAAGTTATGAGTCATGGCATTTCATCTGTTTTTCAGACTGAGGAGGACCCTGCAAATGCCCTTCTGGAACCACTGTGGCCAGAGATACAGCAAGAACTGAAAATTATTGAAGCTGAAGAGGAGCTTTTACTCTTGCCAGCAGCTGTTTCCAAGAAGGGCCCAATTTCTGAATCCTCTTCTTCAGTACAAACAGATAATTCTCCCTCTGGCCCAGGGCAGAGTCCAACACTGTCTGAACAGAAATCTGCAAGCAGAATACCACAGGTAACATCTCAGGTGCCTTTAATTGGTGCTGCTGGCATGGAGAGACAAGACATCCTCCACAACTGCCAGTCTGATGTGTTTGCACAGCAGAGCTGTGCTTCAGCCCTACCCAAACTGGGTACTCTTCTGACTGGCACAGCCTCACCAAAGAACGACCACCCAGTGATGGAGACCAGGAGTAAGTGTCTGGAGTCAGGGAGAGAAAAAGATAGCATTTGCCAGCTGCAGGAAAAGGATGGGCTTTCCAGAGTCCAAACTCAGAAGGAGAACCCAGAGATACTGACTGCTGATGAAAGGGACACAATCTCCTTCAAGCAGCTGAGTGGGGCTGGAATCCAGGAGCAGAAGGAGGGCAATACTGTTAGCAGAACCCATGATCCTAGTGACCAGGATGATGAGGATACCTGGACTGATAATGTGCAGAGCTTAGAACTTGTGGAGCCATGGGAAGATCACCAGTGGGTTACAAGTCCACTCCATTCCCCCACCTTTAAGGACATTCAGGAGAAGATGATACAGGAGTTTCAGCCACAGAGACAGAGAGCAGAGACAGGTCTTCCTCTTAGACCACGTTTCAGTCGCAGCCTCTCCCTGGACAGTAAAGACACAGTGTTGAGTCTATGGACTATCCCATTCTCTCTCATAGATGCCACCAAGCAGCAGCAACTATGCAGTGAGGTTCTGCCAGTGACTTGTGAGCTGCCCAAAACACAATCCATCTTCCCCTCTAGTCTCAGCAAAGCTAAGCAAGATGAGAATGGCACAAGTCCTCCAGAAGAATCTTTGAAACCTGAGGAGCTGGGATACTCCCTCAGCAGAGAGGAAGCACCAGCTGAGAAAGAAAGACCTTCCAGAATCCCTCTTTCAGAGCTAGAGGAAAAGAAAGTGGATGCAAGCAAACCAAACACTTGGAGCTCAAAGCCTGAACAGTCTTTACCATACCAGAATAGCCCAGGCAGTTCTTCACAGGTGAAGAACAAAAAGGAGTTATCCATGTCTCAGGACACTGCCCTGGGAGGAAAAACTGTTACCAAAGGACTGTGCTCTGCCACTGAGTCACAGCTGAGTAATAAAGGTGAAGAAACACCTCGCAAGGTGAAGACTAGACCATCATCCCTCAACCTGGATTCACTCCTTCCAGCCTCAGATTTCTTCACATTTGAGAACCTGTCCATGCGTTCTGTCCCTGGGAACCTCCTGTATGGGCAGAAGGAAGTAAAATGCAGTGATTCTGTCCCATCCCTGCAATCTGCTTGCCCTGCTGCCAATAAAGGCATTCCCTGGGGGTCTCATTTCAATGACCACGTGGATCTAGACTTAGATTACCTGGCAGTGGCCCATGCCACCACCGGTCGTCGCAACTCTGCCCCTGTCAGCGTGTCAGCAGTCAGGACCTCCTTTATGATTAAGATGTGCCAGGCTAGAGCTGTGCCCGTGATACCACCCAAGATTCAGTACACCCAGATCCCTCAACCCTTGCAGGCTCAGAACACCACTCCACCAGCCAAGAAGAAGGAAGCAGAAGCCAAGCAGGCCATCAGGCAAACTCCAAGGGCGACATGGAGCCACCTGGAGGCTCCCAAGAGCCCACTGACAGAGAAGAAAACCAAAGCAGAGAAAGAAAACAGTGACCCGGCTCAGAAGGACTCAGTCTGTCCTTGGCACAGCAGCCTTGGTTCTCCACTGGAGCCACCTCAGTCCAGTCAATACACTGCTGTGGATGTTCCTGTTCTGCGCCGAAAGCGCACCTCTGAGGGGGAGACAGCTGGAGATAACCCCCAGTCCTCAAAGATGGAGAGGCCATCAGGGTTCTCCAAGCCTTCCTATAGATCTAGGCCTGGGAGGCCCCAGAGTCTGATTCTCTTCAGTCCCCCTTTCCCCATTATGGACCACCCCTCCTCTTCAGCAGACTCTAGGGTGTTGTTGTCACCCATAAGGAGCCCCACTCAGACCACCTCTTCGAGCCCTATTTGTGGCGATCTGTCCGAGACCTCACGGACAACGCCTGAGGGGGTGATGCTGCGAAACAAAATGACCATCCCCAAGAATGGCCAGAGACTGGAGACCTCTACCAGCTGCTTCTACCAGCCTCAGAGGCGCTCTGTGATTCTGGATGGACGAAGTGGGAGGCAGATAGAGTAGCAACTGCTTCTCTTATTCCTTTTCCATGGTGGATGGGGTGGGATGAGTGTCCAAGACCAACCCTGTTGCCATTTTGCTGTTGTTATAACTATTTTATCATTATAACTATTTTGCCTTTAAGGTTTCCTGCACAGCATTTTGTCATGGAGGGTCATAGTCTTTTTGTCTTGCTTTTCATTCTCTTTCTCATCCCTGCCTAGTCCCTCACTGCCTGTGTTTTTCTTTTTTGGAGGCCAGTCCCGGGGAACTTGTGTTTTCTCATACTTCCTGATAACAAGCCCTGTTAAAGTCTCATCCTCCTTATGGAAGAAAAGAAAAATAAATCTTGATATACTTAGAAAATAAGGTTGGGAGGAAACAATGTTCCAAAGCACTACAGCCCAATCTCTGCTGAGAAGGTAAGTCGAGATGTTTGGAACCTCCTTCCATTGATTTCCAGCCATCAGTGAAGGACCACGCCTATCCATCTCCATTGTCTGATTTAGATGGTGTAAATAAACAGTGAAGGAGGCTGGAGACAGCTGAAGAGGATGGTGAAGCCAGCTTGAATAAGTCACACAGGGTGTGAGACACACAAGGATGTTCCAGTGACAAACACACAACCTAAAGGCCCTGCCTCCAGCTCTATCCTTGCGTCAAAGATGTGCTTCTTCCAGCTCATGCAAGGGCTGGAATGAAAGCAGCTGGACAGGAAACGCCTAGTTGTTCTTCTGATCTTCCAAGGCCTGCTCATGCATTTCTTTGTGCTCAATGACACCTTCCTTGGACAGGCAAGTTACATACATCTGAGGAGTGAGTGTGCATGTGGCTGTCCAGCAGCAAAGACTTCTCAGACTGGTATCAAAAGAGAGCAAAGATATGGTAGGAGCAAAGGCCAGTATCAACCGTTTCAATCATTGCTTAAAGCCAGATGACATCTCTGCAACCGTCTCCAGCTGTGCTCTACACTATCAACAGCAGAGAAGAGCAAGAGGGTCTGCTGATCTGCATGTCCTTGAGCTATTGTCCTCTTGCACCCTGACTGATGTATCTTTGACCCTTGGTCTTTCACTGCCACTGTGTGGCATGTCCCTAGGTGCTTCTTCCTTTGAACTTCCTCTCCTGATTTTACGCTGTTTCTTTGAGAGCACAACTGGTTGCCATCTCCCTGGCCTTCAGCGCTTTCAGGTTGATGGTAAAAAGGATGATTTGTAGGACTGCAGAACAGATCATGAACAATATCCTGAGAGGGTGATTTGAAGTGAATGAAACTCTCTTCTGAAGGGCTGTTACTGTTACAGGCAAATCCATGCTCCTATAATCAATAGCTGCCACAGGACAGAATTAAAGCTTCCTTTCTAAAGCCTCTAACTCTACGTTCACTGCAGGCTCACATATTACCTAGTATGTGACCCTGGGTGATTACAAAGTCAGGCTGTGGGCCAGTTGCTGTTGTTTCTGCAATTTAAGTGTCATTAGGGACTAGGTAGGAGATGGGAACACAGGTGTTTCTCCCAGCACTGGTGGTGTCCCTGTAATAATGCTTGCAGGGGCCACCATTCATGTAGATGTCTGAGTCTGTAGGCCCTCAGATGGCCTATAAGCAGTAACTGAGCATCTGCTAAGAAAGAGCTATAGCCACCGCAATAAGTGTCAGCCAGAACTTCCCAGTGATGTGTGTTTATGGGGTCTAGAATATGCAGTTTAATGACAATTATATTATCATCCTTCCAGACCATAAGATGCCTGAGCAGCCTCTCATTAAAACCAGGGAATTGCCAGTCCTCCACACTCCTCAGAGTTAGCACAGCTTTGGGCTGTGTTTGAATGGCACCCAAATGCCTCATGGGGAAGCTTTTAACCACCATGGCTGGGTTAATGGCAAATAACTTGGGAAGGTGTGATATGAGGAACTGTGAGAAGGCTTTAGTGAAAGTAAAAGTTGTGGAAATGATGCACAGTTTTTTTTGATGTCAACAAAACAAATTACTTTCAGCAAGGATTTATATTCTCTCAATTCTTAGAAGTTTTGACTGCCAAGGCCTGTGGAATGGAGCCAGTGAAGCTCACCAAGTAGTACACCTAAAGAAAAAGAAAATGTGATGAAACCTTGGCACCTTAAAACCATTCCTTTTCTTTTTCTTTTTTTTTTTTCTCCTTGTTCTCTTATAAGCTGATGTATGAACAAGAAATGAGGTCTGTCAATTTGTATATAATACACTGTCTCAACTCTTAACAGTGTTCCAGTAAGTAATATCACTTTTGGCTTAAGTAGTGAAACTCCTGCAAGAGAAAAGTATTAGAAATCTTTACTTAATATTAAAAATCAGCCTCAACTACAATCTATATCCAGACTGTAGTTTTAAAGGGTATTTCAGAATTTGAACTCAAATCCAGCTCTTGGATTTTAATTAAGCAGAGATGCTGCAATGTCATCTCTACTTGGTAGCTTGGTCTCATCTTTATGTACAATTTAATCTCCAGCCTTCAGCTGGTGAATCAAACTTCCAAGAGCCTAGCCAAGTGGGCTTGATGCAAGCACATCACTATAGCTCTATGGTCACAAGTGGGCTTGTATCAAAATAAATCCCCAGATCCTGCAGAGCTGAGACTACGTGTTCAGTCACAAAGTGCACCATTGCAAGGTGTCACCATTCCCAGCTGAAGACTTCTGCAGAGTTTGTGATGCTTGATGATGGATCTGTGTTGATACTGATAGTTGCAGTCAGCTTCAAGGACCAGACGTTGATAGTTGAAAAGAGCCAGAAGACAGAAGCTATCTCCCATCGAATGATGCTGACTGTGTGGTTGGAGCTTCTCAAATCACTTTTCCAAGACACTCCTGACGTCAGCTTCAGGGTCCTTAAGTTGTCCTCTATCACCCTGCAGTAGCAAACTGAACCTGTGACTAGAAGCTTTTCTGAAGTTCAGGGTTTTGCAGTGGTACAATGTGGGTACCAAACTCCTGCCCATCAGCACAACCCTGTAACACTAGAGAATTTTAGAAAAGATTTGGGGTTTTTTGCTTGTTTTGGGTTTGCTTGATTGTTTATTTCTATGAAGCATTATGGAGAGGGATAAATCAGATTTATAAGAGATGGGTCTGGCCCAGAGTTTGAAGTTTTGTGTACAGGAGAGTTAAGTTGGTTGTTCTTGGCATTATAGAAAAGACCTTCCTAAATAGACTGTGACATCATTTTCAGCTTTGCAGGGATCATTTCAGAGACCCTTCAGTGCATTTTGATTTTCCTCCAACTGTGAAGAGTGTAAAGGCCATTCCCAGGTTTTCTGATGGCCTGAGTCTCAGTCATGACATGGTATCACCAGCACATGTTGCTCGTAGACTTTTACCAATGGGAGACAAGTGATGAAATTTCATTTATTCTTCCATTGCAGTCAAGGAGTTTGTGCAGCTTCTGTTAAGTGTAGCTCAGAGTGAAATGTTTGGGCTGGCAAAGGTGGGAATTCTCTAATGGAAAAGAGGGACATAGATCATGTTAGCTCAAATAAGATTTGCCTTATCCATGGTAAGCAGAAATGAGAATTGTATTTTACCTTATAAACCACATTCTTTTGGGCTGTCTATTCTATACTATAACTTCAGGAAGACTGAAGCACTTCTTTTATCACCTTTAGAGCTTCCTAGGAACTTAGGTCTGTATTAGAGATCATCCATAAAACCCTGCAACATTTTTCTTCTTCCAGAGTCCAAATGGTGCAATTGAAGGTTTTTTTTTCCTTTATGAATTCTGAAATGACTTTAGTGGTGAATATTGCATTAAATTTATATATATATATATATAAAAAAGATCATTCTATATAAATATATTGGAAATGTAATTAAAACGAAGGAATTGCCTAAGTAGAATCCTGCACATCTGTGAAACTTGGGCTGATGCATGGAACTGTGTTCTCCTGCAACGTCTGTAGCAATAACAGTGTGAGATCAAGTGGCTTTTTGCCCACAGAGGAGAAGCTAATGAGTTCTGGATAATCTGCGGTAGGCAGAAGGCCTGAATGTGCCTTCCTGAGCCAGATCACATCCTGAGAGAAAAGGGATGAGATCAGGGCAGAGTTGAGTGCAAGGACTGATTTAACTTTCCACCACGAGCTTCTCCCCAGTCCTTGAAAATGCAAACAATCTACTAGGGCATATATTGCCTTTCAGGCATGCCCAGGTTTTGCAGTTGTCCCTTTTGCTTCTCTCTGTCTCCAGGAAAAAGAAAAATAAATCAAAAAATCTAGGTGTGGGGGAGAAGCTGTAGCTGATCCCACTTTGGTGGCTCCCAATCCCAATGTAAAGGCTTGGTGATAATTAGTGGTGCTCCAAGCAAGGAATGCAAAGCTTGCCACTGAGGTTGACTGGGGATGGAGCAGGTCTTTAACAGCCCAGGAAAAGAAGGATGGTAGGAGGCAAGTGCTTCTTGAGGGCTCCATGCAGCAGCCCAGACTTTAGATCTTGTTCTTGTAGGCACTGGTCTTCTCTGAAATACTATTTGCTGCCAGGTCAAGGGAAGGGCTGGAAGTCAAACACTGTGAAAAGGACTGTCCCCATCCCATTGGCCCTGGTTTGTGATTACTTATTTTGCTAGCTCTAATGGATTGTATGTTTTGTTAAGCTTTGTTCTTTGTGTGGACTTGCCTGCCTTTGTGCCTTATTGCTTTAAAAAAAAAAAAATAAGAAAAGAAAAAACCCAACAGCTACAAAAGAGATGTTTTGCCAGGTCTCAGCCATGAGATTAAACTGGAGTTTTTATAAAAACAGACCTGTGCCTTTGTGATGCTTTGAAACATTTCCCTGGATTTGGTTTATGAATGCAGTGCAAATGCATTTGTCTTCCTCTGACACGGAGTTTGAGCCCTTCTTTTATTGTTGTTTCAGTGACTAGAGCACTAAGCTGTGTTGTTCTGGGTTTTGACTATGGGGATAAGGGTTTGAGTCTGATCACACACTTCTCTGACTGGAGGTGATGATGGCTGCAGCTTCTCGGCAGCTCTGAAAATGAAGCAAGGGCTTGGAGACTTCTGTAGAATTACCATTATCTGAAATGTTTTAACATTTCCAAGGGTAAAATCAATCTTTTTTTCTTACCATTTTTAGTTGTCCCAGGCTGAAGTTTCAGTGATACACAATCATGTCCTCCCATTTAGCACATCTCCTGCTGAATTCTGCGTTGCCTGTGATAATGTAGAGCAATGCAGAGCAGAATACAGAAATACTTTGGGATCCCAGTGCTTGTCTAGAAGGAAGCCAAACTGGAACAAGAGAAGTTGTTATGAAGCTTTTGGTACATTGCGCATGCACTTCTGCTGACTTGTAAAGGACAAGAACTTAAATAAGTTTCCTGGTTCTCTGGATTCTTGCAGTGCCCTCATTGATCCAATCTCTGAGCTGTAGCATAGAAGTGAAATTATCAGTACCTGTCTGTTACTCTACCCTGGGGGGCGGAAAAAAGAGAGAGGAGTTCTTGTGGTTGTGGTCTCAGTGGGCATATTTGCAGTTCAGCCTGCTCTTTATTCTCCCTAAAAATCAGATGAATCATTAAAGGGAATATTTTTTCCCCTACTCAACAGCTGAATTCATGGCTTGCTTCTCTTTCCTACCTCCTTCATTACTTTAGTTTCCTTTAAGGAAAATGCCTGGATTGTGCTTCCTGCTTCTCATGGCAACTGACACGAAAAGTGGGAGAGAAAACCATGCCTGCTGACCTCTGTAACTGCCAATTATTACTGCTGTTCAAGAAACAGTATTTTTGTATTCTTTCTGCCAAAGAGTAGCAATGCCTTGGCCATAAAACAAGAGGAGATCTCAAACTGCCCTCAAGCATTCCCGTGGTTATGAAAATCAAGCAAAAGGCATACTGCAGACCTAGTTATGCTCCACTCAGCACTGTGCCCTAAATTAGGGTGCATAAACATGTGGAAGTGCTTGAACACAATTTCAACTAATTCCTTTTGCCTGCTTTCTCACCACTAGGAGTTTGGAAGTCTGACTCAGGACAAACAACCATGTAAGTTGTATCGGAAGCACCAGCTATAGCAGCTTGGAAACTTTCAGCTAAGGTAAAACCAGGACTAAGCAATTTCCCAAACTGGCTGTAAACTAGGAAACAACCTAAACCAGTGCCAAAGAGCACTTGATACCAGTGTCTCATACATCCTCTTTGTAACAACAGCAAAAAGAACAGGATGATAATGGCCAAGATGGAGAAGAACAGTGAGATCTCTAAGTTAATTTTCTGTCTGAGCAGGAGAAGCTTTTCAAAGAACACATCTCACTGCGAAGGTAGAAGAGAGATGCAAAAAGACTAGACTGGTTATTTTCAAGGATTATTTGAATTACCTGGAGTTTATCTTCTCCAGCCTCTGTGCCACAGTACCTTGCTAAATGTGAGCATTGCCTCAGCAAAAAGAGAGGGAAGGTTTTCAGTTCTGCATTCACCCACAGTCAATAACAGCGCTGAGTAGCTAAAGCAGCTCACTGCTCATCACTTAGCTCTGCAAGAGAGCTATCTCAACTAGTGAGTGGCCAAGAACTGCAGATGACCTTGCCTACACTGGAATTTCAGTGTGTGTGCAAGATAACACGTTCAGAAACACCCTTACCTTTTTTTTTCAAGATAGACCCTCAGAAGTCATGCTCAACTCATGCAGCAGGATCTCCTACAGACAGATGCCTGAGATTACAGGGAGAGTTCTTGCAGGAGGTTCCCAGCATACCACATGTTGCAGAGGCTTACCCCAGTTGCCAAAAAGGGCAGGGCTGCTAAGGCAGGGGAGAAGGAGCTTCATTTATGAGCTAGTTTTAGGTCATGCTTGGTCCCAATAAATATTTGCTTGGAACAAGGCCCTGTTGTAAGGAATGTGGAAAAACTAAGATGCCAGGGCAGGGAGCAGGATGGTGAATAAATCATCCCAGTCAGAGGATACTGAACACCATTGATGGCCTAGTTGCTGCTTTTTGCAGTGAAGTGAGTAGCCAGATGCAAGCATAGCACATAGAGGACATTATATGTTGTGTATGAACCAGCAAGGTAAGGAGAAAGAGGGCCTGAGAGAGTCTGTGCAAAGAAATCTCATGCAGAAAAAGTAGTAGTAAGGAGAAAGGAGTAGGAAGGTCTGTTGGAAAAATGGAGGCAAGGCACAAACTACACAAAGGCAAGCCAACATTGCCCCATTGCCTGAAGGAACAGAGACCTTCAGTACTGCCAGCCACAAACACTCAACAGTCTGAAGGACATCAGGTTATGTTTGTGTGTGTATGGGAGGGGAGCAGCTGCAGATTTGGGATTCTTGCGGGTTCGGAGGCCATGCTGCTCTGTCAAGTGTGAACAGAGCAGACTTCTCAGTGAGACTCTGATTTCTGAGAACTAGGAATATTACAAGAAGTTAATAATCTAAAATTACAGTTGGTAACTCCATGGGAGAATTGAAACATGCTTTTTGTTTTGCCAGGAGAGAACTGTAAATATTCACACCTACAGAGAAGAAATAGAGCAAATCTGCAAACAAACCACATAGCTTCCACCTGGAGAATTTGTTTCTTCAACCTTCGTCCAGCAGTTTTCATGCACATACACATATTGCCTGCTCTGGAGACCATGTACATCCATACATTCAGGCAGCAATCCAAAGAGCTGAGAATGACCAGGGGTTTTTTACAAGCCTCAGCCAACATGTAAACTAGTTCACCACCATTCCTGCCACGAGCTCCATCCCTTCCTCACCCTTCCCTGGCACCCCAGGTAAGGAATTGCAGAGATTGCAATCAAACTTCAGAAGCTGCAAAACCAGAAAAAGCTGTGCAGAACTTTTTATAAGCCTGCTCAACATGGTTCTGCCATCAATCCAGTCTTTTTCTTCCTCCTCAGTTCAGAGGGATAAAGCTGGGGTTTTCTGGTTGCAATGTGGCATGCTTTGCCCTTCTGCATAGATCCACCAGCTTTTATCTTTTTAAAACATAAATCATGAAGTACAATCTGAGGGCAAAGCTTAAGAAGCAGAAAGTAAATTTGAAAAAGCCAAAATTAATTGGTTTAAGCTGCCTTTTATGCAATAGGTCAGTGGTATCATTTGCAACAGGTTGGATGGAGTAGGTTATACTGCAATGGTCCATTCAAAGTAGTCTCAGTTCCTCTTCTCCTGTCAAGTCCTGCAGCATTTCCTCCACACTGAGCACAATACTAGAATCATACCACATTTAGATGGAGCAGGAAGGAAGAAACCTCTGGGTCTAAAGCAAAAGACCCAAGAAGGAAAACAGTATTTGAAATTACCTTCTCCTGTGGTCCTGAAGTTTTCTCCAGGCCATGTCTTCAGCTACATCCATATGCAGAGGGCCTTCCTAATATCTAGAAAGTTTCACAGCCAGTTATTTTACTCATTTGCAGAGATACTTGAGTTTCAGAAATAATTCAAGTAAGAGACCTTTACAGAGGAGTGCAGCTATCCATGACTGAAGTTGTTGGAGGGGTTTGGCAGAGCAAGGACAGAGACTGTGTGACTGCGTTGTCCTTCCTCTCCCATTTCTCTCCTCTCTGCTGTTGTAGTTGGCAGTGACCTGTGGTTCATCAGAAGTAGCAGAGAATCCAGTCTTTGCTATTGCTGCCTAACTTAGGCAGACACTGATTCTGTTTGGATTTAGGTATTGTATCTTTCAGCAACATACGCACACACAGAAAAAACCTTAACACAAAACTTCCCCCTCATTTCAGAAACAAACACATGGAGCACTGATAGGCGTGGTCCATCCATATGGTCTATCCATACTTTGGGCCTAAAAAAACCCCCCAAAACCCAAAATCTGCTGAAGACTGATTTCCTTACAGAAATCGCTGAGAGGCCAGGGTCTCCAAGGCAGTCACCACCCCACTGAACCAGTAGAGTGGTTGTTCTATGGGGATTTTCCAATTTGAAGGCACAGAGATACAGAAAAACTCTTCTATGCTGAAGGGACCTGTTTCTTCCTCAAGGTATTCACCCTCATAGCTGCCTCTTTCTCTCTTCCAGCATCCTAGCAAGGGACAATTCAACTACAGAGTTCCTCTAGCACCGTGCATCATGATGTTTTCCTCCCGATCTTCAGGATGGGGTTACAGGACTTGCCTTTGCACTGCCCCAGATACCAACCTTTAGCTTTTCCCCTTCCCAAACACACAATCTTGAACAAGGTAAAAGTTTCACTTCCACTTCTTTTTAATTAGTGTTTTGGAATATACAAAACCAAAGAATCAAGGCAGCTGGCAAGTGTCAGGACCTGAACCAGTACACTTTAGGAAGAGACTTCACCTTAAAATGCTCTATGCAGGAGCATACTTCACACAACATGTAACTACTTAAGTGTTCACTAGGAAAGACACCAGATCAGCCTGGGCCAAAGTAAACAGCCACTACTGGACTAGGTGAGAACCATAACAGTTGATGCAAGTACTGGATTTGGTTTATTTAGTTCCTTGCTTGCATTTATCACAAGAGTTACTCGTTGCCATTATTTGCTTTTTGTCCTATATCATCCACGGGTGTGGAAGGGGAAGTACCCAGGGGACATGACCATATACATGCAGGTACCTGAAACAAGAAGTATTGTAATCTAGGGGTGTGAGACAGCCACTTTGACAAAGCCAACTACAGCACAGGACGCCTCATAGTCTGCACAAATTCTATCCCATAGAAGTATGAAATATTGTGTGAAGTACATGACAACCTTTTGAAGGAGTCACTTGCTAGCAAGTGGAGCTTTTCCTGGACTGGCAATTCTGAAGGGAGGATCACGTGCAGTAGTTTCATCAGTGACAGGAGGTAGGCTTAAATATAGGCAGCATATTGCTGAGGAGTCAACTAGCCTTTTATTGGGCTTGGCTAGCAACAGACTTTTTATCTGTGACATGTCTTTATTTCTGACACACTTAAATTCCTAGAGAATTTACCTTGTTCTAAGGCAAGGAGTGACAGACACCAGGAACAGAATTTGAATGATAAAAAATATGAGAGGTCTGCAGTCTTCTCCCTTGCAGCATCTGCCTTTATTAGTCAAAGGACCACTTATTGGTCATAAGTTCTGCTCACATAGCCCTTGCTGGAGTTTTTAGTATTAAAGTTTACACTCAACCTAGTTTTAGAGAGAGATTTTTCTGGAGAGAGCATATATGGACATTTTCCTTTCTGATGTCATCACAGAACAAACTAGAAGAGTTCTTCTGATATGCTCGAGGGATTTCTTGCAAAGATTGTGCCTCAGCCAGGAGGCATAAAGGCTGCAAAACAAGGGGCAAAGAAGGGACAAGAAGATTCTTTCCTGGAGTCACTAGGTCTGTGTGTCAGATTTTTGGAGGAGCAGAAGTATGTGTGGGAGAGGTAGTGGGAAAACTTCAAATTCTCCGTGGTACAAGGATAATGGAGCAGGAGACGAACAAATGCAGTTTCACACGGTGCTTTGCGACAGCGCTGAGGACATCAGGCCTTCAGTATTCCATTCTGCTCCAGTAGAACATGGTACCAAGGAGGACACAGAACTGAAACGACAAGACTGTTAAGTTTCTGTCTTCCCCTTTTCCTTCTCCCTACCTCACCCCAAGCCCCATTTAGTCCTGATGGTAGAGGAGAGCAACAAAAATTCTTGATAAGCAAAGTCTGCTCAGACAGAGGAAGCGTAAAGCTTTTTATCTGCACAGAAGGTTCAGAGTGAAGAAAGAAGACACGTGCAGCTCTGACTATTTGACTGGGTCACTCAGCTCGCTTGAGGGGGACTACCTGTTGTGAAACTGTGGAACCCTGAGTACTTCAAACACTCATACAAAGTCTTTGAACTGGCAACTGAATGATCTGTCACGGTTACTATGTTGCATTGCTGAGATAGCAGCAGGGCACAGGAGTCTGCAAGGCTATCAAGCTCCAAGCCTGTAGAAGCTAGAACGGAGGGGAACTTGTCAATGTAGCCCTATTAGGGGAACTGGCTACAGGTGGATGGGTGACGAATTAATAACTATAATCAAGAGACATTTTAAATGCCTCAGTCCTGTCATCGACCTCCACCCAACTGGGTGTGGAATAGCAAGAAAAGAGAAGAAGAAATAAAAGCAAACATTAAGTACTCACAGTCCAGCAAAGGATGGCAAAACCGAACCAGGCAACACCCCAGGCATGTGTGTTCATTGGCCCAGAGATAACATCATAACAACCCTGTCAGACAAATGTGAATGAATCAACACCAGCTTTGCGCTTGTACTGCAAGGTGACAACTTAGCCACTTCTGAGAGAGGCTGGGGTGGCATGCTCTTCTGTTGCAATTTAGGTAGCTCACAGGGTGTAGACAACGCAGAGCTAGGCTGCTTATTGAAAACTTGTAAATGGCCTACCTGTTTCTAGCTCCAAATACAAAGTAGACCTATCTCAGACACTTCAAGGACAACTTCCTGTGCCATCCACTTGCCAAGTATACATGTATAACCAAACACAGCCAACACAGAGCTGACCTCCAGAATCAAGAAACTGCAGGCAAATTTGGAAGCTTAAATGACTACTCAAAATACTTGCTAGTGCAAAAGTTGATGCTTGTGACCCAGCAATGTGTTTGAATATGACAAGCTGGTCTACTGAGAAGTTCTACCTCGAGAAGAACTGCCAACTTCCATGGGTTCAGGGGCTGGACTCGATGATCCTATTGGGTCCCTTCCAGCTCTGACAACAGTATGATAGTATAGTAGTATGATATTGCATGTACTCGTCTTTGGGCTAAGTTTAATTTAGCTACTGTCCATCTACACGTTGGAGATGTAATTTCTTACTGGCGGCATTGGGAGAGTTTTCTTAATAGATCTCTCTCAACCAGGAAAGCTTTTAATAAAATCTATCCTCTGTTAGGAACATGGCCAGAACCCTAAAGGCATTGCTTCTTCTGCAGACATCTTTTGAAAGCCCATAGCTTACAGTGGAGGAGGAAGGCTACTCCTGTTTCCTTCCCTTCTTGCAAGATTCAACAGATACTAACTGGAGAAAGCAGAGAAGATCTTACATTTCTGTTGTAGTAGCCAGGGACTCCAAGCTTGCAGCCATCAAGGTTGACAGGAGACCCTTGGGCATCCATGGTGCAGCAATTGCGTGGCCAAGGGTAGTCAGCGTCGCTGTGAGAGACGCGGAAGGCAGACATGTACTCCTGCCAGTCGGACGGACCCTGCACCCCGCAGCACTGCTTCTGTGGGGCAAGAGAAGGGAATGGTCTTTATGGACCCAGGTCCCAGCCTTCCACAAAGCTGGACCCTGTACATGGCTGGTTAGCCATTAACCACAGATTTATGGGAGAGATTTTTAAAGTGCTTGCCTTTGACTGTCTGCCATCTGATAAACAAGCAAAATGGGGAGTGAGACATGACTTTCTCTAAGGTTCAAGGCAGATGCCTTCCTTTTTATTACTGAGCAACCTCAAGGAGGACTTGGAATTCCAGGGCTGCAGAGTATTTAGTAATTAGTGAGAGTTTTCAGTGTTATTATTACCTGAACCATGAGTTTATCCCATGTCTCTGTGACCACTTCAGTCATCCGTTTGTCATTATTATTGTCTGTCTCTGACTTCTGATACCTCTCCAGCATTTGCTTCAGGAAGAGATTTGGAGTGAGCTACAGGGAAAACAGAGAAGAATGCAGAAACTATGTAATAAGTGGTCATGTAAAGTAAATATATGGTTATTTGGTGTGGGGTTGTTTGCTTGTTTCAGAGTCCTGCTAGAGAACAGGAATGCTGCTTTTCCCCCAGTTTTACGCATAGGAGAATAAAGGGCAGGGTTTGATGAGCAAGAGCAAGGAAACCATCTTTGAATGATATGCTCAAAGAAATCTTGAACACAACTCTTAAATAGGGTCTCCCAGCTCTCAGCTCATAGGAGATGTGCAGAAGCTCTGGGTTACATTGGACATGTTTCTCTGAACTAAAGCACCGCAAGTAATTTCCCTCCCTACCAATATCTCCAGTAACCCATGTAATCTTTCCCTCACTAGTTACATTGCCTGGGGCAAGGCAGAAGTTTTGTCTTCTGCATGTATAATAGATTAATCAGGCTGTAGATGAAAGACTAAACACTGTATTGATGATTCAGCTAATCCATGTTATTATTTCCTTAACTACAAGGTTGTAAATATTTAAAAATGTTAAAAATAACGAAACTCTGTCAAAAAGAACAAAGTCATTTTCTTGATTAGAAGAATGATGTTGGAGACTCCTTGTGGGGCCTTATCCTAACTCAGGAGTAGTACTTTGAATTTACACAGTACCACCAGACAGGCCATTTACTACACTGAGCAGGACCACTGTGCCATAAAACTGCAAAGGTTCCCAGCATGGTTCCAAGAACACATGAGGAAAGAAATACTCACAAAGTCTCGATGAGTTGCTGCTGTGATGCAAGAAGCCATTTCAAATGCATAAGTGATCAGCATCAGAATAATATACTGTGGGAGACAGACAGCAGAGTTAGCTCTTGAAGAAACAGTTCAACAGCTCATTCAAGACTAAGCCTGAAACCCTGTTCAAGGCAAGAAAGTCAGGCTATCCTAGTCTCCTCAGTCCTCTCCATGCCCCTGGACATTCACAAAGCCCTTCCCCATATTTGTTTCTGTTCGCAGTCTGCTTTCTTGAAGGAGTGTCACTGGAATTGTTGTCCATCTCACAGATAAGATTTCACCAGAACCTCGTGACATTAATACCACTCTGCCTCTATGGCAGAATGTCTGATATGTCCTAGAATAATGTTTTTCCTTTTCTCTGCTTCATCTTATTGGCAACTTATGCTAGTGCAATGTCTCCTCCTTCCATTTCCACTTCTCAGCTATAAGCTTTTCAGCAAGAAGCTGTTTACCCACAGCAGAAGAATTTGTGCTTTGGAGAAACAGAAAGTGAACTTTGGGATGTTGTCCAGGTTCTCCTGATTTTACACTGTCAGATTTCCTCAGCACTCCTACTTTGTGTGCAAAGATCCTTCATGAAAACTAATCCTGAGGATCCCCTCTCACAGTCTGTTTCACTGTTACTCTTCCCTTCTCAGTACTACCCCTTTAACCTTTCCCATACTCCCTTTGGCATTCTCATGTCTCTAATTCTTCTCCCACCTTTGATAATGTTATTTGCAGATTCAAGGCATTTGTTTCCTTACCCCAGCTTCTGCCTCTTGTACCCTCTCTTATCTCCTATACCACAGCCTTGGGTTTCAGCCAAGACAACAAAATTCAGAGTTCAGGGAATTCTCTTCCCTCAGCTGTTTGCTGGCAAATTCCTTAGCACAAGAGTTCAAATCTCTAAGTATCCCTTGTCTAAAACAGACACACTGCCATTCTACATCAATCCAAGAGAGAGCCAATTCCAGAGTTTCCAACTTTACCCTTTGTTAATCCAAGCACCAATTAAGTTTCGCCATTGTCAGCCTAAAGGACTAAGTAAGAAATTGTACAGACATTTGTTCACATCTTAACATTGTCCTTGGTTTATCCAAAGCTTTCTGTCCCCACCCCTGTAATTTCTGCCTGTCTGCTGATGTCTGATGTTCTCAATTGCACTCATATTTGCTATACTAACATACTAATGTCTTGTACAGAAGTAATGACTTATCAGCTCTAAACTCAATAGTATATGACAGCTGAAAGGCAGCAAGGGGTGGGGAGAAACAATAATCTAAACCACATCCTAGCTACATCTGATTGCACAAGTCTTTCTGTTTTGCTTCAGGGCAAGGGCAAGGTCAAGACAGTCAGCTTAGACCTCCATTGTGGCTATCACCATTAATTCCCTCAGCCTGACTCAGGAGCTTCTCATGCATGTATCCTCACAGAATTCACCTTGTGGGACACCACAGCCATGATCAAGAAGAGCCTTTGGCTTTTAATAAGAGCTGTGTTTTTTCTCAGTGGCTGATTACCAAGGTGAGCAGGTAAACTAAGGCAGCATTTTTAAAGTTTGGCAGCAATAGGTAGGCAAACTTACCACCAGCAGCAAGGTCCTGTTGGATTTAATGACTCCAATGATACCAAGGATAGACAGAGCAAAGAGTGCAAACCCAACAAAGATGCCAATCCAGGCAGCTGCATAGATGTCATCATTTTCTGTGGCTTCCAGCAGAGGGTAGAGACCATGGGGATCAGACACAAAGAAGATGCACTCTGCTGTCAGGGCAATGCCACACATCTGAGAAGTGCAAGTTTGGGAAATCCATTAGATTAAGCTTCCCCAAAGAAACAGCAGAGATAGGAAAAGATAGAGACCACTTTCATCCAGCTTCTTGCCAAACAGGAGCTACTCAACTCCTCCTCTGCTCAACTCTACAATCTCTTGTATTGTGCCTTCACAGAAGAACTGAAGGCAAAACTCACTCTGCCTAGACCTGAGGTCAGGATTCGAAGATGTTAAGAAAGAATTAGCAGAACCTTTCCCACCACTATGTGGAGTGAGGTTGCTGGAGAGATGTTGGTCAGTAGAAAGGGCCCTTCCCAACCTCATGGTGGTCTTGTGGATCAGCCCCAGTTGTCCCTTGCTGTCCCCTCCCCACTCAAACGATCAGCTAGCACAGCTTTCCTTTGCCCCTCCTCTCATGCTTTCCTGATCTATTTATATGTAGCCTTCATACATGCAGAGGGATTTCATGCTTGGGAACTGCTGCTTTAAGAAGTGTCATAATGGAAGGAAGCCTCCACCAATACTTGCCCTACTTCACTTACCCCAATGACCACATTCCCAAAGACTAATAGACCTTGCAAGATGTGTATGCAGTCATCACTTTTTGCCATCTTTAATTCTTCATGCAACCTGGGAAAACCAGTTTTGAGTTAGATCAGCACAATAGGCTTCCTTCAGAAATAGGAATTATTCCTGAGAAGGATAGACAGACCCTGGCAGCCTGTCTGTGTGCCTCCCACCCCTTGCTTCATAGTAGCTTAATCAGAGAAACTTCCTCAGGTGTGAACCTGGTGACTCAAACATTCCCTGATACTTGAGCTACAGAAGTTTGGGACCACTCTGGGGGCAGCTAATGTTTTCAGATCCCTTTTGGATAGGGTTTTTATCATCACAATAATACCTATGCAAACCTCAGCTCATGGTGTTATATTTCCACCTGGCTAGAAACATCAGCTACATCTGGATGCACAGCTGTCCTGGTTTGGGCTAGAACAGAACTAATTCTGTTCAATGATTTTACTTTTTAGCTAAAGCTCTAAGTACCTGCACTTTCTCACAGGCATTGCCTGCTTCTAGCAGTGATAAGACCTCATGTTTAGAGTTAATACAAAGGGTTGGTGTGCAGAAAAAGGTCATTGCTAAATCTTGTGTCCCATGTTGGGGGAAGCGGAGTAAAAGGCTGCACCTTCAGGGAGGAGCAGACAGGACAGGTGGCCCTAAACTGACCAACTAGGGATTCCTTTCCATATATGTCACATTCAAAATAAACTGAGGGATCACAAGGGTCAGGCTCTCTTCTTCAATGACCAGTATCTGAGGATGACTCTGTTTGTTCTGTCTTTGACCCTGATCCATGAGTTCCTGAATCCAGTTCAAGGATCCAGCCCCTGAATCTGTTTCCTGTCTGCTGTTGAGTCCACTCTGGGATTTCTGATGCAGCATCAGTGGTGATGGTGATGGAGTTGCCACCAGAGAGCCTGGAGTCAATATTGACTTTGTACATCTTTCACTTTATTGTTATTTTCATTGAAGTAGTTTTAGTTTTCTTTTCCAAACCACAACTGTCTCTTCCTTATTCCCTTTTTATTCCCTGCTGGGGAAGAGAGTGTAATAGAGAGCATTCTATCTATCACTTGTTTAGTGGCTGGTCCACCCCTAACCCTTGACAACAGGGGACAAGTTCAGTGCCCTTAGCCTCCTCCTCTTCCAAAGGAGCGAGCTTTACCCCAGGGTATACTACCCAACCTGCTGGCTGTTTCCTTCTGGCAAGCAGTACCATGGGACCAAAGCTGTAACCATGGTGCTTTAGCTGTGTCCCACACGTATGCCTATGGTGCACAGCTTGGTAACACCTTGCTAAGGGTAGCCCCATCTCCCACTCATGTGGAGAACTGGAACTGGGCCCCCTGTTCCTGGTCAGGTGTGAGGGAGGGAGCAGCTCAGGCTGCAGCTGTCTCATGGGAGCCAGGCCAAGTAGCTTTCCCACTAAATTCCTGAGAGCAATATATCCTGTAGGCTCAGGCCAGGTGCCCTGTGTTGAATTCATCCTCTTCCAGAGAGAGCAGCATAAAGACATTAGTTAGAGGTGTGAGACTGCTTAGAGAAACAAGCCCAGATGCTAGCACCAATGAAACCTTTCTTTCAAAGAGATGAAGAGCATCTGTGCCTGGGGCAGGAAAAAAACCACCACCCCAAGACAGCTGCATCTCCTGAGTGGTTAAGAAGATACAAGCCATAGAAGAAAGGCTTAAGAGGGCCCAACATGAGCAGACAACAGGGGAAGTAGTTTGAATATTGCTCTTTTGCCAGAGTACCTGCAGTAGTGCCTTCTCTTGCTGGGGTTAGTGATTCTGGGGTTCTTCAAAGAAACTGCTGGAAAACAAGGACAGACACAACTGTCAATGAAGGGGAGTTTCCTGAGGAACAGAACATTGAGGGACTTCTTTAATGATGCCACCTCTAGCCTCCTCAGCAGCTGCCCTCTTAGGGCAGGCAAGACCTCCAACAGTGACAGAGGAAAAAACAGAATTTCCTACTACCCTTTCTTTAGTGGTTTGAGGGTTAGGGATGGAGAGATCTCCAGTGCTCTCACCATTATACCAGCAGAAGAGCACATAAGTGTTTTTCCATGATACCACAAGTGAGGATAGCCATTGTTTCCAAGGTAAGAAGCTATTTTTATTCCTAGTCAGGTGGTTGGAGGCCAGCCTAGTACACCTGAAGCTGTATGGCCCTGTTCTTGAAAAAGGCAGGCTCAGGAGTTTAACCTGAAGCTTTGTCCCTGACAAACTTGTTGAGCAGCCAGCATGCCCAGGGACCATATAAAACTGCCTCAAGTCAGATCTGTGCCTGAGCAATGTTTGGTCACATATAAGATCATAGGATTGTCAGAGTTGGAAGGGACCTCAAAGATCATACAGTTCTAACCCCCCTGCCTGGCAGGGACACCATCCACTAGATCAGTCTGCATTGCAACTGTGCAAAGCCTGCCAAACTTGAGACAGACATTGGTCCTCTACTCATCTGAAAACTGTAGAAACCACTGCCTGGCTCATGGGTCTTTGTGCTGCAAACTGCAGAAATTTCAGAAAGCCTTTAATTATTGCCAGCTAAGAGACATCACAAATTGGAGAGCAGACCAAATAACAAGGAAAGCTCCCCTGCTCAAACACAAGTGTGTGAACTCTGACTACTACATGGAAAAACAGGTCTGCTCCAGCTGCCATGTAGATGGCAGGGTTGACTGTGTTGTGTGGCTAGCATGGCAGATGACACTAAGCCTGATTAACAAAGTCCTTAACATTGCAGGAACCTCTTTCTCTCTTACAGACCTTCCTTCAGTGTAATGACAGCATTCAACACTTTGTACATGGGCTGTCCACACAGCCCATGTGCTTGATTCTCCACAAGCTGCCTTTCTTCTCCCTGGCAGGCATGAACCGGCTCATTCTTGACTCTCCTTGGGCAGGTACTACTGCAGCCTGAGAAAGCCAGCACCTTCTCCTGGGGCAAGCCCATCTCCTAGGCTATTATAGTGGTCACCACTACACAAATATCAGATGGAATTTGGCAAGCTTCTACGCAACCTAAGGCTCTCCAGTACCTGACTTAAGACCAAAGGAATTGTAGGGTGGGGGAGAAGTGGAGAAACTGGGAATAGGAAAAGACAAAGGAGAGCCTTTACTGTAGATCTGAAAATGAACAATGTAATGATGTTGCCATATTAGTACGAATCCTCCCTCTGCCTCCAAAAAATCATCACCAAGAGGGACAGTTTCTTGGTGCTCACTTCATTCACTCCTCGCCTGTCACTTTCTCTGTTGCAGACACTGTAGCATTAGCATCACAAATGAGACACTGGCCATGATGGCATCTAAGCAGCTGAAGAACTGACCCTCCAAAATGTCCAGGAGAAGAAACCATAGAAGATCCAGGGTTTTCCACCTCCTGCCTGCTCCTCACACCTCCGAGGTAAGCTGTGTTAAACAAGAGCAGCTTGCCCAGCCCTTGACGCAGGTGCATGAATATAGAGTCATGAGATAAACCTTTGCCAGCTTGCCTGAGGCAAGCTGCCTGCAGGTATGACTCACAATCACCCTCGGGTGTGACACTGGTAGTTGGTCCTCCTTTCAGCTCTCACAGGCACTAGCAGCTCCTGCCTGAGGGCATAAGACAGTTTGGGGGTAGAGAAACCTTCCTAGTAGGTTGGTCAAGATTACTTTTAGGACCCAAGTACAGTTTCCTGGGGCTTCAGAAAACCTCCTGAGGAAACTGGAGCTTCAGCTGCAACCATTATCCAAAATACCCACAAGAGAAGGTGGCCATGTCCTGGGATTTCAGCCTTGAGCTTGCCATAGGCCTGATGTTCCTTAGAACATCCTGGGCACCTTGCAATTTAGCAGTCCCAGTCTAGGTCCCAGGTATTCATCATCACTACCATAGCCTTTTCTCCATGTTCCAAGCATCTTTGAAAAGGTATCTGTTGCTCCCATTGTATCACAAAAACCTGTACCCCTACTGAGGCACATCTTCTTCCTCTTCCTTACACACTGGTCACAATCTAGATTGCAACTTCTCCCCTCACAGCCCCAAAACACCCCTGACACTAAAGGGGGTCCAGCAGAGCCCAAGGGCAGCAGTAGTCCTGCCTTCACCTGATACCCCACACGCTGCAGAAAGATCTGGTATTTCCATGCCCTTGGAGCTTACTTGAGTTCTCCACCCTTCCTTTACTCTCAGTGACTCTGTGAGACCTGCAACACAACTGTGGAACCCAAAAATGAAGCTCCTTTCTGCAAAGGCTGGCTTCTGCCCTTGTGTTTTACATGACAACCTCATGCAGGCTTTTGAAGGAAGCTGTGCTCACAGCAGTTCCTGGACCCAAGCAGGATTCTGTCTCTGTTGCACACCTCGCATAAATTGGGCAGGCTGACTTTTTGAAGCCTCTGCACTCTCCTCCTATAGATTTGGACAGCATTTCAGTAGCTTTACAGACATTTCAGCAGCTTAGCCTAGTCCTACTTCATCTCTAGCTAAAAAGCCAATGAGTAAGAATTGGTTTGGTATTGCCCTTTGCAGAGGCAGGTCACATTTTGATTGCCTTGTATTTTGTGCCAGTTGTTGTGGTGGAGTCACAGTACTGTGACCAAGGGATGTCCAAAAGCCCTTGCAAGGATAATTTGCTTCTACACCCTGCTCTTGGAGGTCATGAAGTGGGATGGCAAGGCTTCCAGAGGCTTCATCTCACTCCTTGCTACCTTCCTTTTCTTCAGCATCCTTGTGCAGGGCGTTGCATTCTCATCCCCTGGTGTAAGAAGGCAGAGACAAGGGACGCATTTGTTTTATTACTCATAGGTTTTCTATGCCTTGGCTGAAGGGCTCTGCAGCAGTCAAGCACAACTAAACAAACATAGCCATTCAACGGCAGAAACCTGGTCCTCTCAGGTGCAAAATCCCAAGCACCACACCTCCTGGCCCTCACATTTACCCAACCCCAGCTGGAGAGCATGTCTTAACAGGTAGGAGTGAGATGCCTGGGTTGGGGTGCTGAGGGAGGGAAGCCAGCGATGTGGAATATCTGCTGGATGTGCTGATGCTGTGGGAAACCTCTATAAGTCACAGACCTGCCCACACCTCGAGGGTCCTCCTTGAGGAGACAGCAATAATACTATATTTTTTCTTCTTTTCTTTTTTTTTTAAAGTTGGTTTTAGCAGAAATTTTAGCCCCTAGGTAGCTTAAAAAGAAAGCAGTTTCCAAGTGCTTGAGTTATCTTCAGATTTATGCAGTTTTTAAAGAGAATGCAGTTAAAAATGTTATTGATGAATCACTTGAACTCTAGTGTAAGAAGCCAAATGGTTTCCAAGTGTCAATTCATCATCCATTTACTTACTTTAAAGCAAACACCTTCAGCACACACAAACCGACATGCTCTTCCTGCCCTGCTGGACTTTCCCTATCACCTCACCTGCCTCAAAGTGCAGCTTCCTCTGGCAGAGAACAGCTTGTGTGCCAGGAATCAACCACACTCAGAAAAGGAAAAGCCAGCCAGTTATTTTGTGCTACTAGAGAAGGAAAATAAAGCAAAAAACTCCAAAGCTCAGCAACAAGCAGGGGTCAGAGACTAATTAAGGTTCCTTCTGAGAGAGAGTGCTATGAAATGAAGCCTGTGTGAACAGTGGAGTGGTTGGTAAATCATCATCAAGCATAATTACCTTGGAAATAGAGCTGGGAGGTAGGATTCTCCTCTCTTCCTCATTAGTTCAGTACAGCCAAAACAAGAGTTGGGGTTTTTTGTGCCTTTTCTATTTTCAGTAGTGAGGGGGAATTACAGGATTCATCTTTCTCTGCAAATCTTTCTTTCTCCCTTTTTCTTTCTTTCTCCCTTTTCTCTGTTTATTAGCACTCAGATATATCTGCAATAGATTTAATTTTCCCATTCTCTCCTGTTTATTTTCTATGGACTTTAGGAAAAAAAAAAACCTCATGTGAAACAACTGAAGACAGCCTTAGAAAAGACACAGCCTGAGGTAAGAGAAATTAAATACTTCATAATCTTCTGCAGTTAACCTTATCTAGGTACCAAACTCCCACATACTAAACACAGACCAGGGACTAAAATAAAACCCATTAAACACAAAAGGTTTCTCTTGTCTGAACAGACACTTATTGCTCACATGCCTCACGAAGACAATGACCAAAGCAAGGCACTCACCCCTCTCTTCTCGTGATGCTTCCCAGCAGAAATCCCAACCCACCTGCAAAGCTGAAGAAGTCCCTTTCTCCCACCTCCTGCTGCTGGGCTTTAAGGAGCCCAGCTTGCTTGAGGAACGTGTTGTGTGATTGGTAGGGTGCCCATCACATGAGGAAAACATTTTTTTTTCTAGCCAAACCTGTTCTCCAGTCCTCCTGGGACTGGAGGGTGTCTCTGTGATTCTTAGATGGTATCGGAATGCTGTTGTGCCGAAAACACAAAGCTTGGAAGAATTTCTGTTATTATGCTCTCAAAAGGGTGGATGAATGACTCACTCATATGAGATACTTGAACTTTAAAGAGGATGGGCAAGTTGGAAGGATGTAGATATAAATATTAGGATTGCTGGGGCTGCTGTTTGAACATGGGTGTTAGAAGAATATACTCAGTAGAAAAAGAGTCAATGAATTTTAATGGTTTATTTATTATAGGGAAAAAAATGGTTGGATCCATTTTACTTTTATTTAGCTTAGGATGTCGATTTTTTTGGAAACAGAAATGTAGATTTTCGCTACTCTGCATAACACTGGATAACATGAAAAGTGTGGAGGCTATTGCATTGCCCTCTGTTTTTTAATACATTCAGTCTTATTAATACTGAGCTATGTCAAGCACAGAGATTATATTGGTTGGCCTGCGGTGAACAAAGAAGGCCTGAGGAGAGCAGCAGAAAAAGAATAGCTCCCACCCTTCTCTCCCTCACCCATTCCAGTACAAATCTGCCAAAATTAAGGATTCCTGATTCATGTTACCGGAGCCTTGTGCAAGTCTCTGGCAAAAGTGCAGCTGTTTGTGTTTGGTGTTCTTCATGAATAATGGGCTTGGGAAGGATGATGAAAGCTTCATGTTTTTAAAGCCCTTCACAAGTCAAAAGCAGATATGAAAAGAATGTATCTATCTATATATCTCCTTGGTAGACATCCTTGCTAATATCTCATAGGAAATTAGTGAGAACGGCAATAGCTCAAACATTTTATGGATCTTGTTGGTAGCTGGAGACAACTGAAGAGAGATCCAGCTCTCCCATGAGATCTACATGAGCTTTGATCCTGAGGAAAGGACAGTGCTTTTGGCATTTCCAGCTTTATGAGGTATCATAGCGATAAACCAAAGACCCAGCCACTGCAGCCTGGTCTAGTAGACAGGGACAAGAAACTTGTCACTTGGGTACTCCATGTGTAGGGATACAGATTTGTCTGACCTAAAAGACTCTTACCTGCTTGCCCATTCTTTGTGCTTCCTACAATGTATGAAATCCAGATAGGTGCAGTTACCAGGCCATATTTCAGCAGTGCTGGAGGAACTATGTATTTCCCAGTGACTGGTGTGTGGGCTATAGGAAGGCAGGCTCCCATCAGTACTGCTGGATGTGGAGTGCCAGTGAAAGGATAACCAGCACATCTTCTGAGTGTCACAGCCTGGCAAAACATGGGGCAGCTGTCAGGCACAAGCCCTGCTATGGTGGCATGCTCCGTCACATCTCACTTTGCAGAAGAGGCAGCAGGTGTGGAAATGCTTATGTGGAAAGAAAACAGAGGGGAGAGGAAGCAAGCAGGGAAGTCCATGTTCTTGCCAGTTACCAGCACTGGTGGTTGGGGGAGAGCCCTGATGTGGCTAAGCTCTTGCTGCTCCATCACCCTGGCCAAGAAGCTGCGAAACGGTGTTAGCGTCAGTCCTTGTTTGGAAGAGTGGGTAAGGGTGATGTTCAATCCCTAGCTGCCAGCAGCATTTGGCTGTTAAAGCTTGTTGTTAATCTTATTTAGTGGGTAAGAATATTTTTATGATACCCAGAGAGAAATCTGGTATTGGGAAGAAGAGAGTTGGGATGGGGATTTTGTTTCTTTGTTTGCGCTTTTGGTGTGTGTTATTAAGGGCAGCCTAGGAGCTGAATTTGCATGCAGAGCAGAGGGCCATAGACCTTCTCTAAGCAAGGATGTGCAGTGGAGCTGACAAACCATGTAATAGGAAGCCCAGGTGCTTACAGCTGCTTTAGCCTCCCCTGTAGGTCTGCATCTGTACTGGCATGCCTGCCAACATCCTATATTGCCAGACCCTTACCTCTTGTACTTGTAAATGCTACAGGCTCCTGAGTGCTCACAGCCCTTCACAGAGCCATACATATACACACATGTATGTGCATAAGTACAAACCCAGACATGTATGGGTTTTCCTCATGTGTATCTTGACACAGGTCCATATATGTGCACACCTTTGTTTCCTGGGTGCCTTGGGAGTGAAGACACACTGCAGTCTGGGGTTTCATCTGGATGGACAGTCAGATGGTAATGTTACACCCTGGCCCATTATCAGATGGAGGGAGAAAATGGAATTTCTTAGGAGATCATTTTCTTGACTATAACAACGTGCTCTGTGGGTGATAGGGCAATGAGAGAACAGACCTGTCACCAAGTACTCTGTGTTTGTTCTAAGATGGCATGGGAGAGATGCTGGAGGATGCTCAAAGAATAAAGAGTTGATTAGATGCTGCAGGGAGGGAGAGAACACATGAGGAGGAAGAGGAGGCTATGGTCAAAGCAGTAGAGTCCCAGGAATCATTTCTGTGACTGCCTTATGCCAGCATCATAAAGGAACCACTCCCACCCATAGGAGGCTCCTAACTGCATTTGCAGTGTTGCATGGGAAGGCCAGATCTCATGGTTAAGGAATAAGGCTCAGGAAATCCCACATCCCTAGCAGCATGGCTGCAGTGTTGACCAAACCCAAGCACTCGTGCACAGGTTCAGCTTGACACACACTGTCTGTTTGTCCTAGGGAGGAGAAATTTTTGGATTATTGTCCCCCCAGTGCACAGGAACAGTAAATGCCAGGAGTGAAGCTGAGCATCGCTGCTGCACAGCATTCCAAAAACACTGCCCATGAGCAGAGGAACTGCCTTATTTCCCAAGCAGACTTCCCACTTCACCTGTTGGCTCAGCAACCTTCCCCTGAGGGCACTGCCACCATTGACCTCAACTCCAATTCCCGCTGCCCAGTTTTGCTCCCATATTCCCGGGAGAGCTGCAAACAGCTGTTTCCCAGTCCACAGTTCCCTCAGACAGATTTGGGTTGGAGGCCTGTGCCTGCTACCCAAATCCTCCATCTGCCATGGCCAGGAGCCAGCTCCTCCCAAGAGCAGAAGGGAATTCCTCATGGCTGCCTCCTCTCCCATCTCAGTGCATCTTCATGGGGAGCGAGGATGCAGCTCCTGGGGGATAGATGTCCACTGTGCCCTTGGGTTTGGAGCTGGCCTGGCCTCACACTTTCTGCAATGGGTTTGCTTTTTTTTTTTTTTTTTTTTTTTTTTTTCCTAATTCTATACCTCTCAACCTCAAGAGAGAGGAATATCTGTGGGGTATAGAGAATAAATGAGTGAACACCACCTAGGGAGATGAGGGGAGAGCAAACTCTGTCCCTGAAATTGTTTATCAAGCAGTGCTGAGTGTGGGGAGACATGGCATACAATTAGCAAGGACCATGGGCTAATTATAAACTACCAGGCCACTGGACTAGCCACTCCAGCTAAGGCTGTAAACATATAGACTGAAAAGCAGAACTGTATGTATATATTTAGTGTGATGTGGAACGCAGTAAGTAACCTCTTTCTAAAACCTCAGATGCTTTGGTGAACAGCATTACAGAAAACCCAGATACAGGCACCTTTGTGACCTTGGTAGTCCTGGTATTTTGCATTTGGCAATGAATAGTCCAACCACAAATATGGCATTGCACTCCTCATTCCTGAGAAGAGTGCTATAAAGCACACGCTCAAGGATTGGAGCTTCTTCATATTTTGGGAAGGAGAGACATACACCTTATTTGTCTAATTTTGTAGGGCAACTTTATTCATGAGCTTTACAACCACAGCTGTATTTTAGTGTTGTTAAGACTTGCAGTTTTAGTTGTTTACATGAAGCTCAAACTACTAGAATAATGTGATTGCATTAAAATCTGCACCTTCAGCCTTTCAGGAGAGACTGTTTCACAGAATTGTTTAGGTTGGAAAAGACCTTTAAGATAACTGAGACCAACTGTTAACCTAGCACAACATATTTTCTTCTTCTGACAAGCAAGCAAGTAGAAAGGGACAAACAACTTGGAGGAAGCTGCTGCTCTGTCTGGTGAAGAACTGGATTCAGCCAGAGAACAGCTTCCACTGGGAATTTTTTTCTAGTGCTCATAGTGAAATTTGTACATGCGGGTAAAGGCAGTAACAAATTAAATCTCAGCCAGCTGCTGGGGCTCCATTCCTCATCAGTGTCATCCCCAAAGCTTAGAGAAAGCTGGATGTTTATAAAGGCTAGTCTCTATTGGCTGCTACTACTGTTAATAAAGAAGACCCCCAGGGTGCCTTCTTGTACACAATGAGAGAGATTTGGGCTCTAAATCTCCCTCTAAGGATGTCTCCTTTTCTCTGCTGACTACGAAGGAAATTCACAGGAGAGCCTCATCACAGGTCTGAGGCTAATTTCTGCAAAGGAAAACCCAGACCAAAATATCTGCAATTTAGAGATGCTGATCTACTGAAGTTTTTAAGCAATCTACAGGTCACATTTTTGTACATGCAAAGACCAGAAGATAAAACAAGCACAGAGGAGCCTGGGGGAGCCTTGAGGTCAAGCCCTGCCCTGGCTTCCCTCCCACCAGCAGGAGTTTCTCCTGGCAAAAAAGAGGAGCCAAGCCCTGCAAGAGTGGCATTCCCCAGCCAACACCCTTGATGGTGTCAAAGGGCCAGTAAATGAGACGTGGCTTCCTCTTCAATCTCATCTTCAGATAAGGGCAGGCCAGCTAGCTCTGGACAGGTCTGCTACAAAGTGTCTCCATATTTCTCTTAGTTGTGAATTTGAGGGCTTTCTGGCCTCTGAAAGATTGCATGTGTCAGTATCAATACACCTATTAGGATGTGGTTTCAGCTCTCAGCTGGCCTTGGCGCTGTGATGGTCCTTTAATGCTAGTGGTTCTCTTGAGTTTTATCTAAGACAAAGCTGTTCTGTCTGGACCCAGTGATTTCATTGCTGTTGCTGATGGTTAAAAACCTCTCCTCCAAAATCCCATGTGTTAGTCACAAGCCCCAATATGGTAGAAAGAAGTCTTGTTTGAGGACTTTTACTGTCTGTTTGCAAGGGGGCAAAGAAATTTATTCAGGTGAATTGTTCTAGCTCACTGTTGAAGGGTGTTTGGATATAGCTCATTCCTCCCACATCCATCCTGCCTGCCTCCTCTGCATTAGCTGCTTCTGATCTGGGAGGCTGTAAGAGGCTGGCAGTGGAGCACTGCCATCTATATACAGTTTCCTGTCACCATCCAGTTTCCAAAATTCTGTAAGCCAAGTGCTGCAAGCATATGTCTGACTTATTTCAGCATCTCCATCATCCACCTTGCCAGAGGGCTGGAGAACTCAAGAGAAAGAGAGGACAGTCAATTTCATGCTGCATGGCAAGAGTCCTGGCAGCAGGAGGAAAGAGGAATAGCAGAGGGGTGTTGGCTGCTGTAGTGCTTAGGAGCAGTGGGATGGAAATAAACAGCACGCATTCCTTGGGTGAGTTTGTAGTGTCCCTGGGGTGACAGCCTCTGCCTTGGCAAGGGCGTGGTTGATGTCTCACATCAACTCATTGCTTCCAGAGAACTGTAGGCATTGTCCAGTATGCTTCCTCTGAAACTCTCTTTTAAGGTTTCAGTAACTGACTGGAAACTTCCCTGAGAAGTTTGTGAGATTCAGACCCTTGTCGTGCACCTGAGTTTGACCCAGTCAGTCCTGTACCTGGATTTTAGTTCTGGGTGGTCATGGATGGATCCGTGTTTTTTATAAAATCATAGGATGCTTTGGGGTTGGTTTTTGGTTGGCCTTTAAAGGTCAGCTAGTCCAACCCTCCTGCAGTGAACAGGGACATCTTTTACTAGATCAAGTTGCTCAGAGATCCATTCAATCTGACTTTGAATGTTGCCAAGGATGAGGCACCTACCATCTTTGGGCAAACTCTTCGAGTGTTTCACCACTCTCGTTTCTCCTCTAATTGTAGCCGGATACGAGCTCTTGAGTTAGTCTCTCTGCCTCTTAAGAGCCTTTAGCGAAGGCTCAGTAGGTCTGTGCTGCCCTCTCATGGGCATATATAGGCAAGGTTAAGTTTCATCCTTCAAGACGCTTTTCAACCAACTCCTCATACACTGTTTTTCAACATATGATTATTGAGAAGCCAGGAAGGTTTATAAACAACTTCTAAGAAGTCTGTGAAAGGTAACTACGAAAATTAGTTTTATCTATATTTATGCTGGACCTTGCCCAGCTCTTACCTTTCTGAAGAGCTTTAGTCTTCATTTGGAAACTTATAGGCATAAGTAGGGAGCTGTTCCTCCCAACAACAGGCTGAGTTTCTCCCATACGGACTCCTCTCTGCCATGTCAAACCCAGATCAGCATCATGGCTCCACACCATGATCAAGGAGTCTCTCAAAATAGTTCTGTTACACTACCAAGGATTCAAACAAGGCCAAAAGTTGGGTTCTCCAAGAAGCAGGACCTGCTTTCAGTACTGTGGGCTTTCAGTAAACTGGCAACACTGCCCTGAATCTCTTTGCAAAGAGGCAGGATATTCTGCTAGACCAAAGGGGATATTTAAACAATAATGGTTAGAGCAGACATTGCTCCACTCTTCCAGGGGACCCAAAGGAGGGTAAACTCTTCCCACCTGTGAGAGGAGTTGCATGGAAAGTTGAGATGACAGCCTTGTGGGAGAAAGGAAGAGCTACTCCATTCGTTCATACCAGGCATTTCTAATACAGGCCAACTACTGCAGTGTCTGCAGTCAGTTTCCAGTCTGAGATTATGTGTATAGAAATCTCTTGGGATTCCTTTGCCTAACTTCAGTTGCTGTGCAGTGACATCCCAGCCCACTACTTTTCCCCAGGTGAAGATGGTAAGTTACCTTTAATCCAACCCAATACCTCAACAACTCCAAGGTCCCCTTTTCATTTGTGTATGTTGAGACAAGGCCATGAACTTTTGGTGATACTGCTACATCAATGTTGTCCATGAAGGCTGTCCTATGGATATTAATGCCTGACCTTAAGGGAATGTCTTTTTATTCTGCATTTTACCTGGCTGAAAGAATGGTCAAGAGAAGCTTTCCTTTGAACACAACCTGAAGGTATGTCAGACAGGGTTTGATCAATTTGCCCAGGTGTATTCCCTTTCTAAGCACTCCCACATTCTTCACTTTTCATCATGAACTCTCTCTTGAGCTAAGCTCTTTGTCAAGCTTTACCCAGAATTTAATTTCTTCCATTTCAGACATGCAAGCCCTGAACAGTTGATTCTGCATACTTCAAGTTTCATGTGATTGTGAAACTTTGAAATCAGAAGTTAAAGGCATTAAACTAGTTCAAATTCGATGTTATGTAGGAATGATTCATACTCAGTGAGTCACAATGAAATGTCTCATGCTGTAAGTATCTGACCATTGAAGAGCTATTCTGCTTGTGCCCTCCACCTAAATAAGAAGCAGAGCAGAATGTGTGTGAACTTTTCAAAGGATCTTTAATCAGAAGTTACAACTTCTTCTTTATTTTCTTTCTTTAGAGGAAGTACACAGGCAACTTTAATCTTGCTTGGGACATCTGAGTCATTTTAAGTTCCATACTAAGATGGCAGAAAAAGAATTTCATATTTTGATCCAAGACATCTGTTTCAAGGTGTCAGTTCTTCTTTCTTCTTTCAAGTTGTACAATTTCTTTCTACCTGGCCCCTCCGCATCCTGCTTCTAGAGGATTACAAGGTTCACAACAAAAATGATCTGTGCATCACAAGACCATGCTATTCGGCAGCTGAACTGGATGTCATGCTTCTGTGCCAGCCCATGGATCAACAAAAAGTCTCATCCAGGAAAATACTGCATTTTCTCAGTGCCCAGCTCACACTATGAAGGAAACACCCTTGGTAACTACAAACTACCTCCAGCCTCTCCACCTTCCAGTCCACAACCTATCTCTAGTCACTGAAGCATGCAGCAATGCACAGGTGTGGGTAACAAAACCAAACACTCTCTTAAAAATAATGCACTTCAGTGCACAGACATCTCCCTCATGGAGAGGAGAAAGAATAAACAACAGATGTTAGTCATGCTGCTTAGCACTCTACTGGAGGACATTCAAATATACTGTGACTAGCATGTTATAAGGACTTATATGGAATGGTTTTGGTTACACACAGGGAACTCCTAATTCCTTCAGAGCAACCAAGGCAAGAAATTTAACAACAGTTTAGTGTCACGTTGATAAATGTCCACTCATGAAGAAGAAACATAAATCCAATGGTTTGGGAAAGGAATTATGGAAAAATGACAGTCACTCTGGAATGAAGACTAAAACAAATGGTTCCATTTTAAATCTAACTTTCCTCCTTTTCTTCATGACAAAAAGCCTTCACACACACACACACACACACAGAGCAGTGGTGCATTAGTGTATTAGTATGAGGTGGAATTTTTCTAGAGGTAATGTGTATTTTTCAGGAAAACCTCTGAAGCAAATCAGAAAGGACAGCTGTTTTGCAGTAGGCTAAACACAATAATCTGCACATGTTCTGGAGCATGTTTTTTTGTTTCCATAAAACTAAGTTCCTGCATTTTTTTTCCCCTTGGAAAAATGCAGTTCAAAATACAATCCAAACATGTGAGAGGCTTGAGGAGGAGAAAGTGATATTGCTCCTCAGATAGATCATGATGAGTTTCCCAAGTTTTCTGGTCAAAGTCCTTGCTCACTGATTAATTCCCCCCTAAATCCGTGAAAGCTGAAGGGCTGTCCTCAGCCTACTGCCTTCCACAGTCTCTATGTGGACATAGCTGTCCTGAGTGCAGCCACTTTCATTTCTGTACAACTGCTGCTCCTCAAAGGAGGGGGACCTTGATCCTGAGAAACAGAAAAGACAGCTCCTGTACCTTAAGGAGCACTGGGGAGGACTTCTTGCTACCATGTAGTAACTTTGGTAGCATAAGATAATGTGTCCCGGCCTCCAAAGGAAAATTTTGTCCCTGATATTGCTAAGGAACACTGGGTAGGGTCTCTGCAGCAAAACCTTTGTCAAAAAAAGACTACTTCACAGCTCACTTTAACTTATCTGAAAGAGAAACCAAGATCTTTCCTTGCATAACTACCTTAAGGTTGCCTTGAAGTTGAGGGTATGCACCTACAATAGGAGAACATGTTACAACTCACAAGTTTTCATAAGTGAAAGGGAACAACAAAATGCAATACACAAATGATAGAAAGCTAGGAAATTCACAGCTAAAGCTGTACCCAAAAGCACTGCAAGCCTGTTCTATCAAAAAAAGGTCAAAGACATCCATGCCAACATCTCCATCTTTTGGGGAAACGTGCAGACAAGTGACCACAGAGATGAAAAAGGCTTCAACTGGTATCTTCATCTTCCATTCACCGCCTATTTCACAGAGGTGCATTAGCACTTTCCCTATATTCACAGGGGGTGTGTGTGTACAGGGCCACTTAAAAACTCTTCATCAAAAGAATTATCAGGCTGAAAAACAATTACTGCTCTCTCTGTTTCATTAAGTGATCAATTCTTCCAGTTGCTGAAGGTAAGTCAGGCTTTCATAAGCACCTCAGTGTCTCAGTGGGAGCTAGACACCTAAAGTTTACCTTAAACCTCTTATAAGACTTGATCTGAATATTGAGCCATCTTTAGGCTCAAAACACTTTGAAAACCTTCCTGCCTTGGGAATGACAGGAGTGCTTACCTGCTTTTAACATGGAAACACATGAGTTAACTCATATTTTCTGACAGTCTTGAATAGAAAGGCAACTCTTCTCAGACACACATTTTGTATGCCAAATACTTGTCCCTATTATTCCCAAACTTTCTGTGCCCAAGCTCTGCTGTGGAGTATCACACAATCTAATTGTCAGAGCTTCAGCTGAAAATACACAGATGGAAGACAAGTTTCTATGGTGCTCTCTTCATAGCCATAGAGACAGTCATTTGGGAATACACTACTATTCATCAGGAAATTAAAGCACTTGCCTAAAAAAGAGAAGTCTGTAGCGACAAAAATCTTTCTGGCATCTACTGCACATACACATGAAATGAAGCCAAAATAACAGTATGCTCTGTTGCACATTTTCAATAGTCTTCAGGCAACAGACAACCAAAAGCAAGACAAACTTTTTTTGCAGGGTGGAAGCAGAGACACTTAGTATGAAAAATGAGGATTTTAAGTGTTTTGAGAATCAAAAGCACTTCAAGTGTGCGAAGTGTACCTTGACTGAATTTCCTGGGTTGCCAGGGCTTGCTTTTGGTTTGTTGAGTTTTATTTACCTCCCCCATTCCTGAGTGACAACATCTTCTGAAGCCACAGAGGATGTATGCAACTATTGCTCTACAGTTCTGTTTATCAACAGACTGTACTTGCAATGATAGAAGCAGGGCAACCCCAAAAAGCAGATTCATCAGAACCCATGATGTTTAAGGGTGAGACAGCTGCACCCAGTGTGTGGAAGAGACAGCTTCTTGCATCAGAGGAGCTCTAGGGCCAGCAGCAAAGCCACAGACCCAGCTTCTCAAAGGGCATGGGTGCTGTTGCATAGCTGCAGATGGTAAGCCACAAATGCAGCATGAAGAAAGACAGGACTGTGGATTGTCCAGGGCTGCTTTTAAATTATACTTGCTTTTGTGCTTGCATTGTCTGAGCTGTGGGGTTTCTCTGCACAGAAAAGCAGGGTCTAGGGGTGGTCTAAATGTGGGATTTATGCATTTGTGTGCAGAGACTACATAGGAGTTCAGCAGACCTGCCTCTTCAAGATGTGCCATGCATACTTTGATATCTTGAGTTTGTGCATCCAAACCAGTATTTGGATTTAAATCCACACAAGTACAAAGAAGAAAAATCAGGAAACAGAGATACAAGAGGGCCTGTTCCAAATTACTGCCCATGACTACAAAACACGGTGCTGTGGAGGCCCCATGCAAGACCACAACAGCAAGGTAAGTAGGTGCCAAAAGGAGTGTGCAGCCCCTATTACAGAAACACCTCCGCATCTTTGCTCTTCAGCATTCCTGCATTTCTGCCTGCCTAGCATTGATCATAGACTGCACCTGGGAAAAAGGAAAAGGGTCATTTGGGAAACTATTTCCTTACCACTGGTGCCCAGAACTAACTTTGCCTTTCCTCTGCAGGTTCTGCATTCAGTAAATCACAAAGGTAGTACTTCCCCTGACTGACTAGAGGGCACTGAAGGGAAAGACTCTTTCTCTGCACTCTTTCCTCTAACCAAATCCTTTCCCAAAGGAGATCCCCAAACTTCTAAATCACTCCCAAACTACTGCCCAACCCCACTGGCTTTGAGTTACCCATGTTTTAATATCCTGCAGGATCAGCAGAGACGGCTCTCCTGGATAGGGGTGTGTGGACAGGAAAACTGTTCCCTCCCAGTTTGGGATAAAGGGAGCTGAGGAAGAGTCCCAGGGCCACAGAGGGGCCCTGTCTCTGTCCCTAAGTTTCCCTCACCTTTCAGTTAACAGTCCTCCAGGGCACATCCACTCCATTCTCCCCCCACACCCAGCTCTTCCATACCTCCACCCTCCCATATGTCTCTTCCCTCTCCTTTCAGAGGACATGCGGTCCCATGCACTCTGCTTCTGTCCTGTACTTCTCCTCCTCCCAAGTGAGCAGACACAGAGAAAAATAGTCATGCATTGACCATGCTTCTGGTATGCTCAGCAAAGCTGTCTTTCTGCTGTGGCCCTAACAGTCCCCTCTGAGCCCCAGCATAACACCATACCTCCATCAGTATGAACTGCAAGGGGTCATCAGGCTTCTGGTACACCAGTTTTTCTGTGATCTCCTGAGAGACAGACAGAAGGAAAGAACTATTGAACCTTGGGTAGTTGGGTGGATGCACTTTCTGCTTCAACACTAGCTACATTTTAAAAACAAGCATTTCTTTCAAAAACCCTCTAGAAGGAGAAGGGAAAGATATTTCACCTGAAATATCTGCAGAATGTTATGTTTCTCCATGTATTTAATAGAGACTTCAAAGGGGTCTTCATACACCATTGGCTGCTGCTCCACTATTTCATGTGTAGTCTCTGTTGGCTTGACTGCAGATGACCCAGCCTGTGCAGAGACAGACATGTACATCTTGACTTTGAAATCTGGCAGGTCACCCATAGGCTTGCCTTTCTGTTTGGCACAGCCCTGGTCTCGCTCTCTGATAGCAAGCAGCTGCACTTTGGGTAGATTTCACCTGTCTCCCCCTTGACCAGCTGGCTGTGGATTGTGCTGTTATACATCCCCGACGCTCCTACGGCTAGTCCTGTGACTGAGTTCAGGTGAGGGCCTGACTCGCTTCTCTCCTTCATCCCCAAAACTGCCTGGGGCAGAGAAGGGTAAAGCCATGAGGGTTCCTAACAGGTTTTAGGCATCCCAGATGCAGCTGCGTTGCCTGAAACAGGATGCTGAGGGAGGCCGGTGGGGGTTCGGGACCGGCATCCAACCCTCTAATTGAGGAGGGGAGTGGTGTGCCTGGGGGTAATACACCAGGGGGCTTGAAGACGCCGGAAGCCGCGATGGAACGCTCGACGGCAGCACAGGTTGGTGCAGCCAGAGAAGGTATCCCCGGGGCTGGGTGTGCGCGGGGAACAGGTTCACGGGCCGGGGCCGGGGTCACCGTTCTCCCTCACCAGCCCGCGAGTCTCCATAGCAGGGCAGGGCTCCGCTCCGCCTTCCACCGGCTCCAGACTTTAGTGCCGCGCGTCGCTCGCCGTGGGTGAGAGGAGAGGCGGAAGACTCCGGGGAGGTTGCCAGGGCAACCACTGGCCATTGTCCCCTCAGGAGGAGCCACCGGGCTTACGTGAGGGCCGCGCCGCCATCATGGGTTCGGGCGGAAGCGGCGGTAGGGGGGCGAGGAGTTGTGAGAGTCGCGTTCCCTCGTAGTCGTGGTGTTGCTGTAAAGTCGGTTAGTTAAACTCTCAATGACTAAGTTTTGAGGTTTCTGAAAGAAACATTCCTTTAATGGCGCCAGGTACCAGGGGATCTCTTCTCCTAACACGCATACCCAGCGCGTTTAAATGGTTTACACTTACAAGCGAAAGTTATACATATTCAGCATCTTTCCTAGAATTGTTTGCATACGCATTAGAGTTCTCAGATCTGATTTGAATATGACATCTCATCGCGCTTGCGCAGTCGTGTCTCCTGGTGGTCATGGAAGCACTTAGTGGTTGCTTCTTCACCCATCTTCTTCCTCCCTGTGATCGTTTGTCAGCTCTTTCAGTTTCCACCTTCTTCAACTGATTTCCAAACCACCGAGCTGGTTCATTCTGTTTTTCTTCCCCTTGTCTATACATATTCAGGAGATTCAGTTTCTTTCAGTTTGTTGTGTAACATATTTATTTGCATGTTGTCTTACTCCTTGACTTTACAAAATAAAGCTTTATTTACAGCAAGAATATTGTTTTACTCTACCAGTGATGGTTCTGGTCCTTGTGGCCTTCCCACCCCCCTCTGTCCCTGCCTGGTGAATTTTGCTTGGTGCTCTTAGTCAGCAGTCATCCAGTGGGGACCTCCCCCTGCCTGTGGCCTGGTGGAAACCAAGGGGCCCTTGGCAGAGGAAAGGGCATGGGGGTTGCCTGTCTTTCATTTTGCAGGAAACTGAGTCACTTCAGTGTTACTTCCAGTGTCCATTTGGCCTTACCACGTTCTTGCAAAGGATGCAAGATCTAGGGTAGCCTTTTGCCCATGTTGGCCTTGTTAGGAAGTACCATGGTAGCAAGGAGGCCCGGAGGAGAAGGGCAAAGGGTCAGATGGAAAAGCATATGTCAAATAGCTTGTAAAGAGAAGCAAAGAAGCAAGGGGTAGGGTAGTAGAGTGCTGAGAAATATTTACATGCACATTCACGTGAGAGGTACTGTCTGCTTGGTTTTACACGGATCTTGATAGTTGGTATGCTATGTAATGAACTTCATCAGAAAAAGCAAATAAACAGATTGCCAGTTTCCCCCAATGAGGAGATGAAAGGAATAAAGATAAAAGCTGTGCTGGGTTACCACAGTAACCAGCTTCTGAAATACTTTGGTTCATGCTCCAGAGTGACAAGAGCTGGGATTGAAACATGAGTGGCTGAAACTCCCATGGGGATTGATGGGTGGTGAGAAGGAGGGAGATATAGGACTTCAAAACCTGTGTTAAGAGATGTCACTTCCATTCAGAGCAGTTCCATTTGTGGTTTTTAGGTTACACTGTTGACCTTAAAGAGAAGCAGCTTCTCCCCTGTTCCAGCACTTGGTTCATGACATTGTTGGCTGTATGCATAGCCACACTGACCACTCAGATCATCTTGCACTGGAGCACTGCTGTTTGGATTCATGGGATGCCAAGGGAAGGTAAAGACTAGCAACAAGATTCAGAGCTGGCACCTTCCCTAGGGCAGCGGTAGCTGGAGATTTCCCATTTTGGAGCTGGGGCTCTGTTGTGCTTTGTTGTGTGCAAACATTTTTAACTAAGGGCCCTAGGGACTAACCACAAGAGGGAGCCCCAGGTTTGCTTGGCCTAGGAAAGGCTTGCCAAGGGAAGGTAAAGACTAGCCCCAATATTCAGAGCTGGCATCTTCCCCAGGGCAGCAGTAGGTAGACATTTCCCATTTTGGAGGTGGGACTCTGTTGAGAGTGAATAAAGCACAAAGAGTACACAAATAGAGCACATCTTTAACTAAGGAGTACAGAGACTAAACTAAAGGTGGGAGCCCCAGGTGTCCTTGACTTATAAATTGATTGCCAAGGCAAGGTGAGGACTAGCAATAGGATTCAGTGCTGGCACCTTCCCTGGGGGAGCAGTAGCTGGACATTTCCCATTTTGGACCTGGGGCTCTGTTGAGTGCTCTCCCAGAGCTCCCACTTTTGCTTTATCCCTAGTTTCCTTAACTTAAAAACATGCTCTATTCTCACCCAGCAGAGTTCCAGGTCCAAAATGGGAAATGTCCAGCTACTGCTCCCCCAGGGAAGGTGCCAGCACTGAATCCTATTGCTAGTCCTCACCTTGCCTTGGCAATCAATTTATAAGTCAAGGACACCTGGGGCTCCCACCTTTAGTTTAGTCTCTATGCCCTTAATATTAAAACTTGCTCTATTCACGCCCAATAGAGCCCCAGCTCCAAAATACAAAATGTCCAGGGATTATGCCACACTAAATCCTTTTGCTAGTCCTCATCTTCTGTTAGCAGCCATTTCATAGGCTCACAAAGCTGGGGCTCCCACTTTTGGTTTGATCCATAGGCCCCTGGTCTTTAAAAAAATGCTCTGTTCAGTTTCAATAGAGATCAAACTCCATTATTATGAAGAAAATGAACCTTGTTTCAGCCAAAACCAGTACAATGACTGCTTAGAATTAGTTTAGACCTGTCAATTGTTCATGGAACATCTGTAAATAACAAATATTCATAAAAAGCATGGACATGTCTTCTGGCAGTTCCTCAAGAGTGAAATTCTACTCCCATGCAGAAATGCAACTGAGATGATGACTTTTGCATTTCTAATGGAATGAGATACTAACTATTGAAGAATCTTAGTCTACTGTTTGCTGATATCAGAGGAAATAACTGTATTGTACCTCAGAGCCCTTTAGATCATGCTATCTTCAAATACATTGTCTGGCTGTAGATAGTTCATTTTACTTAGAATGCAGAAAAAAAAGGTATTCATTTAAATGCAAAATTGACACTATATCCAATAAAATTTCCCCTTGTGGCATATGTTTACTGTGACTGGAAAAATACTTGCACTCATGTATGACAATACCTACTTTCCTCCAGTTAAGTGCAAGAGCTGATTAACATTATGGTTCAGGACAAGCAATTACCAACTGCCATGAAGAAGTCTTACTTTACCTGTTAGCATACCCTGATGTACTAGTAGGGGATAACTGTCCAGTTTAATGCTTTAATTAAGAACACAACACTAAACTATTAGCCTTTTTGCAGAATAAAAAAAATCATGTTCTCTGCATTTTCCTTGACTGATGCAAAGGTTTCCAAAAGATAATAACCAAATTTAACATTCCATGACAGAAAATTTGCATCTTTTCAATGTTCTACCTCCTAGCAGTTGTCAAGTCTCTCATTGTTGCTTCCAAGCAATGTCATGAGTCTGACTGCTATAACAAATAGTAACAAGATGACACCGAGTCATTTGCTTCTCTGTTTATGAGGAATCAGGACTGCAGAATGAATCCCAGAACCTCAAGTTATTGTGACATTTATGCCTTCAAAGCTGGTTTCAATATGTCTGGGATTTTTGTTTTGTTGGTTTTGTCTGCATTGGGGTTTGGTTTGGTTTATTTTTCATTTGAAACAGGAATTGGAATGAGACAGCTAACAGCTTGAGGACAGGCATGCTAGGTATCGTTTGATGCCAATATTGGTTCTAGCTTCATTTTTCTCTTTCTGTATTTTACACAAAACCATGATAATATAAGAGGATCAAGCCACCTTAATTATGAGGTGTGTCAAGTACATGGTGGCCTGGATTCTAAGCTTACACTCACTCTTAAGATGAAGTTGTTATTTTGCTTATTTATTTAGTGTAATTTAGTTTCAATCACATGATATTCCTTAGTTCTTGAACAAATCAAACACTTAGTCCTGTACTTAAATCTAAACTCTTCAGTCAAAGCTGCATGGGGCCTTGAACTTAAGTATGTCTTTAAGAATTTTGCAGAATAATAGCCCTTAATTGTGTAAGAAATAATGCTTTGGAAAATGCTGTTCAAAAGTACATTATTTCATCCCCTTCCCTCCATATCATATTTCAAGCATATGTTGAATTTGCTGTCCACAAAACCTTTTAGCTTTATGGGTTTCCTGGTCTATTTGACCATGGAGTATTTGTAAGGTATAACACTATTTAGAAAATGCTCCAGCCCTGCTCTGAGAGTTGAAGACTATAGAATGCACTAAATCAAACCCTAATTAAAATTGAAGCTGTTGTAATTCACGAGATGTCTCCAAGTTTCCCAGTTTTCCCTCTTTCTGCTTTTTTTCTCTCTAACTTCCTTTTCTTTACCCTGTGTAGTCCTGTCATTGTTGTTTGATTTTGCAAGCCACATCCTGGGCGATTTTTGATGTAAAAGTTCCAAATTTCCTTTTTCAAATCAGTAGCAAGTTTAACAACTAAAGCAGAGCTTGGCACCAAACCTGTGCTACACTTTTTTTTTAACTCTAACACTCTTCAAGTCTGGACTGGAAAGATGTTATACACTCTACTAACTTCCTAGGTTCTCTTTCTCCCTGCTAAGTATGAAAAGATCTATCTTTTCTCTTCCAGCAAGTGTGCCTTTGGATTCTCTTCCAGTCTGTCATGGACCTGTTGAAAATAATCAGTGAGGGAGTGGCATATGATTTAGAAAACACTCACTGTATTAGTACCTGGGCAAGCCATGCCTTACACTGGTGTACCTGTTTATGCTTATTATTTATTCTTAATTAGTATTCAGGAAGATCAGAAGAGATTAGTGCATGTTGTTCCCAGGGAAGAGGAAAGCCCATGCACTGAAGAATTTACAGTGAAAATAGATAAACCAGAGTGGGAACAGGAAAACTCTTTTTTGGCCTGTGAACACAAAAACATAGGTAGAATCTACATCCAGGGTCCACATCTCCAGCTCCTTTTCTTATTTTGCAGAGCACAGTGTGTCACATTATGGCAATCTGTGGGAGCATCGTCACTGCTCTGCCAAGATACAGACTTCACCGTTATTTTACAGGTACTCATTTGCTTAATTAAGTGCTAACTGTGTGGTTGTCATAAATTATTTTGTGTCAAGACAAACCAGATCAAAATGGAGTATTTTTGCAGCTTGGATGATTTCAATGTACTGATCTTGTGATTGAGGGTTGTAGATGAAAGTCTTTCCACTTAATAGAAGCAGTAAGAACTGAGGAGACAGCCAGTCTCAAACATGCTAGGCTAAAATAAATGTTGGTCACTACCCTTTACAAGTGACACAAAAGACATAACAAAACAGAGGTTCAGGAGGAAAAGGAGACCATATCACTGAGAGATGATGAAAAAATATAGCAAAACTGTTGGTGCCTTTTGAAAACCTACAAAGTTCATGAATTTAGGAATTGTTCTTTTTTGTAATACATGATAAGCAAGACAGGTGTTCTGCACCTGTGGGTGGCGAAGTGAGGGGGAGATGGTTCTTTCTGGATCTCAGTAAGAAAACAGCAAATGGCTTACTAAAATGGTTGTTTTCATAAGACAAAATATAGATAGCAAGTATATCTTACATCCCTTCAGATGATGGACATTCCGCATTCATGAAGCACCAAACAAACCCTGGGTGGGTTTTTTTTTCCCCCCATAGAAAACTACCCCCATATTTCCCCCCATATCCCCTCAGATTCCATCTGCTGAGAATGATTCCTCCTTTTTAGTCTTTCAAGCTATTACTTATTTTCTTAGAAGAAAACAATTTGTGAATATTCCTGAAGGATATTAATCTGAGAACTTCTTACTGTACATTTAGATAAAAGTGAGGCCATACAGGTGGTTTAGTAGACAGTACCAAGTGGAAGCTGCCTGGAGACTTCTCTGTTACAATGAGCAATCTAAAGTTTATCCTGCTTCCAAGGAAATTGTGCAAGTCAGCACAAGCCTGAAGCCACACTGTATGTGCAGCACAGCATATTAAAAACCTGGACCTATTCAAGTAACTGTTATGTGGATTACTAATTCCTCAATGTACAAAAGTCTCCCAGTCAGGGCCACTAGAGCAGGTAAATAATTTTTTTTCCTGAGAAAAGAAAAGTCTCTCATTTTCTTGTTGGTGAGAATCTACTTTCCCAAAATGTATTGGATGTCCACTAGCATCCAGCATCTGCAGTCAAATAAATTACTCTCTTAGCTATCACTTCAATTTAGTTCTGTGGCATTGGACTTTAATGGAAGACCTTATGACACATGAACATTTTCAAAGGCATTGCCTTCAGCTAGTTTCCATGGTTGTTTTCAAATGAACAGAAAGCAAACAGGTCTACACTAACTCATGGAGATTAGTTAGTAAACCAGCTTTTGTAATGCAAGAGTGAAAACAAAGCCCACAGGTATAACTCAAATCTCAAAAATTTGCCAAAATGAAAAAATACAAAAAAATTAAGTCAACTCCATTTTTTGCAGTGCAATGGGGTCCATGCTGCACATCCAAGCATAGATACACTTAGTCTAGTGTATGACACTAGTGGGTTAAAGCAGTCAAAACTGTGTCTGTCTGGCAAAAATTTGTTTAATGAGATTGAATGAAGCACCACCAAATCAATGAGAAGTTGGCAGGCAGCGTGATGCTCATGTGCATGCATCTGCTGGTCAGATAGAAGACAAACAGCAAAGAAATTGGCTATAGTTAGTAAATGATGTTCCAGTTGGTGTACCAAGGGGAAGGAGGCTTGCTGAGAAACTGCATCTAAAGAATGGTGACAGTTCTCATAATACTCTTATATGACAATGTCTGACACAGCTTCTATCCTTACGAATTGTCTAATAGCATCCTTAGTCTGAAGAAATAGACAGACTTTACTGCAGATGAAAATGAGCTTTAGGTTAGCTTTCCTTTTAATTATGGAGAAACTGGCATTTCCCCACATAAACGGTCGAATGTGGTCAAATATAGTCCTGGTGCTGAAAGATATGCTCAAATCACTTATCTCTTTGTAACCCTTAAAATACAGGACTTTTATTACTTGTTCAATTGATAGCCTTACAGGTAAGTCTGAGAACTTCCTGTGATAAGGGGAACATATTCTTGTCCTTGGGCTATCAGGTAATATCATGCTGTCTCCACTTTTAAAAGTGAAACATGATCAAGGTAAGGATCACTAAGGAGTCTTAGAGTTGCTTAGTTTTCATTATTGCAGTTATAGTCTTCTTTTCCCTTAATTATATTTGCAGGAAAGGGGTTAATGGATTTGGCCAAATTCAAAAGTAAATCTCTTTTTTGAGATGTTGCAAAATATTGATGAAACTGGAAGATATTAAAGGGAGCTAAAAGTGTTAGTAGAATGTTAAGGAATAGGTTTCAGCAAAATGTAACTTTAGAGGCAGATTATGTGTTTGGTAGGAAATACTCAGAAAGTAGTTCAACAGTATTAAATTCAGGAATAGGAAACTGAAGAACTAAAGCAATTAGGCATTTTTTATTTTACATGAATATGAGAGCAAAAAAGACTTGTGGTATTGAATTTGGATAACACACAGTAGTAGTGTCTCCCTGGATCTAATAGAGTTGTCCTGTGGGCAGTTCTAGACGTGTCCTTAAAGACAGATATTCCCAAAAAGGAAGAGTTTTAAGGGAGAGAAAGAAAAAAAAAATTCTGATCTGTGCCTTTGGAGGGATTAATTTATGGGGATATAATACATGGAGAAAGCTATAAATATGCCTCATTTGGCTAAGGAACCATTAAAAGGGAGAAGGGGCAGAAGTATCTAGTTTTTCAAAAAGTAAACATATTCCCATTGACAATCTTGGGGAAAAAAATCACCTAGAACAAACCTCTTTCGTATCAGCAAAAACAGAGATCTTCTGTCTCTAATGGCAACATCAATCAGTCTGCATTCTCTAGCATAGATTTTAATATTTCACTTTATAAACAGATAAGACAGATTTCTTGGGTTTTGCAAGTTATAGAGGCCAAAAAGAGAAACAGTACAGATAAGAGAGAAGAATTCATTTATCATTTTAAGAGGGATAGAGATCCTTTTATCTCCCCTATGAAGCAAGAGTCCTCACATAACCAGTATTCATTACCTAAAAGACTGCATTAAGATGTGTAGTCCTGAAATGGAGTAAAAGTATTCTCACCATCCTCTGGTGAAAAGCTTTTGTAGCCCTACCTCTTATTAGCTCTAGTGATAGCAGTTCCTCAGGAGTGGTATATGTGAAACATTCTGTTGCTGTCTAGCCTTTGCTTTGTAACCTTTAGCTCAAGAGATCTGAGAATAAGGCCCTTCATGTTTAAGGAGGATTGCTGCATTTGTCTTTCTTTACAATTGATAAAATCAACATTTTTTTTTGATTGAAATAGTTAATCTTTCATTTCTGGTCATGGTCAGCCTACTCACACTTACCTGCCTTTGGACTAAAAATTGTAGTAGGTAATAGAGGTTTTGTGTGGAACAAGGGGAGTTTGGAGAAAGAAAGGGAATAGATACAAACAATAGAAGGTCTTAAAGAGAAGACTGAAGGGATATGTACAGAGAAGGGCTGATGGGAGTGAAAATTGAGATGCATCAACATATCCTACTGGCTTAGATTTAATCAAGAAAAAGATCGTAGCAATACAATTAACACAAATAATACAATTTGGCATGGTACAGCTCTACTTTGCAGTGCATGTGGCATGATGAGCAGAGTTAATTTTTCATTGCTTTTGGGAATGTGATGTTCTCTTTTTAAGGTGCAAACTGACTTGTCATCACTTCTGTGATTGAATTCCTCTGTAGTGGTCTGGTATTATTCCCTGGGGTAAATAGACAGCGACATTTCTTAATATACATTGACAACAGAGTGTACCTAGTTGTGAAAATGCAAATCCTGAGTTTTAAGAAGTCAATATGGAATGTCAACTGCAACCTGGCAAAGAAAACTCCTAGATCTAAATTAGTGAGACTGGCAGATTTTTGATTCTGTCATAGGAACTGATTACTCTTTTCACTTGGAAACCTTTGAAACTGAAATCCTCTACAACAAAAATCCAAATGTTAAAATATTTTATGTCACAAAACCAAAGAAGGTAAAGTACAGATAAGAGTTACATTGGAGTCTCTCTCTCTTTATTAGCCATAATTTAACAGATACTTTCCATGGTATTCTACAGCGATTCATTAGAAGACCAGAACACTTTAAATTATACATTTCATTCCACTGTCCATACTTTTCTGTTTACCTACATTCTGCAGTTCACTGTATGTAGACAATAAGATAAAGGTGATTTATTTAACTGACCTTGTGATGAGTGGATCTGATGCCCACTAGTGTCTCACTCATCAAATTGTTACATCATTCTCACATCATGATAGGTTAGGAAAAGATTAAGCCCATCCTTAAACTGTTTTTTAAACCCTCAGTTCAGAAGAACCTGGCCAGGATCAATGCTCAGCCACATAACTTCAACAGGACCAAAGCCTGCTGTTAAAGTGTGTACTTAATGGGTTTTTTGGATCCCAGAAATTGCTAATACTCAAAGGTATTTAGAAATTCATTGACATACACACTTAATAAAAATGAACTATTTCCTTTTTCTGTTTCTCTCTGTTTCATAAGCACCATTTGTCTATACTGCTGTCTACCAAATAGGACTCTTGGTGCCACACTAAGATCAGTGGATTAGTGCTGTTCTGTCGTGAATTTGTGGTGCAAACAAGAAAATTTTGAGCTCAAAGGCACTAATAATATTTCTTATATAACAACAATATTAAATGGAAAAAGCACTTAGCAGCTAATGATGTATGAATCATAGAATCACAGAAGCAGTGAATAGAATGGGCCTTGGAAATCTCTACCCCAATTTCATTATTTTAGTGGAACTGTTGCCAACGCTATACCAGGTGACTGGCTTTGCATACCTTAATCTTGAAAATGGTCAGGGATGGAGATTACCCAGCCTTTCTGCCATCTTCCAGTGCTGTCTTACTCAAGGAATGTTTTTGTTTCCTCTAAAATCAAGCCAGAATTTGTAGCCTCTTGGTCCTTATTCTATCATCTACCCTAAGAGTTTCTAAACTTGAAAAAATTTGTCAACATTGGTACATCAGAAATGTAGTTCAAAAAGAAACTACCCAAAGACCATCTAAGAGGCCATAACCTTATTCCTATTCTATAAAAAACTTCTTAAATAAGATAATGTTCACATAGGAAATCAAATCTCTCAAACAGGTTGGCCAGCTGGTGTCCAAATAGTAACACTGGAAGTCCTTGTTGCAAGTGTCTTTGCAAAGGCATCTTTAGTTTCTGTATCTGCAAGAACAGTTCTAATGACCAGTTGCAAGTACCTTATCTATGTACATTTTAGTGATTTCTACAGTAGCAGCAACCTGGGGCCATCTCTGAGACAATACCATATTAATAGTGCCTAACATTTGACTTACACACAGCAGGAACTGCCTGGGGAAATCTCCAGGACTATCTGAAAGTCCCACTTGGAAAGCTTCTCCAGTGGTTTGTCAACTATGTTGTTGTGAAGGCAACTAGGAGTTGAGTCAACTCCCTCATAATCATGTCAATCCATTGTCTCAAATTATTTGTCTCAACCAGCAGAAACTGCAGAGTTCCTCAGTCACACAGAGAACTGATTGTGCTGAGTATGCACATTGGCACAGCTAAGACACATAGCTACACTGTGACTGTAAGGTTGCACATGAATATATCTGTATATTACATATTGATTAGGGAATTGGAGATTGCTGGAATGACAGTGCTTAGAGAACTGAGAAATCAGGCCAGTTATAAACTGCAAAACTATTTTTTTTCCTGTATTCATTCATCAGCAACACACTTCTTGGTAACAGCCAGTACTTATACTATACTAATCATCATTACTACATATACAGAACTGTTAGGCTTTTAACAATCATATTTTTTATCAGCTGTGAGTACACATGGAACTGATGGCTCAGAGGTCCAGATGACCAGGTTTGAGAGCACAGCAACAAGCCCTGTTGAAATATCCTGATAAGTACATTTATATTTTATAGTTTTCACAGGCCTCTCCAGGGGCCACAAATTATAGGACAAATTTGAATTTCAATCTTATGTCATAGTTAAAAATTCTGTCAATTTTGCCACAAAGGCCATTCACATTCATTCACATTCATTCCTTTCCTTTTAGGGTGTTTTCAGAGGTGAGAATTTTTGTGACTTTCACTCACAGCAATAGCTGTGCTGAAGATAAAACAACTTCTAGATATGGCAAAGTATCACTCAGAGAAGCAAAAAGATTTTTTAAATATAATTAAAACCCATATAAAATACATTCAACCCTAAGGAGTAACCAAGATTAAGCTACTCTATCTGACAATACTCTCTACTTGACCATGCACTCAATCTATTCTGCTCTCTTCCTTTTGCAAACCACAGTTAGAGGGCATTCTGCAATTTGGTACTGCAAATGGTAAGATTGTACTGGACAATGAAGCCTACTTAGTTTGCAGTGTATGGGATGATTAGTACAGCATAAGTTTGCTGTGTATGGGTGTTTACAATGATACTATAATTGTACTACTTGATTACAATGTCCCATTACAGTACCTGAAATGATAATTCAGGTGGTCTCTCCCATCCTTGTGTTACATTATAAGAAGTGCTTTAAATAATACTTTGCACTTAGGGGAGACTTCGTTACTGCCTCTAAACACATGCAACACGAAGTATGTTCAGCCATCAACTAATTCACCACATCCCAAAATGCAAGTTAATGTTATAGCTTAATATTAACTTGGCTATTAATATTATAGATTGCGAAACTGATAGAAAAAATAATCTAGTAAATTGAGGAAGAGATAAGATGAAAATCTAATGCTTCTAGCTGTGTGTGTATTTCATCCATAGGTGCTAGAAACTTCAATAAGCTGTCCCATTAAAATTGTTGTCCAAGGTTTATACTTGTTGGACCATAATTTGCAGGGATCATTACAGAATTCATTGTGGCTTGAGGTTTTTGGGTCTTTTTTAATTTATCCTGACAGCCAAAGACACAGAACAGTCTATTACTTTGGGGACTGGTATGTCTCCAATTCTTCCTGAGCTCATACTCTTACAGAATGAACATGACCTTTCATATGCTATTTTAAAAATGTGCCTTAAATTTACTTGTAACATGAATCCCCTGTGGTTTAGATTGCTGTAGGTTTCCTTTCTCCTCTCACCAAGCTGGTAGTTCTTCGGAAGCTGGGACACACATGGATTTACTACTTATAAGTCATCATTTTTATGTGTTTCCAGAACACACTAGGTGCAAGGAAGAAAATTTGCCACTTTCTTGTGGTTTTTTTGTTGTTGTTACAAGATTACATGTTTTGTCAAATCTTTTTCAGATCACAACACTGCAATGAAGATTAAAAAAAAATTCATTTGGAGTGGCAGTGCTTTACCCTTCTTATTAAACCCATCCCTTCTATTCATTTCCACACTGTAGCATTCCTAATGAAAAGAATCACACAAATTAGCTTAGTCATAAGAGAGTTCTAATTCTGCATCAGTTTTTCACTAAATCCTCCATTTTTAATTATGCACTGTTTTGATCTAGCAGATTGAAATTTGTTTCAGGTTTCTTTCCAGCATGCCAATTCTTAGGTTTATGGACAGGAAGATCCTGTCAGCTACTGAAATAGACCTGAAAACTGGCTTTGGCCCAGCCCTCCTAGAATTTGTTGTATGTGGCATGCAATTCCCTTGAGCTCTGTGGCACAATCATAATGCAAGAATCAGAGAAATAATGCTTTTGCTCTTATCTACTTAGTGGCAAACTACCAAATCAAGGTCCGAAGGGCAACATCTAACAATGGGGTTCTGAGCTTGATGGGCTCCTCTAGGCCACATTTGTAACAAAAATAATTAGTATCAAAAGCTCTTTCCCTAAGGTAATGCTAGCTATATTCTTGGTCTCCTTCCCTTTCTCTTCTCAGAAGCAAGCTTTCACTGTCATCCAACATATGAAGAACTCTACTGCACGAACTGACTTCTCTAACTTCAACAAATGATACTCAGTACATCTGTATTTCCAGAGGGGTTTTTATTATACCAAGCAGTTTTCTGAACACCACAAGTAAAACCATTATACACTGCTCACAAAAGAAAATACAAGTATACTTACTACATATAAAGTTCATACACTTCTCAATTTTGGCTCTTTTGCTCCTACAACCTTCTACTCTGTTTAGTTTGAAGTAAGATAGATGGGTGCCACTAACACCTAGGTCACACAATTATACAGGTATTATGCAAAGTTTAGTTGATATTCTCTCTGGCAGGGACCATAGATGAACTAGCAGAATCTCTATATTCTGCCAAAGTCCACAACCAGATCAATAAGACAGGAAGCTGAGCTCTGTTTGCAGCCAGAAAAATCATCATCTTAAGCACCTTAGAGTGCTGACTCTACACTATAACCTGGCCAAAGCCTGATTGTATTTAGTTTATTAGGGACCGTGATCAAGAAACATTGTCAAGATGTATGACCTCACTTTAACTAAGTTCTAGACTGGTTCTAGAAAATAAGTTATATTCCTCTCAGCTCATGAAATACATGCAGTACTAATCAGACTTCCTTATCTTTCATGTTTTAGTGGGAGGCAGCAGCATTTTGGCAATTTTCCCTAATGGGAGAGGAAGGAAAATACCAAACTGGGAAGAAAAAACTGCCAGCCTACTACCATAGCTACAGTTGGTTGCTTGTCAACAGTGAGAGCTGAACATGTGCATATGTTTGAAAAAAATTGTTCACAACAGGAAAAAGTAAGACACACAACAGCATGACTTACTGTACAGGACAGTTTTGGAAGAGAAAGCAAGAAGACAGATGGCTGTTTGCCTGACCAGATAAAACCATCTCAGTGATTTTCATAAATCTTCCAGTTAAAATGCTTCACAAGAGTGCTCCCAAAGCCTTATGCATATCAATGAAGAAGAAAAATAAATACCTCTAGTATTTTCCAATATAAAGAAATCAATAGTTTATCCCTCCATAAAGGTGAGAGGGGGAAAAACAAAAAAAAAGAGAAGTTTGGGAATGGGTGAAAAACAGAAAGTGACTAAAACCAAGATGACAGAGTGCCTGCCACTGAGCAAAGAAAAAGAAAGAGAAAAGTAATTTCAATCATTTCAGCTTCATATGTGGTCTAGTTAAATTCCTTCAACTGTAAGTGAAGTGACACTGCAATTCAAAAGTTTAGGCACAGACTTGTAGCCTAAGAAATAAACAACTAAGATTTGATGCTTACAAAGTAACAAAATGTATTGTTTGAACACATAGAGACATTTTTACTTATTTGATCTTTACCTCAGACTTCCTAAGCATGCTATAGTCCAGCAGGAGAGAAAAGCAGGGCAAATGAAACTGAAATGGGTCTTTTATTTAAATATGGAAATTCCATTTCAGATTGCAGCAAACAATACAAGGCAGAAGGTAGAGTTTTTCTCAGAAAGTTTATTAAAAGCTATCACGCAAGCAGAAAGTGACAAGATAGGGTGGAAGTTGGTGATTTTAGTAAGGATGAGTTCATGATTCTGAGGGTATTACTTCGCTTTCTTTCTGATAAGCTGTATGTCCAGATTCAATATTCTCTATCCATTGATAGCATATGAGGGGCGGCATTATGATGAGGTTTATCTCTTCAAACAAAATTGCATGCCTTCTCTCTCCTAAGCACTCAAGAACAGAATGCAAGCAACATTCTATCACTTCTCTCAGCTTATCTTTTTTTGTCAAAGCATTGGCTGCACTTATTGAATCACCTTGGTGTGAGAGTATACATATAGAATCTTCTCTTTCCAAGGCTTCAGAAGTAATATAGAAAAGAAAGCATGAAGACAGATGGCTATTGCCAGACTTAACAGAGCCATCTAAGTAATTTTCATAGATCTTCCAGAATCATAGAATCATTGAGGTTGGAAAAGAACCTCTGGATATCTTCTACTCCAACCCTTCACTCAAAGGATTGTCAACTAGTGCAAGTCACTTGGGGCCACTGACAGTCAGGTTTTGAATATGTCTAAGAAAGAAGACTCCAAAATGTCTTTGGGCACCCTCACAGTAAAAAAGGATTTTTTTCTTATGTTTTTACATCCTCTATCTCAATTTCTGCCCTCTTTTTTTTTTTTCTTTCTCTCATTCTTTTGCTGGATACACCTGAGAAGAATTTGGCTCCATCTTCTTTTCCCCCATCCCCACCAAGCACTCTGTAGCCTATCTTTATATGAAAGAGCTCTCCAGTCAATAATTTTTGTGGCCGTTCAGTGTACTCAAACCAGTATATCCTTTTTTTTTCTTATGTTATACAGGAAAATATTTCACTTAATATTTTTTAGGTTCCTCATATTTTGAAGATGATTTTGCTATCAAACTTCAGAGGTATTTTGTTGTTCATTCTGAGTGTGATTTGTAATGGTGCCTTGCATTCAGTAAGGATAGAGTTAATTTTTTCACAAGAAGCTGGAAGGGACCACAGCCAGGATAGGCAACCAAACCAGCTAATGGAATGTTTCAATACCATACTGACCTCATGCCTGCTATAGAAGGGCACGTGCAGGCCAGGCAGGCACTGGAGTATTTGGCAACAGTTCAGGGCTAGCTCGGTGAGCTCATCCACTTAAATATGTCACTTAAAGTGCAAAAATCACAGCTCTTCTAAATTTCTATAGTGCTATGAGGATGAGGCATGTCAGGAGTATGAGGCTAGTCTTTTCAGTGGTGCCCAGTGACAGGACAAGAGGTCACAGGCACAAACAGGAACATAGAAAGTTCCATCTAAATATCAGGAGGAACTTCTTTCCTTCGAGGGTGGTGGAGCACTGTCTAGGCTGCCCAGGGAGGTGGTGGAGTCCTGTAACTCCCAGGTGCTTTCCCTCAGGACCGAGATGCAATTTCGCACTCTGTACCAATGCACACGATTATCCCACCTCAAATGCAGACATTTGGATTTCATCCAAGCTAATGGCAAAGCTGGCAATAAGTCTGAATTTTCTGAGGGCCAGCACTGTATTATTGCCGCACTCAGCAAGCAGCAAAGCAGCCTCAATCACTGCTGCTACAATTGGAAATCTGAAGTAATAAATGCTTCACTTTTAATTTTCTCTTCAACACCACCCCACACAATTTGTAATACTTTGTGACCTCACATGTACTTACACAAGATATATTTGAATTCAGAAGATGCTTTTGATATCTCCTGGCTTTATTACAAATGCACTTCTACTACCATGACATTTTCTTCATGACAGTACTCTTTTTCTTGAGATCTAACAAAACAGGGGATTAGAAATATGTACCCAAGCTCAGTTCCAATGGCCAACTGTCACCCTTAGGTAACCACAGATCTCAGCAGGATTTGTATTCATGTCTGATGGTAGAATTTGTCCCCTTCACAGTATGAAAGCTCCTATTTCTCAAGTTCAGTGTTCCTGTGAATTTCAGCATGACAGGAACTTGCACCGAGATCTGTATCCAAGCTGAAGGACTCGCCAAGGATCTGTGTGTACACACAGGCATCTGTATGTGTAAACACACTGCTTTCAGCCTCTTAACCAATATTGCTAATTGATTCCAGCAAGGAAGAACTTGTAGCCATGACCAGTTAGAAAAAGTCCTGAAGGACAAATAATTTTCCCTTTGGAATAAAACAAATTAGAGCAAACTGTGTTTTTAAAGCATTTTCTTCAATCATATATAGAACATAAAAGGAGGAGTGAAGACACCAACCAACTAGCAGATTTCAAAGTAGTCCAAGACCAAAACACTCATCCTTATACTGGAAACCACGAGACTGGAAGGTTTTCCTGGTATCTGTAAAGCATCAGCACCAAATTCAAGCATGAGCAGTCAGGTATCATCTGTGTTGACAAAGAGATGGTGGAGGACAAGAATAAGTGCCAGAGCAAGTCATGCAGTATCTGAAGTAGGAGAAGAAGGATATATTAAAACTCTGCCTGATAGTTTTGCCCATCGCTGAGTGCTTTTGAAAATCCAGTGTCTCATTTAGCTGGCTAGAGTGACTGAAGTATACTAGAAATACAGACCCAGGTATCAGAAAAAAATGGAAAATATATCCTGGAGCAGTTTTGAAAAATCTAATGATTTTTCTCTATATAGAGCGGTGTATAATTTTAGATTTCACTAAGCAAAGTTTAGCTGTATGTATCACCTGAAAATAGAGAAGACAATAAAACTATGTAGCTTGGCCCAGATGCATGCTGACTAAAACTTCATGCAGTCACTATATTCACACTATATTCATGACATAGCAGAGAAAAACATTGTGACAAAGTATGGAGAGACAGCAAATTATTTATTTGCAGACTGGTTTTGTTTTTTTAAAAATTATTTGTTTGGGGATTCTGTTTGTTTGTTTGGTTTGTTTTTTCTTTATCTCTTCACCTAGAAATCTAAGTACTTAATGAGAGAGTTCCACAGCCCAAGACTGTGAAGGTACCTTTGGAATACTGTAATATAGCTTCTATCGACAACGGCTATAAGGGTTTTAATGTTTGAAGGCTTTTAAGACCCTCAAGAGCTCTACAAATGTCCCAAAGAAAAGTGAGAATGGCCTGCTTCCACTTCTATCATTATTTGAGCCTCAAGCCTAGAAAGTGTGAAATAAAATTCTACTTTATAAACAAAGGAGGTGTGTATGATTATTAAGAAAAAAATCAGCAGTGGTGTGGAGCTAATGAAACAACTTGAGGTGTTAGATTAAATATGAGCTGAAAGGAAAAGCAGGAAATCAGAAGCTTGTGAAAAACGTAATGATCAAATTCCTCTGCAAAGTAGCTCACAGAGGTCCAGTCTCAACCTGCATGGCATGTGTCCATAACATTCTACCTTCTGAAACCTGCCATTGTGCCGTACATGGCATACTCTTGTTGTTACTTGACTTTTCAGCATACCACACAACTTCTGCTTCCCTGGATTGTTTACTTCTCTCTGATTTATCACAAATCTCTGAAATCTATACCTACTGATCTGTGTCTGACCAAAAATTTGTGAGGGTCATTCAACTAAAAAGGAGAAAATTGCTTATTTAATGTTCTTGGTCCCACCTCCTTATCCCCATGGGTAGGAGAATATTTTTTCTCTCTGCTTTTAAATTCATATTCTTCATTTTCATTCTCCCACCCCCAGGAATATTTCAGCCTCTTGTGTGCCCAGGAACTTCCTGTTGTTTTGGCAGTGCTTCATGGTATGTCAGTATTCCAGAGGTCAGCTGAGGATAAACTCTAAATAATAGACATTAAAATAGGCTGCAGGGGGACAAAAAATGAAAATCCCAGCTCTATCATCATCTGAGTTGGCTACTTAAAATATGCATCAAAAGTAATCTTTCAAACATCTTCTTAAGGTCTCCACTGGCACCCCCAGAGGAAATTATTTCGAACTGTTCAGAGAGCAGTAATCCTGTTCTGGCTCTTGAAATCCTTCGAGCAACACACCCCCACACACCAGCATTATTTTCTCACCGCCTCCGTATAAAAAACAAAACAGAAACGTGAGAACAGTAGGCTGGAGATGATGGAGAAGTGCAAGTTGGAAGGATTCATTATGCAAGACGCCCCCTCTCCCGCCCCTATCCACAGCAACACCAGTGAGGGAAACCTAATCCTCCCAAACTGACAACTAAGAACTAGAAAGTGCCCGGAGGAGTGAAAGAGTGAAAGCAAGAAAAACGTGCGGGGAAGGTGGCAATGAACTCCCACGGAGGAAGATGTCATTAGGAAAAAGCTAAAAAGAAGTTCAAAACACCTTTAGCCCTTTGCCTCCCCCATCAATATTTCTCCCTTTGCCCTTTCTTTCTCTCTCTTTCTTTCTTTCTCCCTCCCTCTCTCTCTCCCCCCTTTTTCAATAGGACCTGCAGCCAGGTCCGGACTAGATTTCTGCAGGTGAAGGCAATCTGGTGGATTATGGATCCTGCTGAAAGACTTCAAGCAGAACAGAAGCTGGGAGCACACACACGAGAAGCTAGATTAAGAAAGCAGGTTTGCTACTTAACTCGGAGGAAAGATGCCGGAGCCGACTTCTTTGGTTTCTCTCTGAGAGAGTCCTGACAAAGAAAAGCGTTGCTGATTCAAAAGAAGAGGCGGGATGGGGAAGGGGGGAGGGAGAAAATTGTGCATCTCTGTAGGAGACAAGGCGTGTGTGCATACGTGTGAACGCGTGCTTGTATGTGAAAGGGTGTAGGCGACGGGTGGGGGGAGCTTGGTGTGGGGAGGAGGAGGAGGAGGAGGGATTGCTATTTCAGAAGACATACACAGAAAGTGGCAAATTCTGTGTCCGTCTTTAAAGGAAGTTTCCTAGGACCTAGAGAGAAAGAAAGAAGCCCAAAGAATTAAAATAAAGGGCTATGATTTCCTTGTCCTGTTGTTTTGTCTCTGGCTCCCTCTGCCTTTGGAAGAGTAGCCATAGGACGCAAAGATGCCCAGCTGGTCATTGCACGCCCAAGTTCAGTTTAGCTGGTACTTCTCTCTTGTTTAGCCCGACTGCTTTCTCTGAAGGGGAGGACTCACAGCCCGACAGCCTTTTAGTTTAACCTGAAGAGCGTGTGCCGCCTCTCTCTGCCCATCCCAAGAGCTCGCTGGAGGTGGAGGAGAGGAGAGAAAGAGGAGGACCTGAAAGTGCCCGAGGAGCATCCGATGTCAAGAGGAGACAAACATTCCTGTGGACGACGCAGAAAGGACAAAGCTAACTGATTTATTGCTCTTTTCCATATTATTTTTGGTTTGTTGGGGTTTTTTTGTTTGGTTTTTTTTTCTTTCGATCCTTTGGCGCACGCCAGTGTTTGGAAGATCTTTGAAAACACAAACCAGAACACCAACCCCGAAGCTCCAACCCCTTGGCTAGCTCTTATGGGAATGAAACACTCCTCCCGCTGCCTGCTCCTCAGGAGGAAAATGGCGGAGAACGCTGCCGAGAGCACTGAGGTAAGGATGCGGGCAGAGCCTAGCGCCCCAGCTCCCGCAGCTCCGCGAATACCTTCACCTCGCACAACCAGTACTAAGCTCAGATAAACTTTCCCGGCTCCTTAGGGTAGCCCCTGCCTCCGCTGCTGCTACGATTCCCTGCATGCCGACCTCCCCCCCGCTCCGGTCTTTAGCCCTAGGCAGAGAATTTGGCACCCAGCTGAACACTCCCGGCGTTAGGGTTGCTTCCCGGAATCCGCCGCTTTAGGGCTAGTTCCCCGAGAAGTTCCGTGGGCCGGGCGGAGGTGAGACTCCATGCCGGGAACGGGGGACTGGGAGGACAGGAGCTAGAGTGTGTGAGGCTGTAAGGACGGGGGACGTTTAGTTGTGTGTTTGAGGAGCCTGGAAGGGTCGAAAGGAGGTCCCTTGCGACAGTACTTTGGCCAGCCCTGAGTGCTTTTCGCCGTGCAGGATTGTCTGTGTCTCTGCAGCATCCTAGATGTTCCCAAGTGGAGCTGCCCGGGGTGGGGGGCAAGAGAAGCATTCCCCCTTGCGCCCGGATGGCCTGAGCAGTGCCGAGAATAGCTTTGCATTGCTTTCGGGCCGAGGGGGCACCCTGCAAGCTCTCTGGTTTTCTGCAAGAAATACTCCCCTTCCCCCCCAACACCCTCTTTACCTTCGGTTTCCTCAACATTGGGGTTCAGCAGCCATTGTTTACTTGTCTAGGACTGCCTTGACCTTACTGAGGTTACTGAGTGCAAGGTCTCAGATCTGTAAAAGCAGAAGGATGGAGGATGCAGTCCCAGCTTCTCTGAGAGCATGTGAGAAACTCCCCGTTTCTATTAATAGACCGTGCCTAGCGCTCTGCCTGAACACTTAACACACGGTTAAATGATATGCAGCACAGCCATGTACACAGTGTCCCCAAGGACATTGCACCCCAACCAACTTCAGCAGCTTCGTCTTTCCATGCACCGGTGGCACTGACCCTCCTCCCCAGTTGCCCTGCAGAGGTAATAAAGAACAAAAGCACCACTTTCAGCGTGAGCGAGCACATGACTATTTCCCCCTTTACTCCTTCAGTGTCTCTTCCTTTCAGGTAGTCCTCCCTCATGAATCCCACATTTCTCTTCTTAAGCTCTCTGTTTGACCTTCATAAACATGCCTCCTTTGCCATGCCAGATGAAGAGTAGAATTTTCTTAAATTAATGTGATGTAAGCACTAAGTCAAAGACTCTGCCTGCTACTGCATTACAACCCCACAGAGTGCTGTTTGCAGAAGAGGCGTCTATAAATAGCAAGAAGTCTGGCTGCACATCTGTAAACTGTCATAGTACCGACAGCACATATTGCATTAAAGGTCCCAGGATCCTGGGCAGTAATGCAAAGAGAAATGTTCAAGCACAGCCAGTTCCTTTCAGAGCTGTTTTTCAATGGAAATTGTCTTTGGACAGGGAAGAGAGGTGGAAGGAGCTCTTTAAATATTCCTTTTCTATTTCAATTCACTATTAGTAAATTTTTGTTGTTTAACTGTCTCTGCGCTTGTGAAATGTTGTACATACTGCAATGTCATTAATGGAGAGGGCTTTCTTATCAACAACAGTTTTGTGCCTATGCTGCATACAGGTTAGGAGAATATTACAATGCTGAGCTTCCTTTCCTCAGAGTATACATCAGTGACAGATCTGTGAAATGGGAGTGAAAATACTGCAGATTAGGCATATCCTGCTGTGCTTCTACCATAAGAAAATTAGAAGGGATAACATTTGTAATACCCCAAGATATTTTCTATTTTATGAATTTCACTATTTTGATGTTAAGATCTGTTACATGCTGAGAGAAGTAGTCATCGTACATGCAGATTTAGAAGTGCACCAAGCAACATATGCCAAGACCTTTGAAGCTCTTTCACTCATCAAGCATGTATTTAACAAAGTCATATGATACCAGTTTGACCTTCAAACTTATATTTCTCTAACTTTTTCCTGAAGTTAGCAAATGTTCTATGACAGAAGGAATATATTCAAAACCCATCTATATGTGCTTCTGTGTGACCTGGTCTAGGGAGTCCTGCTCTGGCATGGGGGTTGGACTAGATCTTTTGAGGTCCCTTCCAACTCCTAACATTCTGTGATTCTGTGAATATAGGACAAAGCAGCTCACTTTTGGACTCATTACAGTGTCAGAGAAAATTAAGAATTGGTATAAATCTGCTTAATTTGAAACCAGTGGGGTACCAGTAATATACATGACTCTGTATTGATGCTCACTAAATTTCTGAAATACTTTGATGTGATAGTGATAGGCAGGAAAGACAAAGAGTTAAAACATTTTAACAAATGGTCAAAATGCCTCACTTCCACATCATTCCAAAAATCTTTCGGTACTTACATGGTTGATTTGAGCCAATTACTTATGCTACAGCTTCACAGTAATTTTTAATTTTTTTTTTATAAATCTACTACAGCTAACATTAATTAAACTTCAGTAGCAGGGCAGTTTTAAAAAACCACATTAAGACAAAGAATATGGACACTGCATGAGAAACTTTTTATTCCCTTAACTGCTTTCTGATGACCATAGTGCGAGCTCTTATGCTTCTAGACCCCAAAGAAATTATGACAAATATAGACAAACCAAAGCTACAGTAAGACAATGCTCACTGTTTCCTTAAAGAAGAATACAATAGAATAAAAAAGCAACACTAACATCACTTTCCAGTCAAGGAAAACACTTTGTGTTACCAAGAAACTTACAGAAACATGCTCCCATGGTACTGGATTGTATGTTTACACTAAAAGGATCCCCATAGCCTTTTATCTTGGTACAAAACATAGTTCAGTAAGTGGAGATAGTGCCACAGGTGCTGTTGGATCTTCGATCAGGCTTGGAATAGTTCTGTAATTTTATTGTACTAATAACAATGTAATATCAGTCTGTCTGGTAAAGTTTAAGTGGAACCACTGGGGGTTTGTGTATGTTTGTAGCAGCCTGAGAGTTCACAGTGCTTTGTATAAAAATAAAGTCAAGGGCAATAAGACCATAAGTCTATTTAGAGCCTCACTGAAGGCCATAGGGCTCCCACTAATACAAAGCTTGCTATAATGGCTTTGGATCCTTGCTTGGAGTGCACAGGGGGAAAAAAAAAACCCAAACATTCAGAAAATCTCTATTCCCCTTGGCAATCCCATCAACTTTAAGAGAAGTTCCACTGGAATAATAGCTGTAGAATCTCTCAAGATATAAATGTGAACCTCTGTATCTTTAGTCACGAAAGAAGATTTGTCTAAATAAAGCAGGACTGTTTGCAAAAATAAGAGAGCCAGAATTGAGTTCTCTAGATAATTGAAGGCACTTGGACAGAAAACAAAGTGGACTATGTTCGTTGTAGAACATATGCATGAAGATTCTGCTAAATTCATGGTGCTGACCTGTTGTAGATTTCGGTTTCTGGGTCTTTTTATTTTAAATGTATTAAATGGAAGCCATATCAATAGTAGGCCTCATACCAGTGATGGGAAACAAATCCAGAGAAGTGAGATTTCAGAAGAAATGTTCCTGAATGTAGTTTGTGAACCTATACTAGGTGAAGGGGGTAGACTCATAGAACAGTTCAGGATGGAAGGAACCTTTAAGGGTCATCTATCCCCTAATAGATAGGGAGTAGGGAGATCTTTCACTAGATCTGGTTGCTCAGAGCACTCCACCCAACCTCGATGTTCCTAGGGATGGAGCATCTACCATGTCTTTGAGCAACTTTTCCAGTGTTTCATCACCCTCACATTAAAAATGTCTTCCTTATAGCTAGTCTAAATTTACCTTCTTTTAATTTAAAACACCTTTTCCTGTCACATAAGGCCTTACAAAATAGTTTATCCTTGTTTTTCTTATAAGCCCCCTTTAAGTACTGAGAGACTGCAATAAGGTCTCCCAGAGCCTGCTTTTCTCGAAGCTTAACAACCCCAACCTTCTCAACCTGTCTTCTTAAGAGAGGGTTTTGATCATTTTTGTGGCCTTCCTCTGTACCTGCTCCAGCAGGTCCACGTCTTTCCTGTGCTGAGGACTCCAAAGCTAGACACAGCACTCCTGGCAGAGTCTCACCTGAGCGGAGTGGCAGAATCACCTCCCTTGACCTGCTGGTCATGCTGCTTTTGATGCAGCCTGAGATATGGTTGGCCTTCTGGGCTGCGAGCGCACATTGCCAGGTCACGTCCAGCTTTTCATCCACCAGTACCCCAAAGTCCTTCTCCACAGTGCTGCTCTCAATCGCATCATCCACCAGCCTGTATGGATACTAGGGATGTAGCCTCAATACAATTGTTATATTGAAGAAAAAAGTCATCTTTCTATCTGGTAGGCCTGTTTCTTTCTCAACAGGAAGCAGTAGTGCTCATAAAATATGTCACTGTCAATTTTTGAAGTGAAAGGCAAAAGTATTTATGCTTGCAAGATATGTTTCCACCAGGTAAAACTGAGTATTCCAACCATGCCTACTGGAAACAGAGGCATTCTGATCTCAAGACAGGTTGTAATGTAAATGCACCAGTTTCAGCAGAATTATTTGTGATTTATATAGATTCAAAACTAACTCATATCTATATATAAAATTGTATTTAAATGGATGAATCACCAGTGGTTTTGCTCAAGAACAGTTTTCATCATTCTGTTTCATGTTTGTATAAAAATGTTAGTGTACTTTCTCTTATCCCTTTCTTTACTGTGTTTAAAAGATGGGTCTGAAATAGCAAATGTTTATTCTCTTGTTAACACAGAACTACACAAGCCTGATTTATATCCACATGACTATCAGCAAGTGCTTTTGAAAATGCATTATGCAAATATCTTTTTAACAGGTGTAGTTCAGAACCTATTAGAGTTAACATCGATTGCTGAAGGTCTTTGAACACTTCACTGAATGTTCTATTAATAATGCAAGAAATGCTAAATACACTGGTTTGCTCTTGTGCGTCAGTAGCACACAGCATGGTTATTTATTGTAGAGTCAAGTTCAATACTGGCAGGATAGTTCAAAACACTCCTCACACACCTTGTATGATATGGAGCAAAAGTAATTCCACTCTAACTAGGGAGATTACCTGTGTTCTGTTTAGATACATATCCAGTCTTCTTAAATAACTGCTGAAAACACATTGAATTCAACTGTAGTTGCTACCCAAGTCTGGAGTTGATGGGTTATTAATTTCAGTGTCTGACAGTGAAATTTCTCAGACTAGGTAAACCAAAACCAAGTAATATTTAATGGCTAAATAGGGGCAAGTGTACTTCATTAGGCTAAATTTACAGAGTGCTTAAGGACATATATATCATCCTTAGTAAATGAGGACTTGGCAGTCTCAGAAGTACATGATTGCCTTCACAGTCTGAAGAAAGATTACTGTTTCTTTGTCCATTAGTAAACAGGAGACACTTTCCTTTATCAGTTTTTTTTTAAATTTGAGATTTAAGTTTGATTAACTCCTTCAATGTGGTTACAAGATACCATCACCATTAAAAACACCATTCGTATCTGGTGTAGTTTCTGAGTCTGATAATTAATGAATTACCAACAGGATACCCAGTCACAGCTTCTACTCTAACACTGTTTCAAATCAAGAAAGTTACTCTACCCCCCATCTTGAAATGAAAATGCAAATGCAATACACAACACTAGTTCTTAATGAGCAAGACTGTGCTATTTAACAATTCACTAACTGCCTTAACTTTGTGATCATTTGTCATTTTAGCCACACAGGAATGTATACGGTTCTGTAATCACTAATTGCTTACTTAAACATTAATATGCTTAGTTACAAAATCAGTTACCATGTATATGTGTCTTTATACATACATACATACAAAGTTTTATGTTTACATAAATTCAAACTGCATATTATTCTGTGACTTTCATTTCTTTGTGCACCCAGGTTGTCAGCATTACTAAAACTATGTCAGAGAAGACACTAATGTGCCAATGTGGGCTCATACACTGTACACTGATAAAATCCTCATTAAAGTCTTATGCCACATCAAATGTGTTTATACATATATGTTTATCTGTTGACAGAAAAAATCTTATGTTTAAAAAGGCAATTTCACAAGAAAAGCCCTAGCTTTTCATTGTCACATCCTTCATATTCACTGTCTTCCTCTGTATGTATCACATTTAAACTCTAAAGTTTAAATTCAACTAACTTGTTGAACTCGTAGGAAAACAAAGTCCCATTTGAGATAGGGAGCATTTACAAATACTTGTCTTTTCCACATTAGATCAGTTACAAGCACTGTCCCTCCCCCCCAACTCCCCAAGCTGGTTTTAGGAATAGACTCCATTTCTGCCCCAGAGACTCTTCTCACTCCAGGGCCGTCCAGCCCCAGTCTGACCGCAGGAGCTGACACCAAATTCTGCTCACACACACACACACGTCTCACAGGGGATAAAAAGTGAGCATACAAGAGAGATGCTTAAGAAAAGATGCAATACAAAGGCATAAGAAGCTAGGGTGGACTGCAGTAATCAGGCACAGGGCTCAGCCAGGCAAGCATACTGACTTCACCTGTTTTACAGCCTACTGCCCCCACTTAGACACCTTTCTGCCTTCTCCTCTTTGTTCCTCCCTGCTCCCCCTTCCACTGCACATCTCCCACCCCAGGGAGGTGGTGTGTGTGTGTCCCTGGTATGCACAGTCTAGGCTGATCTTCCTGGAAGTAGCAGTTAACAGTTTCTTGATAGCATCTCAGTTACTGTGAGTGGTGAAGTTTGTTTCTTGCCATTGTTTCTATGTTTGTTTTGTCAGGTCTGCGTCTCTGTGTATTTTGTTTCTGATTTCCTCCTTTTCCCCTTAGTTTTCCAGCTGATATGTCCCCAGTCAGATAACCTCACTGGAATGAACTTTCTCACATTCACATGCCCTTATCAGTTGATGTGGCTGACCAGGTTTGGTTCTCATCACTGCCTCCCTTATCATGTCAGTCAGGTTTGTGTCCCTGTGTGTTCTTGTTCATGGCTTCCTCCTTTTTGTATTGTCCCTGTTGTGTTGGAAAAGGTGTTTGACCAGATACCCATAAAGGAGCCTTCTGCAGACCTTTCCACATACTTTTGAAATCCTGGCCCTCAGCTATGCTGTATTGCTGTATTTGCTCAGACATTTATTCTAGTTCTGCACAGATATTTTGTATAGATTAAACTGAGGGATTTTGAAAGGTTTACCTGGGAATGGCCAAATAAATTCTGTATTTTTGAATGCTGATTGTTCTGCACACCACACACATTTGTATCATTTAAACCACGTCTAGGACTTGTAGTATAATTTAAACCAAGTCTGTAGTTTATTTAAACCAAGCTTGGGACTTATTGTGCATATTGTAGAGTAAGTTTGATGACTCAGAAATGTGCTGGTTTTGGCATATACAAACCACAATTGTCTATGAGCAGAAAACATGTTTTCTGACATTTCTTGAAACATACTATTTCTGTCTAGTCATAGACAAATAATCCCTTAATGGTTTAAGTCACTAAACCATACTGAAATACTTGATCCACTAAGAAAATGAATCAAAAAATCAGTTATAATTTCTAGATTAGCTGTGCCAGGTACTGCTAATATATTGTCATTAAAGTTTCATTTAGAATCAATGTAATAGTAATAATGAAGTCATTGTTACGCTCTTCATTATGTATGATCAAGACCTATCTTTCTGGAAGCCAAAGTTATACCCCTACATAAATCCATGAACAGTACCACCGGAAATAAATGCTACAAGTAACTAGTAGTGGTGACAATTTTCAACAGGGTTTAGCAATTTTGAATTGTACTAGTTGCAGAGAGTACCTTCTGTATAAAGTATGAGAACTGTTCTCTAGCGGCTAGTTTCTCCTAAGTCATTAGCAATGTCTTATGTCATGATAATAAACACTAATATTAATCATATTCTGTGAAGGACCATTTATATTTTCCATGCTGTATTTAGGGCCTCTTTACTTCATCTGACATTTATCATTACTTGCAGATTTTTCAGAGGTGTGAATGTCTAATCCCTATTAAAGATACAGAACCCATGGGGGTAAAAATTTCAAAGTCGCTGCTACTTATATCTCCACTAAAGGGATTCTGAGTTGGAAGTGTATAGGAAGAGTGACATAACAACAAAGAATTAATATTTTTGCCAGAAGGAGGAAATCTGGTGTGTGATTTCTGTTTTTACCCATCTCCTTGTTTGGTGATGTCAAATAATGAGGAAAAATAAAACCAGAAAATAGCTCAAACAGACATTTTACAGCCAAATAAATTTGAACAAGCAGATCAAGGCTGGAGAAACGGCCTGACAGGAACCTCATGAAGTCCACCTGGGGTATTTAAACAGCTTTGTAACCCAGTCTGAGGTGCAATTCCTCAGAACAGCCGAGGGACTTTCTGCTTCCTGTGGTTTGGAACTTCAAGGGAGTTTTTCTCTCCTGTGAACAGCTAAGTTTGCTGACAGCGTGCTGCAACAGGTGCAAGAGCCCGGGGGCTGCTTCCCTGTGGGAGAGGCAGGAGCGGCTAGGGGAGGAGCACAGTCCTCCCGGGGTATTTAAAGAGCCCAGGATTACAGAGGTGTCTGACCTCTGCACATAGAAAAAAAGGTCGGTCAAGGAGCGGGGTGAGTCATCTGGGCCTGCTGCTGTCGGTGAGGTGAGTCGAGCCGAGTCATCTGGGGGTGTCGTTGCTGTCTGTGAGGTGAGTTATCTGGGCGTGTTGCTGCTGTCTGTGAGGTCAATCATCTGGGGGTGTGGCTGCTGTTTGTGAGGTGAGTTACGTGGGGGTGTTGTTGCTATCTCTGAGGTCAGTCTCCTGTAAATCTCCGGGCATGGTTGTAAGTAGGCTGAGGGCTGCTGTCAGAAAAACTGTGTGCAACCAGACTGAGACCCCACACAAACACGTTCATGTCCAGGTCCTTGGCTGTGGAGAGTACCAGAGCGTGGCATTTGCAATGGAAGGTAGCAGAGATAACACCTGTGTCAGATGTGAACAGGTGAATGATCTGCTCAGTATGGTGGCTGATTTGAAGGAAGAAGTCATGAGGTTACAGACTACAGAGGAGTGTGAAAGGGAGATAGAGTGGTGCAGCCAGGCTCTGCCATCCCTGACGGAGGGGCAGCAGATGAGAGCTGCACGAGAAGGAGGGGATTCTATGCCCTCTTGCCACCTGCAAAAGGGTGACCCAAGAGATGGGGGGAATGCAGGCAGGTCCCTCCCCGGAGAGAAGGGAGAGGCAAGAGAGGCTTCTCACAACCTGTCTTCTCAATTCCCCATGCACCATAGGAATGGGGCCCTTGTAACAGAAGGCTTGGCAAAAGTAGAAGACAGAGGCCTAAATGAAACAGGTGACTGGAAGAAAGTTAATGACCACAGCAGAAGGCAAGTGCCTTCCTTGCCTGCCTCATCTCCCCAGGTGCCTCTGAGAAATAGGTATGAGGCCCTGCTGGAAGAAAGGCAGTCTAATGGGGAGGCGGATGACAGGCAACCTGTATCGGAGGTCTTGATGCAGTCAGCTAGGCTTCCTGGACATATTTCCTTGGTTTATATTTAAAAAATCCAGTAAATCTAGGAATCTGTAGCAAAGGAACACAGTCCCTAGGTTTCCTCAAACATTCAGTCCTGTGAAATGCTCTGTATGTTCACATCTCTATTGACTGTGTTTTCTTTCACACCTGTCTACCTGAGGTCTCAATAAAATGAAATGGACCAATGATTTATTACAGTCACTTTCTTGTCCAGTCTGCACAATTCAGAACAGAAGAAATCAAGACAAGTAATTACTTAATGTCCTTGCCAACAATTCTATATTTGGCTTTTATTGCTTTGCATTAATTTAAGTCTTTTAACTGCTGGATATAACTTCACTATCTCTAACATGGATTTAAGGTCAAAACCCTACTCAATCATCTGGTTTTAATGAGAAATCCTAGGTTAAATTAAAATGGTATTTTATATTTGGACCTTTTAAAGGAAGTAGAGGAGATGCTGTTGTTAGCTTACTGTGTTCTTCCTTCAGTTTTTAACCATTTAGATCTTTCTTCATGGTATGTTTTTCAAAAGAAACCTTATTGCTTGTTCTATACAACTTGTGTCAGTTGTGCTGCTGGGGGCAGAACAGTGCATTCCTTGCATTTCTCTGATTTGCCTCATGCTTCAGAATTCTGCTCAAAATTCCTATGTTGTCAGTAAAAAGAGAAGAATAAGCACTGTTTTTTATTTGGTGCTGAGTGATTTTTTTCCTCAAGAAACCCCGTTTTTGCAATGCTTATTTCCTGGTAGGGTTTTAGTTGTCAAGTAACTCTTTTGGAATCTTCTTGATGACAATTAGTTTTCTATGCTATTTTAACCAATATGCAAAATTAATTGGTTCAGGTTCATAATGTTCTCTATTACTGCACCAAAAAATCCTTATTATTTTCTGGTTGTTATTATTGTACTTGAAATGAGTGAACTAGGATATAGATTCTGCTCACATAAATTCAGATGTTTTAACAAAGTGTCCGAGTTGGTGGCCTACTTATCTTGTCTAATCAACAAACACCTTTGAATGACAACTCTGCTCATCTCAAACTTGAGTCATACTTTCAACAAGTCTCTTTCTTTCCATTGATCCTAGGCAGAGCCTAGGGTGGCTCAGCTGCCAATCCTCAGTAATATTAACAGACCAAACACAGTGCTTTTTCATGTATGACAGTCCTGAAAGCATATTCCCCTGATTCATAGCTATGGAAAAAAAACCTATTTTCTTCCTGTGTTTTTTCACATTTTCAGAATCATCTTCCTGTCAGAAAGCTCTCCCTTCCCATTAATTCCGAATGTGTAGCCAGTCCAGAAGTGAGAGCTGATGCTTCTCCTCTCTCCCACTCAGCTGCCAACTATTTTATGAACAAGAGAAATACCTAAAGAAACAGAACCCTAAGAAGCTTGATATGTTCCTAAAAGAAAAAAAAAAAAAGCACTCTTCCATGTCTATAACATCTCGAATCACATTGAATCTTCTCCCACTCTCCATGTTAATGTATTGGGGCTTCCAGCAATCACTGCTAGACAAACCAGGAAAAAGTTGTTGTTTTTTTCTTGGTAATGAGGTCTGAGTAGTTCTAGAGTGAGCCAAATGCTGTTCTTGTGGCCCTGAGTCTTATGAAAATGTTGAACCAGCTTTGGCAGATCTGAATTCAGTGACATGGCCATCAGCAGGCTCTAGGGAAATACTATTTTTGCTTCTCTTATTTTTCTCACTTCAGTTTTCTTTAGAGTTTTTTTGTTTGGGTTTTTGTTTTGGTTTTGGGGTTTTTTTTACTGTTTCTTAAATCATGTTAATGTTAGGTAACTAGCAAACAAAACTTTCAGTCCTATCTTTTGACTCACCATTATCTTGGACAACTCACAGATGCTGATGGCTATTTTTATTTTTATTGGCCCATCCACCAGCATGTCACAAGATGAGAGAGACCATTGGAACACAGATGGAGTTGGTGCAGTAAAGAATTTTACATTGCTGTACATCATGCCCTGCTCATACTGTGGCTAAAGAACAATAGTGCCAACCTTGTACGTGGAAAGGTGATAAGACTGGCTAAAAAAAGACAGGGAATTTACGTCAATGTGTTCCTTTTATAGGTCTTTCAGTACCCAGAAACTTTACTCAGTGTTTTCAAGGTTTTTTCACAACTGTGAATAGTAAAAACATTTCTAAAGCTGAGATTCACTCCCTAAGCTTTTCAGGTTAAGAAAAGTCACATGAATCAATGAAAATTATAGGTCAGAAGCACTTTAATCATAGAACAGCAGTGTTCATGCTAATCAAACCTATCTACAGAGCATCAATGCAAGACTGATTTGAACAGAATCTCAGTTATACATATCTTTCCAGTGTCAGTTACATTTTCAGCTCATGTTGTCTCTACTAGTTTCCTTTTTGCTCTACAGTTCCCCTAAGTGAAGACAATTCTTCAGTCATTAGTGATTTTGCAGCAATCATTTCAATGAGTTCTCTCTTACTGGGTAAGTAAAGGGAAAGATGAACCTACTATGTATGTACATTGAAGTCTTGCTGCCCATGTGCCTACTGTGAAGGCATGAGGCAAAGCCAAAGCTTTTCACAAGAAGGAAGAATCAGGACCCACACAGGATGTCAATGGAAAAGCATGAAAGGGTGTGTGGCAGCTACAGAAATGGGGCAGCAGAATGCAGGCTGCACTTGCATGCCTGAGACCTGCAGGAAGGATTCAGCTTTAGGTGATACTACGTCATGCAAGTAGCAGTTGCTTGTTGCAAAGAGGCACTGACAACTGTCAGGGCAGTCACAGGTTGGATTTTGTGGGCAAAGCATTCTACATTGTCTCCATAAATCAGGCAAGGGTTTCATTCAGTCTTAGCCAAGTGAGTGCCTATTAGCAGACAATGAAATATGCTGCCTTATGGAGGACCACCCGTGGAAGTGCTGAGACAAAACATGCAACTGCTTTTGAACATGGCAACAGCAAGAAATAGAAGTGACATGGCAACAGGAAAAGCTAGAATGGAGACAACCCCTTAATGAGTAGCAATGAGGTGGTTCAAGTTAGATTGTGATATCTTGCCTGACCTGAAAGCCTTCAGTATAAAATTCATACATTCTCACTCCAAGGTAAGTCTGTAGAGGGAAGAGAAGACAGATTCTTCACTGTAAATCTGGAGGGGAAGTGTCTTCCTGAACTACCATGTGCCCAAGAGAGCAGAATCAGAACTTTCCTCCCACCACACACTTAATCATGCTTGTGAGGCAGAAAAACTACCATTTTTGTTTTAGCAGCTGGGTCTCTTGAGCACAAGTTGAAGGCTTTCTGCCAGTTTTCTCTCCAGTTATTTGTTTACAGTTGAGCCCTTTACATGTCATAAAAATAAAGCTTTGAATGTCCTCACAAGAGTTTTATTCTAATGATTACAAACAAACATACTAGTTGTAGATAGGTGTTAGATTCCAATACTCTCTTTACCAGTTTCTTTTGGATATTCTGTACATGGAGGGTGTAATGTTAAATATAAAATATGTTATTAATGTCTTATGTGAAGACAGTTGATGTTACATGGGTTTTCAGATTTAGTAGAGTGATACAAAATACACTAAAACCACAATACAAATACAAGCTACACTTAGCAAAATACAGGAATTGCAATTGCAGGTCAATCATAATGCCAATGTGATTTCCATTACTGGATTTTGTAATATGCTCACTGTCATGACATGGGATGTCCCCAGTCCCTGGGAAGGAATACATGAGTTGGAGACATCTCAAGCCCTTCGCTCTTGTCTCTCAAATTGGGATTTAGGTTTGTGCCTGGTGTGCAGGAGCCAGTGAGCACACAAGAGATGAGATCCACCTACTAACCTTTAATGCAATTCTGTACTAAATGGGGCACCAGGGGATAGTTCAGAGAATTTGTAGGATTTTGTATGGGCTACGACAAAGAAGTTGCACACTACTTGTTAATTGGTCACCTTTTGGTTATATAACTAATGCTCTTCTGCTAATTCTCCAGTTAGTGGCTCCTTCACTGTACAAAAGCTGTCTGACATTAACATGTTAGGGGTCCTTCCAGGGATGTGATTTTTACCATGCTGATTAACCTCCACACATTAGGAAGACTTCTTTTATAGGGCCTTGGACACTGACTTAGGTTACTTTAGGTTATAGAATTGTAGAATCATAGAATATCTAGAGTTGGAAGGGTCCCACAAGGATCATTAAGTCAAACTCCTGTCTATTCCCAGGACACCTCCAAAGTCACACCATGTGGCTAAGAGCATTGTCCAGATGCTTCTGGAATTCCAGGAGAGTTGGTGGCATGACTGCATCCCTGGGGAACCGGTTCCAATGCTCCACCATGCTCTTGGTGAAGAACTAATATCTATCCTGAACCTCCCCTGGCACAGCTTCATGCCATTCCACTAGATCCTGTCATGGGTCACCAGAGAGAAGAGGTCAGCACCTGCCCCTCCTTCATATCTGGTGAGGAAGTTCTAAACTGCAGTGAGGTCTTCCCTCAGTCTTCTCTTCTCCAGGATGAACAGACCAAGTGATTTCAACTATTCCTCATTTGGCTTCCCCTCCAAACCCTTCATCTTTGTGGACCTCCTGTAGACACTCAAGTGATCCCAATTCTCCCTTTCCCATCACCCTGGTCAAGAGATGGTTTCATATTTTGTTGGCATGAACTCATCCCTGTGTTACCTTGTGTTATCTTACTGTGATTCTTTTGTTGTTGTTTTTTTGTTGGTTTTTTTTGTTTGTTTTCGGAGGACCACAATTTTCATACTTTGAGGCCCATGCTCTCCTGGAAATTATCCTGTTGCTGTTCAACTTTTTGGTAAGCCATGTAATGAATTCCCCCATGCAAGTCTGGCTAACTCGGAAGACATTTGCACTCTTTCAGTGAACTCTGGGAGAAACATTTAACCCACCACTGATCCACTCAACTGTTGATAGCTGCTTAATAGAAACAAAGGCCACCATTTAGTCCTCTTTGGATTGATATAAAGTCAGCTTCTTTACAACAGTTGTGGTAGTCACAGCCTACATTATTCCCTGAGTTTCTTGGGACATCCTCTTTGCTCCTGAGTCTTCTGCATTTTAGGGCTTGATTTAGAGTCACGGCTTGATATAGAGTCACATTCCACCTCTAGGGGTTTAGTCAGTCACAAGAAGATGCAGTACTCTGGTAAGCCACACTAACAGATGGTTGACTCCTTCAATGTCACCCAGTGAGATGGATTTCAAATCAACACAGAGGGCCAACCTAGTTATGTACCACTGATTTGAAGACCTTTTGGAGCTACAGCTCCTAAAGAAGTGATAGGGTGTCTTTGCTCTTTGCAGAAAAACAAACTATTTTTTTTTAATTGACAAATTAAAGTGCCTATTGTGGGACTTCTATTCATTGTTGGTTGCTGGTAGTTCTGAAACAGCACAGAACCGTAGAAATCAGTATGCTGATTTTTTTTCTGGCATGTTAGCTCAGGACCTGCCATTTCTCAGTCTTGTTCTGCTTTCTGTCCTTATTTATCTTGCAAAGGTTAAAAAGTAACAATGGATAAACCTGGATACTTCTTAGTCAGAGACCTCCTATAGAGCTAAGCTAGGTCTGAAACTACACTGAAGTGTAGATCAAACGCCTGGCTAGGTTATGGAGTAGGTGATCAACTGGAAATTTTTCTCCTCCTTCATTCTAAAACTCAGCAAAACCTACAAAATATAATGTCTTCCTAGATCTGCTGTGAAATGTCTGAAGCTCAGTGAGAGGGGAAGAGAATGACTGGAATATCATATGCAAAGTGACTTTCATCGACCAGTCAGTGCATTAGAAATTTACTAAGCAGAAGAGGACTTACATTAAATTTTCCACTAATTTAAGAAAATAATTTGTACAGATGGAATACTCTGGTTATTTTTGTTAATAATTAGCCTCTAAATATAGCTGAACTCTCCTTTTTCTTGTGAATTTCAGCTTACTGCCTGACACTGAGAAGGAGCCTAAAAATAACTGGGTTTCTAGTTGATGAGCACTTTCTGGGTCTTGTTCCCTGTCACTAGAGAGTCAGTCAAGGTGATGATGGGGCCAGGAAGAAGCTGTCAGTAGTACAGCTACTTCTCCTACAAGAAACACATCATAAGCATTGATAATAAAGCTGTAATGCCTCCTTCCCCCTACCCGTTAAAGATTTTCATGCACTTGCCAGGGTGATCTAAAGGAGCTTTAAAGCACCAAGCTATTTTTGTTCCCTTTCCATATTGTGTCCATGTTGAGGAGTTTCTCCTGAAGGGGTATATCATTTGGTATTTATTTGTACATCATTGGAACCATGATTCTGTTCAGCAAGGCAGGCACTTTTTTGCAGCAACAATAGCAGCAGCCAATTAGTAAATAACAGTAAGAAAATAACGTAGCTTCATCATTCTTTATGCAATTATCTGCAACAAATTCTTACTTTTCACTGCTTTCAGATTTGGTATTTTCAGTACAGGCTCCTACAACTTCTGTTGCTATTTCTACAACAAGCTGTGCCTTGTGATGTGAGGTGTTTTAAAGTTATCTGGCACATGGATCTCTCTCTTCACTTGTGGATGAATAAAAACCCATCAGTCACGATTACATTTCTGCTCCCTGCTTCCAGATAACAGGACCATGTTTTCCTTGGCTTACAGTTGATCACAAAATGAGAACAACTGCTAACAAAGCTAGGGTTTCATGTTTCAGAAAACAATCTTATCCTTATTTTGATTTTATTTTTCCACAAGAACTGAATTGCCTAGTCATTCTTAAAATGCAACTGACTACCATCTGTTAACAGGCTGCTAATGTTCTGACTATAGATCCCTATGGACCATTCTTGGCTACATAGCCATGATGATAAATAGTGTGTATTTCAGAATGTATGTGGATTTACATCAGATAATCTAGGTGTCCCACCACACTTCATAGAGGCTTCTTTGATAGAACCTTGCACAGTGAGTGTTGAATTCTGCAGAAAAGTGAAAGGGCAGTGGTTTTATTCTCCAGTACAGTTTGCCAACGTTGCGAATTATACTGTAGAAAAGAGGTATTATACAGTGACCTTGATTAGTCTCCTCTGATGCACATAGAAGGGAAAGGGCCAATGAGGGCAGAACAGTGAGAAACCTAGATCCCTCTCCCAGCTAGTCCAACAAGTTTGTGCAAAGGCAGTCCTAGAAAACTGCCTCATTATTTACTGAGCCCCACATTGCAGAAGGAAAAGGAACTGAATCATGACTTGCTAAATAACAGTCTAGGCTTTGAGCTACTCCCAGGGAAACACAGAATCGTAGAATCATTAAGGTTGGAAAAGACCTCAAAGATCATTGAGTCAACCTATCACCACTATATAACTAAACCATGTGACCAAGTACCACATCAACATGCCTTTTGAATATCTCCAGGGAAGGAGGTATTCATAGTTTGGAACAATTTGTTCAGTCTTATTTGATTGCAAAGTGCCAGATCTACGCAAGCAGCACAGAACGTTTCTCACCAGGAACCTTGACCTGTCAGTGTTCATATGCACACAGGAAAAACTGTTACCCTTGTTCCAGCTACAGTGTCCTGGTGCCCTAGAACTACTGCTGGATTGACAGGACTTTAACACTTCACTCAAGACAGCCACATGAAAATCTGAGGGTTTCCATCCCAACTAAAAAAATGAGGCAAGACTGGTGCTGTTGGACCACTTGTCTTGATGAATACAAGGGTAAGGGAAAGACTAGCAGCTATAGTTTAAGCCAATGCTGTTCCAGCAGTATGATACCTTTGCAACCTTCTCACTCTGCCATGCCAAACATGAATGCAAGTTAGAAGCGGTGGTGTGAGTTTGGCCCCTGAAGAAGCACACTGCAGTTGAATGTTACTTAGTATAGAAGTGCTTGTTCGTTCAGGCCAGGTGGGATATGAAAATATCAGTATCACTGCAAGTAGTAAGCATTTAATATTAACAGTTGTCACTACCAAGCACAGAGGTGATTCTGCAATGAATGCCCAGGACTGAAATTGATACAGATTTGATTTTTAGATTCCTTTTGTTTGTGACCAATATTTTAAAATCAGCTGGAACACCTGATGCATTTCAGTAATGCAGAAATATTTTCTTGCCTTGTGCAACTCCCTGAAATGCAAATGGAAAAGAAAATGACACTAAACTAGGAAAAGCTCTTATTTCCCAGAGGCTACAGCCTCATTTAAATGGAAAATTCTTCTATCAGCCTCTCCTCTGTCCTTACTTTCAACAATAGTCAGGCAGCAGACATACTTCAAACCTTCCCTCTGAACCTACCACAAAAGCTAAGCCTCTAATAGCTGTGTCAGAACAGCAGGCTGGTTCCTCTTCTTATATACTGTGCATCTTGATTGCTTTTGTTTAGAGACTTTTGGATGTAGTGCTGCAAAACGATCTGTCAAAACTCTTGAATACAAGAAATCTCAAAAGGAAAATCTGTGGCAGGAAAACATACAACAGAGTTTACACTTACTGCCTTTTTTTTTTTTCTGGATAAATGAATCAAAAAGAAGGAAAAGCATTCCATGGTAATCTCAGTTTAAGTACTCCCTGGCCTTTAATGGCTATTTTAGGTATTAGGTGTTCTTCAAATTTTGATAGAAGTGATACTAATTCTGCAACATATGGCTGGCAGTAACATTCTTAGCTCTAACAACTGACCTCAGTTTTTTTATTTTAAATTCCCATGATAATGTCAGAATTTCACCCAGTCAACACTGATAGGCAGAAAACCACTTTTTCCTGGTTTTTCCCTGCTGTAGTGTCTCAAATTCTACCAAATGAATGAAGAATGATGAAACTAAATTAAATTCTCATCTTCTTTAGTCAGAAAGGCTTAAAATAATAGGAAGGATTTTATTTTTTATATCATTTGGTTTTATTTGCCTTCCCTGTATCCTTGAAAGGGATGGGATGCCACAGTAGAAAGTAGGAACTTGCAATGTTACCATGTCAGATGTACCTGTAAATCTGTACAAGAAATGAAATATACATCTCTCTATATATACACACATATATATGCAAAACTAGTACTGAACCCAAACCTCCCTTGATGGCAACTGTGTCACTGTCACCACTGATGCTGTGGCAGGAAGGACTCAGCAGCAGATGGGAACTAGACTCAGGATCTGGATCCTGGAACTGGATCTAGGAACTCATGGATCACGATCGAAGGCAGAACAGAGTCCTCCTCAGATACTGACCATTGAAGAAGAAAGAGAGAAAGAAGAGGGAACTGACCCTCAGCTTTTCACTGAATATGACATATATGGAGTGGAATCCCTAGTTGGTCAGTTTAGGGTCACCTGAACTGTTCACTCCTCCCTGCAGGTGCAGCCTTTTACTCTGCACCCACCATGTGAATGCAAGATTTAGCAGTGACCTTGGTCTGCATACCAGTCCTTGGTAGTAAATCTAAACATGGTCTTCTCACTGCTAGAGGCAGAAATTGTCTGTAGAAACATGCTGTTACCTTCAGAAAGTGCAGTTACTTAGAGGAGCTTTAGCTAAAAAGTAAAATCATTTAACAGAATTAGTTCTGTTCTAACCCAAACCAGGACAAGACATAGCAAGGATTCTTTTATATGTAGGAATATATATAAAATATAGCTGATATATAGCTATAGCTTCTAAAAGCTTTTATAGCTTTTTCAAGCCGATAGCTTTTTTTTTTTTTTGGAGGTGTTTTCCCCTGCTGCAGTTCTACCACATCCCTAAAAGCTTCCTTGTGCCTAGTTTAGCAAGCACATGACTGTAACCTAAAGACTTTATTGTTTCTGATAAAAATAATGACTTTCATTACATTTCTTTATTTTGTTATTGTCCATTGTTTTTATATGTTTTCCTCAGGTATTTGTTGTCATGGTACATGAGTTACTCTTGACTGAACTGGGGTTGTTTAGTCTGAGGAAGAGGAGGCTCAGGGGAGACCTTATCTCTCTCTACAACTACCTGAAAGGAGGTTGTAGCCACTTGGGAGTTGGTCTCTTCTCCTGAGTTACCAGTGAGAGGAAAAGAGGAAATGGCCTCAAGTTTCACCAGGCAAGATTTAAATTGGATGTCAGGAAAAATTTCTTCCCAGAAAGAGTTGTTAGGAATTGGCCCAGGCTGCCCAGGGCAGTGGTAGAGTCACCATCCCTGGAGGGGTTTAAAAAGCTTAGAAATGTGATGCTTAGGAACATGTTTTAGTGGCATAGTGGTCATAGGTTGACAGTTGGGCTTGGTGATCTTGGGGGTCTCTTCCAACCTTAATAATCCTGTGATTCTGTTAAACTGTTCACACTGCCTATAGCAAATCTATGACAGAGGGATTTCCTGAGCCCCACTCACAAAATTATTCATGTTATTGTGACCCTGACTTGGAGTTTCAGGATTGCAGTGCTATACACAGAAATTATAGCTGTGGGTATTACAAATGCTGCAAAAGGTGACATCATTTTAATATGAAAGGTCTATGCTGGGGTCATATGCCTAAACCAGAAATGAAGCAGCTAATTCAAGGCCCCTGTGACAGAGTGCTGCTGGCTGAGAAGATGACCACCACCGTCTGGTTTTCTGTGACCCTTCTGCATAAGGCTATGGTTTGATACCCATAGCACAGGTGTTACAGGAACACAAACCGCTAGTGTTCATTTGTCACAGGCAGACCAATGAAACCACCAAAAGATGACACATTGGAATCTTCAAATGAACAGGGGAAAAACTGTGGCCTTTTTTTTTTATTGTAAAATTTTTAATATATTAAAGTGAACTAGGCTAATTGATGCTATTCAGAGAGAGTACAAGGGCATGATATCTTGCAGCAGGAAGCTATGAAAGACAGAGTGCACTTTATGAAGGTGTCTAAGAGATGTACAGGAAAATCTGGTCCCCACTGGGAAACTACTAAATCTGAAAAGAAAAGAAAGTACAAGAGGATGTGATGTACTAAAATAGGACTGACTTTCTTCATGTATGAAGTTGTTGTTCCACAATTTGCAGGTGACAGTGCATATGTGAAGCTGTAACATCTTGCTCAGTCTTTCTCAGTTTTCAGCATTTTGCTTCATGCTAAGGATGAAAGATGTAGACATGTTTACAAGCGAGACCATGGTCTATGTCTCATGTTTGTGAAACAGTCTAGCTCCTGTCTAAGATGCTTCAGGTGACAAACCTGAGTCAAGGGAGTGTAAGCATTCTCACTCTATTGAAATGTTGGTGTTGGAAATGCAATATACAAGTTAAAATCAAGAGTAGTGGGCAAGGGGGTGTTGGTAACACATACCTCCTGCCTGACCCAAAACCAGGAAACTGAATTAGGGGACCACATATCCCACACAGCTCCCGAGAGTGCTTTCTGGATGTGCTGAGAAACTTTTAGATAGTGTCAGGGACTTTCAGATATTGTGACTGTTCTCAGACCTACCTCCTCACTACAGCTACATCACCTTACAATTCATTGGGAATCCTGTCCTCCTTGGCAACACTGTGTTCAAAATTCTTTGCTTATAAGCCAGCTCTTCCTTGCAGGGGAACTATTTACTTATTACAACTTACCTGTCACAAAACTGTGACAGAAAAAGACACCAAAGGAGCAAACCTAGCTCTTAACTCCTTATGTCAATGTTTGGAGTCACCTACTTCACCAACACCAATAACTTGCCATCACTTTGCACTGATGTGTCTGCAGAGGAACATCAAGGAAATTGCCAGTAAGGATTTTTTCCATGACAGAGAAAATAACTTAAAGAGCCAGGAACAGAAGGCAGCCAAGATTTCATTTCTGATACCCCAAGTATCTTTAGTCTTACTACCTCATAGATAGTTATAATGATATTGCAATGCTATACGTTGAGAGAAATGTTTTACACATAGAGAGAAATGTTCTCTTCAGATGATGCCTCTTAACAATATTCCATATTCTCCTAGGTTTGCTCCATCCCATCCCAGCCTCCTCAGCCTACTGTTGTTCCAAAGCCAGTTCAATCTGTCATACATGTGCCATTGCAACCAAGCTGCCCGGGCCGAGGCAAGATGGCAAAGCTTATCAATCCAGAAGAGATGACATCCAGGGATTATTACTTTGATTCCTATGCTCACTTTGGAATTCATGAGGTAATACTTATTGCCATTTCAGAAATTATTACATCATCTTCACCATCGTCATAATGTGTTCTTTGATTTATTAGCTATTTATCCTCCTACTACTTGCTCATTATATTCCTCTGCCTTTCCTCAGAAGATTGTACAATCTGGTTAGGTGCCAAAGATGTCACCCACTTCTCTAGAGACCTGTGCTCAAAAATCTGTGTTCCACTTACAGCCTTAGGTACGAGCTCTCCACAGAGCTCATATTAGCTACCTGTACAGTGGTGATCTTCATGAATGCATCAATGTAATGCACTTACGAGGGCTGCAAACTAATCCAACCACAAAGGGAGACTACCTTATGGCTAAGTTAGAATCATAGAATTGGCAGAGTTGGAAGGGACCTTAAAGATCATCTAGTTCCAACCCAACTGCCTGACAGGGGCATCTCCCACTAGATTAGGTTGCCCAGAGCACCATCCAGCCAGGGATGGGGCTTCCACAACCTCTCTGGGCAACCTGTTCCAGTGTGTCACCACCCTAACAGTGAAGAACTTCTTCCTAATATCCAATCTAAATCTACCCTCCTCTAGTTTATATCCATCTATCTAGTTTATATCTAAGTTATCTTTTGTTCTCTTGCATACTTGAGCACAAATGCCAGTAGGAAAGTAACTCAATTGGCACAAGAAGCCAGGAAATGTCTTGACTCCTGGCACGTTAGTTGAATGCACAGGCTGCCTTGATAGGAACATAGAGCCCAATAGCCTCCAGTAAATACACTCCTGGAAAGAATTCAAAATACACAGTGCTAAAGCTAAAAGCTTATGTTTATGTGGCTGAAGATGATAGGATCTTAAAACCCAGGATGCTAGAAGGCCCCCAGTGTGGAAGCAGTGGCCACATAACAAACATTATTCTACGATTATGTGGGGTCTACGAGTGGTGGACCGAGTGAAAAACAAAAGAGAGAGAGTGTGTGTGTGTATGTGTGTGTGTGTGGTGCTCTTCTGGTCCTGATACTTTCTAAAAAGAGTAAACCAGCTGGGGATGTGACAGGCAGGACAGGTTTGGCTGCAGTGACCACGAGATGGTGAAGTTCAGGATCCTGAGGGCATGGATACTGTCTCAGCATCTGTGCTGTTTGTCCTGTTAACAACTATGGCTTTCAGGAGAACAGTCTTTATCCTTTTCAGGGATCAACTTGGAAAAATCTCATGGGAAATGGTCCTACAGAGAAGAGGAGTCTAGAAAAACTGATTCATTTTTTCAAGGCTCATCTCCTCCAAGAATAGTTCACCCTGACATGCAGATAGTCAGGCAGCTGTGGCAGAAGACCTTCATGAATGAGCAAGAATCTCCTGACAAAATTCAAACCAAAACCAAGAAAAATACAAGAGGTAGAAGAAAGTAATATTTAGAGAAATAAAATTGTACAAATGACATCACGCTGCTTCTTATGAAATCAGTTCTAAGTAGCTAGCATTTTACAGTTGTTTTGATGTGTGCACCACAAAGTAACTTGATAAACTCTTCAGATTGTGTGTTAATAATACTTTAATTCTACTAATGGAATGTATTCAGCAGCAGTATCGAGTGCTCACGAGCACTTCAAAGAATAACATGATGCTTTTTTTCCTTGCAGGAAATGCTGAAGGATGAAGTGCGCACGTTAACCTATAGAAACTCAATGTATCACAACAAACATGTTTTTAAAGATAAGATTGTCCTTGATGTTGGAAGTGGCACAGGAATCCTCTCCATGTTTGCTGCAAAGGCTGGTGCTAAGAAGGTATATGGGGTAAGAAGACTTTTTCTTATATTAAGCTTGTGCATTTTGTCTGAGAATTTGGCTTGGTCTCTCCAAGCTCTTGTATGGCTTGATTTACAGTGACTTGAGTAGAGTTCTGTTGCTTTCTATGGCTTGCAGTAGCATGCCTTTTCCAAATGGAAATAGAATGTATTTTCTTGTGCAGAACCTTTGGTTATCTGCTACATATCCATATTTTTTCTTGGCAGAAAAAAATGTTAAATGAACTCACTCCTACAATGAGGGGTCAAAAGAACTATCTTGGTTTTTTAAATCCTTAAGTTCTGCAACTTTGCAGTCTTGGAAACAAGTTTCATTCATACACTTTTCTGTGTATGTGCAAGAAAGCAAGTGCATGTTTTCTGTGCCAACAATAATGTTTTTCAGAGGCAGGAGGACATGATCACCTTAAGTACATTGAACTTTTAGGAGCATGAATGTGCAGCTTTCTGCAGAGAAGTCATTAGAGTGAGCATAGTTTTGCTTTCTAATATTCAGAGTTATTTGGACTGACTCTAAAATGGAAAACACCATTTCTTTTTGCTTTGAAATTGTCTGCCCTGCAGACACAACACAACATAGAAAAGGGGAACTAAGTTCTATTTCTCTGTGTACTACTTTGATTAAATTGTTTACTAAAACTTTGTTGTCTACATCTGCGCATTTGAAGGCACTGGTGTCACTGAGTACCTAAACTGTGTGTCTCTATTACTGGTAATGATAAAAGAAATGCAAGGACCTCTGTACAATTCTCAGGCTTATTGTTTCAAAATCCAAAGTTAGTTCTGAGAGCCTTTTCTGAATATCAAACTATAGCAGGGATATATAGATAGCTGAAATCAGAAGGTACTGGCCAAAGTTTGGAAGTTTGAGACTTAATATAAAGAGTATGCAGGTAGAGTGTATGTTTTTGTTAACTAAGCACACAATTTTTTTATCTTGAAGCCTCAGGGAGAGTAAGCCTGTAGCCTTCTCTGATGCAGGAATGCAGGTCTCATGCAAGGATGTTGCAGTGGTGTAAAAGCATCAGCATATAGAAAATGATGATACTGTTCTCCCACCTTCCTATCTCCTAAATCCCTGGCCATATGGTCTTCCTCCCTCCCATGTGCTGGCATTGGTGCTTATCTGATTCTACACTGAGCCAGCTCACTGGCAGAAAATCCACCCAGTAAAAGTAAATGAAATACTTTTCCACAGGTTTGGTGGTGGTGGTTCGTTTTGGTTTTGGTTTTTGCTGTAGACTTTCACAGTTCAGGCTGTACCTCAGACACTTCTAAAGCCCAGAGTCGGCTCAGCCGTGGCCTGTTCAGAGTTGAAGCTAGGGGAGTCTGCTGTCCAGGAACCAGGATACTAACTCAAAGGAACTTGCTTAGGTGTGAAACTCCTCTGCTATAGCCTAAGAGTTTCAACTTCCTTGGCACATGAGCTACCTCAGCATGAACTCTGTTACACAGCAAGCTGCAGGGTTGGATTTGTGTTGGAAAAGCAGATAGTTGGGAGATCTGCCAGTGGCAATCTTACAGTCAAAGTCATACTTTATGGTCCTGTTGGCAAAGAGTGCCAATGGAAACTGTGAGTGTTCCTTTTGAAAAGCAAACATTTGCCATGAGTTATTACACGGAGCTAGGACAGAATCATGGCTTCATAGAATAGTTTAGGTTGGAAGGGACCTTTAGAGCTCATCTAGTCCAACCCTCCCTGCAATGAGCAGGGACATCTTTCACTAGATCAGGTTGCTTAGAGCACCCTGTCCAACCTGACCTTGAATGCTTCCAGGGATGGGGCATCTACCACGTCTTTGGGCAACCTGTGCCAGTGTTTCACTACCCTCATTGTAAAAAATGTCTTCCTTCTTCCTAGTCTAAATCTACCTAATTTAGTCTAAAACCATTTCCCCTTGTCCTATCACTACAGGCCCTAGTAAGTTGTTTATCCCCATCTTTCTCATAAGCCTCCTTCAAGTACTGGAAGGTGGCACTAAGGTCTCCCAGGAGCCTTCTCTTCTCCAGGCTGAACAAACCCATATCTCTCAGCCTGTCCTCGTAGGAGAGGTGTTCCACCCCTCTGATCATTTTCCAGTTTATTCTCTACAGTTAGATGTGATTTTTCAAATAGCACGGTGTGGGAACTGTTGACTAACACAGAATGTTGGTTTTCTGAGTACAATGCCTCTGAAATCACTCTCCTCTTTCACACTCTTTCCCTTCTTCAGGTTCAATTTCATCCACTACCCTGTCTGGCTCTTCTTATCTCCTCTTACTCACTGCTGGAATTTGTTCCTTGCCACTAGCTCAGCCAACTGCTAGAATCATCTCTGGGACTTCAAGAGATGTAAATCATACTGACTTATAGAAAGATTCAGTTTAGAAGACCTCTGGAAGCATCTAATCCAACCTCCTGCTCAAAGCAGACTTACATTTAAAGCTGTATCAGGGTGCTCAAGGCCTTGTCCAGTCCAATATGGAAAATCTCCAAGGATGGATACTCTAAATCCTCTCTCAACACTTTAAAACCTATTCCAGTGTTAAAATCAGCAGGTATTTCCCTTCGTGCAGCTCATGTTTACTGACTTTTGTCCTGTCACTGTGCACTTCAGACAAGGGTTTGGCTTTGTTCTCTCTGCAAGCTGTTTTTAGATAGTTGAAGATAGCTGCTGGACTGGGTTGATCTCTCCTACAAGATGAACAGAATCAGCCCACTCTGTTTTTCCTCTTCCTTCATGCCCTCTAACCCCTTGCCATTGTGGAAGGATAACAGTAGGTTGTGCAGTGATGTTCATCTCACTGGGAGCTGTTGTAAAACATGTAGAGATAAGACTGGCTCGTTGGTACCTGGGAAGAGTGTGTGAAGGACAGAAAAATACCTTTTGTTATCCCTTGAAACCTTGGTTCCTCTGCTGCATTTAGGCATACAAAACTCAGGACAATCTGAGAACTACCTGAATTCTAAGGTATTTTCAGAGGAGGCAACGTAGGTAAGGAGGAGTTAAACAGACACATAAAATGAAAGCACATAATAGATGTTAGCTGATTTGGATAAAAAGGTGGTGATGCAGATGCAGCCAAGGGGAAAAAGAAATCTGGGACTGTGGTAAGTGTTTCAGAAGACCCCAGTAAAAGAGGAGACTATTCACAGTGTTAGATTGAAGCCTGAGAAGTAAAATGGAAGTAGAGATGAATGTACACATGCTGACTACAGCTGAAGAAACTCAAGGGGCCCTCGAGGGTCCATGCTGGGACCACTGCTATTTAATATTGTCACTAATGACACAGTTAGTGGAATTGAGTGCACCCTCAGCAAGCCTGCAGATGACACCAAGCTGAGTGGTACGGTTGATATACTTGAGGGAAGGATGCCATCCAGAGGAATCTTGACAGGCTTAGAGCAGTGTGAACCTCATGAAGTTTAACAAGGCCAAGTACCAAGGTCCTTCACTTGAGTCAGGACAATCCCCCCATGTCAGTACAGATTGGGGGATGAATTGATTGAGAGCAGCCCTGAAGAAAAGGACTTGGGGATATGAGCCAGCAGTGCATGCTTACAGGTCAGAAAGTCAACTGTATCCCCCAGATGCATAAAAAGAAGTGTGGCCAGCAGGTTGAGAAAGGTGATATTCTCCCTCTACACTACTCTGGTGAGACCACACCTGGAGTACTGCACCCAGCTTTGGGGTCCCCTGTAAAAGAAAGACATGGGAAGCTTGTGTGAGCAGAGCAGGGCCACAAAAGTGATCAGAGGGTTGGAACCCTGTCCTAGATAGAAAGGCTGAGAGAGTTGGGGTTGTTCAGGCTGGAGAAGAGAAAGCCCATGGGAGACCTCAGCGCAGCCTTTTGGTAGTAAAACAGAGCTTGTGAGAAAGACTTTTTACCAGGGCCTGGAGTGATAAGACAAGGGGTAATGATTTTAAACTAAAAGAAAGTAGATTCAGATGGGATATAAGGAAAAAATTATTTACTGGGAGAGTTATGAGAACCTGGAACAGGTTGGTCCCTTCATTGGAAGCATTCAAGGCCAGGTTGGATGGGGCTTTGAGCAACCTGATCTAGTGGAAGGTGTCCCTGCTCATGGCAAGAGGGTTGAACTAGAAATGTCTTCCAGCCCAAACCATTCTATGATTGTAAACTGAGATATAGATATATTGTATCAAAACAGACAGTTTTGGCAAAATCCAGATGCTTTGTAAAATTGGCCAGATTTGAGCAGATCACTGACTTAAAAGAGGACTGGGGAAACCCTTGACAACACTGCTTTTCCCCCCCCCCCCATTTCCTCACCTACAGAATTCAGTATTGTCTTTTTCTGAAATGAGTTGCTATTTAAAACAGTATTGTATCACTTCATAATGTCCAAGTCAAAATAGAGACAAACAGCTTTAGCCACCCTCAAGTGAGTTTGTTTTCTGAAATACATAATCCTTCCTGGAACATTTGAGTGTTGTTTTTAATTATTTTGCTTGTTTGAGAATGAAGATGATTTTTGGAAACTTGTAGTCATTCATGAAATAGAACTTTTTATTTGTTTGCTTTTTTTTATTTAGAAAGTTTGGAAAGCCACCTCCAAACACTTAACATATCCATGCTTTGTTTTAAAAAAAAAAAATTAAAAAAAACCAAACATAATTTAAAAATCAAAAGAAGCAGAAAGAATGGGCAATGGAATTGAAAGTGCCAGACAGATATGAATACAGACAGGAACACTGGTTATGTTCTAATGGCTGTAAGTACAGACATATAGGCTATACAGTTTACAGTAAAGGAAGAAGCTGGATAGAAAAAAAGGATGGAAACCTCCCCAAGGGATTTCTTGTTTGGCCACTCCGGACTGGCACTCTGGTGTTCCTTTCTACATGCCAGTTCTGGTTTATGCTCAGGCCAATGAGTTGGGCAACTTAAGGAGCAATTTACACCCACAGGCAAGCTCAGTAGAGCTTGTCCCATGGGGACAGGAATTGATATTATGACTGCTATGATGTCTGGTTGTTTTATGGGCTGTATAAAAAGCTTAAGGGGTTTGTTTATCCTTCCATCCACTGTCCTGCCATCTGTGGGTGCCATCACAGAAGCCAAGCACAGTTTGGCTTTTAGAGGTGATTCCGCTTAGATTCACTGGACATATCTCACCAGAGATAATATAATTCTACTTGACATTCCGATAGGGGAATTAGAGAGATACAAAATATTATTGGCAGTTAATCTCAAATTTAGAAGAGATAAATTAGGAGCTCATTTGGTGGCTGCCAGCAACTTTGGCTCTCAAGATTTTAAAAAGGCATAAAACCCACAGAGGTTCATGGAATGCTGTTTCTCTAAAAACTAGCAGAGGTCATTGCAAACTTGAACTTTTATGTTAGAACTCAAATTTCAAGAAATGTAAGGGCCAATCTGAAACTAGAAGTTACTCTGTAATTCCTTTCCTAGTAGAAGTTCAGAACTGGTCATGGGAAAAGACTTGCAGATATGGATGGGTTTGTAATTACAGTAATTGTAGTCATTTCTTCTGTGTAAAATGTCTGTATTCTTTTTTGATAGCATGCAGTACCAAAGATTATGGATTTCTCATGGAGAAGAGAAATTGCTTCTTGACACAGACCAGTTTAAACCTTAACATTATTCACAAAGTTTGAATGTATTTTGGTTTAAAATATATGTAACACCATGATAATTTATTCCCTTCAGCAGTTTTGGGTTTGGGTTTTTCTTTTGATAAGGAGGCAATATTCTCAAGTAGCAGAAACATATTAAGAATACTATTAATAAATTATGTGATTTTGTAGTTAGGACCTCTTTTTTCCACATTTCAACAGTTCTAAATCCAGTCTTTTCTATAAGAGCCACTTTAAATCAAACACAGACTGCAGTTTAAATATTAAGATTTCATTGACCATGATCCTGCCCACTCAGGTTTGATTTACTCTTTATCAATGGTTATGTGTTCTGCAGAGTCTATGCTGCCTGCAGTAGATTTTGGATTTACTCATACAGCTGAGGTCTCTAACACATAATTACTCTTCCTCTTCTTTTTTTTTCTTTTTTTTTTTTTCCCTAGATTGAATGCTCAAGTATATCTGACTACTCAGAAAAAATTATCAAGGCCAATCACTTGGACAACAGTAAGGCATATATAAAAATATTTTCTTCAGGAGGACAAGATAACTGTTTGGCTTTTTCTGATTCATTTCTGTTGTGTGGATTTTTATATGTAAATGGTAGTTTGGTGTCATTTACTCCTGTAAATACAAAACTAAAGACCTCATTCTAGGCACTATAACAATCCCTCATGAGAGAAGCTACTTCTACATTTACTTCTAGACTCACAAACATCAGAAGCCAATAAGATTCATCAGCAAGCAGTTTAATTTAGTAAAGCAGACAGAAGGTCCCATATTAGAGCAGACCTCTTCAAATTTCATTCTGCCATTTGAATTCCACCTTCTCTCTTAAATAGACTCATTACACACACATATTGCCATTCACACTGAGATAAGGTTCAAAACAAAAACTATTCCCTATCGAGACAGGTTTTCACTAAGAGTTTCTCCTGACTTCCAGCCTTAAAGAAATATTGAAACAATAACAACATCATAGAATTATTTTTTTTCTTGAAAGGCAAACTGTTGAAATTTCCAGGGATATGAAAACACTTCCATTTAAAAAAATACTAAAAAAGCCCCAACCTGCTGAAAAATCTTAAGGTAAAATAATCTCCAACAAGCTCTATTTTGTTTTTTCAGTCCTCCTCCAAATCACTGCATACAAGGTATCTTTGTAACAACCTAAAAAATAACCCAGGGTTGTTTTTGTTTTTTTGGTTGGGTTTTGTTTTGTTTTATTTAACATTTCTTGTTTAAAAGTGTCCTCTGTGAAGAGCTTGCCTTTGCTACAGAGCAGCATAGGTCAGAACTGACTTGGTTGTAACTATTTGACCCTACTTTTAGCTGCATGCACACTGGTGCTTTGCACAGGAAGAGATTTCTATTCTGGTTTAGATCTGCTCTAATTTTTATTGCTGTCACTGGCAGCTTCTGACTAACATGGAGCTGTTTGGGAGGAGAATTTATTGTACAGCATGTGCACTCAAGTGATGTGGTGTGAAAGAAATAGCAGTGATATAGGCTATAAAAGGCCAAGCAGTGTATGCAACTTTTGGTTCAGGAAAAGATGGCGACAAAGGACTAGAAAATACTCTAAACCTGACACTGAAACAATGAGGTGTTGACTTCAGCTTGGTTATCCTACACTTTTTGGTATTTTTTTGTTTCCAGAACAGATACAGTACAGCTGGGGACAGCACAACCTGTTCCCACATGATGTCTTGGGACGATGTTTCATCAAAGTGAAGGGGGTAGGAGGAACTTGTGCTGCTGCTACTTACACTGTAACTATTCTAGGTATAAACAGAGGGGCTTCAAAATCCTCAGGTGTGTCACTCTTGCAGCTATAAACAGTGTTCACTTTCACTCTGAAAGAACTGTGGCAGTGAAAGTCCTCAGGAGAAAAGAGAATTAGAAAGAACTAGTGCCTGGAGCTAATAGACACAAAGAGTCTTCAGTATAACAGATGAACGATTGAGCTACTAACCATGAAAGGAAGGTGTTTAAAGCATGGGAAGAAGAAGAGAACTGTGCTCTTTTCCAATAAGGTTGCTCTTTACCAGCTGATACTTCACATTACCAGTCTGAATCAGTGTTCTCAACTTCTTAGGGGGCCAGTCTGGATTTAAAGTTTGCTATGCAAATAAAGTGGCCCCTTCTGGTAATGCTTGTACTGCATGTATTTTGGGAAGACAAAACCTCACAGGGAACATGAGTTCTAAAAGTCACTCAATCCACACTTCCACTCTTAAACAGCTAACCTAGTTCTGTCTAAATGAAAGTATCTTCATTTTCCTTAAACTGAGTGTTGACTACTTTCATCAATCAAAGTTGCCATCATTAAAGATTGCTTTTTATTAAGAGTAATACAATAATCTCATCTATTAGCAATGGAAAGTAAAATATTCCCTATTTTTTATTCCTGAATGTCAAGTGCAGTTAACTTGTCAAGAAAGAATCCAGATCCAGGGGACTTTACTCACTGCAAGAAATGACATAAATAACAGACAAACACAAGTTGAAAATTATTTGTCTAAAGAATTTGGAATACATTTGTAAATAGGAAATACATTTAAAAAGAAAAAAAAGAATGATTGCTGAATTGTGTAGTGATCCTAAAACAAAATCAGAAGTTACCATTGAATTAAATATGGGCCAGCATGTTTTCCTTTAAGCAAAATAACTGTTGTAGTATCAATGAGTGCTATTAACTGCTTGTTGGTTAGCTTTTGCAGTGCATACTCAGTCTGCTGTAAGGAGCATACAGTAGTGCAAGCAATGTAATGCTGTCTCTGAGGATCTGGTATTCTACTACATCAAACTTCTAGCAACCATTTGAATTTCCTTGAAACGAATTTGGTGACAAAATACCTGGCAGCAGTATTTTTTCAGCAGTCTCTTGAGACAACTGTGGGAAGTTATGCAAGTCTAAACCAGATAGAAGATTCAGAGTGGAAATGCCAGGATGTTAGAAAAGATTCACTCATGAAGCAGAAAGAAATGAAAAATTATTTTTCCATGTATTTGTACAAAGTTTCTGGTTTGTGTGCTATTGGGCTAGGTCTGACTTTCTCAGTTGAGTCAGCTCCCCAGAATTCATGAAGAAGTAAGCTTTAGTTTCCTCATTGTGAAGCCAGCATAATACGTTTGCTTTCCAGATGAGAATTAAGTCTTAGTTCTTAATCTTAATATAGTTCTTAATATCTCAGTGGTAGTTCGTGTATGTGAAGTCCTACAGGGGTGTTTAAAGGATTCTAGGTGAATTCTTTGATTACTTGGTCACTGATCTAGAAATCTTTCACATTCCAAAAGCCATGTAAAATGAGATTATGCAGATTACAAGGTAAGGCCTTGATTTTCAGTTTGGTTTTTTTATATGGGCTTTATTTGCTTTGGGTCTGGGGTTTGGGTTTGTTTTTTTTTTTTTCTTTTATACTGATACAAAACCTTCTGATTATTACACTTACTGAAAGTAGTTTTAAAAGAGTGTAAAATCCTTTTTGTCACATGGAGTGACCATCTTAGCTGCAGGCATTCAAGAAGAGAAACATATTGAAAAGGTCAGCCTGACATTCACCAGTGAGGAACTTAGTCTTTTTATCATGTGAAACATGTTTCTTTGGATTCTTTTTTCAGTAATCACAATATTTAAAGGTAAAGTGGAAGAAGTTGAATTACCTGTGGATAAAGTAGACATCATCATCAGTGAGTGGATGGGTTACTGTCTGTTCTATGAGTCAATGTTAAACACAGTCATCTTCGCACGAGACAAGTGGCTGGTAGGTGCTCTGCATGTCCTACTCTTTGCTGGAGCAATCATCATTTATTTTCTGACTCTAAGCCTTCCCTCTCCTACTGTCACCATAACAAGACACAATTACATCTTCGAGTGCCAGTTCTTAGGCTTTGACGAAAAGATGAACAGAGAGAGCACCAGTGAACGAGCTTCTCTTTGGATTAACTGCTGCTGAAATATCTAATGACATTGATACTGGTTGCAGGAGCTGCTGAGATTAAAGCTGATGTGACATGCTAAAGGAAAACAATAAAGGCATGCAAGGGCTGCTTGTCTTGTTTTTGTATGTGCAGTTCAAAATGTGATGTCTTTGTCAGGTGAATAGATTACGAGATCCATTTCCCCACAATTCATCAACAGAAACCTGGAGGGCTAATGTTTCCAGACCGAGCTGCTTTGTACGTGGTAGCAATTGAAGACCGACAGTACAAGGACTTCAAAATTCACTGTGAGTAAACACCTCAAAGTAACACTTTTTTTATGGCTGTTTCCCTAAAATATTTGCTTTATAGTTGCCTGCTGTCATCTCTTTGCTGGCAAGGTTTTGCAAAAGCCAAGAAATCATGCTGACCAGGCTAGAATTCCAATATAAGCATGAAAACTGAGAAAACTCTGATCTAGTGATAAATTCAGGAACTTTACACTAGTTTAAGGTGCACAAAGGAAAGATGCATCAATAAATTGATGTAGACCTTGCTTAGAGTTATGTTGATAGCTCTACCTCCATTTTAACATGTGGATTTTAGGAGATTTAAGTTTTGCTGTTGTTTTGATCATCCCACAGAACTGCTGTTAAAATTGGTAAGAGTCTTTTGCCATTCAGGTGCTGTTTTCTTATTTTCAAATAGCAAAACCAGAGACAAGATGCAAATGAATTGTAAATGTTAAGAAATAAGCCTAGAAGAAAAATCTCACTAATAAGCTTGTGAAGAACAACAACATCAAAAAAAAAATTATTGCTTTTTAACTTTTTAAGAATACTTTATGTGAGAATTTTTAAATGAAAAATGAGGATCAGAAATTTCCATTTTACTTTGATGTGAAAAAAAGTCTCAACTTTTTTGGTTTACTTCATAGATGCATAAAATTGACAGAAAATCCTTTAGATTTAAAAAGGTTTCTTTTCCAGGAAGTTTCTTTGAATACCTGGTGCTGTTAGAGACCTCTACAGGTCCAGGCTCTTGCTCAAAGCAGCACAGATTTTACAGTTAGAAGAGATCCCTCAGGGTCCTGCCCTGCATTCAAAAGATGAGGATTTCATAGCTTCTCTGGACACTTGTTGAAATGCTGCAACACCCTTAGAAGTAAATTCATTTCAAAATATCCATTCAGATTTTTCCTTACTGACACTTGCCTTCGTTTTCCCTTATCACCTGAAGGGAATCTGACTTTTTCTTTGTTTCTGTAGCAGCAGACAGCAATTAGATATCATCACTAGCCTTTGCTGTCCCTGGCTAAACAAAGTCAGTTTTCTTGGATACTTCTCATATCTTAACACGTGCTTCATTTTCATCACCACAAGGTCATACTCCTGGTTCACATTCAACTTGTTGCCCCCCAGGTCACCCAAGTTTGGATTTATTTGGTCATAACAATTTTGATGAAATGAGTAAGTTCAATGTTATTTCACTCTTTTTTTCTTCTTCCTTCTTTTGACTCCCTTTTTCTTTTTTGTTTCCTTTTTCTTTTTTTGTCTTTATTTTTCAGAACTGGTCAGATTCACTTTTGATCCCTTTCCTTTCTAGGCCTTGAGTCTTTTTCTTTTCTCACAGACAATACACTTGCCTATAACTTTTTTTTCATAATTCAAAAAAAAATAGGTTTGGGTTCTTTCTCTCTTCTGAAATGTTGTTTTCCTTTAAGACACTTTCTTTTCTGACTTCCCCTCTGATTTCCCTTTCCCCCCTCACTTCTTATACCTCTGTGTATATGAAGTTTAGAAATATACAGATTTTTTTGCTCATACTATATAGACTTTCAGATGGAGCATTGAATGGACCTTGACTCACATGATTCAGTAAGACTGAGATTTCACCTTTTTTTGGAGGCTTTTGGTTTCATTTTGTTAGGCAATCTTAAAATCTAAGCCAGTGTACTTTTTAATGTTTCAATATTTTCATTTTGTCCAAGTTAAAAAAAATCCTCAGCAAGATAAGAATCATTTATTAGAACAACCAGAAGAACAGTTCCAATATGGAAGATAAGCAAAGCTTTTAAATCTTTTGGGAAGTGGACATTGTGCTTTTTTGTTATGATGTATAAGCAGATTAAAACTTGGGTGCCCCAAATACTGCAACATGCCTGGAATTCTACTCCTGTCGGTAATTCACTTGCTGAAACTAAGACTATTTAGATAATTAAAAGATCATGCAAACTGCTGATTGAATAGCAATCTATAAAACAAGAAAATATGAACCAGAATGGATAAGAAAGGATAAAATAACCTTAGCAGCTATTCCCTAGTTTCAGCTTGATATATTATATGATTTGTGGCAACACTCAAGTGTCTAGAGCCATGGAAATAATCAACAAATCTCATACACAGTTTTGGGGACACTGAAAACAAGGCCCACTTTTTCAGAGATGTACCTTGGGGGATTATTTTGCCACAACTATGTTATCTGCAAAATGGCAGTGATGACATAGACAACTGGGACGAGGGAATAAAGAGCTAAAGAGGAGAGATGAAAGTTAGGGGCTAGTAGAAATTCTTTCAAATGAAAGATGCTTTGAGAGACAACCAAAAAAATCTTTTTATTACTGCTAATCTTTGACACATCCATTTGCATTGACAGGGTGGGAGAATGTGTACGGCTTTGACATGACCTGTATTAGGGATGTTGCCATGAAGGAGCCTTTGGTGGACATAGTAGATCCAAAGCAAGTGGTGACCAATGCCTGTTTAATAAAGGTTTGGTAATTCCAAGTATACCTAATTATGAATGTTTGAACCTAACTGTAGGGTACTTTGGAGAGCTGCTGCTTATATTTTACTACTGTCTTTGTATGCTTCTAACTAGCTGCAGAAGCCATCACCATAGAATGCTATCATTTTGCTCCAATGTCCTCCAGCTTCTACATCAGTTCAGCACCTTTATCTGCTGTGATTAGCACTGCCTTCACCATCCCATCCTGTATTTGGGTGACCATTTCTCCCTCTTTGTCCAAACCAAGACAGCTGGTGCCAGTTTCAAAACTAGATTCATTAGTAAACCCCCCCACATTTGTCACATATCTTGCATAGTAAAAAACCATGTTTCTATCCTTTAAAAAATGGCTGCAAAAGTGACCACCATTTTATCCAGCACATCTGTTCAGTATTCCTGAGACATTTCCACTAATCTCTAATAAGATATTTCCACTAATTTCTCTAATAAAATATCTCCTCCTGCTTTTGATTCCACTTTACCCTGCAGAGCCATACAGCTCAGAGAGAGGGAGCGAGATCCCTTATGTGCCACATCATCAGCCTTAATTCACAATTTCCCCACAGTGATACCACTGCATAGCCACCAAAAATTACAGAAATCTGCAACTATCACCCATCAGTCCAGTCTAGCTCCTCAAAGCAAATTTTGCAGGCTACTATGGAAGTTTGCCAAGAAATTTAAGATCTTATTCCTAGTATGCTTTTCCTTCTTTTTATTTTCTTTTGAGGAAAAAAGCCAATCAACAAACACCCACAACACAAAGAAAACCCAACAACACACCCTCCCATTTTAAGGCTATCCCAGCATTAAATGACCACTAACAAGCATGGGTCACTTGCTGGGATTATTTTGGCCTGGCTGATTAGCGATATTGGTCAAGAATAGCTTAACCACAATGAAAACTAGTCTACTGCATTGCAATAGTACCCTGAGTAACCTGTGCTTGAAAGTGGCTTAAATCATCCCAGCGTAAGTGTGAGACAAGGTCTTTGCAGACCTCAGTCACTGAAATAGGGCTGCATCTTTTGATGTCTATTTTTGCAGACTTCTCTTAGATTCTAGAATGCAATTGCTAAAAAAGCCCTTTCTTGTGCCCTCAAAGAGCCCTCTGATGGACATTCTAGACTCTACTCTCCATTTTTGCAGTGTGAGTCTGAGGTAATACTGGTGAGGTCAATGTTAGGATTCCTGGCTTATGTTGGTAGAGTAGAAGAAATCTGGATTTCTGCCAACAAAGTTTCTATTTCTTTGTATGCATGAGCAGTTTGGTTGTTAAGAATGACTTGCTGAATAATAGAGGGAAAAATATTTTGGGGGATATCTGGCTCTTGCCAAATATGCCCTGACAAGGACAATAAGGACAGTGAAGCCAGATACACTTCAGAGGATATCAGAAAGTGCACAGACAGGAAGCATCTCCCATAGCATTAGAATACAATTAATGGTATTTCAGACTTAGTGTCCTGCCTATTGTGACTACAAGTTTTGGAAAGAACTCAGACAAGAGCAATATATAACTGGGAAAAGCAGATCCCAGAGAGTGGCCTCTCTTGTCACACTCTGTCAACTTAGTCAGGAACTGAACCATTTGCAGATGATTTGATATACTCAAATGTACCCTTGATTTCTTGCAGTGTTAAATGATGCCTTTGTTGCTGATGATTAAATAAAATGCTTAAGTACATCACTTAACACTTACCTTAGAGTCACAGACAACTGCATGTCAGTGTCTTTTTCTTTCTCCTCAAAACAGGAAGTAGATATTTATACAGTGAAGACTGAAGAACTGGCATTTACTTCTGCATTCTGCCTCCAAATTCAACGTAATGATTACATTCACGCCTTGGTCACCTATTTTAATATTGAATTTACAAAGTGCCACAAGAAGATGGGATTTTCTACAGGTATTTTTTTATATTTTTATATAATTATCATATTATTTTATACAGGTATATTTTTTCTATTTCTTTTCATTTCAGTTCTGTTGCTATGAATGTATCAGTGCCACTGGTCATTTGGTATAGGAAGGTTTACTATGCCACCAGATAGGAATTTCAGTGATAAATATTATTGTCTCTTGGGAGAAGGTGAGCAGGATGGGGAAAGTACAACTAGTTCTAGGAATTCTGCCAAAAGAAGGACAGGATTTCACAATGGCTACCAAACTTTGAGCTCAGCAGAAATTATGACCCAGGACTTTACAGCCATCTCCATTTATATCTGCATCCTGTGTCAAGTTCCTCAGATTAGACAGGGAATTATCAGCTCAGAGATAGCATCCTAGTTTCCACCAAATCCAAATCTCAACAAAAGCTCTTGTTTGTCTCAGAGCCTAGAATAAAACCATCTTTTTTTTTCCCCCATAATATAACCACACACATACTGCTTATGTAAATCAGCTCTAATGACCAAAATATGAAACTCTAACTTACCTTGGGGAGCAGATATTTAAAAGAGCAATTTCATCCCTGTAAGGCATCATTTGATAGAGTGAAGAAAGTCTTGCAAGAAATGTAACTGCTTTAATGACAATAACAACAAATTCCAGCTGATTCTGGTTGCAGTTAGCACCATTACACAACTCAGACAGGTGTAAGTGGGACCTGATGTAAAGTAAATGTGATTTTTCTTCCTTCACATGAGCTCTCAGGCCTTGACATGAGATTCAGAGCTCAAAGAACTTCGTCAAAATCTTTGTATTTGATTCTAGAAGTATAACCATATGGATGATATTATGTTACCTCATATTCTTATGGGTTTTAGTAATCATGTTGCCCTGGTCATTCTATAAATATGTTATGCTATAGTATTTCCTACACCATGACAGGCATCAGTATGTGCAAAGTGTAGCTATGGAGACATTACCAATCTATGAGGCACTGCAGTGGTATCCTAATATGCTAATATTACTGAGTTCATGCTGAACAGAATTATCTAAAGTAGAAAACAGTTTAGGTTTTAGGCATTTGTTTTTTTCCACAGAAGGCTGATTTTTTTTCAGCAGAAGGCTGTCCATTAATCTTCTCTAAAAGGTAATACAGTCAAACCTCCAGTTTTCTGCCAAAAATAGCTCTGAATGAAGAGCACAGTTGCTGTCTTGTGATGTTAATTGAAACCTACCTTAGTAATGAGGTCTACTTATATTGCCAGAACTACATGAAAGGTCTATCAGAGCATTGAGAATGCAGCTTCCTGCAAAGGAATAATGGCACGTGTTTCTGGTTTGTGCATGCATATGAACATACCTATTTTAAGAAACATCCATTGTATAGGTTAGGATATTTAATTAATCTTTTCCAGTCAAATGAGTCCCATCAGTAAATCTGGCTCTCAAACCCAGCCAGTCTTTGATTCTTAGACATCCCAGTGAATAGGCACCCTGGCAAGGAAAAGGTCCCATTATGTTATTGCAATGAGCTGCTTGTCTGCAGAGCAGACAGACTTGCTCCAGTATCAGAATAGCAAAAGGTGGCTGGGATAAAGACTTTCTGGACTCTTCTTGCCTCTTGGGTCTATGGAATAAAGAGAGCTTACTCAGGCACTTTGACAGAAAATGTTCTGTGAGACCGCCGCAGGTGTGCTGAGCTTTCCTTAGCATATAGGAAGTGAGAATGTGAGGAGAAGGACAGAGGTTAAATAGTTAGGGAGAAGAAACTAGTTGGACAAAAGCCTAGTGCAGATACCAAGTCTGGCACAGCATTCTTCTTACAGAGATATTTTGCAGACCCACTTCAGCTTGCAAATGTGTGTACAAGGTTTGGACATGTCCTGTCAGGTGACCAACAGTGAGATCATTATCATTCCACATCCTTACTAATGACCTGGATGATGGGAAAATCTGGAGACTGCACTTCCAGCAAATTTATTTATGATCCCAGATTGGGAGGAGCATTGGCTGGAGAGAAAGGGCTGCAATTTAGAGAGAACTACACCGGTTCAAAATAGACTGATGAGAACCTTATAAAGTTCTGAAAAGCCAAATGCAAAGTCCTGCATCTGGGACCAAACAATTCCATGCTATTGCTTGGGCCAACATGGTAGAAATCAGCTTTGGTGGAAAAGACTCTTGGATTCTGGTAAGCAACAAACTGAATCTAAGTCAGAAGTGTGCCTTTGCAGCAGAACATCCTCACCTGTGTTAACATGAGCACAGGCAGGAGGCTGAGTGAAGTGGTTCTCTGCCCCTATTGAGCACATAATGATAAGGTAGGTGCAGAACAAGTTACTCCATGAAATGGTCATTTGGCCTTCTCTAACTGAAGGTATAGACACCACTGTCTACAAGACTGGTCTAGATTCTCAGCAAATCCCAATGTCTGCTGGCAAAACTCTATTGGATTCAGTAAAACATCCAAGTTTATAGGACATGAGAAAGTGCCACTTCATTGATAAGTCATTTTTATCATTATAAAGTTAAATGTGTGATTTAAAGTGGAGTTGAGGCACACCTCCCCCCATGTTGATGGAGCACAACTCTCCAGATATGTCAGGCTTTTCTAAGGAAGATAGCTCTGCATAAGAACATGTGCACAGGTACATGTGTGTGTATAAGATAGCAGTTAAAATTTAAGTTTAAATTAGTTTTGGTCTGACATGTTTTCAGTTAGAGATTTTGCAGAGGCATTTCCAAATGGACAACAGATTCTGGATCTGAACTCTTGCAAGAAGATATCTCCATTTAGCAACTGAGCTTAACAGTCATTAAAACTGTCTAGGCACACAGCCAGAAATTATCTGGTAAAATACTTTTCCTTTGGAAGACAGCAGTTTGCCAACCCAGTTTCTGACAAAAGGTTGGTTATATCAGTCTTCTGACTGTAGATTTTTGGGGAAAAAAGAACTGTTAAAAATTCCTGTCCTTGCAGTTTTCATTAAAAAACCCCATTATTTCCCTAGTCACAAATAATTTCTAAAGCTGAATGTTTTTTTAAAACTTTGGTGATGAAATTAAATGAGATCACTTTTATTAAACAGTGTTAAGATATGATGCAATATAGTGAGCCCATGTCTGCATCAAAAAAAAGAGTGATTGGGGAAACAAATTGAAGAAAAATAAATTTATCAGAGGCTTTTTTTCCAGATCAAGAAGGCTCTGAACTCATAGTTATTCTTAGGTTCCCAGGTGTTCTTAACTGCAAGAATGCTAGGAATAAGAAGTAAGCAGTGCACATTCATTAAGCACTGGACAAAGATTTGAAATCAGAAATAACAACAAAAAAATAAAATAAAAACATGAAACAGCAGATCAAAGTGATTCTGCTAAGCAAGACCAGAAATTAATTTAGATATCTCTGGCAAATTGCCCATAGCATATGCCTTTAAAAAGGCCAAAAAGAAGTCAAGTTGCAAGTGCTCTTTCCCCAGTTTGATCCTCCTGAGAGTTATAAAATCTTTTGTTCCAGGATCATGAGTCGAAGGTTCCATCTGTGTCATTGTGATTAATAGGTTTTGGTTAACCTTTCTCTCATCATTTTATGTAATTGTTTTTTGAACTCATTTAGACTTCTGACTTCCAAAGCACTTAGTGGTAAAGATTTCCCCAATTTGAATGTGTGTGGGTTGAAAGGAAAGCATTCATGCCCAGTAACCCCCTTTGTGGAATCCTTCCTGCTGGGTATGATTCACATCTGACATATTCCAGTAAAAATCAGAAGACAACCCACAGACAGTCAATAGAATTGTGGTGTTGTGAAGCACATTTGCTAATATAATATGTAAGTTAAAGCATTCTATGAGAAGAAAGGTTTTTCCCAATTGTTTCCAAGTCTTCATTTGATTTGTAAGAACAAGATGACATTTCTATAAATAACACCCATATGTATCTTTTAGCACCTGATGCTCCCTATACTCACTGGAAGCAAACAGTCTTCTACTTAGAGGACTATTTAACTGTGAGACGAGGAGAAGAAATCTATGGGACTATATCCATGAAACCAAATGCAAAAAATGTGGTGAGTCAGCATCACTGATTCTAATTCCAACCCTATTGATCACAAACCGCAGTCAACAGGAAATATAATGCATCAAAGTCCAACAATGACAATTCTAAAGGCTCTAAACTCATGTTTATTAGTAAGAGCTCTACTCACAGCTTCACCAAAGCTGGTGGTAGCAATGATAATGCAGTGCTTATGTTACAGGGTTAAGCCTGCAAACAAGCTAGCATGGGAAGGGAGGAATGATTTAAATACAACTCTAAGCCAGCTGCCCTCTGCAATCAGCTTGGCTTACAGTTTGTGATGCAAGTAGGCAAGGGTCTCTTCATACCATCGCTAAAATCAGCGGTAAGATCCCTTCTGCCAACACAGGATGATCAGTATGTACTTCAGTTCCACATCTCTAGCCAGATTTCCCACTCAGGGCCCAAGAACTCTGCTTTAGCAAGTGAAATAACAGATTTCAGCTGAACATCTCTAAGAACTCACTGATCAAACGTGCTTGAGCTAACAAATCAAGTGATATGGTGGTTTAAAAATTGTGGCTTTCCACAGAAAGCGTAGATGTTTTATTTTAAAACTAAAGCTAAAGCATGACTGGTGAAAACTTCCTCAGTTTCGATGGTGTGGGCTGAATCCCTCACCAAGTCTGTCAGTTATTGAGTGCTTCTTTTAACTTGTAAGGAGACTGAGATCTGGTCTGATGGACAACCCATGCCTGTAGAGAAGAACAAGGCATGAGGTATGGCTTCTGAGAGAAACAGTGACATCATTTTCTGCCAAAAACCTTGAGCAGAATTTCTTCATTTTCTATGACAACATACAGCCATTAAAATAACTCTGGTTATCATCTACCCATTCGGTTGTTGTAACTGTTGAAACATTGCATTTGTTGACTGCAGCAAATCTTGACATTTCGTTGCCTTCCTTTTTTGCACTACTTTTCCTTTTTTGTACTAGATTGGATCTGGTTTTCAAAGTAGTGTTCATGCAAGGGATGAAATAAACACAAAATTAACTTGGCATTAAAAAAAACACACCGACTCCTAAAGTGCTCTATGAAAGCAGAGGAAAAGTCTGTTTCCCACCTTTAAGTTTTCCTAGGGGAAGGGAACATTTTCTTTCCAGTCTAATATATCAATTCTATTTTGATGGAAAAATTAAAAATATTTCAGATTTGTTTGCACAGCAGCAAGCACCTCATTGTTGAGGTAGGCGCTAAAATGGATGTGGTTTTGATAGCTATCATAAGACAGAGAGACCACCTTGGTTCAAAAGGATTTGTTAGTGCTTTGTTCTTCTGAAACGTGAAGCCTTTCAAAAGCTTGCAGAGAGATGCTTTGTTTTGAAGGGTTATGTGGTGCCTTTTTCCAAAAACCATGTCATTCAAAGATAAAGAATGACTGAGAGCTTCTCTACAAGGGAAAGTATACTGGATCTATTCTGGATCTATTCATTCTAGTGAGAAAGCCCTTTACCCTGCATTAAGAGCATCTCAGTGGGTGATGCCCTTCAAAAATTGTTCTAGAACACATATGGTAGCACAACATTTCAGGAGCTTCCTAGTTGTAACCAGGCCATTAAACCAGCCTGAGGAATAAACAAATATGCCCTAGACATAGATTGTATGGTGACTGCTATTCTGTACCCGATATCCTGCTTTTTCAGTGTTAGCAACATTAGAAGCTTCAGTAGGTATGTGTTGAATCTACAGGTCTTTTCAAGCCAGGCAATGATAACTGAATTCATACACGAAACTTACGCTCTTATTACTTGTTAAATCTTTCTGCAGCGTGACCTGGATTTCACAGTAGACTTGGATTTTAAAGGACAGCTATGTGAAATGTCAGTATCTAATGACTACAAAATGCGCTAGCAAGAAACCTTGCAGAGAGATGAAAAGGAGAAGTTTGTCAAGTCCTGAACTGCTGAACTTCAAGCTAGGAACAACTGTTCATAAGATTATTTTATTAACTACTAGAATGTTTACTCTGATGGAAAGTGGTAACCTGATCCTTCTTGCAGATAGTACAGGGGGCTGGCATCCCACTGTGAATGTACAGTATACAGAACTGTAGCTTTTGTCAAACATATAGGAAAAATAAGCAACAGTCTTGAGTGCTTTGGTTAACTGTAGGGTGGCAGAAGATGCATATACAAGTTGTACTACTTACTGTGAATTTCTGGTTCTTCCAAGCTTTGCACGCTGAAGATGATTAGGGCAATTTTGTCACTATGAAAGACCAGTACAGCACATTACTGTGATAGTATTACTGGACTTACATTCAATATAAATGAGTATGTATATTGTATATGAGAAACAAAAACACCAGACAAATTGTCATTTCATAATAGGAATTTGTTTTGTGATTATTTAATTCTCATTGTCAGAGTTACAGAACGATAATGAAGTTACTTCTGGCAGTACTCTAGGCAGTGACACATTCTAGTAACTGCCCAAAGTTAAAGCTATGGTAAAAATTCCATGCAGTGTGTAGATAAGAGCTGGGCATTTACAGGAAGTACAACACTTATCTTTTTGAATGTCCTTTGGAAAATATGGTCCATGAGTTTTAAAATCCACCTTCACAACTAGCTGTCTGTCAGAGCTTTAAAAAAACATTAGCTTTTTATCCTTGAAAATATTCTGTGGCGAGTTTTTATAGCTGGATTTTGCATGAAACCTTCTGAAATCAGACACCTAGTATTTAAATGTGATGAATACAAAGTCTCTGAAATGGTGGATAATTCATGTTTCTTGGCCATGCCATATTTCTGGGTTTTTTGCAAGATTCTTAATACAAAATTTATAACAAAACAAAACCAACAAGGAATTAGTGTTTGGTGATGTTTTAGGTAAGTTTTAAATTGCAAATACTATTCTCAAGAGTGCAGTGATTTGCAGGAACAAGCTGATGTCTTTATAAAGAGTCTATGCCTCCTGATATGCCTGTAGCTTTCCCATCCCCCTATAATCCTTGTTTTTCTTACAATATCTCCTGTTTATAGTTAAAATATTATCTGCTTATAATTCTTCATACCTATGTATCAGGCCTTTTTACTATATGAATGTCAACACCATTCAATCCCATGTGATTTGTCAAGAACTGCCTCATTGGTCCTATCTACCCTTGTTTCACTCTGTCTGGCATTAGGCACTAAATCATGTTCTATCATGTATTGGATAAGATTGACTAGTTTTTTGCCTAAAAATCTTTTTAATCACCTGCAAATAAAGCATACTTGAAGATGTATTTTTGCCAGTATTTGTCAACTTTTCACTTTTTAGAAAGCTATTCCTATTGGTTTTTCCTTCAGAAAAATTGTACAGTGCCTCCATTTTCTTATGGTCTAAAGATGATGGTCAGGGGATTGTATCATATGGTATCTATGTAGAATGAAAGAAATTAAACTGTAATTCAGCAGTAAAAGAGACTGTTTGCAATGCAGTTCACAGTTGTTTTAAAGCACCTTTTTGATTTTGATTTTCCTGAAATGAGGATGAACAACTGCTATCACAAAATGACTAGGTTTTTATCTGTCAAATACTGCCATCATACTGATCAGTTCACAGCTAGGTCAGCTACTATTTCAGCAATGGCTTGGACCAGAAAAACTTCTGGAAGCCCCTTTCTACTAACACTTCTGTGGTTCTAGGACTTTAAGGTAAGGAATTCTACCTTTTTTTTCAGCCTCCTCCATTTTTATGAAGATAGTCAAACAATATTTTCATCTTCTCTTTTGCCACTAATCATTAAGCTAACTAAGCCTGAAAGAAGTAATAGTCTAACTTACACTGACAGCACTTCAAGCCATCTCCTCTCACCCACTGCATGAATCTTGAATATTTTTAATATTCAAAGAATAATAAGGAAAAAAACCCCAAACCCATACAACTAAAAAATAAGAAAACACAATAACATCCAACCTCATTTTAAAAAGGAAAAAAAAATATTCACCAACAAAAAAAGAGAATTCCCAAAATTCCCAAGGGTCTGCTTGCCTTCACTGAAAATGTGTCATTTTTGCTTGACAGAGGGCAGTGAGCAGGAAGCAGCAAAGAAAACTTGATCAGAACAGCTCCTGAACCAGTTTGAGAGGTATTTTAAGCCCTGCTATGTATTGTCCTTTCTGCCTCATCTTTCACCTAACAGATACATGTAGGTCTCTCTTGTACCGTAAAATACATTCCACACATATTACTTACTTAAAAAAAGCTGTCATTTCAACACCTCATCACTATCATTATAAGTTGCCCAGTTCATATGGGCTGAGCTTGGTGTAATAGAAGACAATGTGTTGTATAATTAGTAACTTCAAGCACTGTGCTAGACCGTTAGATGTAACATGTTCTTTGGGACCAGAACAGACCACAAGCCATTTAAACAAAAGCAACCAACCAAAAACCCCTAACAAACAAATAAAACCCATCACACAAAAAACCCCTCCAAACCAACAGTGTAACAAACATTTAAGAAGGAAAGCTTTACATAAGCATGTCCCAGTGGCTGAACAGACAAAACAACACAGCATCATAATTACTTACGAAGTGCAAAGCCCTCTGAGCGTTACAGAAATAGGAAATCAGCTTTCAGAAGCCTGCTTTCATCGGTGAGGATGCTTTGCTTTTGCAGCTAGGAATCACAAGGGAGAGGTCTGGGGAGGGTGACGGAGTAAGAAGGCACCACAATGACCTGTGTTTTTAAGCAGTCTGCCAGTTCCCTTGCTCAGGTGGAGTCAGGGGCTCAGAATTCCTTTCTCAGCTGAATAAGATCAGATTACTTTAGCTACCGGTAATTACTCCTGCCATATATGGAGAAGACAGGTGATGGGTGGAGGGTGGGGTGGTAAAAGAAGGTATTCAGAGTGTAAAGGGGACAGCAAAACAGAGTAGCTGGAGTTATTTTGTTCTTCCCAGAACTGTAGAATATTTTGTGATGGAAAAGTCTTATGGAAGTCCTTAGTCTATGGCTAACTTTAGAGCTAATTCATGTTGCTCAGGGCCTTGTCCAGACAAGTCCTGAATATTTCCAAGAACAGAGATTCCCCAGCCTCTCTGGGTAGCTGTTCCAGTGCTGTGCTCATCTCACAAGGAAGCATTTTATGTTCAACTGGAGTTCCTCTTGTTATAAGTTAGGGCTGATGGCTCTTGTTCTTTTATTAGTTGCCCCCAAGAAGAGCCTAGCTCTATTTTCACTGTAACTCCCTATTAGACACTGGAAGATTCAATGAGTTCCCACCTTACTTCTCTCATGGTAGCTTCTCTCTTCCCTATACAACCTTTGATTTCATCCTAGCCTTCCAATATGAATCCACTGTAATCCATACCCTCCTTTTTTTTCCTTCTGGCAGAGGTTAGGTATGTATTGCTGTTACACACAGCTCAACAAAAGTATCTAAGGGTTTTGCAAAGAATGTAACTCCAAGGGTCACTAAGGAAAGAGAACTTCAGGTTCTCTTACCCTGTTGTGTTGGTGGCACAGAGGACACATTTTATGAGCAATTTTCAGGTTGGCATATGATGTGTAAGTCGATGCTAATGCATGCACTTGCCTAGTTTGAATGTGCAACAAAGCCAGGTGATTTTCAACAGGCATTAAGCATCCATCTGGGAGGTTTTTAGTCTTTTTTTGACACATTTCCTTTCAGGGTTTCTCAGAGAGAATCTCAGATGCTAATCCCCAAAGCACACAGGCATGTGGGAGGAAGATAAATCTTTTAGATCACATCTAAGCTTCCTAAAAATTAAGTGCAAATTGACAGGACTTACAAATCTGTTTTAAAGAGCAACTAAAGACACAAACCTGATGTTTCAGATCTGATCTAACAGTGCTTGGTTTTTAATAGCCTCATTGTAAAAGAAAACACTAAACCCACATTATTTGAAATTCATTTTTCATACTTTATTTTCAAAAGGATGTGAATCATCAGCTTGACATTCTCCAGATTACTGCTATTTCTGCAGAGTATGGTGACTGAGGTGAGCCAGGGCAGTAGTATGCCTACAAGTGTACAAGACTGGTCCCTGAAAATAGCTGCTGCTTCTGGGAATTGACAGAAAAAGGGTAAAAAAGACTATCCAGAGCTGAGATGGGAAAAGAGGAAGTTCACTTGTCTCAGATAACTACTAAAGCAGAGCTACCCATCCGTTAGAAGGAAACATTATTCCAGGGTCCAGATACTGCTGAAGGGAAAGGAAAAGGTTTGTTATGATTTCAAAATCGTTATCACCTCTGCTATTCTCTACCAATCTTTCCTTTCCTTTTTCTTAGGTTGTTTTATATTTTTCTTACTTTTTCAGTGGAAACAAACATCAGAGAAAAGTAATTATGCAAACAACATGAAGATAGCACTTTTTAGAAAACTTGAAGGGAACCACAGTGTGACTGTGAAACAGAAATCAGAGAGTGCTTTCATAGCAACACTGGTGGTTATGTTGCAGGTGTTGCAGTGGCTTTAGACTAGCTGGTGAGCTTTACTGTGGATATACAAAGCAGATCATGCAGAATGGTTTGCTTGACTAAAACATTATCTGGGGTTTATTTTCTCTGTACCACAGAAATGTTGGTTGTAAGGAAACCTTGGAGGTTTCTAGTCCAACTTACTGCTCCAAGCAGAACTTTCCCCAAGCTATGTCAAATTACTGTATCTTTGAGTAAAACCTCTCCTGAAGACTTCCCAGAATAGAGATTTTATAAGCTATCAACAGGTCTGATAAAGCACATTCCCCTTCATGATAGACAATGCCTTGCTTATTGAGCATTATACTTTGAGACCTGCAAGCATATAATTTTTCATCATTTGATAAGTGTCTGTAATGCTGATTTTGTATGATCCCACTTTCTTACTAGTGGCACCCAACAGAAGTCCAAACATACTATGTTTGCACAGCTACATCATCTCCACAGCAGTGACAAAAAGATACTTCAGCTACTGTTCTACACAACCCTACTATCATGTCAATGAGGAACAAACATTAAACAAAATTTCCACTACTTAAACATGTGTATGTCCTCCATTTGCCCTGATGTGAGTAGCACTCAGCTTCCATACAGCCATACACTGCATGGGGCATGGACATGAAAAAAGCAAGAGCTTTCAGTAGTCAGTTCAGTAATTCCTTGCATAACCTCCCTAGGAGCTTTTAATGACACCAATGTGTTTCAATTTAGAAGGTGACTTCACAGTGTAGTTATAAGTAAAAAGGTCTATAGCATACACGTAGAATGTTTCACTCATAATTGGTTTGTCTTTGCTGACAGATATGTCATTAAATGCAAATCAGTTCCTCTGTTAGAATCATACTTAAAGAAGTCCTGTCACTCAGAAGCTACATTACTGTTTTATGCCTTACTTCAGAGGGAAGAACAACAGCTTTATTACAGCTTCACAAGAGGAAACCATACAATATAGGGTTGGCATGACAACTGAGGAGCCTTAATAATCTAGATTCAAAAGACCTTTATCAAAACTGTATATACATATAACATAGTTCAGTCATTTGGATCTGTAATGACTGGGAAGCAAGGCCATGCAGAAACAAAACTGCAATCACATGCATCGAAGAACCATGTTAAGCTTTGCAGCCAAGTGCTGCAAATAGTCTGAGCTATGCAATGGCAGTCCTGAGGCTTTTCAGCCCCTAGTAGAGTTATCCAAACTGGTCTTTGGCTGCAGCAACACTGAGCTCAGCACTGACCCCCAATGCCACCTAAGCAGCATGTTAAATTAGTTCTCATCCTGTTCCATCTATCTGTATTTAAGGATGAATTTACAAATAGATGAGTAGATGAGTCACTTAAACACCTTGCTGATACTGAAAATGGGCTGCCCACCTCTCTAGGCTCCATTTCTCACAACTGATCATAGCTGTGTTTTTCCACCCATATCCTCCCACTAGCTCCAGTACTTGTCAGATTTTGCTGGGCTACTTCAGTTTGGGTTGGGTTTTTTGTTTGGGTTTTGGTTGGTTTTTGTTTGTTTGTTTGGGGTTTTATTGGTGGTGGTGGGGTTTTTTGCTTGGTATTCTGCCAAGGCAGTAGCTTAAACTGGTTTATTGCAGAATTCTAATGACTTCCAAACGGTAAAACAGAGGAGTAATGACTGGCTGGGATGGGTAGTCAAGACCCACTCTCTACTCTCCTCTCTGAAAAAGATGGCACCTGAGCTTTAATAGCAGCTGTACAGATACAGCAATATTCACATTCCTCATTCACACACTTGACTTGCTCTGTAAAGGCAAGATTTAAGTTCAGTGCGCTTTCCCCTGCCAACTGATCATCCTCTCTGAGAGTCTGCCTAGGTGTATGCTGCTTGTGAGCTGATTTACTGTATACAGGGTGGCATCAGAAGAAACATTACTAAGTCAAGGAGTTACACCAGTGAACTTGAGAGAAGAAGAAAGCCTTCTGAGTGTAAGAAGCAATTTTTCAGCAGAATTTCTCCTTCACTACTGTTGGTACTTTTTATTCTAGTAAGGAAAATTCTCTAGAATAATATACATCCCTAAAAGAAGATACTAGAGTCACCAAATTTACACTAGCTATGAGTTTTGTCCAAAGACTATTAGGAACAGTCTGACAGAAAAAATAGAACAACATTCTGTAGCTAAAATGTTCTGTAGCTAAAATGTTCTGTAGCATTGTAGATACTTGTATTCAAAGATTTCTGTATTAGCATTTTAGTCACTTCTAAATGAAGATGGTTTTGTGCTCTCAGAGTGTAATAGGAGTAGCTGAAACAAACTTCTCACTATTCCCCTGCCTACTACCTCTTGATTCATCTCTCTTTCAGTACAAAGACATCATCTACATTTCCAAAAATCTCTGCATAACCCCCAAGAGAAGACTTCATGACCCAAAGTCCAGTTTCGTGATGCACAGCTTCATAATGACTTGGCTTAAAAGCTTGGGAGGAGGAGAGGGAAGGCTGGGAGCAAGCTAAAGTTAATTCAAAACGGTGGTGTGGGGGTGGAAATATTCAGTGCCATTAAGACAGTATTAGCTTTCTAATGGATCTGAGAAAAATGCATAAAACCCTGGTGGAGCCAAAAGACAGCAATCTAGCAACACAAAGGATCAGTTAGCACTAAGGAAGACTGGAAACCCACAGTTCCCACACCAGGTGGACCACCTGGAGAGTACAATCTGTCCAGAAGTAAAGCCTTGTAGCACGTTATTCATACCTACCTTCTGTGACCATTAATCAACAAATAATTGCTGTATGCTGAGGTGTGCAGACAGATGACTAGGACCTAGCCTGAGTTTTAACTAACCAAGAAGACCACAAGAAATTCTGTACATAACAAGTAACAGTGAGAAGCTGGTAATAGTTACAGACAGCACTGTAAGAAATGGCTGGATTTCAGAGGTTGGTTAAATGGGAGCTACAACTCCATGATTAACTTCACAGATAATTGGAATGGACTTTTCTTGGGAGAGGAAACTTGCAAGGCCAGCAGAACCTAACTATATCAATAATACCATGTAAAGACAAGGTGACCTAAGTAATGGTAGAAGAAAGACAAAGTCTGTGTGGGTACAGAATTGGCAAAACTGGGACTAACAGTGAAAAAGCAACTGGGGGCAAGTTGTTTCTTTAGGATACAAACAACAGAGAAAGGGAGGGGTTAAGGTGGGTGGAGGGAAAACAAACATGGGAAAATATCCAGAGAAGGTAGAATAAATGGAGCCAGTTGTATTCAAGCAAGTTGCTGGCCAGAGTTTATCTCCCTGTAACTGCAGGCTACCCAGTCTTTGTAGTAAGTCTTCTTTCTACCAAATTTCTGCACGATCTTGGTGAGAGAAAAAGGGCAGAGGGAGAGCCCTCCCAACAAGAGAACACTGCAAGCCATAGGAGTTGTGTACATGTATGTTTCCATCAGCAAACTTCAATATTAATCAGCTGGAAAGGAAGAGAAGGACTGGATTAATTGTGTTCATGTTTTATTGGTGTCCTGGTTTGGGCCAGAATCAGTTCTGCTCCAGCCCCAACCAGGACAACTGGAATGGGGTTTGGGTGTATGTGGGTGATGAGCAGTGAAGACACTGCTCTCTCTCTTATCTGTGTGGCTGGTGACTTCAGCGTTTTGGCTGTATCTGCACTTTTGCAATATGTACTCAGCATGGGTTTTGGCTGGACTTGCAAAAAGGAAGAGCAGCAGCTACAGCTATCAGGCTGAGACACCTCTTAGGTTTCAGACCACACCAGATTTTACTCTAGTAAAATTCCTTTTGTCCTAGAACTCAGCTGCTCCTTAGCATTGTCTACCCTTATGTTGAGTATATCCTGCTACCAGGGTCTCAAGTGCACACTAGAAGATCTCCAAATAAAATGATCCTGTAGAAGTCACATGAAGAAGATCCACCACATGTGTCACTTTCCTCCAAAATCAAGATGAACTTCAGGGAATGAAAAATCCAGGATCTGAGTTCGTTTTAATGAAACAAGTTATGCCATGGGTTCCACTTTCCCAACAAGCGTACCACCATGAATAAACATTCTTGAAAGCTTACCTCAATAGTTGGGTGCAGAGAAGACAAGTACCAACAGGAAAAACTGCTGACCACATGCTGGCTGAGTAACCCACTCTCAGGTTTCTTATTTTCATTTACATTCTACAAAAGCTTCCAAAAGTAATTATGACATTTGGGTGTCTTATAGTGAAGGGTGTGCCATAATTTTCTAAAACTTGTCCCTATGATTTTGATTTTTCACATGCTGCATCACAGTGCTGTCAGACCCTGGTTAAACCAAAGGTGGGTTGGTTTGTGGTTGGCAGATGGTTTTGAAAAATTAGTCAGCTATTTAGGAGGAATATTTTTTTTAACACTGCTAAAAAGAGCAATATCTCACGGGATTTTGGTGAGATTTTTCACTCCTTGAATGCTGGAAAGTTCCTCCAAATCTCCCTCAAAAGCAGATCTACTGTTTCTGTAAAGTCTGCCTCCAACATCTGGCAAGAACCTCCCATGACAGACTTTTGGAGACAAAGAACTGTTCAGTTGGTGATAATCTAGTTTGTACCACAACCAGCTATACCAAGAAAATGAGCTTCTGTCATAGTTTAGGTCCAGCCAGCAACCAAGCACCATTCAGCTGCTCACTCACTCCCCTCCCACGCACCCTGCACCCTTCCACCCCCAGCCCTGGTGGGATGGGGAGGAGAATTGGGAGAAAAAGGTTAAAAGTTTAATAGAACAACACAAAATGAGAAGAAACAGCAGCAGTAACAATAATCCTAATGAAATAATTTATTATATGACAAACAATGCAACTGCTCACCACCTGGAATCCACCACTGCAACAACCCAAGCAACTGCTGCTCAAACTATACCTGACCAGCCCCCAACACCCCAGCCTTATATAATGGGCATGATGGCAGTATGGTACCAAATATATCTCATTGGCTGGTTTAGTTCAGCTATCCTGGCTGTGGTTTCTCCCAGCTTCTTGTGAAAATCAACTCTATCCCAGCCAAAGCTAGGACATTATCCACCCCTTATTTGATACGATCTACATCATGCACAGATCCTACACTTTCCAACTGTTTACCACTACTTTTCCTGCCCCATATACACATAGATATACACAAGTACCATTCACTTAATATATGGGTCATCCCTCTAACATGCCCATTGGCTTCACTTAATCCACAACTTTAGGGCCCCATCTGTCCTAACAGTATATGTTTTCAACCAGCACTAATAAGAGGAAATTGATTTGAATGTTCAAGCTGGCCACAGATTGCTTTGGGACTTCTGTAGGACAACCACAACCAAGCAGAGGTTCAGAACAATCTCTGCAACACAGAATCACAGAATTATTAAGGTTGGAAGAGACCTCTAAGATCATCAAGTCCAACTGTCGACAAATCACCATCATGTCACTAAACCATGTCCCTAATTACCACTTCTCTATGTTTTTGAACCCCTCCAGTGGCTCCACCACTGCCCAGTTAGGCCAGTGCCTAACAACTCTTTCTGGGAAGACATTTTTCCTGATATCCAATCTAAATCTCACAACACAAAGCAATACAGCCATGTCAAATGTGGTCTTCACTCAGAGTCCAGTGCTAACAAGCCAAAGCAAAGCACCACACTACTATGACTTTACTGTTTCTGGAAACCAAGTTAGATATTTGCACAGCACCACCTTACCATGAAAACATGCCAACATATTTCCCAACAACTCAGGCAAGCATCTATGATATCTCAGTGACCTGTCTAAACATACCTAATTCACCACATCTAACTGGGAGGAAGGGTTTTTTATCAAGGACCTATATGCAACAACATGGAATTTAAGCAAGTTAATGCTACTGACAAAAATCTTCATAGTTCTTCAATCCTTTGTTGATACATATTTCACACTAAGCTTTAAAATGTCACCTACTACTTTGCAACTGCTGTGTATTGCTCTTAAACAACCAACCAGCTCCTATTCCAATTTTTTTTAAAACTAACTAAGGTCTGCACAAAATCAGGCTCTAAAGGGCACTGAAATACACAGAAATATTCAGAAGCTGGGCCATCCACATCAGGAAAAATCTACTTAATATTCCAAGTAGTTTTCTTCCCTTAAAATTCTTCTTATTAATAATATGGCAACTTTTGCAAGCCCGATCACAAAGCAGGATTTAGTGGTGTTAGGTGTCAAACAGAAACAAAGACTAATAACTGCCCTAAAGAAATTATCAATTATCAATTGAAGATACTTGTAAAAACAAAGATCAGAACATACCAGGATTATGCTTCACTTACACCTATACTCAGAACACAGTAGAAGAAATATTTGGAAGATAAAGCAGGTCTGATGGCATCATGTAGCATTATACAAATGTATGACTTGTCTAAATCTGCCCCAGCCTTTCATAGCCTGATACAGCAGGACTTTTTATTCCTATCAGATTGAAGTTCAATGGTTTTCTCTTTCACTTTATCTTCTTGTTCCTTTAAATTCCTGGGGGAAAGAAACAATACATTTGAGAAAAAAGCTCAGTAATATCCATAAAAGATCAAAAAAAACCCAAAACATTTTCCCCAAGCCTATAAAATTGTTCAGAGGTTAACAGAAAATAAGAGAATTCTATGGATTGACAAACAATTGTACAGTTATGGTGTCTCCATCACAAACTCTCTTTGTTCACTTAGTTAGAAAAATGTAGTTGGTGCTGATTGTTAGCATTTATTGTATTTTACAGAGACTCAAACCAGTGATTTTCATTCATTATTTTTGAGACTGGAGGAAAATAAAAAGGCATCTGCCTACCTAGACATGTATCAATTATCTGACACATTCAAAAATATCACTGACTTCAGCAACAATATTAAAGACTGCCAATTCCTCACCAGTGTTTGCACCTCTATAACTATTTCAGAGGGGACAGATTTACTTGTATTTTTACCCACAGCCTTTATATAACTTCAAAAATCCACCTCCCTCTTTCTCCCAGCTCCCAGGCAGACAGTAAAATTTGAGCTGTAATGAGCAGAGGGAAGAAGCACATCCAATGTTCTGCTGCAACAACTCAGTAGCATCTCTTTCCAAGTGTGTTTCTCTAAACCTTCAGGAACTTTCTATGAGAACCATCACAACATCCCAGGCCCTCAGCTTTCCTAGTAATAAATCAGGCATTTCTGGGTCTATACAGAGCCTCACCAGCTTACCTAGGACTCTTTATGAGCCTCAGCAACTGTTTAGTTGGAGCAACAGGGTCAGGCTGCAGACCAGTGTGAAAGGAACAAATAGGTCATCACTGTGAGTTCCTACCAAACTAATTTAACACACAGAAGTCTGTCATCGGTGACAGGGAAGTCAGGCACATATAGAACACATGTTTTCCTCTTACCTGGCTAAGCAAAGGACAGACATTTTGGTATTGTACCCAGAATATGCACTGCATTCACAGAAAATCAAATTGTAATCCTAGAATCAAACAGAAAGACCATTTCAATTAATTTTGCACAGCATCTCACTCTAGCATTTAAAAAGAAAAATGAAACACATCCTGAAACATGCAAATAAAGCAATAGAAACAGTTCTTCTTAGGAAAAACTAGGATTTCATTCTAGAGCTAACAATAAAGAGTAACAAAATAAAAGAATTCCAACTATGCCCCTCCAAAACAACTATATGCATTTCATAGCAGGTATTTGTTCTATGCACTTGCTTTTGCTGCAAGAGCTTGATCTCTCACAGACCCAACTGCAGACACGTCTTGTACAGTTTTGAAGTCTGGTGAACTTTCCTTGTGATGATGAGGCAATTAGTACATCATTATGTGCTCAACAAAGCAGATGAAAATACTTCCAGTGACTTCTGGTTTTGTTTTGGTTTTTAATCTTGGAAAGCTTCAGCAGCAGGGGTTCTGTATTCAGCAGTTTGAGACCAGTGTTTTCCAACAAAAGACCAGTTCAAAACCTCAGCAAAAAATAACAACAAATTAATTCTGTTTCGTTTTTTGACTTTTGAAAAATTTTTGCACCTGTTTTTGCAGTCAGCCTACATCCTTTTTAGCCCCTGAGAACTTTGCAATTGAGAACAATGAACTCATCAAGCCCAGGAGACATTCTCAGCACTTCAGCTGAAGTCTTATCACAATAAATGAATGTAAATATAAGAGATCATCTGCACAAAAGCCTGATCTGCTGCTGGCAAGAAAATTTGAGGGGGAGTGACACATTAGAATCACAGAATGGTTTGGATTGGAAGGGACCTTAAATATCATCTACATCCAACAGCCCTGCCATGGGCAGAGACACCTTCTACTAGACCAGGTTGCCCAGAGCCTCATCCAACCTGGTTTTGAACACTGACAGGGATGGGGCATCCACAACTCCTCTAGGCAACCTGTTCCAGTACCTCAACACCCTCACCATAAAGAATTTCTTCCTAATATGTAATCTAGCTCTAGCCCCTTTCAGGTCCATGTCTTTCTTGTACTGGGGGCCCCAAAGCTGAACACAGTACTCCAGGTGGGGTCTCACCAGAACAGAGTGGAAGAATCATCTCCCTTGACCTGCTGGCCCTACTTCTTCTGATGCAGCCCAGGAAGCAAATGGTTTGCTGGGCTGCAAGTGCACGTAGCTGGCTCACAGTCAATTTTTCATCCACCAACACCCCCAAGACTTTCTCCACAGGGCTGCTCTCAATTCACTTGTTGCTCAGCCTGTGTCTGTGCATGGGGTTGCCCTGACCCAAGGTGCAGCCTGGAAATGTAAAGTGTCATTGCTTTGAATGAGGAAGGAAACTTTCATTGATAGCGCACATGACAAGAACAAAGCAGCAGAAGCCAAGACCCATATCATCAATAAGCCAGGAATTGGCATCCACCTCCATCCAGCAATTAGCTATTGAACCTGGGAGACCACTGACAGTTCATTTTAAAAACTTACACACAAATTGGCAGACATCTAAAGAAACAGGAGGATCATGGATGACTAGAGGGAGCTGGGCAATTTCTGTCCTGCGAAGAAGTATCACTCTGAGAACAACAGTTCCCTCCTCAGCAGTATTTGTCTAACAATGGCACTGACAGGTTCATGGAAAAGACACTGTGTGAACACACAATGACAGTTCAATGAAGCTTCCACAGTCTGCATGGTCAATGCAGACAAAGACATGATTATATTATCTTATAGTTGAGCAACAGAGAAAGAGAAGAATTCATTGACCCATTTAATATCCTTCAGGAAGTCTGTGCAGGGCCAAAACAAAACTATGCTGCCTGAATGCCTGAGCAGCACCTATATCATAAACCATTTTATTTAAATACTTGGCATTGGTTAGACCAATCAACTCAAATAGAACACTGGCTGCTCCTGGGTGCACACAATATTATCTGAATACTCTCCGAATTGTTGTGTTTAGATGAACCCTTGATCAGTTGATCAAGCTAAGCTAAACCAAAATTTGTTAAATGGAGTTTTCCTTCTGGATTCTCTGCTAACAAAGTCAAAAGGACTTACCTTTTTCTTCTCTGTTTTCTTTCTCTCCCCTTTATTTTTATACTCCCAGTACTTCTATCAAGAGAGTTTTAGATGTTTTCCACCAGGTCATTCTTGTACTGCATATGAACATTTTTGGTTTGTGCCTGCTCATTCTCCTTGTAAAGTAAATACTGCAAAATTCTCCCTAGTGCCATGATGTTTACTCTTTAATCCAACAAGTTACAGACCAGCTTCATCACAGAATCAGAAAATCACAGAATGTTAGGGGCTGAAAGGGACATCTGGAGATCAACTAGTCCAACCCCCTGCCAGAGCAGGTTCACCTGGAACAGGCTGCAGAGGATGGCACCCAGGTGTCACAGCCTTGCTGTTCCCTATGATGCCTTCCAGAATCCCTATCCTCACTCTATTCCCCTTTCCCAGGGTATCATACACACACACTGCAGCCTTCTCAAATGACAAGGATTTGTCATTTCAGATTTGGATTTTGGAAGTGCCATTTCAAAAGGAATTGCTTTTCGGGCTCCCTTCAGGCTGCCATTCCTCCCTTTAATGGTAAACTGCCCTGCCTGCCTTGCAAGGAAGTTGTGTGACATGTGCATTATAATGGGAACCCTTGAGTTTCTGACCAAATTTGGAGCATGCTGAATTTTAAGATGTGGAACTAAAGCAGAGCAATGGTTAATACAGCTGGGCTGAAATGCCCTCTGAAAGCATACATTCCTCTTTGACTAGAGGAAAAAAACTAGGTAAAACTCACCCCATTCTGTGAGACCAACAAGTCTACAAACACTGTTGATTTTCAGAGTCAAGAGGCTAATTTGGTTCTTTGTCTGCACAAGAATAGGTTCAAGGTTGTTTTCACCAAAGATGGCTATACATATTCATATCAGTTCAGCATCTATCCCCATGTATTTTGGATCATTTGTGAGTAATTCATGGGATTATTCCCAAACTAAGTAACTCAATTGCATCCACTGATAGAGACAGTGGTATGTGGCTTTACAGGAATTACATAGCTATTTAGCAAGAATTAAAATTTCATTAAAATTCATGGTTATTATTAGCTCAGCAAGCAAATAGTTATAATTTAATTATATCTGCTGCTTTTCAACTCATCTATTGTTACTAATTGTTCTTTCCCTTAGCTACCTCAGACAGCACATTCTAACATTCAGATGAGTCATTCAGATCCACTCATTTGATTATAACCATCTTTAATTTGACAATTTTATTTGTTTTACTTATACAAAATATTTCGTCTTCTTGTATGACATGTTAGAATTAATGGCCCTTGTGGGCTGTGAGTTTTATATATTAGAATTAGTTACCCTTGTTCTGCTAGTACAATTTTTTAAGAAAGCTAAATGACATGAGACACTTACTCTGTCCATTTAGCATTGATATGACATTTGTTTTTTCACAGAAGGATTCAATGTTGTTACACCCCGATGTCCCTTTTACCCTCCAGGATCTCAAAGCCATCTGCATGGCCATGCATAGAGGAAAACAAAGCAGATTTCCTAAAGAAACAACCTTTGAGGAATGAAGTACAAGGCTGATATTGCTCCCCTACAGAAACAAAATAATGGGCATAAACCTGAATATGGAGGTCTGCTTGTAAAAGCCTGTATGAATAATCAAAAGAAGACAAAAAGAGATCTGGCCTAATTCTTTCAGTAATAGAAAGGTGCCTAACAGCAATCTTTCCTATAAGCCAAGAACAATTCAGCTGCATTTCAAATTTTGAAAAGAACCTTTTTGGTTACCAGCAAGCTGTAAATCTCTTCTCAAAGGAGAAACAAGTGCATATGTGAAATCCTACACACTGTTTAATATAGGTAAATTCGTACCACCTCAGTTACATTCTCAGGGATATTGAGATGACTTATTTCTCAATAAATGAATACTCTGGAGGCACTGGTGTTCAAACTCTATGCATATATTTCATAGAGACATCCAAAATAAAAATTGATAGGCACAGCACCCAGGAATATAAAGAAGTATCTGCTATTTGCAGTCCCTTATTGCTTAAATGATGTCCATGGATCACCAGGGCTCTGGTAGATACATGCTGTTAACTCTACTTTTTTTCATCTCCTTGATAGAAAGTTTCTAAAAGTAAACATGTTTTCTCCTTCTACCATAGGAGTAACAGATGGTCTTCTATGGTTTTACATGAGGAGGAGGGAGAAAAGGCCCCCAAATTATCTCACTGTTAAGAATCCATCTGCAGAGAAGAAAGAGAGAGATTAAATGAAAAGGGAGGGGAAAAAAAAGAGAAAGAACAAAGGAAAAGAGAGAAGGGAGAGAGAGGAGAGTCAGAATGAGAGTGAATTCTAAAATGTATTTTGCGCTAGACAGTTTTAACTACTATAATTATCAGCACTTACATCACCAAGAGCTGAACTGATGACTGTGATGGTGCTCCTAATCCTTAAAAATACTTCTCTGATTAAAATTAATCTGTGTTTCTATAAATTTAGACACAGTCAGACTCCATTTTAAAACCTTCACCTTCAAGGGGTTCCCCTCTAAGTACAATACCTTAGCAAGATGCTCTCCCATTTCTGTGGGGACCTCACGTTCCTTTTCATTATCAGTTTTATTACCCAGCAAAAGCACAGGTACATTCTCCCCAGTTGCCTCCTGCAGAACAAAGAATAAGTATCAACTGAGGCATTGCATTTAAAAAAAAAATCACAGCTCAAAAGGCTACAAACTAACAGATGTCACACTGCAACAAGACATGGAAGGCATCATGTATGAGCCAGGTATGTGTTGCTTTGCATGTCAGGAATAACACTTGGATAAAAGACATGAAAAAGAAAGAATGCTAGAGATTGCACTAACAGCACAGAACCTCATGAGATTCCCTATTAAAATAGGAGAGAGAGAACTAACATGCTACATAGGCTCAGACATTTTGTGTTTATTGCCACTGCTCTTCTAATTTTATAGATGGAGAGGAAAATAATGACAACTTCTGGGTACAGTTATGCCAAATAAATTACATAAAGGAGTAGAGAGATATACAGAATACCCACTTCCCCCCTGCCCCCATAAAGAAGACAAAGAATAGGCACAAATCAAAATTCATTTTGAAAATGGTTGAAATTGTCACAATGTGAACATTCCTAAAGTGGGCTGAATGCTGCAGCAGTAAGTGAACTTGGCTTATATGTCTGCAACTTAGCAACAGTTTGTAGAAAACAAAATTACTCAGTAGAGATGAGTGAACTATTACAGCTTGGGAAAACATTTTGTCCACAATATCTGATTTTTTTGGCTCAAAACCTGGAACTCTCCTGTTGTTTTTAGCACAGACTCCACTCTGGGCTTTCCCCAACATTATTTTCAAGTCCTTAAAACCCTGGAACTGTGGTTATTTTCATAGCCACAGAGATTCTAAAAGCAGCTTGTCCTGGGTTGAGTTAGAACAGAACTAATTCTGTTCAATGATTTTACTTTTTAGCTAAAGCTCTAAGTACCTGCACTTTCTGAAGGTAAAAGCATGTTCTGCTAGACAGTGCCTGCTTCTAGCAGCAGTAAGACCTCATGTTTAGAGTTAACACCAAGGGTTGGGACGCAAACCAAGGTCACTGCTAAATCTTGTGTACCTCATTGTGGGGGGGAGCAGAGTAAAAGGCTGCACCTGTGGGGAGGAGTGAAAAGTTCAGGTGACCCTAAACTGACCAACTAGGGATTCCATTCCATATATGTCACATTCAGTATAAAGCTGAGGAGGGTCAAGCTCTTCTTCTTCAATGGCCTGGATCCAAGGAGGACTCTGTCCATTCTGCCTTCAATCCCAATCCATGAGTTCCTGAATCCAGTTCCAGGATCCAGCCCCTGGATCTGGTTCCCATCTGCTGCTGAGTCCGCTCTGGGACTTTTGCCACAGCATCAGTGGTGGCAGTGACAGAGTTCCCATGGCGGGGGGAGGGGTTGCATCTGGTATTGGTTGGGTGGAAGGAGGGGGCAATAGAGACCATCTGTCTCTTGGCTACTGGCCAGCCCAACAGCCCTAGCTCTTGACACAGCTTTACAGGTAACTGCACAGATCAAAATCATGACGTGAAGTGTAATTGTGACAACACAAGAAACATGCTGCTCTCTGTGTTTTTCCCTGCTAACACTCCCTGTCCAGAAGAAGGTAAAGGACACTAACACCAGAGTTTAGATGTAAAGTTATGTCACATTACCTTGATGCTTATCAGCCAATGCTTGACAGCTTTGAATGTGTCTTTTGCTGTTATATCATACATCACAATGACACCATCAGCTTTCCTGAAAAACTGCTTGGTAATACTTTGGTACCTACAAGTAAGAACCTGTTTATACATCCCTTCAACAGAAGTAGCTGTGTGACAATATAAGTACAATTTTACAGTAACCCCCCCTGAAAATACTGTGCTTGGAAAAGTTCCCTCAGCCTTCTTTAATTAATTTTGGGCTAGTCTGGATAACTGGCTCCATAGTTCACCTTCTCCCATCCTCTTTGATTTTAAGCTTGGACAAGAAAATTTCCCCCTCACAAATTGCTCTGCCTAAAGCTAGTTAGATTTCTGTCTGGGACTTTTTCCCCCCAAGCTACCTGTGGAAAATGTAGAACATTGTCACCATCCTTGCTTTTAGTACTAGACAACTAAAGAACAGGTGAGGAGATGGGGAAGGAAATTACCACTGAAAACTTACAAAAGCTGAGAGTTGTTCTACTATATGAGACTGTTGTGGTAAAAAACATCTCTTTTTTTAACTATGAATGCATTTTCCACTATAGAAATAATTCTAGGTACATTTTAAAATCTGCCTTCCTTCTACAGAAACCGTGTGCTACTAACCTTTTAAGAGATTTAATAAGAATCTCTTTACAGATTGGCAGCTTTTCAGTGGACACTTAGCACCACATCAGCACCTTATTGCTGCTAGGGAAGGCTCTACACTGTGAATTCACTGGCACTATTAGGATTACTCCTGTTCCTATTTGGAATATTCCTCTTCCTATTAGGAATATTTCTATTCCTCTCCTGAGAAGAAAGATTAGGTCCATACTTACTAAACTTCAAACAAGATGATTCAAGGAAGCAAAACCTTAGAATGTGGACCGGTTTTAGCTGGGATAACAGTAAATTTCATCATCCTAGCTTGTACAGGGCTATGTTTTGGACTTGTGATGAAAACAGGGTTAGTAACACACTATTTTAGTTGTTGCTCAATGGTGTTGATACAAAACTAAAGCATGTTCTGCTTCCCAGATTGCCCCATCAGTGAGTAGGCTGGGATGCACAGGAAGTTGGGAGGGGAAAACACCTGGGACAGCTGACCCCAACTGACTAAAGGGATACTCCATACCATATGACTTTGTGCTCACCACTAAAACCATGGAGAGAAGAGAGGTTGGCTGAGGCTGCTGTTGCTCAGGGACTGCCTGAGCAACCATTAGTTAGTGATGAGCAACTGCCATTTTTTTTCATAACTTGTTTTTCTTGGCTTTGTTTCTTTTCCTCTTTATTGCTTTTTGGTGATGATGGGTCTAGTTGTTGGGGGGGGGTTGTTTTGTTTGTTTGTTTGTTTTTTAATTATTAAACTCTCTTTAGTTCTACCAGTGAGTTTTCTCACTTTCACTCTTTCAATTCTCTCCCCAGTACAGTCAGCAAGCAGCTGTGTAGTTCTCAGCTGACTACCAAAGTTAAACCATGACAGAATGTTTCTCACCGTTCCTGGCCAGCAGTGTCCCAGAGTTGCAGGACTACCTGGGTATTATCTACTGTGATGGTTTTCACATTGTAATCAACACCTATAACAGAAATACAAAGTAGGTTGTCTATTTATATGCTCAGTTTCATCTTTGAAAACCTGATCCAGCAAATAGCAACAACTCCAGAAAGATAACAAGGTAAGCACTGCATTAAAAATTACATACATCACCTCTAACTATCAGAGAACAAGAGCTTTTATTTGCCAAAAGTACCTCAGTAAAAAATATTAACTGACATAATTAATTAGCTATAATTAATTAATATTAATATTGAGTAGTTTAACTTTGTAAAAGCTGTAAGATAAGTAATCTTCCAAATGAGAGGACACGAGTCAAGGGATAGTCCACAGGAGTCTATGGTTTTGTAAACTACTGAGGGGTTAAAATGTCTCGAAACCTGTGAAGGAGGTTTCCACAAAAGATCACCTCCTCCTCAACCCACTGAGTGGGCTGGGACAGCCTTTTAGCCTGGAATTCATGCTGCATAACTTCAGTTCTCTGAAATGTCAGCATTCAGTCTGAGCTAGCCACATAGGCACCTTCTAGCATTAGTGGAAAACCACAAGGCACACACAAAGGGGACACTGGACCCTAAGATAAATGTTGAAGCTAGGTGGATTGCATATGTGGAGAACCAATTCCCCTCTTCAGAATATAGATGATAAACTGACTACAATCATGTTAGTCCCCTAATTTTTATGTGGCTAAATGGAAGGGAGACAAAAATTAATGTATCTATTTAAATGAATCCTCTCTCAACTTGTGATGATATATGTATCTTGTGGATATTTATAGCAATAATTAGTCTTAAATGTCAATCAGTCACTGCCTCCTCCTAAAGACAGCCTGCATTTTCTTGTATCACACTGTACTGTTTCACAGAATCATAGAATAGTTTTGGTTGGAAGGGATCTCAGTAGATCATCAACAATTTCTCTGGGACCATTTCCCACCTCAATGGGATTTCTACCACTGGCATTAATGAATAAGCATCCAACCCCACATGTCTTCAATGGGCAATTAAGAAATCTGGATATAGAATATATCCATTGCTTATATCTCAAGGGAAAAAAAATGAGCCATTCTGTACAAATTCAATGAGAACACTTCTCCAGGTTGTTCACTTGTCTTTTCAACTGTCCTTATCTTGCAAGCCATAGCCCACACCTGTGAAACTCATTGATGTGAATCAAAGCTATGGTAAATATTTTCCTGTCACTGTATTTGCAGGAACACTAGAGGACCAGCCAAAAGATGAAAAGGTCAGGCACATTCCTGTTCTTTCCTCTGGAAGCTCCAGGCAACTGCATACTCTGTAAGACCTTGGCAGTCTAAAGAAGTGTATCTACCTTTTACAAGATAGCATGAATAGAACATAGCACCACAGACAAATATAGACAAGGTCTCATCACAGTTAATGAATATCTGGTCAGTGAAGGACTAGGAGTCGAGGAAATTATTAAGCTCACTCTCAAGTAGGCATCAAGGGTCAGATTAATTGTTCTGTGGGCTCCTCTGACTGGATTGATCGGGAGAGGATGGCAGAGTAGAATTCAGCTGTTTGCTTACAGGCATCTAGTGCTATCTGAGATGCCAATTGGTATTCAAAATGTCTGTTTCAATCTGGTAGGATACCCAGGAAACTTGCTCTCTTCCAAAGCAGCAACTGAAGACCAGGTGAAATGCCTTAAAGTGCCCAAATTAATTTAAACTCCTATGCTACAATCTTAGTTCTTCCCTGACTCTAATGTGAACTTAAGACACTCAATATCCCAGTAGAAATTTACACTCAGGTGTCTTTATTTACCCTATAAGTCAAGGGAGCTACAGCAACTGCTCTCCTGATTCTTGAATTGTCACAAATGCAAGACAAATTCATTAGTTTAAATACCTTTGATTGTGAACAAGTTTTATTCCATATATGCTGCAGAATGAGCAAGGCTTAAATACAGAGTAAGTGAATCTGGTCATTAACATTAACTCAGCTGCATTGCAATAACTTACACTTAAGTTTTGGTACTTTCTTGTGTGTCTGACTTTTGAAAGCTTGTTTTAAAACTTCAGGCACTGTTAAGTACAAGGTAGGCTTTGAAAAGTTTAGCTTTGAAAACACTGGTCCAAAATATTTCTTTGGTGCTTAGTATAATCTTCAAACACAATTCAGATATTCCACTTTCCCTTCAAAACAAAATCAGATTACTTAGAGGGACAGAGATGGGGTGTGGAGGTGGGATGGCTAGCACAGCACAGTCCAGAGGACAGGATATATGTTCCACAACAGTATGATCTACAAGGAAATTCTAGCTTCACTGAAATTATTAGGATTTTTCTGACTTATTTCAGTATGGAATCTATTCTGAAACCCCTTCATCAGTTATGTGCCTCCCAGTTTAGGAGAACTCACTTTGCATGTCCAACTCTCCTTCTGGACATTGGCTTTTACAACATCTGTATGTTTCTGTTGTATAACACAGGGTATGACCTCTGTAGAAGCTACTAAGTACTGTTGAAACAAAACCAGTAATAGTAACAATGTTTCTTAAACTTACCTACAGTAGCCGCTGTGCCTGGGAAAAAACGATCTTCACAAAAACGCCTTAGAAATGAAGTCTTCCCAACACCTGAATTGCCCACAAAAACAATCTTGAACAAGTGCTCTGGGGCAGAGTTTATTCTCTCCTCCTTCAAGTAAGAGCAAATATTATTGTCCAACTGCTCCATAAAGCCTGTTGTCGGTCCAACATGCTGCGTCTTGAAGGCCATCTGAGATGTGAAAAAGAAAAGATGTTATCCTGCCATGTTCTCTATTACCCATAAAACAATATTCTGTTTCTTAAAATAACTCAGCATTTCAAATGTCTGCAATGCATCATTCCAAATCATTTGAAGTGCAGTGGTTCGGACTGAGCTCTGGAAGTATACTGACCATGAACCTTGACATGAGACTGCTTTGAAAAAATGCATGAACTTGCCAAAAGAAAATGGCTTACATTCATCCCTGCAAATCAGAATTCATAAAACTTCACACAGCTCTGCTCAGCAGTTTCCTCCAAAACCAACACCACAGAGGAAACAGCACATTTTCACCTAGCTAACAGAAGCAAAGTCATAAGTTTTTGGCTTATGCTACCTACCACCATTCTTCTCTCCATTACTTCTGTGGAGCCAAGATCTTCCATGGAATTACTGAACTTCTACATCTGTTTAACATTACAGGCAGAAGCTTGGAGGAGAGAGACAGAATTAGACCCAGTTTACAGATCAGGCTGTAAACATTCAGCTCCATCTCTGGCATTTAGGTTTCTTAAGCAGAAGGAAGAACAATTTGGTCTACCTATCCACATCCTGTCTACTGCAGGTTAAGCTACCTGGATTCTAGAGAGCGTATTTATATCCTCTGTAAGTAGGTCATTATTCCCAAGACCTTTGTATGTAGATCAGGAGTTGCTTAGGGAAGAACAAAGCAGCACCAGCAGGGGGTGCCCTAGCTGGCCTCTTCTACTATGTACAACGGTGGAGGAGGAAGAGGGAGATGAGGAGTTTGTTCTTAATGCTGCAGAAGGGGTGCAAGATAATGAATGCTTCTGGTATTTGTTGGGGTTGTAAGGAGGAAGAGTAGAGGAAGGAAGAGGAGGGAAGGAAATGCTCTCTGTCAGGGACTCAAGGTGCAGAATCTCTGAGTCTGCTGACTTGAAGAAGACATCAGAACTGAACTCACTGCCTGACAGTCCTTTGAATAAGTCATTGAACTCTGACCCTGTAAATGTTTTCTACAAATGTACTGAAGCCTTACAGAAAGAAGCAGAAACAACACAGAGCTGCACTTGATGGGGGAGAAAAATAAATAAAATCTCAAGCTCCTGTCTTCCTTAGTATGAAAAAAATTCACTGCTGTAAATTTGGCAGACAAAAATACATGTCTCTCTCGTGAGCTGGGCTAATAGCACATTACAATTATCTTACCTCATTGTTCACTTTTCTATTAAAATCCCTATTATCGTTTGAGGGTTAAGGCTGGATTGGCCAGCACCCAGCAATGGACACTCTCCACTACTCCCCTCTTCCCCTCCCCTCCTTTGCCAGGAGGGAAAAGGGAAATGAGAAAGAGACTTGTGGATTGGAAAACAAAATTACTATAACTACTTTAATGAAAATGCTAACAATAGATAATATATGCAAATATATGTAGAACCAGGACCAAAACCCAAACCCTGCCTTGATGGTAACCATGTCGCTGTCCCCACTGGTAATGTGACAGGAGGCCTCCAGCAGCAGATGGGAGTTGGACGCAGGGGGCTGGATCCTGGAGCTGTTCAGGAGCAAAAGGCAGAAAGAAGCAGCAAAGATGGGCCCAGAGAAGCAGGAAGTGCAAGAGAGAGCAGAGAGAACTGCCCCTTAGATTTATATCAAGCATGATGTGTATGGAATGGAATACTTAGTTGGTCAGTTTGGGGGCACAAAAAAAGAAATTCAGCCATGGCCCTGGTTTCCATACTAATCCTTGGCAGTAAACCCAAACATTAGACCTAATCACTGCTGGAAGCAGGCAGTGTTTCTGAAAAAGGTACTGCCAGCTTCAGAAATGCATCACTGAGAGGAGCATTGGCTGGAAAGCAAGGCCACGAAACAGAATCAGTTCCAGCCCAAACCAGGACAATCCCAAACTCCACTTCAACTATAGGCTGCTAGTAATACACATACATCTGTATAAAGCACATTGAGGTTTGCTGAAAAACATTCCCAGGGTATAAGTCTGTGTGCTCTGGGACACATAACAAGTTAACTCACAATCATCGCTTGGCACCATTTTCACAGTGCTTCTGATAACATTAATTAAATATATGGACTATGTGACCAGAAACACCTTGTCCCTGGTTGTCATGCACACCTCAGGAGCACTAAGACTCTAAGATATCACAGGCATCCAGCTCAACTCCCAACATAATATGCAGTCGTTTTTAATGGAGATGTATCAAGTCTCCTGATGAAAATAACCTTAATAATCAAACTGGATTCTAAAACTGCATCTGAAGGTTATACTAAGGGATGAGCTGCTTCAGGGTTTGCTTCACCAAAGTACTGATGGGAAAATAGAATAGCAGTGGGATGTAAATTTGCTTTCATTTACAGTGCAGCCTGAAAAAATCTTCCCCAGATGTCTCTTTTGAGTGGCCTTAATATAAACAGTACCTAGCCAAATAATATACCTAGCTTTTGTGCAACTTAACACAAATGTAGAAGATTGCAGGTATAAACACTTTCATATTCCATATTGAAAGAACAGAGAAGAACTGCATCTCAGGCAGAGGTTTTAGATAGAAAACCTTGCTTTAATTTCCATTATGCTTCCTTCAGGTATTTTTCCAACCACATTTCTGCTTATTTCTGCAGCTTCACCTTCACAGCCACTCAGAAAAACGTTCTACCTGACTCTTAGTGCCCAAATAAAAGAGCAGCTGCTGGCCTCATGTACTGCTGCAAATTCCTAGGCACTTTCAGAAATCACTTTCCATAGGATGGAAATGGACTTGTTCATACCTAAAAGGAGAAAAGATTTACATTTGTTCTAACTGTCTGCTAAGATGCAGTAGATCATAAAGGATTAGCAGCTAAATGACTGTGAATATACAGTGAATAGGAAGGCTTCAAGCCAGCAGCTAGGAGCCTAAGTTCCATATAGTAAGCAATGAGATCATGGAATGCAGTAATACAAAGCCATGTAGACCCCTGGAACATAAATACAGGTTGTCTTAGATCCTTCATCTTCTTAATGCAAAACACAGAATGACAAGACTTCATATCTGAGTGAACTACATATATAACAACTGCATGGAATCATTCTGCCTCTTTTGCACAAGTTGTTCTAGATCCTACACTCCTTTATACTGCAGTTCCTTTGAGAAGCAAAACATGAAGGGAGAGGACTGGCTGCAGAAGACTGTCTAGTTGACGTACAACCCTGAGACCCACACCTTGTAATTCATTATGTGGTAAGCAGAAAGTTCTCTGTTTCTGAAGCTTTTCTTCAGCTCCAGTTGAGGATCACATGCAGACCTGCCCTGAAAACAATTATTAATTGACTATTAATCCTAGCCCACCCATGCTGTCAGGAGATATTCAAAACCTGCGCAGACACCATCCTATGCAACCTGCTCTAGGTGAACCTGCTTGGACAGGGAGGTTGGACTACATGATCTCCAGAGGTCCCTTCCAATCCCTAACATTCTGTGAACCTGTGATCAGAAAGGAGTATTCTGCTGTGGTTTTTTTAAAGCTAAATTTTAAAAAACAAGCAAGAAGTCAACCCAAATTAAGGGTTGGGCTAAGGCATTGGCATTTCATAGAAAAAAATCGAATGCTATTTCCAGTTCTAAGTGACCTTTGGAAATTAACTTCTTGTTTACCCTCCTTGTGTTTCTTTAGAAATTGAAACAAATCGTTTTCAACAACCAGGCAGGAGACATTTTGATTTCTCCTCTCCTGTCCTTGCTTGCTCTCAATTGTTTTTTGGGGAAAAAAAATTATAAGAAACAAGATCTGAAGGTATGCCTAGTTCCTACCAAGCTGAGGATGTGCTTTCAAGGGGCATGAGTGCCAAAATAGAGCAGACAGGAAAGGTGTGTCCTAGCTGGACCTGATGATCTACCTGGCTTCTGGTGTCCTAAATTCCAATGATGCCATACTTTGAAAATGTGATACAAAATCAGTTATATAGCAAGCAACAATTAAGAGTTGTATTAAAACTTTTCAAAGGATGAGGCTCTGTTCTGTGCCCTAGACTTTTTATTAAGATGTACCACTTTGAAATTATTAGGCAACCATGGAATAATTCTATCATAATTTTTCTTCCTAAAGAACTATATAATTATGACCAAGTATAGCTATTTTTCCTATACTTTAATCTTTTTACTATGTGCTTCAAGATCTAAAAATGAGTAACACTTAATAATGATACTAAAATTAGAAAACAAGCACAGCTAGCTCTGAAGCAATAGCAGTGCAAGTACTTGAGACTCCAAAGAACTAATCTCCAAATTGTTCTCTGAAGAACCTTCCAGCATATTGTTTTAAGGTTTAGAGAATTCATTGGCATATGTGAATTCATTGTTAATATGCACATACAAGCTACAGCCAAAAAAAAATAAATTTGAATTTCAATTTGCCAATTAAAAGTCTTCTTAAAAAATAATTTAAAAGTAAACATATTTGCTCTCATTAGTTCTCAATGTGAAGCTATCAAAGCTGATTCAAAAGTACCAGAATATGAGAAATGTCACCTTTTGGCAAGTCCCAACTTCTCANGTTTTTTTTTTTTTTTTTTTTTTTTTTTTAGCCAATTGCTACCTTTCAGTTGATCTTCTTGTGTCATCAATTCCAAGGCTTGACTTCACTCTTCCTAAAAAGATCTTTAGGCATAAGTGTATGCATACACTGCTTGTAGCTACCACTCCCTTAGGCTGAGTGTCACTTTGCACGTTCAAAATCGATCTGCAGTGTATCTCCATCTCTCTCTTCATACAATAGCCCCATTTGTCATGTTTTAACTTAAAAACTTTAAAACAGAAAACTAAGGAATTTTTGATTCTAAGAATAATATATTGCCCTTCAACACCATTTCATGTTTTTCAAGGTCCTTTAGAACAGAATAGAATAGTTCCAGTTGGAAACAACCTACAAATATAATCTAGTCTACCTGCTTGACCTCTTCAGGGCTGACCAAAAGTTAAAGCCTGTTATTAAGCACATTGTCCAAATGCCTCCTAAACACTGACAGGCACATGGCATCAACCACCTCTCCAGGAAGCCTGTTCCAGTGTTTGACCATACCCGCAGTAAAGAAATGTTTCCTACTGCCAAGTTTGAGTACCCCCTGATGCAACTTTGAACCATTCCCATGGATCCTATCACTGGATCTCAGAGACCAACACCTCTCTCTCCACTTCCTGTCCTCAGGAAACTGTAGAGAGCAAAGAGGTGACCCTCTCAGCCTCCTTTTCTCCAAACTAGACAAACTCTAGAGTCCTTGGCCACTCCTCACCAGACATTCCTTCCAGCCCTGTCACCAGCTGTGTTGCCCTCCTCCAGATGCATTCAAGGACCTTCACATTCTTCTGAAATTGTGGGCCCCTTTAAAAGTTGAGGTTCCATTTGCCCCCTTACATTTGACAGTGTTTCCTTCCCTATGGGCTGCTCTCTTAAAGATGGTAGTGAGTGTTCCATTAATTGTTCAGTGGTTTTCTTATCCATTTCCATCTCAGAAGTATTCTCATCCCCTCCAGTCCATATGTTCAGCTGCTTATCAACCAGCCTGTCAAGAAGCTGGGGTAGGTGATCTTCCTCAATTGATATTATTCTTTGGAGATGTGATGCTTTAGATAGTTCTCCAGTAGCTCCAGCACCAGACTCTACAGAAAGAACTTCATTCAGTTCAGCAGAAATCCTTCTCTTGGAATTACTGAAAACATCATCACCTTCAGATGCATGGCTAGAGAGAGAAAAACATAAGCACACCACAAAAATACATTGGACCTGTATTCCTACTGCTTTATTCTTGTGCAACTCAATTTAATCTCCCATGTTTTTTATTACTCACAGCAGGCATAGTAGATTCAGTCCAATGTCTACTAAAAAAATCAGCTTATTATATGATGTGTATATATACATAGAGTGCTTGATAATTATAAGCATCATGGGGAAAGCTAATAATTTACAGGGAAAACCTGAACCAGAATATAAACCATAAGATTAGCCTCATTTCTAACCTCATGGAAATAACTAAAGCAAATTTCTCTACTGTAATTTTCTCCTCCCCTCTCCCCCTTAATGGGGAAGAATAAAACTACTCCTTAACCCAGCCCTTTTCTATGAGTAATCTAATTCTCTCTTTAGCAGGTAGGAGAGAGATAGGTTTGCTTAATATGGATGAAAAAAAGGCTAAGTGGGGATTCAGCAGAAGGAGGAGTGTAGATAAAATCCAGAGCCTTCTCAGATGTGTGCAATGACCACAGATGCAAGTTGCAGTAAGAGAAATACTGACTTCATGCAGGGAACAAAATCTCTCCATGAGACTGGTGCAGCAAGGGAACTGGTGCCCAAAGAGGCTGTGGCACCTCCATCTAGATGTTCAAAAACTCAGCTGATCAAGCCCCTGACCAACCTTATGTAGTTTTTGAGTTATCCCTTTTTGAGTAGGAGATTGGACTAGTGACATCAGACATCCTTCCCATCTCAATTTTTCTATGATTTTTGTGCCATAATTGCTTTTTCCAATTATGTTCCACTTTCCAGTACTTAACTTACTAAACTGTGTCTCTGAAAGCTTTCTCTCCATGCATTTCATGACCCTGTGCCTGCAGGGACTTTGTCCTGGCTGCTATTTCAAAGTGAATAGTCTTCTTTCCAGCTCCTCTTGTCTCAAAACATTCTAGTGTTTCATTTGTATCACCACCTTGTTCCTGTTGATTTCAATTTTACAACCACATACTTGAGAATTAAATTCTCCACAGTTTACTAGCTCCATATCTCATACTTTACAACAGGACTCTTGTCTTCTACTGTAAAAGGGGAGGAGGCATACTCTTTCAGAGAGTTACCAAGGACACTGAACCACATCAACATAGGGTGATTGGCAAGATTTTATGCACCTCCCAGCACACACTCATCCACAACGGCTCTTGCAGATAGTACACTTGTTTTACATGCAAATTTGTCTATTTATTTCCAGATTTTTCAAAAAGCACAACAATCTTACCAAGACACTATAGAAATACATGCTCTGAAAAGTCCAAAGGTATTGGAAATAAAATATTCAACATCTTCTTTCTATAAGCCTCATTGGACTCTAACACATGAAAAGAGGTTCTTACCAGTGAGGTAGCATCTTGCTCTCTATGTATTTCCCAATGACAGACCCTGATCTTTGCTTCCAGCTGGCTTCTGGACTTGTTTTGCATTTCTGCAGAAAGACAAAATGCTACTTACTAATTTACTCATTGAGGTTAACTGTCTTCATTCCCAATGCTTAAATAATGCAATGAATATGAGGGAAAAAAATTATACAGATACCCTAGAGTATAAATATTCTAATAATATAAATAAATAGAGTATAAATGCTTCCAAAATTCCAGAACATGGAAACTCCAGATCCTGAAAGAATGAATCTGCTTAGTAAACTAAGTGGACCAGAGTAAAACATCATAATGTCATGAAAATAAGTCAGTAGATACTAGTTTTTACAGTAGCAGCTTCTTGTAGGACTAAGAGTACAAACAACTGCCAACTAACTGGCTTTAGCCTGCTTAAATCAGAGTACTTCTGGAACTTCTGAGGGACCCTTTCTCTGCTGCTGGATAAAAAGTTAATGCTATCTGCTCTTACCCAGTACCACTAGGTATTCAGGTAATGATGCAAGTACTTGGACATTGTACTGTTTTATAAATGTTTCAAGATATTAGCTTCTCTAGACTGAATGGATTAGCACAAAGTAAAAGTTCAATTTTTAGGTTATTTCATCCTCTCCTGATTGCTTCCTTAGCTTCTTTATAAAATACATTCACCTTCCTCAAGGTAGCTCCAACTTTGTAATTCTGAAAATGTAGCTCTTAAAGTTGTTCAGCAAATTTAAAAATCTTATTCTCAAATGAGAAAAAAGATTATATAAATTCAGAATGGGGCAAGATTTAAGTAGCACAATAGTCTATCTCCTGCACAACTTTCTGATCCTCTTCTTCTAAGGCTGTTCTAATAGTTGTCTGCCAAACACTGGGTTTGAAAATAACAGTTGTTTACCTGTAAAAATATGTCACCTTCATCTTTGAGATGTTTGTTCCTCTTCCTGCAAAGAGAACATAAACACTGAGGCCAAATATTTAGAACTACTGACTTTTCTACTCAACACTAACAGTCAGACTGGACAGTTGGCAGTGTAAAAGGCAAGACAGATGCACTTCAATTTGGCATATCTCCACTCTTGATCCTGCATTATTTATAGTCTCACCACAGCCAGTTCCCTGTCTGGGTCACTAAATCTCCAGTAGGGCTTTGATGATTAAAGCCAGCTGACACTTGGCCCTCATTTTGTAGTTTATTTAAACAAATGCCATAACAGATAGAAATCAGTTCTGGTCAATATGCCTTCACTTATTCCAAATTAGAATGTTTAAAGCTTTCCACAGTAAAGATGACTTCTCTAATGTGAAGAGGGTGTAATGAACACCATCTCTATTCACCTAGTTACAGCTGTGAATGCCAGTTATGTCCCTCTGAGGGCTACAGTTGTGGCTGCCATGTATGGAAAAGCCTTCCTAGGAAAAACAGATACCTTCCATTCACTATGCAGAAAAGAAAAGACTGTTAAGAAATGGAGACTCCAGGCAATCAGCCAGCTCTAATGAGTTCTGACAACACATCATCCATTGCCTCCATCTATTACTGGCCTGGCCACAAAAGAGACTGAGCATACATTACATCGTTGGTGAACATAAACAACCTCTGCTGTCAGATGTTTCTATCTATGGTCCCATTACCAGCAGCAGGCAAGATCACACCATATGGAGTGGCCTATGGGAAGCACACTGCAAAGTAAGAGCTTTTCCTTAAGCATGGGTTCTTCTTAAGGTACCTTTAAAATGAAGTCTCCTGAAGGAAATGCAGTGAATTAAGGCCCACAGTTAAGTACAATCTATAGCCCATGCAAACTTTCCATAGAGCAAACAAAACCTAACATTACTGCATATTAAAAAGAGAGTTACAATTGTCTGAACACAACTTCAAACTTTGAAGTCTATCAATACAGAAAAGTTACAGACAAAATTAGCTACCTATATCTTTATATAATGTTACAAATAAGCATTTTAGGGAAAGGATCTTCATTTTGACTGTACTCCCATCACTTCAGAAACAACAGAGCTTTTAGTAAGCTTCAAGTCTCCTCTGGACAGGCTTCTACCACAGAACCAGCTTAGAAGAGTTCACCATTGGGGTTTTTTTATAGATTTGACTTCTGGAATGGAGATTATCCTACAATACCAAAACTTTCAGGTGGACTGCCTTCTACTGTGTACAAGAACAGGGCTTACAAAAGTCATATTGTCTTTTGTAACCATTTTTGCTATATTTTGCATCATTATACCAGGCTGGTGAGGGATCTGAAGAATAAGTCTTATGAGGGGTGGCTGAGGGAACTGGGGTTGTTTACTCTGAGGAAGAGGAGGCTCGGGGAGACCTTATCTCTCTCTACAACTATCTGAAAGGAGGCTGTAACTAGATGGGGTCAGTCTCTTCTCCTGGTTACTAGTGAGAAGAAAAGGGGAAATGGCCTCAAGTTGCACCGGGGAAGGTTTAGATAGGATAGCAGGAAAAATTTCTTCCTAGAAACTGTTGCTAGGCATTGGCCCAGGCTGCTCAGGGCAGTGGTGGAATCACCATCCCTTGAGGGGTTTAGAAAGCTTATAGATGTGGTACTTAGGGACATGGCTTCATGGCATGGTGGTGATAGGCTGATGGTTGGAGTTGATGATCTTGGAGGTGTCTTCCAAATTCAATAATTCTGTGATTTTCCTGTGGCAGGTTGATCTTGCCTGCCTGCCAGGTGTGCACCCAGCCATTCTTTCACTCTCTTTCCTCAACAAGACAGGAAGAAAATTAAATGGAAAAGCTTGTGGATCAAGATAAAGACAGGAAGATTGCTTACCAACTACCACCACAGGCCAAACAAACTCAACTGTAGGATGACGGGAAACAAACACAAAACTAAAATCACCTTCTCCCCATGTTCCTCTTTTTAACCTGCACTCTCCACTGTTCTGCTTCCCTCCCAATCCCAAGCAGCACAGGGGGATATGAAGTGGGGGAGTTTGTGGTCAGTTCACAACAGCTCCTCTCTGCTACTCCTTCCTCCTCACACTCTTCCCTTGCTCCAAGAGTGAGTTCCCTCCCCCACATTACAGTCCTTCACAAACTGCTCCAGCATCAACCCATTCCATAGGGTACAGGCCTTCAGGAACAGACTGCTCCAGTGTAGGTTCCCTTCAGGGCCACTGTTCCTGCCAGAAAACCTCTCCATGACCTATAGCTCCTGCAGTGCTCCACTGCAAACACCTGGATACCTACACCCAGAACACATCTCAACATCATTTCATCCTCTAATGTATCTCTTGCATTAAAGTAGGTGATACAAGAAGTTCTTGAATGTAAGGTCTGCATTACCTTAAAAACTTCAGCTGCTTCAGAAGTCCTGACTTCTCTCTCTGTAAGGTTTCTGCCAGCTGGTACACCTTCCTGTAATGAAAAGAAAAAAATTAAATTGTTCTAACCATGGTAACAACACTGCTAAAAAAGCTTCCCCCCAGAAGTATCCACATTTGAGACCTCAGTTTCTCAAAATCCTTTTTTTTTCCTGCAAGAATGGTTACTAATTTTAAAAGGGTTTATTCAGTATAGGGCCCACAGTACTGCAGCAGTTTGAGTTAGCAGAGGAAGGAGTAGAATTCATTTTTAAAAAAGGAGTAGAAGTTATTTAAAAGAGAAATCACAGCTTTATCATTTCCTCATCCAGAGAGGTTAATATTCACCTGCATCCTTCAGGGAAGATATCTTGCTGAAATCCTCACTCACGGCCACTAAAGACCACATAGGATTTTATTGAAAGCTAGACTTTACCTTGCTGCTTGTTCCTTGCTAGTTCCTTGCTGGAACTCTATGTCAGGCTCACACACCTACAATCTCTACAATTCCTTTTCAGCTCCTGACTCTTACAGTTATTCAGCCTTTCACGGCGCCTCAGGTTTTTACGCTAGATTTACACCATTTACTTTGCCTTAACACAACTCTGTGTCTGGCCTTAAATGTTTTCTGCTTTTCAGTGAAGCCTCAAGTTCTTCCTCTGCACAGTCTGAACATGACACAGCTCAGGTCTTACCAGACTGATACAGGTGTTTAAAGCAACACTGGATGTGCAGTTGAGTAGGGCTGAGTTCTAATGCTATCAAACAGTGCTGAATCAAAAGTGCTTTGTAAATGCAGCAGGATTATTGAGCTGTCTGACCACTGGGCAGATTTCCTCTGTAGCTTTTAAACCAGATCCTTCCACAGTCTTTGCTGTGGATCTGAAAAAAAGAGGCCTCAAAGAGGAAATAAACCACCTTGAGGAGGAATATTTCCACTGTCTACTTCCAATACACAAACCTAAAAATAGTGTTCTAAATGCAGTGACCATTCTTTAGCAATAATATAGGAACAAAGTTAATTATTTATACCCTAAAGACAAATTAAATTAGTAATAACTAAGAAGATTTTGGCACAAAGCTTAACAGAAAAAGAATACAGTATTTGATCTGATATGCTGCTCTATACTGAAATATGACAAACAGCCACAGCTCTGAGTTACACAGCTCTGTAAGGAATACATTTCTTAAGGAAACCCACTGGTATTTCAAAACTAAGACATTTTTTAAGCAATTAAAATTTATTTTTAATTCTGAACACCCTCAACAAATGAGGGATGGCAGGGGGAAAATACCGTTACATTGCAAAAGTACCAAAAGATTCTGTAGAAGCTAGATACACTACAGAAAACATGCTGAATTATTTGGGGAAAAATCTAGAACTGCACTTAGCTTCACTGGTGGTTTCTTATGAACACAAACTTAAGTCAGAGCACTGAGTACTCTGAGAAGGAGGCTCACTTGGCACCCTAAGCAAATGCACTAGAACCACTGCAGACGGAGACTTACACTTCCTTCTCCTCATGTAGTCTTGATGCCTTCTCTTGAAGCAGCTGTAACTGTTGTTGAGCCAGCCTTAGTTCATGACATGTTCTCTCCAGATCTCTTTGCAGCTCCTGGTTAGCCAGCTTCAGCTTGGTGTTCTCTATTTTGGTTTCTTCTTTGCCACTGAGTAGTTCTTCACATTGCTGCTCTAACTGGGATGGAAGAAAAAAGAACAGAAAGTACTGGAACTAAGTGAGGCTTATTGGTTTTGAGGCTTTCAATTCAAGTCTTAGAGGTTAGCTGAACAGGGAAGCTATTTCTATCAAAGCCACGTGAATAAAACACACAGTGCTCTTCCACTGCTCTGTGTACAGACATAATTATGTTAGACAAAACCAAAGCCATTCCACTCTATGACTCAATTTAATCCAGTTCAAAAATGAGCCAGGACAAATCACAAAAAAAAAAAAGGGTGTTTACAGAGCAGATTAGCAGTACTTAGTTGATATTCACAACTGCTATTTTAGACAATTTCCCACAATGACAAGGCCTATAGTGATTCTGAGTTCTGCCTAAAAGCTGTTAGATTTAAATCTGGTAGCTGATGAACTGCAGTAATAGCAACAACCAGTAACCTTTCTGCCACCTCAGCTAAATCTGCCAAGAAGTGTGAATTAGAGCTTTTTTATTCATTTTTATATTCATTCTGCAAAGTATATGCAAAGGAAAGATGCACCCTCCCTGTGAAACAAGTAACAGCAGACAACAGTTGTTTCTGGTATGTCAAGAAATTCCACTTGCTTCTCCCTGGCAAACTGAGCAAATTAAGATGACAGAGCAAAGTTAAGGAGACAAAAATTAGTCTATTTCATATTATTTCATATTAGGGAAGACACTGTTGACCCAAAGATATAAAAGCTTTTTTTTTTTCTCTCTCTTTAGATTTTGGTTTTCAGTATGCATTTTAAAGGATGTCAAATGTCCTAGGAGCATTATATTGATACCAGTTCAACCTTCCAGATTTGAGACACCACAGAGGATTTTGTTGGAAATCTCATTTTGCACAACCCAGCAGAAAGGGCTCTCCTAACCCAAAATGTGTTCTTACCTGGCTCTGCCAGTCTGTCCACACTCCACAACACTGCTGTTGTTCTAATCTTGGTTTGGAATGCAACCTTAAGGTCTGCAGCAAGATGCTCTGCTTAGGTGGTGGTTAACAGCTCAAATTTTGCCCCTCTGCAAACATTACCAGTGATGGAGAAGGTAGAACTAAGCTGGTTTTGGCCTTGAAGAATGTTAAAATCAGCCTCACTCCATGAATTCCAAAGTATGTCTGGTAGATACCAGAAGTCATTGTTATATGGCAGACAAAGTAATTAGCACTGGTAACTTACCTAAAGCTGTGAAGATGAGATTCTTGAGGTGGCACATCTAGCCCATTGACATCTGACTGACAGTTGAGCACTTTACCCTATAAAAGCCCAGTCCCACTTCTCAACCATGGGAATTTCTGATAGACCTCACCTAAGGTGTGCAGATATTTCTTCCTTGGAGAGAACACTCCCCAGAGTTACCCCTCAAGGCTGAGAAGAAGACATTCTCCTATGGTCATTAGTATGGGTGAGTGACATCAATCTGTACTTCATTATTTTGCTATTTTTAATATTGTTCCTTGAGTATTGTTTCAAATTAATTGTGCACTGAACTAGTAAGTTACAGATATCTATTCTGTGTAGAAAATAATACTGATTAATACCTTTCTTCTTCTTCTTTAGTGTTTTTACTCGTTATAAATAAATAATGTATTTACATAAATATATTGGTTTTGCCATCCTTAATCCTGTGAGACAAAGTGGTATAAAGATTCAGTTAACCTATATAATAATTTAGACATAAACCACTGACCAAGTCTGGGGCTAGGATTGTACTCAGCAGCACCTAGGCTCCTCTCTGCGGAGGAGTTTAAAAAACAGGGAGATCCTTTCTGAACCTCATGACTCAATGGGAAAGTTCCCTTAATAAACTTTGTCCAAAGCCACCTTTCAGTCCACTACAGGGTCCAGGTTCAAACCAAAAGCAGAAAATGCTTTCTAGCTGGGGCTGTGAAAGGTCAGGAGCAAAAGTAGAGCTTAATGTATTTGCTGAACTGTAGCCTCAGCAGGCTCACAATTCATACAGAACACTGACTGGCTGGGCATCAAATTACTGCTGAGCAAGATGGGTTTCCCTTGATAGATCAGTCCCTGAAGATTGCTTCCACTCCTCGACGGACTGAAGTTATCCATTCTAAGTAAAAGGCCAAATGTTTCAGGTACTAGATGACAAGACTTTCTTATTTTTGGGGAGAAGCAAAATGAGGCCACACAAGGACGAACTTTCAAAAAGCTTAAGAGCATAAGCATTTGAGCCTAAGCTCAAGTTGGAGGCAGAAATCTCACTTACAGAATGTTATTGGCCATCTGAAAACTGGCACAGAAATTGGCCTGGAAATGTAACTGCAACAGCAGCCATCACCAGCTCCCAGAAACATATATACTGATGTAAGAAATATTTGCTATAAAACCTGGTGCTTACTCTTCTGAGAAAAACAACTATGTTGAAACTAGGCTCAATAGCAGATGTTCATAATATTTAAGCAAGAGGAGAGAGGGTTATTTTACACCAATACAGAGCTGCTTCCTCTCACTGTACTTATACAATCCTTTAAGTGATGTCACACTATTTTTAATGCATTCACTTCAACAACTCCCAGTGCAGTGGAATAATCATTAGGTGGATGCTCAGCTGGTATAGAATTGCATAGACTCTACAGGCTGTAGCTAGTTATTAGAGCTGCAGATTGTCTCCCATGGCCAAGCAGATGAATTGGGAAAAACTCATGGCCCATAGTCATGTTTAAGAAAATCTAAGGAGCAGAGACAATTAACCAATTACCACAGGGCAAGAAGAGACATGGTAGCTGATGGTCTAATTCTCTTTTTTTGACAAAAATGGAAGGAAAAACTCACAAGTTTAAAATCAAGCAAGAACTCAGATTGTCCAATACAAAAAGTTTTTTGCTGAGGACAGTTATTGCTGTCTCTCAAAGACACAGACCTAAAGCATTCTCCATACATTCCCTTCTTCTCAGTTCAGCATACTTTCTGTATATCTTTTTTTTTTTCCTTTTAACAATGAAGCAGTTACACAGGGTTGTAAGGCTGGGGATTATTTTGTTCCTTATGCTTTTCTTCACAATTCTGTCACTTGATTTGCATTGTTTGAGTGCTACTGATCCATGTTCTTATGGATCTCTCACTCAAAATCTCAAGGGTCTTCAGCGGCTGTCATCAGCACAGAACCCTCATTTTATGTGAGAAGGTAAGTAATTCTCCTGCATTTTACCCAGTCTACTAAAGATTTTGTTTCCCCAAATTTGCCCTCAAGTATAGATTTACCATCAGCTTCAGCAGCACCTGGAATCCTTCCTCAGAAGAGGATCCTAAAACTACCTTCAAGCTTCTTTTTCCTCTTCCTTCCCTTCCCCTCATACATCTCTCTTGCTTCCCAAGACTGGCACTCCAGACACTGTTGCCAGCAAAATTTTACATTTATTTTATATTCCTATTCTACAGAAGGAGTTGGTTTCAGGGCACTGAATTTCAGTCTTTTAAATTCCAGTGCTACCTCCTTTCCCTATCACTATCCTTTAATGCACTGACCTTGGAGACCCTTCACAGCACGTTCACACATGTAGAAATACTCTGCTTCACCCCCAAGCAGGCCATGCATTTTAAGAAGTAAAACACATCAGGCTTTAATCTGGGAACCTGACAAGCTGTTACCATGGAAGACAACCATGCACTGCTATAAAACTGCTATCACAGAGAGATGTATCAGGAGCAGGTTGTTTTTCAAGTTCACAATGCTGACTGGTCCAAAACAAGTCAATGAGCAGCTGGTACAAGCTTTGAGCAAAGGTGTACACTCTAAGACCCAATTCATCACTCTCTGCTCATGAACTGTCTGGGCATTAAGCCAGTTCCTAGCACATTGAAGGCAGTGGAATTCTGCTAGGTTTTCATAAAATTAACCTAGTACCTGGGGAGAAATCCTGTAGCTTTTTATTTATTATTCTTTTATCACATTAAAGAAAAACTGCTTTAGAAACAGAGGGTAACATTTTTCTAAAGCACATGCATAGCAGTCATAACTCCACTTTTAAATGCATTCAGGTACCTAGATTAATGGCAGAAAAGCAACAGAGGGTCACAGTTTGGAAGAACCACATCACACCAGCTTGTGTTTTTGGAACCTAGAGTAGTAGCCAAAGAAAATCGTATGAACAAATAAAAATTCTCTATTTTTTTTTTAACTCTGAAGGATATAGGTTAATACCATTTTCTGGGTTTGAACCAACTGTTCCAATTCTTGTTCTTTTGACAGGAGCCTGCACTCCAGCTCTTTACTGTAGGACTGATACCTCTCTGAGTCCTGCAAAATTCAAAGAGGAAATGGATTAACAGAAGAGCATAATTCTATCAGCAGAAGACATAAGGAATCGGGTGTGAAAATAATAGGCAAGCTTTTCAGAGTGAACATAACGAGCTACTGATAGAACTCAATTTCTGGATGGTACCACTCAGGAATCTAGACTCTGAGCTTCTGTAAGCTGGTGTAGTCCAGCAATTTCATAACTGCAGTTGCTACAGGATATGTTGATTGCACATGAGTAGGCACCAAGCCTACAATGTGGAGGCAGAAGTCTTCTATCTTAGGCATGAGCCTTAGGAGCTTAGTCAACATAAATCAATGAAGCTAGAATGCATCTTCCTATTTCCAGCTACACATACCCCCATCTTCTTAGACACTAGCATGCATGCTCCTCAGCTGCAGCAGTGAACTGTTTCAGAGAGATAAACAAACAGAACAAAAAAATAAACCAAAAAAAAAAAAGCAGGAAAGAAAGTGAAAAGCTTTCTGAGCCTTTAGTTTCCTGAACCAGATACCTGCTGACAGAGAAGTGATGAGGATACACTAATGGAAACAACATAGAAAAATGTAAATTCTTATGGAGTCATACTGTAACTCATATCCAGAATACCAGGATTGACATAGGAGATACAGTCTACTGACCCACAGCACAGCATCTCGGGTTGAAGAAAAAGAAACAATACCTGCTACCTTTGAAATCCATCACTAACAACAATTTGTCACAGATGTTCCACTGACATACACAAGTCATCTGGGTTTCAGGCTCTGCCAGTCACTTAGCAATTATATCAACCTGTCCATTATTTAACTACCCTGCAAACATTGGGAACTCCCAGTCCTATTTTGAATCACTCCAGACACTCCTCAGCTGAGACAAACTGTCAGACCTCCCCGGAGTAAACTACGGTTCCAGCAGTTTGTACCACCTGAGAATCTGTCCTATTCCTCCACAACAGGCTTTCACTCTCTTATAAGGTCCATAGGCAAATGCCTCTCAACAGAAATTAAAATGCCCTCAAGACAGCAGTGGTTCCTTCATGCTGTTCCCCTTAACAGTACACGTAAAGGGGCAATCAAAAACATGTTAACTGGCTTCTTACATGGAAGAAAATATATCCAAGTGAAAAAGACAGACTAACTGCCCCTTTTGTACACCCTTCAGTCAGCAGGGTATTAAGTATCTCAAATAGCTACAATTTGTACTCATTTGCATCTTGCCAATTTCTTTAAATGTATTCTACAAGAGCTTCTCTCCATTCAAGCCATAATATTTCCCCTTTTATATGGCATCAATGCATATCTCCAGGCTGTAAAGTCTTTGTCAGATTTAGCATTAGAGAAAGAATTTTAACAGTCAGATCTCCCCAAATGCCAAATTAGTCATGCCAAGAAACAGTATTTCTTGAGTGCCTGACAATCATTTGTGTGAATACTAACTAAACTGTAAATAGCTTCAGAGGGAAGCTCTAGTGAAAAATCTTGAAATAAATGGCTTTACCTGAAATCTACAACTAATTAGGAGATCAAATAATCACTGCTAATGGAAAAGTCTTCTGTTGTTTTAGTACTTTCAGTACAACTTTTGTTGTGGGCTCTCAAGAGCATAGAAACCTTTTCTTCCAGAACCGCTGTCAGGCAAAATTATAAACACTTATCCTTCAACTGATAAACAAACTTTATATAAAAGGTTGGTCTCACCCACTAATAAAAAACTGCTCTCAGCACCATGGCAGTGACAAAAGAATCTGACATGTTTATTTTGCCAATAGCTGTGGTGATTTCAGAAATTACCATGGTTAGGTTTCTCTCTTGATGCTCTTCAGTGAGAACTTGTTCCTTCCCCAAAAGCAGACTGCAGAACCCAAGAGTATTAGTGCTGCTCTGAACTATCTCAAAGACCATTTTTCCTAATAGTGACTAGAAGCTGGACCTGTAGCAGCATCAATAATAAAGGTTGTGTTTCAGCTGCCTTGCAAAAGAATGCCAGCTGCTCCTGTATGCCAGGCACTGAGCACAGGACATTGAAGTTCCTCTCATCCAATAAGTCACTTAGTCTAAAGCTACAGAGCCTGGATCAGTACAAAAGTTGCAGTGATGTAAATTATGTTTTTTCTTGTTCTGTTGTGAAACTCACTTTGTGGCTTTAATTTCACACCCAGAATGAGGATAAAACCAGTGGAAGTAGGAGCAGAATCCATGCCCACAATAACAGAAAGACACTCACTTTCAAGAGAAACTGCTCTTTCTCCTTTTTGATTTGCTGTTCCATTTCCTCATAGAGCTGTTCAATTTCTTCATCATAAGCAGCAACTTTCCTAAAAAGAAAGAAAAACATACTGAGTGGGTCTTTGTAGCATTACTTCAAGTCACAGCTCACATTACAAGTTAAGCTCCACACTTTCACCATGACATAAGACTGCAGAAAATGTCCTAGGCTTAAGAAAATAGGAAATTTTGTACAGAAAGTGTCACAGACTTTTTTTTTTCCCCTCATGGAAGGAAAGCTTCAACAACCCAAAGGCTCATAAAGCTACACACCTGATGTTTCCATACAAAGCATGCAGTTTATCATGCAGTTTTAACAATTACTAAATCTTAGGTTTAAAGAACAGAGCTTCCCAGTGACAACAGTAAGAGTTCCAGAGCCTAAGTTTGCCAGTTTTTAAAGTATTTTTACTAAAACTTCATTTTTTACTTTAGAACATTATTGCTCAACATTCAAGAGCACAAAATAAGGTACCTCTATCCTGTAGCACAGGGGTTGGACAAGATGACCTTTAAATGTCCCTTCCAACCCGAAACATTCTATGATTTTATGTCTAAGATGTTTTAGCTAGAACAGACTTCTTCAAAGTCCTTCCTGAAAGCTGCCTTACTGCCTCTCTAACAGCTCTGCTAAAGCAAATTTGAAAAACCCAGCTGAGGAACAGAAATAAATATGCTGTGCACAAGTGTATCTGACTGTAGGATTAAAAAAGGACCTACAAAGCTCACTTTTTCCAGCAGAATATTGCAATTTTAATATCACTGCAGTTTGATAGATGAAGTATTACACTGAGCTGATGCTTTAGTTTGGGCAGAAAAAAATTAACCATTGGCCTACAAGAAAGCTGGTGAGGGACTTTTTAGGAGGTCAGACAGTGACAGAACCAGGGGAAATGGGTGTAAGCTAGAGGAGGGTCAATTTAGGTTGGATATTAGGAGGAAGTTCTTCACTATGAGGGTGGTTAGACAGTGGAACAGGTTGCCCAGAGAGGTTGTGGAAGCCTCATCCCTGGAAGCTTTTAAGACAAGGCTAGATGAGGCCCTGAGCAACCTGATCTAGGGGATGGTGTCCTTGCAAGGCAGGGGGTTTGGAACTAGATGATCTTTGAGGTCCCTTCCAACTCTGACGATTCTATGATTGTATGAAAGGAAACAGGGGAACAAGACAGCTGCTTTGTTCTGCTTCTATTCTATTCCATTCCATCCCATTTCATTCCTCAAGGGACATCCTAGATTCATTCTTAATAGAGATTAATAGGGCATTTATATGACACTACTGTATACTCCTCCACATTCCTTTTGCTCAAGCTGTTCCTCGAGCAATCTGCGGAATGCATCTGTTACAAATAAAGCACTTAATCTCCTAGGGTATTCATATCAGTAGAATGAAATAAGGAGTATACGGTAGGTAAAAAAAAAGCAGGTAATTTTTTAATCTGGAATCTGTCTTTTTTTTATGGTTCCTAACACTGTACATATTCTAGGACAGAGAAAGGGACCAAGGTGTATGTGAAGAGAGGGATAAGTGGCTTAGTTAGGTGTCAGCAATCTGATGGTTAGCATATTTGTCTGGCCAAGCCCTCTGTCTGATGATCACAGACCATGCTATCTTCTTATTACATCCTACTTCTAGCTGTGTGAACTCAACGTTTATTCTGTGTGTGTCTTACTCATTAGCATGCTTCAAGCTGAACCAGCCAGCAAGGAGGAGGAAATCTCCATCTAAGGTCTAAGCTGATGACTGGAGGCAAAGGGGCTAGGGTCTTGGCCTGGGCATTAGATGGACTTAAGTGTCATCCTGATACCTGATGGATCTGTGGTTGTAAACAAGTGAGCAAATGAACACACCCTGGTAGCAACTTCAATCCAGCTGAAACAGCTTGTGAGTAGAAGGAGGCCCACACCTAGAAAGGCCCATGGTCTGAGTCAAAGAATTGGGTAAGGGGCTTAGGGTGCAGGCAGGGACATTAGGTAGCCTGAAATTCACACTAGTATTCAAAGGATCTATGAATGCAGTTTTGTTTCTGGATAAAGTAAGCATGGGAAATGGCTGCATGTGTATATGTTTTCACTCATAAAGTTCACTCTTGATCAACTGGATGGTAGAAACAGGATCAGGCTGTCATCCTTCATGTCTGTGGGAATGCTAGTTGTGTTTAGGTGTGTGCCAGTAGAGGTTCATGAATGAAAATATGCATGTGAAAGCTCCAGAAAGAGACAAAAACCAGGTATAGAAGAATGGTATGGGTTGACAGTATTGATTGGCAAGATCACAGCACATGCAAATGAAGCTTCCCAGCTCATCCAGGGTTAGAAAAAAATGGAACAACTTAAAACAAAAGCACAGCCTACAACCAGGAAAAGAGACAAAAGTTTGAGAGCAGAATGCATTATTGCCTAATGACTCACAGAGGTGAGTCAAGAAAGAAAGATGAAAGAGGACTTTTACCCTCAGCTTCCAAAGGCTACTATTATTACCAATTAAGAAGAACCCAAGAGACATGATAAGACTTCAATAACCAACATCCCTTATCTTCTGTGACCCCACAGTAAATCCTGGCCAGTTTAGGTAGACACATTCATCTTTGTCCTAATAAGTATGTGGCTACAAAAAAATTATTTTTTCGCCCCTCTATATGGTCTTTTCTTTATACACAGATTAAATAAGAGAGGTTATTCATCCCCACTGTTACCAAAGATAATGTTATTCCTCTGACAATTCTGACTTCTTCCAACCACTAATCACAAAGAAAACAACAGAAATAAGAAATTAACTAAAACCTGTTCTTACTACAAAGGCACAAAAGTCCAATACATTTTTAAGGTAGAGATTTCATGTCAACCTGAAAAGCCAGGTAATGCTAATATGCACCTCTGTGGTGATCACAGCTATTAAACAGAAACATTTATTCATTCAGTTCCCAAAACCCACAGACAAGAGTCTGACACAAAAAGAAATCCCATCAAAATCACAAAACAAACCCCTCACCACACATGGTTGTTAACAAACTCTAGTCTAAAGCAGACAGCTCAACTGTCTCTAACTATCTCTCTGAAGGATAACATCACGCTTGCAGACACAGAGGTAAATGTTGCTGCCAATATAAACCAATTGTCTTTAATACTCATATGGGTTTAGCTTTTTTCTTTCTTTAGAAGCCTTGTCACATTCTCAAAATAGAGAGGAGAGTGCTGAATACATTAAGTAAATGTTCAACATTTTATTACTCAACCTATAAGAATATGAAATCCAGAAGTGACACTTTATAATAAAAATACAGGAGGACTTCAACTATAAACATAATTTTGTATTCTATTTAGATTTAGAATCACAATATTTTTGCCTCTAGATACCTACATAATAAAGTGTGATCTATTAATTTTTTGTACTTACATATTTAGTTTTATACATACACTTTATATATTTCCTTATATATACACATTATATATGGGTTTTATAGAAAACAAATTCATATTGTTTATTATATTTAATAATTATATATATAATTATATATTAAAATGTGAAGATATATACATTTTCACTGGTATTGGTGCTTTGTGCTACTTTAATATCTTAAACCTCTTATTTCTCTGGCCAGTTAATCCAGATTTATAGCTTTTCTGCATGCAACGTTTTGAAAAGCACAAAGACAATTTACCAGATTTACTGCTAAATCTGACCTCTGGAATCAGACTGGTTAACTAAAAGTGAATTGCATAGTATTGCCTTAAAACTGCAATGCAACAATAGACACCTGCAAAAGAATTGCAGTAAATAAAATATACTAACTGGAAGAGAAAAGCTAATTTCAGTCAGTTCTACATTATAAATCATTTTACTAGTGCTCTTCAGGACTAATAAAATTTACATTGCAGGAACTCTTGTGATTATAGTCCTGAATTCTTCACCCAAATACCTTGTTTATTTCAAAGGTTCAAATAGTAGGCAAGATAGCTGTAAAAATTACACCAACAGTCCAACCAAGAGAAGTACTAACTTTTTTAGAGCACATTCCAACTCATTCTTTTCACTATTTGCTTCTTGGAGCTGGGAAAAAAATCTGACCAGGAGCTCTTCAAAACTGGAAAGTAAATGAGGTTTGTCTTTTCTCAGCAGCAACCAAAGTTGTTTCACATCACTCTCACTGAAAGAAGAGATCATAAAGGATTCATTAAGAGAGAACATTTCTCAGGCTGCAATAAATACTCCATCCTGGTGGATGAAAGCTTCAGAGCATCACTAGCCAGAACAAAGTTTATGAAAAACAAGGGCTGCTTGACCAATGCCAGATTTGGAAAGGATGAGGTGGGTGGGAAATGATGGAAATTGCATCTACTAAATAAAAAAAGATGCATCATAAAGTTTGACCATGCATGAGCACAGAGAATCACAGAAACTGCTGTTTCGTGCTTGCCCTACCAAAGACTTCATCTTAACAGGAATGGATGACAAAGGAGACGGATCAGATACACTCTACCTTCTATCTTCTACCACTTATACTAGATCTGAAGAAATTCCCACAAACCTAGTGGGGAAGGGGCAGTAGGAAAGCAAATTAAAACCACTTCCTCATGAGAAATGAATGAGACTTGGTCTCCTGAGTTACTTAGACAAGCTACCAAATTGCATTTGTACTGTTTTTCTCCATTTTCAACCGATTATAATTTCACAGTGGGACTGCTACAAAAATCAGAACACAACCACCTGAAATTTTTGATTTAAATATTGAACAGGAGAACGTTTTGTTTCCAAATCTGTTCAGTAGATACTGGGAAAAAAAAAATTTTCTACTGAGAATGAGTTTTTAATACTTTGCCAAAATTCTCCAAAACAGTTTCTTTTGTTTGTTGCATCCTGACTCATTCTCTTCCAGGAGCATTGTAAGCCTGAACCTAGCCAGCAAAGAATGCTATATTTATAGGACAAAACAAGGAAAATGATAGAATAAGTAGGTGATAAAAGTCTCTTTCTAATGACAGCCTTTCAGGATGACTGACAACTCTTTCCTGTAACAGGCAGTCAGGTGAAGAGAAGCACTAATGAGGACTTATTTCACATTAATGATCACTGATGTCTTTCTTAAACATTCCTATTATCTGTCCAGATTCTCTCTCATTTTTGCCCATTGCTTTTCTTGACCCAGAACATTCATTGTGATTGACAAATAAATGTCAGAACACAAAAGAAGCTCTAAGAGCAGGGGTTTTATGCATTCTGTGTTTCAGAGTGAGTCATCTCCAACCCTGGAAGAGTGTTGTCAGAGCAATCCCAACATGCAATTACATATGGAGGGGAGAAAAAGCAGAAAAAGGTGAGAAAACATTGTTTCTTATGGTTAAGTGGTGCACTTTAAACATAGTCCTTGCCAAAATAAAGCAGTCATTGTGCACTGTTTGATTGAAAATCACTGACATCTGTGAATTACCTGCTAGTAATTATCTATGTTCAAAACACATGGTACATCAGTGGGTTAATGGTATACATTTCATGGTGGACAGACATATTTCATATGCCTTGAATATAGTAGCTTTGCTCTTGGAAACTTTGGTTGAATGGCATTTTATCCTCTGAGAACCAAGAAAATTAATTTTTAAAGAATCACCATGTCAGTGAGGAGCCTTAACTCTTGTCATTCACCTTAGATTCCATTAAAATCAAACCCAGAGCTGAACAATAAGAGATCATATAATCTATTACTGTTGCCATGAAGACTCACTCATCTAAAATCTTTCTAGCTCCGAGCTGATCCATCAGATTTGAGAACTGGAATTCTTCATCCTCATCATCACTCATAGTCTCTTTGCATTTAAGTGGGCAGGCTGTTTCACCTTCTGATTGCTGCATCATCTCTTTATTCAAAGCAATCTGCCCCAAAAGAAAGTGGCCTAAGAATTAGAAATTACACATTATGTTAGCATTTTCAGAACTTAATGTAGGAAGCAACATCACTGAAAAGCAACATACTCACCAGAGGTTGCGGAGGGGTAGGTACTGATCTCTTTACTCTTGTGGATAATGACAGGACTAGAGGTAATTGTATAAAGTTGAGTCAGGTGAGACTTAGGTTGGATATCAGAAAAGGGGTTTTCACTCAGAGGGTGGTTGAGCTCTGGAACAGTCTCCCCAGGGAGGCAGTCACAGCACCAAGCCTGACAGAGTTCAAGAAGCACTTGGACATTACTCTCAGGCACATGGTGTGATTCTTGGGGTGCCCTGTGCAGGGTTAGAAGCTGGACTAGATGATCCTTGTGGGTTCCTTCCAGCTCACAATATTCTGCAATTCTGTAATTAAAGATCAAATTTTGCAGTAAATAAAGTTTATGAAGGAAACACCTACACTTATTTACAAGAAAAGGGAATATAATGAAACAGCTAAAGGATGAAGTATGGCAAGAGGATCCCCATGTTCTATACCTGACTTTGCCACCAGTTTAATGTCTAGCCCTCAGCAAATCATTCACCTCAAAATTCACAAACACATTGAAAAAAATCAGTCAGTCCTCCATAAACAAAAGACAAATTGCAGCAGCAAATACTTTGTAAACGTTGTGGTCTTGTTTCTTGGAATGCTTAAGTAGAAGTTAGGAATCTACAATAAGCTCAGCATTAGTATTAATGATATGTACCTCCTATTTTAACACAGAAGAGACTCAGTTTTCTAGAGAAAATATTTAAACTTGATACTTACAGTCAGCAGAGATAAAATTTAAGTACAAAACCACATTCTCCCTAACTAACATTGTCATCTTATCTGGAACCTCATGGCATGAGAGATAATGACAACTTCAGAAGCACAGAGAACATGACAGTAAGAGTGCTTTTATTAGTATTACTACTCTTGCAAGGGAGGCAGTTAGAAAGAACTTAGCAGCTCCCATCATACAATTATAATAATTGACACATCTGTTTTGTTTTGAAATAAAGTAAAATCATTTGAAGAATTAGTTTGCTGTAGAAAGCATTCCCCCAGCTGCAAGGACAGTGGTATTAACCCATTTTCAACATTATCTTGCATTAATCTTAGCTCTTAATTATCTCTCAGGTGTTATGCCCTGGTATGAAATAAAACACAAGATTTTTTTTTTATCCTTCAAGGGCAATTTTCCAAAATTCATTCATAAATCTACTCCACAGCTTAAAACAGGTGTAATTCAGAGAGTTACATCTCATATTGTGCCATGGCTTGCCATCTTACTCAGCAGAGAAAGACCCTGGGGCTCTTGGTCTGCTTCTAGACATAATTTGACCACTTCTTCTCTGCTACATATATCTAGTATTACCTAGGGAATAGTCTGGCTGGTTTTGTGGTTCCTTAAGTGTAGTGTTAAGATAAAATGCATCTTTATTGATGTTGAGGATATAGAATATGACTAATAAAGCTCTATACAGGAGACATGCTTTCCAAACTCACTGAATCCTGTGGTGAACTCCTTTGTGGTAAGGGAGCCATTGCCATCAGCATCCAATGTTAGAAAAAAACTTTTTCAAGCTCTTGCAGGCTAAGAGGCAACTCAGGATGCAGTCTCTGGAATGACAAAACATGCTGAAACTTTATCCAACAATACAGGATGAGAGGAAGACTAGATTCTACCAAACATCCATAAACCAGAAGGATAAGTTCTTTCATTTCCCAGAGTGAACATTCAAATACATCACAGAGTAAAATAATATCAGCTGAGGGAGGTTTCCTTTTGTGCCTTCATTATTTGCCTTTATGAATCCTTTACAACAGAGGAATGAGAACAATGTCCTTATGACACAGATTCCAATGACAGAAGGAAAAGGCAGAACTTGTAGAGTCTCAGAATCCTGGTGAAACGGGTTGATTGTCATGCAGCTGGACAAACTTGCCAGCAGAACTGTATGCCTAGTTTTGTCCACGTCATCAGGTCAAACAAGAGATTGTCTAAACAAGAACATTCTAGAGGGTTTATTGTCCTGATTGAAGATGCTTTAAAATGTGTCGATAAATAAAGAAATCAATAAAACCAAGCTAGGAAATTTGCAAAAAATAGACATTAAAATTTTTCAGAAACACTTACATACATACACATATGAGTCTTCCACTAGGTGAAAATATATGCCATTCAGATTTTGGGAAAACAATAAAAATTGTAATCCATACAATTTGGTAAGATTATTGTGAACATGGAATAATGCTAAACCCCTGCTCTTCTATACTTCCTACACCATTGTCGGGCAGGTGAAATGACCAGAATACTTTATTTACACAATTCTGCTGAAAAAACCAGAAGGATAACATTGGTGGACCGAATACATACATGATTCTGTGGTAAATCCCAAAGTAATTAATTTACTAGAGTTACAACATTCTCAATGAGAATGGAATTAATTTCCTCGAAGTTTTTTTAACCTTCAATTACTTTGATTTTCCACTTGTTTGTTGCTTTGTCTGTAGAAACAAATGCAAGTATTATGTAAGATATTCATGGTTATCATGGGTTAGGGCTGGGCAAGCCACTAAACAAGCAGCAGGTGCTCTCTATTAAACCCTCTCCCTTCCCAAAGGGGAAGAGAAACTGAATAAGGGAGAGAGACTTATGAATTGGAAAAGAAAACTAAAACTAATTTAATGCTAATAATAACAATAACATTTTAAAAATACAAATATACACAAAACCAATACTGAGGCCAACACCCCTGACAGTAATCATATCACCATCACCACTGATTCTGTGACAGGCACTGGGGAAGTCCCAGATTGGACTCAGCAGCATATGGGAACCAAAGATTTGGCAGTGACCTTGGTCTGCTAATCCTTGGTACTAATTATAAACATTGAGCATTATCACTACTAGAAGCAGACACTCAAAACATGCCATTAATTTCAGAAAGCACAGTTCTGCAGAAAAGACCGAGCTGAAAATTAAAATCACTGAACCAAATTAGTTCTGTTCTGACTCGAACCAGGAAAATGGTGTTCAAATCAATTAAGCAAAATTAATAGAAAGATAACAGATGATGGAATTATGAAACATTTTCCTTAGATTCATCCTTATTACTTAGGGCTTTACTTTTCACCTGTGAAGGCCTAATTGCTACTGACCTTGGTGGGAAGACTTCATAAATGAATTACATTCTCAAGAGCCTCTGTGAAAATTTGCATTATAATCCCTGAATTAAATTTTTTGTATAAATTAAAGTTTGGTCATAATTTGATCTTAAAGTCATTCTAGGAGGTCAGATGTAAATAGTTCTCCCTCTCCAAACTTGTACAATTGTACAACACATAGTATTAACACAAAAGAAGCAAGCTTTCCCAAAAGCCTAGACTCAAAGACACTATTGACTATGGGTTGTCATGCCCAACTTGATATTTCGAAGACTTCCTGTGTGATATTAACTCATTATCATATATATTATCATTATGATATATATCAAGTAAAGAGTTCAATTTTCTGAGGTACTGTGTATTTGTGACAGGCTAAGAACATGTGTACAATTCCCAGGGCTCAGATAACAATAACTCGACTTTTTATCTGCACCTTGAATTTGTATTTCTTTTTTTCCAAATAGGTCTAACTTAAATAGCCACAAATTTGTTTGATAATTTTGAACAGACAGAAGTATTTTGTGAGGCATTTGTCTGTGATAAAGAAACATAGCCTGATTCTAATCCAGCATGACTGGCACAATCTGGAACAACTCCAAGAGTTGCTTTAACAACTGCCCAAGGCCACTACGAATTCTTTGAATCTGAAATGTATGTTGTCTTCAGAGCACAGGCCTTAGCATTGCATGGATGTGAAGGTAGAATCTAAAGAAACAAGAACTTTAGCTTGTCTACTCAGCTTCTTAGGGAGAAAAGCTCTGATCACAGAGTGATTCAGCCAGAGACTGGTTATTCTATGCCTAAGTTCAAACCTGGCAGTCCTTCATACCTCTTAAAACACAGCATCTTCCAAGAACTTCTTAGATGTACAGTTTGTCACACTTGCAGCTTGCAGTAGCTTTCCATGTGTCAAGGGTCAGAGCTGGGCCAACCACCAACCCAATGACAGATGCTCCCTGTTACCCACTCTTCCCCCTCCACCATGGGAAGGGAAAGGGCATTAAGAGAGAGACTTGTGGATTGGAAAAGAAAACTAAAACTGCTGTAATGATAATAATAATGATAAATGAAATACATACAAATATATACAAGTATGTACAAAAACCAATACCAAACTCAACCCCTCCCCCCCCTTGATGGTAACTACATCACCACTGATACTGCAGCAAGGCCTCAGCAGCAGGTGGGAGCCAGGCTCAGGAGCTGGATCCTGGTACTGGATGAAGGAACGTATGGATCAGGATTGAGGGCAGAACAGACAGATACGCTCTCCTCAGATGCCGGTCATTGAAGTGCAGAAGAAGAGGGAAGAAAAAGGGAACTGATCCTCAGTTTAATACTGAATATGACATATATGGAATGGAATCCCTAGTTGGTCTGTTTAGGGTCACCTGTCCTGTCTGCTCCTCCCTAAAGGTGCAGCTCTTACTCTGCACCCTTCAATGTGAGACACAAGATTCAGCAGTGACTTTGGTTTGCATACCAAACCCTAGTACTAACTCTAGGCATTAGGTCTTCTCACTGCTACAAGCAGGCAGTGTCTGTTGTTAACTAACATGTTATTAGTTTCATAAAGTGCAGTTACTTAGAGGAGCTTTAGCTGAAAAGCAAAATCATTGAACAGAATTAGTTCTATTCTAACCCAAACCAGGACACCGTGATCTGTCCAATAGCTATGGGCCAGGCTGTTGCACTTTCCACACTGCGTGTAAGTATAAATGCAGTGTAAGCAGATTATTGATTTCAAACCAAACTAGGACTTGATTTTCAAGTCTCTTGCTCTCACAACTCTGAGCACCCCAGTACTGTTGTTCAAATACCCTCCAAAGCTGAAATAATTTAGCTGACAAAATCCTTCCTAAAGCAGAATTACAAGCAGAAGAATTAAAAACTCTCTGACAGAAGGCAAGAGATGGCTACACCCAAAACCCATCCACTTTAGGAACCTCCTTCTCACAATGAGTCTCTCTTGTAGGGCAGACAGGGATGCTTCATAAACCCTGAGACCAGCTATTTGAACCTTCTGCATACAGCATACAGGCACTCGCTACTGCCACGGGCGAGTGAGCCATCTGCTGGGGCTTACTACACTCCGCACCCCAAAAGGCATCCAAAGCCAGCAGAGCACCTGTGCTGCCAGCCAGGTGGGTCCTGGAAAATTAACAAGGCTAGGAAATACTGTCACAGGGAATATAGGTCATGTTTCCACTCTGAAGGCAGGTAGTCACCAGCCACAAACGCAACTTTTCTCTCTGCAGGGAAGTGTATACTGAAAACCAACCGAGCAGTTTCTGAAGTAACCAGGACACAAAGTGACTTCTCTGGGACACTGTCTTTTGCCCTAGGCGTGAAGCTACATGAGGGATGCAGAAGGGCAAACAGAAAGACTATCAGCCAACAGCACTTCTGGGGCCCACCTTTATGAAATATCCTCTGTGTAGGAGAAGCCACAACACCTCAAGCTCCAGCCCACTCAGCTGTAGTACCAAATGCAAGCTTCTCACCCTTTGTTGCGCCAGTGATGTTGTCCTGCTTTGGGTTAGAACAAATTCTGTTCAGTGATTTCACTTCACAAGCTGAAGTTCTTCGAAGTAACTGCACTTTCTGAAATTAACAGCATGCATTTTTGTTATTTTTGTTTGGATTCGTTTTGGTCAGGGTTTTTTGGGGTTCTTTTGTATATATTTGTTTATATATATCTTTACTATTATTTTCATTACAGTAGTTTTACTTTTCTTTTCCAATCCACAGTCTCTCTCTCTCTCTCTCATTCCCTTTCCCTTCCCTTCGTGGGGGGTAAGAAGACTGAGTAAGAGAGAGCGTCTGCCACTGGATTAGTGGTCGGCCCAGCCTTAACCCTTGACAGCTGTACAACGAAAGGAAACAAGGTAAACTGGGATTAAGTACACTTGCATTCACGCCGGTAGACGGGCGATGCAGAGACAGGTGCAGGCTGCTTGACATCAACTTGCAGTTTTAATCCTGTTGCCTTCCAGCATGGGAGGGAGCTGAGGAAAGGGTCCTGGGCTGCGAGCGCGGCGTGCAGGCCTCTCCGCTGCTCCGGTACCACTCCGGGGCACCCCGCACAAGCTGCGGGGTTCGGGCTGCATCCCCACCCGCACCAACTTTTCCAAGCACCCCTCCGGCAGGCGTGGCCCCTAGTTCCGAGAGCAGCCAGAGACACTGTTCCGCACCTGACTATGGGATGTGTGCTAGTAACGGCTGCACAGGTCGCACCTGGGTACAAGATGGGGGCTAGTAACGGCTACGCCTTGCCGGCTGCCCTGAACCTGCTACGCCCCTGCCCTGTTCCGCAGAGGCAGTGCTCTCTTGCAGGCAGCAAAGCTTGCAACAGACGGGGCGCGGCGGAAGAGCAGGGCACTGTTGAGACATCGGGGCTCAGCAAAGAAGGGTGAAGCAGCGGCTGCGGGTACCTTTCCGCCAGCAGAACGATCTGGCTGTGCATTGTTCTCCCCTTTCCTCCCCTGACGGTCCCAAACTCACCTCCCGCCGACTCCCGCAGGCGGCCGGGCGAAGGCGCCGTAGGAGCCCTGAGCGCTGCAGGTGAGACTCTCCTCCGCCTGCCCGCGCCTCAGGGGGGAAGTAAAGGCTGAAAAAACTTTCTAAACTTTCTTCCCAGCACGAGTGGTGCAATGGGGAGAGGCGGGGCGCCCGGGGGCGGGACGCAGCCTCTCTCTCCCTTCTTTCCTCCGGACGGGGCCGTGCCACAACATCTGCTTTATTTGCCTTTTCCTTTATCCTTACCCAGAGGCTCTCAACTGCCTCACTGCCAACTGCAAGCATCGTGCAATCCAACTTCTCCCTGACATCCAACGCTGCACCCCTGCCCTCCCCATCCCTCCTGCAGAGCTGATAACCATCCAACACGGCACCCCAGCCACAGGACCGAACCCTACTGAGGGTATCCTCACTGTGTCAGTCTTATCCTCAGAGCCCTGGGAATCCTGATGGCAGATCTTACCATTGAGGCATTGACTATCTAAGCCCTTTCCCTGTCCTTTGTCACCAGGTCACCTGTACCATGCAGCAATAGGCTCATCACTTCCCTAATTGTTTTGGGTTTGGTTTGGGGTTTTGTTTTGTTTTATTACTGATATACCTCTAAAAGTCTTTTCTGTTGCCCTTCAAACGCCTTAGCACATTTAACTCCACGTTAGCTTTGGATTTCCTAACCCTGTGTGTGCACACTCAAGCCAGCACTGCTATATTCCTCTCAAGTTACATCTCAATGCTGTCACCTCTTGTGTGCACCCTTTTCATGTGCGAGTTCAGTCAGGGTTCCTTGTTCATCCTTGCCACTTTTGCTTGACTTTCTGGATGCTGAAATGGACCATTCTTTGGCATAATCTAGAATTAAAAGAAACTACTAAGAAAAGTATTTCTTTCCATATAACCAGCATTACAAGTGTTTTTCTTAAAACATAGATAGCTCAGCAGTGCCACATGCTTAATTAGAGCTATTGCATAAACTGTCATGTTAGATGTAGTACTTAGGAACTTGGTTTAGTCTTAGGGACACATTTTTAGATGATGGTTGGACTTGATGATCTTAGAACCTTGATAATTCTGGGTCACTTTTTCCTGTAAGGCAATAGAAGCTCAGTAATATAGCATGAATTAACAGGGGTATTTGTACAAATCAAGAGCTTACAAAGCTTATTTGCCCTGTCCCTCAGAAGACAGCATCCATTCTTCCCAATTGCAGCTCAGCACTTTCTACCTTTTATGACTATAAAGGAAAACAAATTAGCTATGTAATCTACTGTGACCTATTTCTCCCCTCTTACTAATGCAAGTACAATCTTTGTCCATGCTCATGTCTATTGTGCACTTCCAATCCCTTTCCCTCAGGGCAAAGCAAACCCATTGCTAAAATATTAAAAATTACAATATTCCAAGGGAACATTCAAATCAGTTCATGTTGTTGGTTTTTTCCTCTGTGACATTTTACAGCCAAACAAACTGAAAAGGATTAGCATTTCATTTTTATTTTAAAAGAAAAACACCATTCTGGAAAGTTGACCTGTGAGTATGTAGAGTCAGCGGTAGAGCAGAGACACTTCTCCTCTCTCAGTCTGTGCCATGACACAGTTCTAATTTTACTCAGTATTCCACAGTGTGTTGAACAATAAACCAGTCTTTAAAACACACTGCTTCAAAATCTTGATCTATTCTCCAAAGGGAAATGTATCCTGGATCAAATCCAACATTAATCACATACAGCCTTATCTAGTCCCCATGCAGTTATAGAGAGGAGGTAAACTGTTCTTGTCCACAACTTAGCAATGATTCCATGATCTCTGATGAAGCATTAACACAGATTCCAGCCCAGAAACAGCAGAAGTGCACTAACAGCTAAAAGCTCTCTTAGTCACATCTCTTCAGCTCAGGGCTTTTCAGTTTAAATGAACAGTTGTTATAAAGAGAACAATATCATCTTCCCTAATGCAGTTCTCACAGAGTGTTGACTAGGGTTCAGTGAAGGATTTTGTGCATCAAAGGAAAACTTTTAGAAACTCACAGCCTTATAAACATGCTTGACAGAAATCTGTTTTTTACAAAGAGACAGATGAAGTTCATATTGTGAAGTTGGAAATCAGTCATATTTAGCACTATAGCAGTTAAGGGCAAGAAAAATGGAGATCTACTGCACTAACTAGTGAATGCACACATAAGAAGACACTTCCTGTCCAGAAATCAATTCCTTCATCAAGGAGAAAGATTCAGAGCAGTAACACAGTTCCCTCTGATTCACTCACATAAACCAGAACACTTGTTTCTTTCATCACACTAGAGCAATCAGTTAAGTCCAGTAAAATTATCATCATGGAAAAGATGCAAAGACAAGGTGTATGCAATGTCACTGGTGTGGGGATACTCCAGGAAGCCTGGTGGCCCCACAAGAAGCCAGTTATGCTTACAGCAGACAGGAATACTTTGCTATCCCCATGCTCTTTACAACAATGCTTACAAGAGGTGCTGTAGCTATATCTCTCATTTCCAACAGTTCTGTATCATTTCTGTACCTCATCTGCAAGTCTGCCCTCATCACAAAGTGCCAAAAGAGACTAAAATTTGACTACAGGTCCCCCGATTCTACATCCAATATTCTGCCCCATCAGGAATACAAAAGGTTGCTGACCATTGAGGAAGATCGTCAGCATGAAAATTGAGTTCAAAATTTTTACAGGACAGATTTAAAGCAGTAATATTGTTATGTTCTCTGCCCTTCTTGCTTCCACTCCCCAGCTCTAGTATACAAGCAAACACATGCACTATTTTACTTATGTAACCATTTTGTTCCCATTTTTCTTTTTTCCCCAGGTTTTCCATCTCTTGTCTTTGTCTTACCCCATTGCTTTGGGTCTCATTTCTTATACTACAAAAAAATCAAAAAGTTAAAAGATTTGTCTGGAGCTGCTATTTAAGTCACTCTCATATACATCCAGCAACCAGTTTGCAATAGTTTGTCAGGGATACAGTATTCTGAACAGCTGTGTTAACACAAAATCTGATGAAAGTATTTGTGTCAGTCAGCCCTTTTATAGAAAAAAAAAGTGTCTTTTAAGTAATCCCAGTGGTTGGTAATACAGAGATATTAGCACAGTGTTATCTAATGTCCAATCAGCCTTTGAAAGACTCATTTGCATTAACTGTTCTCATCTGGGATTACTTTTTTGGACAACCGTCACTGGTAGGTTGTGGTCAGGGTTCTCCCCTCAGGCTGGGACACTGCCTGGGATATTTCCATGGATTGAATGAGCCACCACTCCCCTTTCAGGGAATAATCTGGGGACTCTAATGGGAGGCTTTCCCCTTGCATATTGCGGTTTGTCCTTCTAGGATTAACATTGTGTGTAGCTTGAGAATCAGTTGTGCTGTAGTGTATCCCCATCTGACATCCCAACTTTTAATATAATTTAGCAAAAGGAGTGCTAAGTTATCTTGTTTACAATAAATCCACGTTTTGGTTAACTATTGCTGTCATGACAGGTACTGACTGGAAAAAAAAAAAATGTACTAGCTACTTGGTCACCAGCAGATCTGAAATGTAAACACAACACAATGAACTGCTTTAGTGTATTACAAAGAGCAGCTGGGTGCTGCTAGTTAGGCTCAGCTGCAAGCTGCACTCCATATGTGTTGTAAATGTAAAGGAAGAGATGAAATGGGAAATAAGGGATAGAGAGGTGAATAAGCAGGTTGAAGGACAAGCACATATTATAACTACTGCTCCAATTCCTATGCCTTAAGTCCTATACAAGGCTCATGCAGCTAATGCGGTCTATCTCTACGTATGTTCAAGGTAACTAGGTGACCCTTCTCTTAAGGACACCCTTTTAATTAAAAAACCCCATCTGTGATTACAACAGCAGTCATGTACTCACAGATCAGTACAGCTGTTGCTCTTCAAGTCTTTTCTGCCTGCTTTAGCCTCATGGCCTTCTGACACAGTTTGATGTAGCAGATTTTCATTACAGCTGACATTGTTTCATACACAATGCACCACAAATCTGAGCTACTTCCGAAGACACAGGTCTGTCTTTCCTGTTACATTTTTTCCTGACATTCTCCCATTTTTCTTTGTGCCTTGTCAACACTAAGGAACTATACTGCAGCCATATACTATTTATGCAGTAGTGTTATAGACCAGAAAAGAAAACATTCTTCTCCATAAGTGACAGATATCAAGTCAGTGAATCCATCAGCAATGTGAGTGGCTTTTGCCTCTGTTAAACAAAAGTGAACAAAAAAAAAAATGCACTCAAGCAATCCCATTTTTATTTTAGCCCCTTAGAAATTAGGCCTCTAAACATCCCCACTACTTTGCAGGGTTGTGTCAGCAGAGAAAAGCAAAGGAAGCATGGGAGAAACAACCACATTACAAACAATTCCATCTGTCAGTCCCCACAATCTCTTGGTGACTTGTGAACACTAGATGGTTGTGGCGTATTGGACACGGACCCTGTGTTACACTGGAGCAGACCTAAGCTGTTCTGGAAGTCTCTTGTTTTGGACAGTGCCTAATAATAATCATAGTTCAAACACTGATGGCCATACAGATAAAAGGAATTTTAAGACTGACACGCTTATCAGATGTACAGCACACCAATTTCTGATAAGTCTTCTTCCTGAAGGTAATCTCCATGTATGTAGACTGCCCAAACTCACTTTACCTTCCTGCTATGATCCTGTGTGATGATAATGGCTTAGAAAGGATCACAGTTGTCCTCAAACCACCTGCTGAGGTCAGAAAGGTGCATGGTACTCCTGGTATTCCAACACTGAGTTTAACAGTTATATACCAAACAATTAACAACCACAAGAGCTTACATATATCATTTCCATCAAAATAAAAGTTCAACTCCTAGTGCAAGGGTCTGTAATCTTGCAGGTATATAATTAAATCTTTGAAAGTATTTAATTGAAGCTTGCAGTAAACTATACCTGAAGTTAAACCTAACAGCTTTGGTGTACATCATAGTTCCTTCATCTATTTTTCCAGATGGATTTTTTGGGGTAAGTTTAGAATTCAAACTAAAAGACCTCTAAACACAAACAACATTGTCCTGGTTTCACCTGGGATATAGCTAATACTCTTTTCTTCTTAGTAGCTAGACTCAGGCTTTGTTATGGATGCTTTCCATATACTTACATTTTTAGTTGTTGCTACGGAATCAAGAACTTCCCAGTTTTCCACCTTTTGGTAGCCTACAGGAACACAACAAGCTGAAGTGGGAGCATGACCAGGACAGCTGACCTAAACTAGCCAAAGGGATATTCCATACCACCATGTCAGGGAGTTGGCCAGAGTGGGAGGGACAGATCACTGCTTCAACATCAGGCAGCAGCTGGGTGAGCAACTGAATTGTGGGTCACTTGTCCTCTTCTTGGGTTTTATTTCCCTCTCTTTTTGTTATATTACTTTTTCTTACAATTATTATCATACTTCTTTAATATTGCTAGATGTTATTTTTGTTATGAAACTGTTTTTATCTCAACCCAAGAGTTTTGGGGTTTTTTTTTCAACTTTCTTCCCCATCCCACTTGGAGGGCAGCACAATGTTTAGCTGCTGGCTGGGTTAACAACAAACATATACTACAGAACACAAACACACACACGTAGCCAAGTCCTCTATTTTGGGGGGTTTGTTGTGTTGGTTTTTTAGCTATTTTTATGTCCTACAGACAATCTTTATAAAAGATTAGTTTCATCATTTGCATAATATATTACAGGCATATTTTTACCACATGGATACTTTCAATATATTAAAAAAAACCCAAGGAGAACACAAATCTTGCCTTTGAAAAGGTACCAATGCCCAATGTATTTAAGGCTCATCAAGCAACTTCGAAAAATGCAATAGTAAGATTTACACATTTTTTTAGAACAGTTCATCAGTCTCTCTTTAGTGCTTAATAGCTTCCCTCCTCCATAAACATACATTAGCTTTCTTTCACCTCCCTTCATGCTTATGTTTTTATATTGTTGTCTTTACAAAAGGAACAACAGTATCAAAAAGATACAAACAACGTTCAGTTCAGCTCCTTTCAAACTTAAGAAAATTCTATTAAGTACTCAGGGTAGATTTGGTTGGAATCAAATATAACAAAGATCTTTGGGTTCCAGGTATTATCCACACAGCTGTCATACAAGTTTACAAAACTTCCATCTTTCGAAGGAGGCCTCATGTACTTTGACTCACCGCTGATATAGTCACCAGTTAATACACGAGCAAGAAACATGACTTTATATGGGCTCTGCAGATGAGGCTGCAGATTCACACCATGAATTTGAAAAGTGTCTCCATGCTTGAGGTTCTCTCTGCAGAAACGACTGGAATATGATGCATCTCTTGCAAAATAGGTCCCTTTCAAATAAAAAAGATCTGATGACACTCTTGTTGTGACAGCTTAACTGCTAGAGCTTGGATACAGGTAACTGGATGATGGTAGATGTCCATTCTTTCATATTCATTAGGAATCCAATTCTTTTTTCTTCAAATCATTAGAATATAGCAATATGATCAAATATTTTCAGTGTGAACATGTCAGTAGGGAGCTTGTCTTGAGATCAACACCGCTTTGTTAGGCAAACCCCACACTCCCTGGTCCTATCAGCCAGTTGTGACAATTACAATCCTTACTGAATCCTAACTTTCTTAATAACACTTGATATAAAAGCAGAGCTATATGAAACAGCTCTTGGACAAACACAGAGTACGTCACAAAGAACATACAACAGGGAACACAATGTTGAACTGTTAAGATTACCAAAATCTGTTGTACATGACAAAAATACTTACCTTTTCCGTACACAGCACCATGCATCCCATTTATTCTCCAGTCAAAGTTATGGATACATATTGCTTCTACAAAATCATGACTGGTGCCATGAAATAACATCTGCTCATTAATAACTGGGATACCTCTTTTCTTCTTTAGTTGAGCTTTTTTCCTAAAGAGAACACACAATACACAGCGTTACAAACATCTGTACAATCAAGTTAAGTTCCTATACACGAAACACAGCAGAGGGGACAGACCTAAATCATTCCATATCCACTCCACTCCATTGCTAGTAGGTCAAGGGAGGTGATTGTCCTGTTCTACTCCGCACTGGTGAGGCTGCATCTTCAGTACTGGGTGCAGTTTTGGGCTCCACAATATAAGAAAGATATCAAGCTATTCGAGAACATCTAGAGGAGGGTTATGAAGATAGTGATGGGTCTGGAGTGGAAGCCTTATGATGAGAGGCTGAGGTCACTTGGTTTGTTTAACCTGGAGAAGAGGAGACTGAGGGGAGACCTCACTTACTGCCTTCAACATCTGCACGAGGGGAAGCAGAGGGACAGGCACTGATCTCTTCACTCTCATGAACAGTGACAGGACTAGAGGACATGGGATGAAATTGAGTCAGGGGAGGTTCAGGCTAGGTATCAGAAAAATATTTTTCACCCAGAGGGTGGTGGAGCTCTGAAACAGCCTCCCCAAGGAAGTGGTCACAGCCCCAGGCCTGACAGGGTTCAGGAAGTGTTTGGGCATCACTCTCAGGCACATGGTGTGGTTCTTGGGGTGTCCTGTGCAGGGCCAGCAGCTGGACTAGATGATCCTTGTGGGTCCCTTCCAGCTCTGAGTATTCTGTGGCATATTCCACTTTCACAGTGTCTAGATGATTCTAGGTTTTAAATAGATCAGAATTCTTAAGGCACATGTTTAGAAATCACACACTTCTGGATGCTGCAGACTATTTTCAGAAGTAATCTAAGACTAGGAGAAAAGGTCTAGTTAGTAACGAACATCTGAAATCTTTCAAGCAGCAGCCCTGTTAAAGGCAGCCTAGAGGAACTTCTCTTGAAATAGAGAAACAGAACAAATTGATAGAAAAGGTGAATAATCAATTGTCTACAAATCTTCTGAAACAGACCTTCACTATCTCTGACCAGTTGATTTCATAAAACCAATTTAAAATAGTCACTGGTACAGGAATTATTCTAACAGGCAAAAGTGTTTTGACCATTACAACAATGCAAATACGCATTTAAGCAATGCTCAAATTTAATCACTGACCTTTCTCAAAACCACAAAAGTTTAAGTAGTAATTGTTCCTCATACCTAGTGGTAGACACTGAGCATAGTGGGAAGATGGCTGTGCAGAAATGCCACAGCAGTGCTGTTTGTTGATTTGGAACAGAAATCGATGAGTACAGCTATTCTAAAAAACCATCTTAGCACCTTTCACCAGTAGCACCAATCTAGTGCAGTGAAACAAACTGAAGTTGATTTACCACTCAGAAGGCTCTCATACAGCCAGTTCACTCAACAAAAGAGAAAGCTAAAGCAAGATTAACTACTCAGAATCATGCTCTTTGTACATACACAAACACACAAGCCGTTTGCAAAGATGGTCAGCAACCTCACTGACCAAACACCACTTTCTACTTGCTGTACTCCACAGCAAGTCCAAACTGAAATGCATAAACCAAAATGTGCTAGACTAACATTCATCTTTTGTTACTTTCAGTTTCTCACATGGGAGACCAAAAGAACTTTCAGTGCATGTGAAATGCTGCAATACCTACTTCTTTGTAATTTACTACCAGGCAATAATTTCTTCACCTGTGTGTAAGCCACTCCAAGGCTGTATTTTACCCTCAGCAGAAAAGCACCTAAGCCTCAATTTGCATACACTTATTCTACCAGTTTTCATTGTTACTTGTATTTATTTGATACAGGAAATAAAGTTTTAAAACTGAAATTACTTCTCTCCATATACTTTTATACTACACATGTAGTAAAAGTGTCTTAGTTTGTAGTCAGTTATATGGCTATACCATAACACTCCTGACGTATGAAAACCTAATTCCCATGCTTAGTTTCACACCTTGAGAATATTCTTGCACAGCATCCATGGATTCAGAGTTCTAAAACCATGGTCCCTGACCAGTCAGGAAAACTAGTACTCTCCAAATTACATCAGTTCCTAAGCTAAGCCAAAAAGGTCTTCCCCTGCTCCTCTCTGCCATCTATACTGGAGACCCAAAGGACATTTTCCTTTATTCTCAAAAACTAAGATTGGTATTAAGATTGTAAAAATACAACAGAAACTTACTTATAGAAAGGTAGATGTTGAAACAGAAGGCCAAGCAAGTCAGTCTTAAACAGGTAAATATAACCAAACACATTTGCAATTAAGAGAAGGCTAACTTTCTTAACCAAGAACTTAAAATTCATTTCCTTATGCATCTTCATGACATAGCTTTAAATTAACAATAAATTACATATCTGTCCAGAAAAAAATCATGTAACTTAGGCAAACTTTTAATATACCTCTGGTTAGCTATTTCCTCACCACGTAACTGAGCTTAGCTGATGTTAATTGTAAAATAACATCTGTAAAACTGATTCTGATCTGTACTGCTCCTTAGAGGCTACACAAATAGCTTTGTCAAATACAGTTGCTGAAGACTGATACTACAAAATAAGTGAAAACAGAATTCAGCTGTTCCTGCTTCTCCTAGGCCAGCACAATACAAAGAGGGAAGAGCAGAGAACTTAGAAAAAGCTTATTATAGCATATTAAACTTGAAAAAAAACATGAATATGTGCTAATTGGGGACTTAATTCTGTCCTAGGTTTCATAAAGTTGTGATATTAAACAAGCCACAAATATTAATTTGTTTTGTTTACTAAAAATTAAATAATACAAGCCTGTCAAGAAATTATTTTACGAAAATCTTATTTTAGTTCTCCTTAAGTATCACAGGCATCTACCACGTGGACATCCTTTAATGCATCAGTCTTACCTGTGCTATATCTACATCTACTGCATTTCTCCTAATACTACATTTCTGGACCTGCAGAAGCTACAGATCCTTGAAAGTGGAATTTTGAATACAACAAGAAAACGTAAAAAGATAAAAATTAACAGATCTTTTCATGACTAATAAATGCAATTAAACATATTTTAGCTGTATGCTTTCAAAATTTGCTCCATTAACAAGTCCTAAGACTATTGGTTTTAGAAATAATCTCACCTGCAAAAAAACTCCCACAAGTCTAGATTCTGTATTCGTGTAATTCTCTTAATCCGGTGGCTATCCATGGTTTTTCCAAAGAGACTGGAAACTTCATTGTATTCATTGGTTTTCTTTTTCAATGGAATAAGCTGAGGAAAAAAAAAAAGCATCTGATCAATGCTTACCAGTACTTCATGGGTGGGTGCCAGGAGGATGGGGACAGGCTTTTTCAGTGGTGCCCAGTGACAGGACAAAAGGTCACAGGCACAAACTGGAACATAGCAAGTTCCACCTAAACATGAGGAGGAACTTCTTTGAGGGTGGTGGAGCACTGGTCCAGGCTGCCCAGGGAGGTGGTGGAATCTCCATCTCTGGAGACATTCCAAACCCATCTGGACATCAACCTGTGCAACCTGCTCTAGGTAACCCTGCTCTGCCAGAGGGGTTAGACTAGATGATCTCCAGAGGTCCCTTCCAACCCCTAATATCTTGTGATTCTTTGTGATTTTCATTATCACATTTTTGGCCAACTTGTACACCATCTCTTACCTGATATGGTTCTTCGGTATTTACATTCTCCCAGTGTGAAGGCATAGGGATAGCCTCATTTTCACAGATGTAACTACAAACAAAAAAACCCCACAAAAACAACACATCAAAGACATGAGGCATTTTCTTCCTGTCAAACTCCTGCTCCAAACAATATATTATGCAAAAAAAAAAAACCAACTACAAAAAGACCCTTATCCAAAACTACTTAGGATTTTAATTTGAACAAAGGCTGTTGTCAGCAGGTTAAGGTCAAAAGCAAGAAGTCTTATTCTGTATTCAAATTTTGGCTTAGCTTATTATAAATAAACTGTGGTAATGAACAGTTTTTATACACCACCTACCCAAGAACAGGCAGGAACATGAATCAGAACACATGGTTAGAAAGGTCTGCATCATCAGAAGAGCAACACCAGTTTAGAAACATAAGAGAGTAGATACAGCCTGAATACTGCAGCCTCTCAGGAATTGCAATTAGTCTAAGCTTCTGGAAACTGAGCTCTCATTTAAAATACTTGAAAGCATCATGTTAGAAATATACACTTTTAAATCACAGTTGAATTTGTTTTAAAAAAAAACACAACAAAATAAAGCCCTCAGAAAAGGAGTGTTTTAAGCCTACACACCACACAGAGCAGCTTGTAAGCATTAAAACTGGGACTAAGAGAAGTAATCTCCTCAAAGTAAAGACTAAAATCACAGAGAGAGATTACTAAATGCAATTAGTCAAGAAACAAATAAAAAAAAAACCACACCAAAAGTGAATTGTCATATTATTCCATGCACTCTTTAGCAAATAGCCTTTTTAAAAACAGCTGACACTTCAAAAAAAACAGCCCTTCCTGAATCTCAGTATAAAAACACTGCTACATTTCTCATTTCAAATGCCAAATTTCTTTTTGAAAGTATAAAGAGACTACAGTTCTAATAAGCTATTCGGGAAAAACACAAACCAAAACAAAACCAGATTCCATATAGTCAATTTTACCTCAGATATTATCACTAAAAAAATCAGTTTATGTTTTAGGGAGTTTCAGATTGACATTAGCACAGCTTTACATCTAATGACTGAAGATATGCTAAGAAGATCACCCAATCTAAAGCAAATCTATCAAACAATCTGGCTGCTATGATGCAATTTCTTTTAATTTCAAACCATTTTATAGTAAATTATTAAAACATACAGGCAAGAAAATATAAATCTTTTTTGCTGTTACAATAATAATTTCTGAAGTCCCTATTACAAGGGAACAAACCACTCCATTTTTTGCCGCTGCTTCACCCAAGCAATTCTGATTCAACAGGTATTTACAGCAAGGGACTGCAATGGCTAGAGTTAGGCACAGCTTGCCAAAGGCTATCAGAATTCAGCATGCCTTGTCTCTCCCCCAGAAGTTTCTTACTTTCTCAGAAGAAAAAAGAAGATAAACAACAACCCAAACGTTATTTTGTGACTCTCCATTTCTGAAATGTCCTCATTCTTCCCTCTCAAATTGCAAAAAAGTAAAGAAATAGAAAACTTTCTTATTTTTTCGTTTTACTTGGAAAAGTTAGAAATGAAATAAAACTAAGGAGTCTTCCTTTTATTTCCTCACCTGAAAGCACTGATGGAAAAGGGAGCTCGCTTTATTGGACGCTGCTTAAGGGTAGTTAGGTTGGTTTGTTTCATCGCTGAGCATAAAACAAGAGTTAAGAGTGAAAGTTTCTGGACTTCATCTAAAGCATATGAAACATTTAAATCTCATTGCTTCCTGGAATAACATTACTACACCCAAAGCTGCACAACAGGAATTCTTATTTCAACGATACACAAATCAGCATTTTGGAAACTGTTTCTAAATAGTGGCCCCAGAATCACTGTCAATTATAAGAGTTAGCAAATATCACAGAAAACAAAGTACTGTTAAAATACTAATCTAACACTCAGCCCCACTAAATCACTGGCAAAACTTACACTGACTTTAATACTACTAGGACGACAAAGCATAGTGCTACTGTCTTTAAAGCAAGGTGTTATGACCTACAGGTACAAAAAAGTACTTCTTCAGTATTTGCACTTAGTGTTTTTATTCTGGATGCAAAACAAAAGTTTTTCTAAACAGACTTTTCAACACAAGTAAACATGAACTTTCTTGTACTTTACTCCCCACTTTCTGCATTTGAAATACTACTATTTGATATGGAAGAGGCTTCCATTTAAGCATATACCTATTTCATAATTTAAACTGAAAATTAATAATCTATGCATGGAAAAGCTTTTAGAAAAAAAATGAAAAGAAAAAAAGTGGTCATTAGAACACACATTTGAACAAAGGCCAGACTGATTTATCATTAGCTATATACATTAGAATCCTGTGTTTTACAAGCATGACATTTACTTACAGTCTACTAGAAAACCCACTATTCCACGGAATAGAGTTTGCTTCAACTACCTGCTAAATTATGAAATTACTTTGATGCCAGTATTTTGCCAGAAAAGTACCTTCATATCAATGTTTCTTACACAGATTCTGAATGGTAGAGGTTTTTCAAGCTTACAAGCAGCTGAATGTTTAAGAAAAACAAGGTTCGAACTTCCTGGTCCTATAGATGTATGCTACATATCACCTACAGCTGAGTCAGCAGCAGAACCACAGAGTGCTACCAAATAAGATATGCTACTTTATTAATAAACTACACCAGGAAATGTACCAGGACAGCTGCTTTTAAAATCTCCTATGTCCTTTCCAGTAAAGGACAACATTTCCAATTGAGCATAAAAACTGGGACTAAAAAAAGTTTTTTGCAGCAGATATGAGGATGGTAATTTGCTGAATGAACAACAGAACTTATCAGGCACCTTCTAGTATTTAAATTTCTTCTGTGAAAAGATACATACCTGCAAAGTCCAGAGTGTAGTTAAATTTTGCAGTAGTAAAAGAAATAGAACCATGTGGGTTCGTTCGGAAGCTCCTTTCAATATCTTCACTGCTAACACAGCAATGATTGTTTGAATCAGTCTTCAAAATGAAAAAGCACATTTAGACAAATTTAGGAACACAGAGTTTGATGTATGGAATCCATCACTGCCAATATAACTTCACAGGTATTTACCTGAAACATATGCCATTTACCACACTCAGCCAAATAAAACCAGCCCCACTGGGTATCAGATGTATCCATCTCTACAGCTGGACTCTCTGTCTTTGGAAACAATTCTTCTGTTCTTTCAAGCATTTCCTGAAACATGCACACACACATGCAAAGAAAGGTTTGATGCCATTTGCAAAAATGCATTATTGGAGAAATTAATTTTAAAATGCAAAACAAAGAGAATTTGCAAGACTAAAAAAAAAACCAAACTGGCAGGCAGAGGGCAGATTTGTTTCTCTTTTTCAGATAAACGGTTTCTATTTTCCACTTATCCAGTATCATCTTTTAAGTTAGTTCAACATCTTGAAAACTCTCTCAAATGTCTGTTAGTGTGCCAATAAAGGCAAGAACTCTAGGCTTTATCAGATCCAAGAGAGTACTAAATTCCATAGCAATAGTTGTATCAGCAAGGCTACACGTATGTACAACAGGCTCTGAGTTACACACCACTCAGGAATGAGATGTTGGGGTTACATCTAACAGCTTGAGGAGAACACCTATTAGATACTCACCAACAGAGAACACATCAGACTGAATATCAGAAGTTGTTAGAAAAAAAACAAACTGAGACAAAGAGTAGAGTTGTTTCACTGTGAAAGTCTGTAGTGTGTTACTCCTCAACACTGCAGGAAGGTTTGTTTCCCCCCTAATGCACCCACTTACAAATGAGACAATAAAATTAATGGCGCTCTGTACTTGTGTAATTACAGAGAAGGTTCACAACAAAAGCCAGAGTGGCTTCCACATAAGCACTTGCTACCATAGTTTGGTTTCTGCAGGATGGAGGAAAAAGGACTGAGGAAAGGACATAGCAAAGATCTACAAGATCATGACAAAATCAAATAGGGAATAACGAATAACACTTTCTTCCAACATAAGGAGGAGACACTGAGCAAAGGTTGAACATATGAAGCTCAAAACGAGTGAAAAAGAAACTACTTCATAGAACAGATCACAATCTATGGAATTCCTTTTCATTGTATGCTGTGGATGCTTCAAATTCATGGAAGTTCAAAAAGCAGCTAGACAAGTTCAAGCCTACCAAGAGTTATTGCAGGATACCTTTAGTAGAACAGTCCCTGCCACATTTCAGCTCCTTCATTCAACAAAATCCTGAAAACTTCTGAAATACTTGACTCAACTTGTGTGTATCTCCTAACACATTAACTCTGTCTGCCACCACCCTTCCCTTCCCCCTAGAAAAAATTCTAAGTAGATTTTGGGGAGTATTTCAGAGAAAGAAGCTTGCCCAGAAAACATCAGCAATTCATCCACTCTAATTGCTCAACCAAGACTAGCACTCTTCCCAACAACTTCCTCAACTTTTGCTTCCAAGAGGCTGAACACCACCCTTCAGCAGAAGTACATCAAACAATGCTTAGTATCCTGGATGCCTTAGTTGTTTCCTGGACACTTTAACTCAGGTTAAAAAAGAAGACAAAAAAAATTAGTAAAGACCTAAAGAGGTAAAATACGGGAGAGCAGAAGTAGGCACCAGCTGACCAGTGCTACTGGGGCAGGAGCTGAGAGCAGAAGGCACTTCTTCTAGCACTACCCTTCCCACTTTTGTTTTCCAAGCTGTGGTTGTTGAAAAACAATCCCTGAAACCTCAGTTAGAGTCTGTATTCTAATCATCAAAGCTCCAAAGGGCTAAAAAGCCAAGATGACTAGAAAACAGGGAATCAGAAGTCAACATCTCCAAACTGCAGAATCTGAGGGCAAACCTACATTAGTACAAATGGAAGCCTACACAAGGCTACATACATGGATAGCTGCCCCAAGTTCAAACAGAACTACATCACCTGCAAGGAAAAATATTTGGAAGAGTTAAGAAAACTGTTCTCTATTTCAGAGGGCATCTGCCAACATATCTTCTATTTCTCACAGCAATATAAAGCTGCAGAGCCTTCATTTGGTGTTAAGGCACAACTGGTCATATCTTGCCATGATGATCTTTCATCTTCAATAGGATTCTGCTTCTTTGATGAGTATTTGACTATCTTCTCTCCTACAGAGAGAAGGCAGATGCAGTCTACACTTTTTTAAAGCTCAGAGAAAAGAAAGTCAGGCTTTTTTGTTAATGTTTAGTTTCCTCATGCTTACAGTAAAATTGCCAGACCTCAGCTCCATTGCAACGTTAGTTCAGGGCTGTGAATCTGATCAATCAAACCGGTAATGCCTTTTGGACAAGTTACAGATAGAGCAGGCACGTTCATCTGTGCCACAGCAACACACTTCTGTTCCTCTGGGGGCAACACCAGCCTCTACAACAAATCATTTCCTACAGAGACAGCTATTCCCACAGCTATCAAAAATGTTACATTCAATCCACATGTATTACCCTAGTCATGAAGTCTAGGGTAAGCATGTAGACACCAGGATACTTAGAAACATGGAAGAGTCACCAAAAGGCCTAAAAACAAGAGAGCTGTTCTCAAAGGTGATACAAAACCAAAATGCTTGAAGGAAATTGCCCAACTTACTGATGAATTTGAAATCAAACCCATACCATTTACTAGGAGCTGGTAGTCTTTTGCCCAAAACCTCTGAATGCACACATAGTGAGGAGAAAATCTCAGAGGAGTTTTGTTTGTTTTGATGACAGAATGTCAACTATTGGAGAAGCAGCAATGAGACTTTTATCAGCAATGCTCACATAAGGTCTTTCAACTCACATTATTAGCACCGTTTCTCCCGGGCTAGGAGTTACAACTTAAATGCAACCACTCTGACAGCAAAAACTTCCTCCTACACAGAATCAACGCTCCTTGGGTGTCACACTGTGACCGAACAGCTTCACTACCACTGGTAATGCACCGCCTCATTTTTCCAGAAGTACTTTTAAGTTGGAATGGCAAACATGCTTTACAGCGTGTGGAATCATTGGGCTGGAAGGGATCAACTAGTCCAACCTACCCCCAAACACGAGTAGGGCCACCTTCCACTAGATCAGGCTACTCAAAGCCCCACCCAGCATGGCAATGAAGGGCCACCCACAACTTCTCTGGGTAATCTGTTCCTGTGGCTCAACACCTTCAGAGTGAAAAATACTGACGCATCCCTATGGGGAATTCTGTCTGCTTTCTTGTGCTGTCTGCTTCCACTCCGCAGATTGTGCTTTATTGCCAAAGACTCTTTTGCCTGCTTGTCAACTTTGTAGAATTCCCTGATGGGACCACCAGCAGGGCTAAGAGACTCTCTGCCTCTTCCTTAGGTAACAAGGCACTTGCGCAGGAGACTTGGGTGAGGTAAGAGTGCACGGCATGGGAAGAGAAGCAAGAAAAAAGACCAGCGTTAGCACCAGTAGGGGACACAAAGTGAAATGACAACACCCTACGCAGCTCTATCACCGCTTACCCCCTTCGTGCTGCCGGGGGCCACCGTTGCAGTCATCCCCGTTCCCGACCCGCTCCAGAGCTGATCCCATTAGAGCTCAAGAGCATGGCAGGGTAGTCAATCTAAGCACCGCACCACTCCCTCTCTCTCCACCTGGATCGCAGGTTTCCCCAGTAGAGTGGCCTACGCCCCCCCACCCTCTTCCCCAAGCTGGCAGCGCGCTCGGCAGCGGGGCTGGAAGGGAGGGTGGCGGCAGCGGCCTGCGGGACGCGCGCAGGACAGCAAGAGGCTGAGAAAGAAAAAGACGAGTGACAGTTTCCGCCGTTTCCCCCGTCCTTCTCCGACCCGCACTCACCGCTTCGGCCGCCCACCCCGGGGTCGCTCCCCACATGCTGCCCGGAGGGGGAAGGGGAAAGGTGGAGGGGGGGGAAAGAAGGAGAGGGGGGAGAGAGGGAAGGACGGAGGGAGCGGGAGAGAGGGAAGGACGGAGGGAGCGGGAGAGAGGCGCGGCACGCAGCCCCAGCACCCAGGCCCCGGACACAGCGCCCGCCACAGCTCGGCCTCCGGGAGCTTCCGTTTAGAGGCGGCAGAGGAAAGGGGCGGAGCCACAACTGTCATAGGCCGCGGTCCATAGGCTCCAGACGCAGAACGGAGACGGCTGGGCTACAAGCGGCCATAGGGCGGAGCTGGGTCTGAGGCGAGTTAGGAGTAGGGTAGAGGCAGAGCTAGAGTTATGTATAGGGATAGGTGTAGAGGTAGGGCTTGTTTTCATTAACCTCTGTGATGTTCTAATGACTCAACTTTGCTCATCATCCTTCCCTTACAGTGTGTGCACTGTGCATGGTCCTTCGGTGCTCCAATGTACCTATCATGCCTGCACTAGATTCCATCAACCTGACATCTCAATATAACTGTTAGTTCTAAGGAAGAGAAGATCTTCCTAAGCCTGAGGCACTTCTATCATTCATTGCAAGCTAGAAGAGGATGCAGGTATTACTTGCAGCCTTGTTCAATGGCTGGAGATGGCATTCTGGGCCACCTCACTTCCTAGTGAGTAACACTCATGTGAGGAATGGCTTTGCTGTGCAGTCTCTCCATCTTTGCTCCTTGTGCTGGGCTAAGATTATCTATGAGGAAAGAAAAAGCATTTGCAGAATGCTTTCAGTAGTTTTTTCTGTGTCTGGGGAATGTAGTGAGCAAGAGTGAAATGATCAGGGAATATTTCATGCTGCAAACTATGGGGTTGGGAGCCTGTGGTTGTTTGGGAAGTCTGGAGAGTAACCCATAAAAGGAAGAGGCAAAATTACATCCCACATTTCTGTATATACTCATGGTGTCTCTTTCCACCAGCACTCAAGTGACATATGGTTGTACTGGGTCTAGCAGGCATAGAGTTAATTTTCTTTGTAGCAGCCTGTAAGGTGCTGGCTTTTACATTGGTGACTAAAGTAGCCTTGTGTTTTTGGCATTGCTGAACAGTGCTTGCACACCATTGGGACTTTATTTCTCCTGCTCAACTCCACCCCAGCAAGTAGGTTGCGGGTACAGAAGAATTTGGAGGGGACACTAGCAGGACAGCTGACCTAAACTGACCAAAGGGATATTGTACACCAAATAACATCATTCTCAGCAATAAAAATTGAGGGGAGAGAGATTTTGGAAAGGTAGCCTCTGCTGCATGACACTGGCTGTAAACTTCCTTCTACAAGGTACAGAGGCACCCATTTACTGATCTTACTTGCTACCTCACCTGATCTGTTGCTTGTAGGGTGGTTGGGCTGGGGCTGTTGCAGAGAGCATTAAAATTTTGCCTGGACTTTGGCCTGTTACCCCTGGCCTGCTCCTCTATGTGTGCACCAGTGGTACTCCCAAGGGTGACCTTAACAAACCAAGAGTGGCTACAGGGTACTGGAGCCTAGGTGCTCTTCTCCTTGGTGCTACCAGTGAAGAGGAAAGGCTTAGGTTCTCCTCAGACTTCTCAGTGTCTTTCAAGCTCTCTACTACTTTTGTCCTCTCTTTGTTCTAGATTCTCTGGGATACTTGCAAACTCTTTCCTCTATTACTAGACTCTAAAAACCAATTTGCTGTTCTTTGAGGATCTTTCACACCTTATTTCTGTTTCAGCAGAGTATTGTTTTGAAGGAGGACAGGGCAGGGGATCTTTTCAGAGATGCAACAGCTTCAAGAACTCTGGACTTCAACTGCAATGGAGTTAGAATAGATCTCTATGAGTCACCTTTTGGAATTTTTTTTCCCCTTTTGGTTTTGGTGGTAGTTGGGGTTAGAACAGAAATGAGCTTAAAGAGGCACCTTTTAAAAATTCCTTTATTTTTATATCATCCTAGTAAAAATCTTTTATATAAAGGCAAAAGTAGATATTGCATAGAAGAAACACTGGTGCAAACATCACCTGGTGGGAATGGTATGTTCTTTTAGTGTCTACTATCTATTGCACAACAGATGGCCAGCCCACAAGCAAAGATCCCCAGGTTTCCCCATGCCAGCTACAGGATGAAGCTGCTGAACTCTATGGAAAGAAGTTACCTCAGAATAATGTATGCCCTATTCCACCCTATTCCTGCTCCACAGAAAACACCCTTTCTCCTCCTTGCCTTTCTATGCCTGACCAATACATTGCCCTGGAAAAACCATGAGGATCAATTCGGCTGCCTTCTGCTTGCACACCTCCTGTGTGTGAGTTTGTATTTCATGCATACAAATGGGGAGTGGACACAGGACAGGAGAGTTGGCCTAACATGACCATAGTCAAGGAACCCAGTGCATGATGTATACAAGTATCTTCTGTCATCTTGAAGACATTTATGCCACTTTTTATCATCTCACATGCTACTCTGGGGGCACTTCTTTTGAGCACCCTCCACCTGGGCTTCCTATAACTCAGAGCGTTGGTACCACCAGGAGGGAACAGACTCCACTGCTGTCACCTCAACAGCTTTCAAGTAGAGGCTCTTCAAGCAGTTCTATTATGTCTCTGCTTAAGTTCTGCTGCAGCTTCCAAGCATGAAGCACAGTGAGACAGCAGGTATGCTCCAGTCTGAAGGAACAGCACTTCCACACACTTGAACTGTGCTTTCATGAAATAGAGATACAGAGATTTGTATTTATACAAATCAGTATTTCTGTATATTAAAGATACTTATACTCAGTATCAGTTTTTATTTAAAAACATGCAAAAAACTTATAGTTAAATAATCAGAGTGACTTTTGGGGAAAACACAGAGAGCCACCTACCAGCATAAGCAAAAAAAAGTGCATACAAACATGAGCCAAAGCTCCTTTTGACCAGTTTACAGGACGGTTTGTGTCTTCTCTGACAAACTGACTGATGCAGCCTTGGACTTTCCAGTACTATTTTTTTGTTACCTGGAAAATGGCATTACTTTTCTGCTGCTTTCAGGATGTCTGTCATCACCTCCCACATCAGAGAGTTAGCTAGAGACACAAAAGCAGCCCTGCTTTTGACTCCTCTCCTGTAGGTGGCTTCACAGAGATGAATATATGAAACTGGTGTAGCTATGTCACTTAATACTGTGCTTGAAATGCCAAAAGTAGTCATTAAAAAAAGATTTCAGGATCTATGCTGCTAGATCATGAAATGGAATGAAGCATTCTAGAAAAAAAGTTTGGATGGAAGATAAAGTAGCTGAGTTTGCAACTGCACATTTTATCTCTGAGTTACTCATAAACATGTTTTATTTCTTTAGTACTTCTACTAATATATTTTACCTTTTTTTTTTTTGTACAAAAACTGACTGTAGATTAGAATTTAAGATGCTGCAGGTACCACTGTGCGACCCAAAAGGACAGAGATGGTGCTGCTCCTGCTCAGCCCTGCACTCTGCTCTTTTTGAAGGCCAGAGAAAGCTAGAGAAAGCTCAACACCTCTGCCCAAAGACAGAATGCAGCAGAACTATCAGATGAAAATTGTCCTGTCTTTTCTTGCAAAAATGGAAACACATCTTAGCAACTTTGGATACAGTCTTACATGTAGCAGCAAGCATACTGGGCATCAGAGCCCCTTCTTCAACATGGAACATCCATCTCCAGTAGGGCTCAGATGCTCCTGGTCCCAATTTATGTTAGAAATGGAAGTAAAACTGGTTTCAGTTTCTGTGCTTTCCCTCTGATTCTTCACTTACTCTTTCAAAGGCAAGTCAAGTAAAATAGCTGAACCCATATGGCATTGTCTGTGTCACTGGGAAAAAAAGAGCCCTTGAAACTTTGGACATTTTGCTTATATAGGCAAGGGCCATGCTCTAAGAATAGTAACCTCCTTCTTCACTGCAACACCCAAATTCATCTCTATCTCCCACACGTTCACACTCCTTGCTGTCACACTGATTTCATAGGAACTCAAAAAAAGCATCACAGAGGCCACACAAAACAGTATTGCTGCCAGATGTACAGATGTATGCAGGTCCTACTAGGAAGATAAATAGGTGACTAAAAACTCCCAGATATGAAGTGGCTCAGCAGCTATTTCAGCCCTCAAGGAAAAGATCAGGTTGAATGATACAATGAAAACAATAGCCTTCAAGAGTTTGAAATAGAAATGTTCAGACTGGACATTAAGAGAAACTTGTTCACCAGAGGAGTAGTTTGACATGGCATGGCTCTGAAAGGCACAAAATCTCCATCCTCAGAAGTTTCTGAAACTCAGCCCAATAATGCCACAGTAAACCCCATCTCACCTAGATGACAGTACCCCTTTGAGAGGGACATTGAATGAGGTAACCTCTGACTGCTGCTGATACAAAAAGCAGGGTTTTTTTCAGAGCCCAGTTGAGCCCTGACTGGAGTAAAATCCATCCTGCAATATCTGACCCTCTCCTTCTTCCTTCCCAAAACAGCAAAAACCTGGAACAAAGGGTAAATGAGGGCAGTTTGCAATGAAGCAGCATTCAAACTAGAGAAATATACCTTCAAGTTTTCTAAAAGGAATGTTGGTAAAAATATGCATTGCAGTGAACTCTGAACTACCTCCCCTGGATGGACTTGGCAACCTGTCAGCAAGAACCAATTCTGTACTTAAAGTGTGACTGTCTCTGAGTGCTGTTTTAGAAATTGCCCCTATCTTGAATCACAGAATCATTAAGGTTGCAAGAGACCTCTAAGATCATCAACTCCAACCATCAACCTATCACCACCATGCCATGAAACCATGTCCCTAAGTACCACATCTATAAGCTCTTTAAACCCCTCCAGGGATGGTGACTCCATCACTGCCCTGGGCAGCCTGGGTCAATGCCCGACAACTCTTTCTGGGAAGAAATTTTTTCTGATACCATCTGGTCATCTTTAATCAAACCATCTTTTCTAGCTTAGGGAGACAGCTGTCATCTGCCTGAAGAAAACCCTTCAGTAAAGGGCATAGCATGACTATTTTGCCATCCAACTGCCATCCCCTTTCCCTCATACCCAGCAGCATGCTTGGAAAGAGACAGCACAATCTGTGAAGTCTGCTGCCAAGTGGCCAGTAGGTCAAACTGCAACCTCTCTCCTTCGTGCCAGGGAGCAATAACTTGCTTAGTCAGTACTTTGAGCTTTCAATGGCACGACATCAAAGCAGCCACACACTGCTTTGGATGAGTAAAGGCATTGGAACTTTGCCTCACAGGAGTAAAGCGCTCACCATCTGGTCCAATGGGAAGGCATTGCATTGCATTCCACCTAGGGAACCTCCCTTGTTGCATGTAGGAAGGGCATCAAGGCCTTGATAAATGGACGATGCCACCCCGCGGACTTGAGAAAAGCGATGTCTTTATTTCCACTCACTGTCACCTTTGTCCTCTGGAGATCGCACAGTGGTTCCCAAATCAATGTACAATAAAATGTATAAAAACAAAACCAGTAAGAAGTTTTAAGTCAGGCAACTAAATTCTAAGCTATATCCATCATAGTAATAATCATCCTCATTATCATAATAAAAAAGTATACACCGTAAGGTACAAGAAACTGCAAAGCAAAGCAGCTCCAATTCCTAGGACTCTCAGTTACAGTGGCTTTTCTGAGTATTCCAGTAAATTGGACAGGAGGGTTGAAAACTTAATTGGAAGACTTTGAAGAATTCTCCCTTGAAGTTGAATGCACATAGTTTTTGCACACAGACAGATTAGTAGAGTGAAATATTTTCTTAAGAAACATTCTTAGAGCAAATCTATGATTTTGTGTAGAAAATCCATTTTTTGTGGGGGGTTTCCCCCCTCTTTGGCAAAGAAATGGCTAATGTGAAACAGATACAAAAATGAGTCAAGTAACGAGTTGTGATAATAACTGGACAAGTAACACCAAAGTCGATCAGGCAATGGGACGGATTCCCTCAGCAGGGCTAGGCTTGATACTCTTTGAGGTCATTCCTTTTGTTCATTTTGATGATGAGACAGAAGGGTTGATGTGATAATGTTTCAGAGGCTTTAGGCATCGTATTTTTTGCCAGTCCTGTGAATCTGCTGGAAGAGTGTCATGGAGAAGGCCATGCCAAGAATCTGAAGGAAAACAAACAAGAAGGGTTTCAGTACAGGACAGGCTGCCAAAACTCCACTGCTGTCCTGGGTTCCTGGTCCAACTGTAGTTTTAAAAGTCATTCTACACTAGTCATATTTCTGAGGTTTCAACACTGATCAATAAACTTGGATGTACGTTGTTCAGGCACACAGTGATGTCCAGAGATGTATCTGTTAGAGCACAGACGGAGGCCAAATGCTCTCGGGGCTCTTTTCATACATGCAACAATTTTTCTTACTCAGTAAAAATGAGTCACTCTTCCTTTTTACCCAGCTTGTGCTTGTTTAGTCAGATAACTGTTACTGTAAACATCAGATTCAGGTTCTCCCCCAAAAGTACAACAATTCAGGAACCACAAAACCTAAATGGATCATGGTGATACTTGGGTATTTCTTTTTTAAGACGCACCAGCCTACGCAGTTCAGTGGCTGTGATTGGACTTATTTTGGCAATTTCTAGAACTTACTTCCAAATTTTAAAAAAACAGTTCCCCAAGGGAGAGTGCAACAAATGGCTAAGCATGGGAACTCCAAAGTGGTGCTCTGAAATCAACACACAGGTAAACAAAACCCCACTGGAGCATGTCGTCTTTGCAGAACTGCCTACTGACTGGCTTCCTTTCTGAGGAGATGGCCTTAAATGAACTCATAAAACCATTTCTGAAATCATGACCAATCTCAAAGTGGTTGAGTACCACTTTTCACACAGCAGAATGAAGAATGCTGACAGCAAATCAAAGCCATGCTAACAAACACCATCCCAGCATTACCTGCATTATGAGGATGCACATCCCAATTGAACCAAGCACATGCTTATTATCATCGAACCAGGTCATAACTCTCTCATAACATCCCTGAAATGACAAAAGATGAAAATTGAAATCCTGAGGTCACATTTCCTTCCCTGTGCATTCCCTCTGCTTTTTTCCTTCCCATCTCTCCCTAAGCCTTGACCTGGGCAAAGCAAGCCTCACCGTTTTCCATACTAATTCAGTGGAATTCCGTCCACAGTCCTGGGAGTTCTCTGTACAGCATCGATCTGGGACAGTGTTTTCTCCCAGCACTGAGTACCAATCAGTGAAGTCATTCACACCACAGCATTTCATCTAGGGCAAAAGGAGTAATCAATTAACTTAACTAGCACAATTTGTGAATTGGGACCCCCCCAAACTTTTCCTTCCACTAACCCACTGTATATATTGTCTGTAACTGCATATATTTGTGTATGACTATGTATTTTCCAAAGGGTTGCTACAACACACTTGTATTTTCAAAGTGCTTTGTGCTCCCTGATCCCTAAAAGCAAATACTTAACATTTAAAAACAAATTTAAAATGGTCCCATCCCCAAGGTATGTTAGTACTCTCATCACAGAGACATGAGCCCAAGAGCAAAAGCCTAGCTGCGGTTCTACCTATGTGGTTTTTCCCCTTTCTCCTCTGTTTCAGATCATCTCTATGCTTGTGACAGGCACAGAGAATCTGAGCTACAGGTAAAGCATCTTCCACCTTACTTTGATCCTGGGTTTCACAGTACTCCCTGGATGTTCAAGAGTGCAAAATCAGAAACCAAAGCTTGCACTACCCATCTTTTAGACTTGGCATGGATGCCACAGTTAGGAAACTTCAGCAGCCTTTATGCCCAAATTGGTTTGTTGTTTTGGGTTTTTTTTCTATTAAGAAAATGTTACCTCTGCTTGAATGATATTCCATGCATTTTTCAGTCCAACATTATTTTCTGAATTGTATAGCTTCATACCTTCCTTCAAATCCTTCTTTGCACTCTCATTGACCTGCATCATTTTAGAAACACAGAAAGACAATGCACAGCTGTTTAGAGGAATGGACCAAATGATACAGACTTGCATATGGAATTTCTCTCTTCCCTTTTCTCACCACAAACTTAATATGGGTAGAAAAGCCCCACCATAGCTTCAACACTCACAAGTCCTTTCAGCACCTGCCAAGGCTTAGTCTCTCCCTCAGACTGCAAAATACTGGATTAATTCTAATGAGAGAGGAGACCAAACAGCTTCCCCTTTACTAAGAGTCCACAATACAGTCATCATCTGACCCGAACTAACTGAACATGATCAGAAGAAATCTGCTGAGCTTACTTCCTTTAACTTTGCCAGAGATAGCTGTTGGCAACACCCAACAACAGCCTTTTTCCTGCCTGTAACCTATGGCCTACTTTAATTTGCTAATCTCATAAAACCAGAGTCCCAGCCTCCCAATCTTAACACAGTTACCCCTTGCATAGTTTCAGGCTGGCTATAATAAGTGGACAATACAAAAACAATTGTTATGTAGGGACAGGGTTGTAAGGTTTGTGATTTTCCAATGTGCTCTGCTTTCTTTAGAGGAGAAAGTTGGAATGCTTAACAGATGTCCCACTTCCTCCATAAATTTCAGTCTGAGCCTGGAGGCCTGGATGCAGGTAGGAATGTACCTTGGCTCTGACAGCAGTGATCTGGCAGCAGAGAAAGGATTAATGTGTGGGTCCAGGCAATAAAAGTCAATGACATTAAAAGGTCTGTTTCATCTCTCTTTGACATCCCATTCAAAATCAGAAGTTTGCCCCAGCTGCCTGAAAATGGCAGCATCATAATGACAACCTCAGAAGAGACACAAATCTGGTAGAGTTCAGCTTTAAAATTGGTCTGGATATATTCAGACTGTAAGGGTCTGTCCTGTGTTTAGCAGAGGAATTTTCCAGTTCCCCAAGGATTTTTCCAGTCGTACTTATCTGACAGGCCAGCCAGTTGTGCCTACTTCACTTAGTCTCTACTAGAGAGCAGATTCCTACGGATGGGCTTTATGAGGAACTGCCTCTTGATCTGCTCCACACCCTTGTCAAACTCTCTGGGACAGCTTGTGGCTGTCTGCAATATCCTTATCTGGAATAACCTTTGAATATCACAGGCCTCTATCCTCCAGTTCTGTTCAAGAGCTGGCCCTAAGAAGCTAACCAGGTCTTAAGTAGGACTTTCCACAACCCAGGTCCACAAGATAATCAGCTTCTTGCAGAGACACCAAATAGCTATGTTCAAGGATATCTTAGCTTTTAGGAGAAGACTAAAAGGAGTGGATCATGGTTTTATTTCAAGGAGGAAACTGTAAAGCTCAGTGGGTTCTTCTCTTGTTTGCCCTCCTCATCACTTCCTCTTCCCCCCACAGAAGCAGCTTACAGAAAACAGTCACGACCTCAAGGTTAAGCTTTCACCAAAGTGAAGAGCAAGGAGAACCCACATACTTCCATCAAACAAAAGCAAACCGAACTTCATCTACATGCTAGTACAGATAACTAATCTAGATGACATATTTGCTTACCTTGTCCATATAAACAAAGAACAAAATGAGTAATATCAGCTCTGCCAGGAGAATTATCAGCAAAGTGATGAAAAACTAGAACAAAGAAAAAACAGAGTGTATACAGAGAGTGTATTTGCCAACTAGAGAGCAAACCCAGGGCTGCTAGAAACTCTGATGACTATTGGCCTCTAAACATTTCCTCTACTGCCGAAAACATGCAAGTTTGGTTTCAAACTATTCCGGCATATTGATACTCTATATTGCCACTAAAGCTCCCGCATGTCTCCCCATGGATGAGGAAGCTCACTGTCTAGCATTCTCTAAATCTTAGGCTTTGCTACTACCAGTCTGCAGCTTTCAGCAATGCTTCTGTCTTGCCTTTTTTTTTTCCTTCTGCCTGCTGTCACAGCATGCAGCCCTGGTAGTCTCTTACCTTCATACAGCCTACAGAACAAATGCTAAACCCATTACCACAAAGACCAATGTGATGTGCCTCAGGAGTGATTCCCTAGCAGACGGCTTTTAACCACCTCTGACTGCCTGGTGGAATAGTCATTATATTACTCAGCACTTCTATTCCCAGCCAAAATTCTGCAGCCAAAATCCCTCTCTGCAAGGGCATCCCAAAGATGAGCTCCAGTAGTTTCTCACTACTTTTCATGTCTTCTAGTTGCCTTTATGTACTACTGGACTGCTACATAGACACTGGGGGAGGTGTAGTATGTAGTGCAGCAAACTCTTTGATCAGAAACCCATTCTAATTACAATAGTATAAAAAGACTTGTGCAGAAGCTTGTAAGACTATAAACACTCTTAAAATTCAGCTGGTGTTGCAATTTGTGTGGATGAAGGACATAGACTTCATCACTATTCTCTGCTTCCTTTCCTAGCTGCACAATATGCAAACCCAAATAACAGATAGCAAGAACCAGGTGTGCACTTGTCCACCTTCTTTGAGGTGGTGTAAGAAATGGTGCCCAGCTGTTCCCCAGCACCATGGATGGGAGACTTTTATACAAGAAAATCTCACGTGCTCCTTAATGTCACAGCCCCTGTGATTCATAAGTGGTGACTGAACTGGAAGCCTTCTTCTCTGAAAGCCTTCCTCTCACCTTCTGCCACAGTACCTCTCTCCTTGGGGTGGGAAGAACCATTGTGAAGCCTCCTGGGATTATGCAAGAGGAGTGACCCACACTGTGTTTTCTGAGAGGGGTTCCTAACCTCTGCGCTTCAGTGATAGACAAAGACATCCAGGGATCATAGAATCATAGAATGTCCTGAGTTGGAAGTGACCCACAAGGATCATCGAGTCCAGCTCTTGTCTATGCACAGGACAACCCCTAAGTCACACCAAGAGCATTGTCCAGATGCTTCTGGAATTCTGTCAGCCTTGGTGCTGTGACTACTTCACCCTTGGGGTGAAGAATCTTTTCGTGATATCCAACCTAAACCTCTCCTGGCAAAGCTTCAAGTCATTCCCTTGGGTCCTATTGCTGGTCACCAGAGAATTTAACTATGCTTTTTTTTAATTGGTAAGGCCTGGCAGAGACCTTGACTTCTAAATTGTGGGTCAGATGGTTTCCACCAACCTCTAAAATAAGCCTTAGATAACAGCAAAGTAGAAAATAGCCATGAGAGGTTTTGAGAGGCATCCAAAAGCAGCTGTGCTTAATAATCTTCAGTCAATCTTTCTGAGAGCGATTTCCAGAAGGGCTATCTAGGTTGACCCTACAGTTCATGCATAACCATTCAGAGGTAGCTGACAGTAATTTGCTTTGCATCCATTTGTGAATACACCAATGATATAAGTGAGCAAAACTGCAGGATGTCATACTGCAAGCACACAGAAGAACGAAAGCCAAGGGCAACGTTACAGTGACCCACAAGACTACTTGGCACCAGACATATTTATATAAAATAATAACAAAGCATCCATCACTGGTCTTAGTGAAAAAGAAGTACTGATCTCTTACACTCAACAGGAGGCACTTGTTTTCCTTGATAGCACCTAGGCAGCCCAGAAAGCCGGTCACCATGATGACTGTCCCAATGGCAATGACGAGGTTGGCAGCTGAAAGCGACGGGAAGCTAGGAGAAAATGTGGCAAAGTTTCCTTGCGACACTGACAGCCAGATGCCCACACCTAGCAGCCCACAGCCACATAACTGCAAAGAGAGAAACAACAGACAGGTTTCACCATTAAAGTGAATGCTTCTGGCTCCTTCTCTCCCACTCTGAAAGGAAAGAATTTCTCAAGCAAATTCGCAGGTAACTGTTCTGTGGCGATGCACACACTGCTTTGATACTGAAACAAAGGGAAACTAAATGTTCTTGCCCAGACTTGGTCATGTCACCTATACTTATAAACATATTCAAAAGCCCTTAGGTGGCAGAATTCACACTTCCCTTTAGAGCTTTCTGACAACACAACGTTTGTGCAGTACTACAATGATACCACAGTATCTGCATTCCTCATGCTCTTACCATGGCTGGTTCCTAGGCCCACAGAGCAAGCTAAGGAAAGTTCTCCTTTTCACAGACTTTTTACCTCCCAAATTAAGATTTATCCATCCCTAATTTACACTAAAAGTACAGATTACAGAAAAAAAATCAGGTGATGGAGGTGCTACTAAAAGCCAAGACTGATCTCTGCAGACAAGATTATCTACAGTGACTGAAGAGAGTAAACAGTCAGAAAAGCTTGCAAGAGACCTAAGAAAAGCCATGACATCCTAAAAACTTCCAGGAGGTGGCATCCCATACCAAAAAGCACGAACAGTTAAAGTGAAATATTTTTCTCCCCTCCAGAACTCCGAAATTTTTGTGCTTTCTTCTCTGTTTTTCTCTCCATTATTCTCCTGAGTGGCAGTCCTGTTGATGCTAAAATGTATGCTTTATGGATATCCTAGGTCCTAGGACAAATGCTTTTTTCACTCATGTTTCTTAAAAAAAAATCCCAAATCAACACATTGACTTAAGACTTAATTGCATACAACCATACCACCCAGAATTCTAGCAATAAAATAGCTTTCCTTGACACTTTAATCTCTACAAGTCTCATTTTTTATACAAGGTGAACACTGTATGCTATTTATTCTCACAGGATTCATCTATTTCTGTTTGGTACATCTGAATCCTCTAGGATGAAAGAATAAAATAATATATATCATATCATAGTATAATTCCTTGTTCACCATCTAATTACATAATATATGCTGCTTGGGATTTGATTGAGAGTGATGGCACTGATATTCTTTCCCCAGGGAAATGGTTCAACAGCATAATAAATTTCACTGGATTTTTCTTCTCAAAAAATGTTGGCTCATTTCCCTCTTATGGTTCAAAATTATCATCCTCCAGCCGACCATCAAATCTCTCCTTCCCTTAGTGTTTATCTCATGAAGATAACTGCAGAACATTAGCATAGTCAGGCACATACATGGATACACAAACTCTTACTTACAGGGTAATAAAGTCAAGCTATGGCACAGGCACTTTGATCTTGAAAGCCAACACAAGGAACACCAACTTTCCCCACCAACTTCCCATCAAAGCCTGAATTCTCTTTAGTATCTCAACATCTAGCTGTCATCATCACTGTGCCCAGAAAACACACAGCTTTCTAGGAAACACTGAAGAGAGTCTCAAATGCTTCAAGAGAAATTAGAACTCCAGATAAACCCAGAGAGAGAGAAACCCAAAAGCAAGTCTTTCCTTGGCAAGTGCTATCACCACAGTGGGAAAAGGGCTCTTTTATTTTAGTCTGGATTTTTAAGCATTGTATGAACTAATACAATAATACAAACTTTCACAAGAGAGCATCAGATCCAGGTTGAGTTACTTTAACCCAAAAACTATATAAGTTAAGAGTTTATAAAGACCTAGGGGAGGACAATACAGATGGTCTAAGGCCGACACTAACACATGGTACAGAAGGAGATTGTGCACAGGACTATCTAGCCCAGGATGAATTATTAGATAGGATGTGAATGAAATATTCACAACTCTAGAGGTCAGTATGAAAAGCAAACAGCTTGTCTCTTGAATTTTTTCCAATAGTAGAGGAATATTAGCAATCATTACATAGTATATTCTTAATCACATCATCATCATCACGGCTAGGCTTCGCAAATGAAGATTTGGGAAGGGATCTACCCACGTTTGTTGCACATGCGTTGGTGGCTAAAAAGTCCAATACGAGATAGGCATGTACGCTTGCAAAAGACACAGCAGAAAGACTCCTTAGATGGTGTGTTCTGCAAGGCACGATTCTTTCTGCGCTGTCTTTTCTCCTCAAGGGAGATCCTACGTGCTTTCTCAAAAGCATCTGCAGCATTATAATCACATAACCCAGAGGTAAACTGATAAATGATGCCATAGGTGATTGCAAGAATCAAGGGTTGTGGCCACAGTTGTCAGTAAAGTCTCCATAACGGTATTTATTGGTAACAGCATTTGTAGTCTGTTAGCATATGCACAAATAATGACATTTCATGCTTGACAGAGTAAGATAATGCATGCAGAAGCCAGCAAAGCTACCAAGCAGCAAACATGTTGGGGTAGAGAAGGGGTAGAATATGCCATTCTGGTCAGGTTTGTTAAGAGAATAATATTCATAGACTTACTCCTGACTTAATCTTGTGGAGATTCATTGAACAGGAAACAGAAATCTGATAAGGAAGGCACTATCAAGAGGAAAAGGGATGAGGCCATACTCTTGTTTGTCATCATTCCATCCCATGTACACAATGTGTGATGGAAAAGTATTAAGTGCTCTGTTGAAATCACAATATTAATCAAAACAGGTGGTAGTTGTGGTGTGACTTAAAGGGGAAAGGTGACTCAAAGCTCAGAGGCAGACTTATTCCTTTCATTGACCATCAGACAGAGGTGCTCATCTTTGGCTTTTGCAGCATTCTTCCTTGAGTTACAGATGAGACTGATTCTTCTGGAAGGAGGCAAAGACGAGAACTATATGGTTTCTACCACTTCAAAATAGAGGTATACTTTCTGCAAAGAAAGTTTTGGCATGCCATTTGGCATCTTTGGATTTGGGTGGTTCATCCACCTCTTGAAAGGGCTGATGCTTAAAGGAGATTTTCACATAAACCCAGATGAATTTTCCTGTTCTGTCTTGGTAATCCACAGGATTAATCAAAACTGGGGGTTTACAGCTGCAAATCTCTGAGAAAGTCTTTTCCAAAGCAGATAATCTTCTAACTGTGATCCAAAATATAGGAAGAGCACCAAAATCTGAGAAGTTCTTCAGCCATAGACTAGAAACAAGAATAGAGTATGGAAGTGGGTGAATATACTTGGTAATACCTACTTAGTGCTACTGCCATAACAATATGGCAGAGATTTAAACTTCTCTACAACATTCCTATGACCTGGACATTGAGGGAAGACAAAGGAATTATTCCAATGTCTTATTTGAGTTCTAGTGCTGTAATGACAGCCTGTGTGTAACAGAATGTTGAGAACTGGAATCTGTGCAACTGCTGAACCTCTTTAACTGACCTGCCAGAGAAAGCAGTTATCCTCTTCCTGGGATCCCCAATACTGAAATGAGCTATCAGAAACTCAAAGAGTCATTGGGTTTCTGCAAGTTGTCTACAAACTTCCCACTTATTCTTGGTTTTGGGACTGGACTAGATTCACAGAAAATATTACCAGAAATAAGGAAGACTAAGTGAGACTGGTGTCTCATAATCACAGAATTATTAAGGTTGTAAGAGACCTTTAAGATTATCAAGTCCAACCATCAACCTATCAACACCATGCCAGTAGACCAAGTCCCTAAGCACCACATCTATATACCTTTTAAACCTCTCCAGAGATGGTGACTCCACCACTGCCCTGGGCAGCCTGGGCCAAGGCCTAATAACTCCTTCAGTGAATAAATTTTTCCTGCTATCCTCTAAACCTCCCCTGGTACAACTTGAGGTCATTTCCTCTTGTCCTCTCACTGGTAAGCTGGGAGAAGAGACCAATGAGATCATCTCCTCCTTCTCTCTTTCAGTCCACCACCCAAGCTTAATGAACAAAAAAAGCTGCTGTTTGACAGCATTACATATGAACATGCTGCCAAGACTGCAGTGGTTACAGCTGAGAAGTACTGGGACAACAGTTCCACCCCTCTGCATTCTCTGACAGATTTCTTTGGATCCACTTTTGCACAGATCAGAACAGTCATGGAGATTTTACACCAGCCAGACTGAAAGGAGTTAAGTGTGTTTTATTTTGCAACTCAAAATTCAACAATCAACAGAGAAGGTGATTGCTAAATGAGCAGCAGGAGCATAAAAAACCAATTCCCTATAACTCTTTTGACAAGAGTTACAAAGTACTCTGAATGCCTTCTTAGTCCCAGAAAGATAGAATAAATTAACTAGTGGTAACTATGTTGAAGAAAATACATTCTCAACAACTCATCTTCACTGACTATGGTTTTGCACTCAGAATTATTTTGGTTCACCTTGTGTTTTTACCTAAAAAAGGTCTCATAATGTGACTGCAGTTAAAAATGCCCTTTCAACAACCAATGGAGACAACAAAAAGCAAACTCATCATAAAATGTGCTGGAATAAGCTAAAAAAACCCCAAACAAACAGCAAACTTTTGGGCACAGCACCATGTAGAACATCTCCCAATCTCCTATTTCTGCTCTGCTACTTTCACATCCGTGAAAGCCAAAATGTATCAAATACCAGCAAGTGAAGGTAAAATGGAAAGCTCTGTCTCATGGGCATATTGTACTACTTAAAAGGTTCAGCTACTGGGAACACCACACTGATACTAACAGCAGCAGCAGTGTGTGGGGAAAATCACTATCTACCTACATCATATGCACACAGCAAAAGAAAAGCAGTAGTCAAATTCTGTAAGGAACAACAACCTGTGTCCATAGGGCTCATCTGAGTATGAGGCAATGAGACCACCTGACAGGGCTCAAGTGTTCCATGCCAGCACTGAATCAATGTAATATTTCCTGCATGTGATTCTTTCCACATGCAAAAAACGACTCAGCAGTTCTTCAGACTGATTGATTTATTCTAGCTTACAGGAGGGAAATACAGCCTCAACAACTCATACTCACTTGAACGTGGCCAAAAAAAAAAGCAAATCACTCTGACACAGAAGACAATGAAACCTGGATTCCTATAGAGTTGTGATTCATGACTGGATTCTTGGCTTTCTGATCCACTGTGAACTAAGGTCTCTTAATGCTTGCCTTCTTAGAGGGCATGTAGAAGATCTTGCTCATGTGTGGATTCTCTGGCATCCAATGAAGTTGAAGTTCATTCTGCAGGCTTCCTCTATGGGAAACAGTGTCTGTGTCCACTACCCAGTCACATCTACAGTTTTACTTCTGTCTCTGCAGAACCTTCTTACCCTCAAGCAGATCAACACTTCCTCCTAACTCAGTGTCACCTGCAAACTTACTGAGGGTGCACTCAATCTCCTCATCCAGATCATTGATAAAGCCATTAAACAGAGCTGGCCCCAAAACTGAGCCCTGGGGAGACTCAAATGGAACCACTTGGTTACAAAAATTATATCCTTTATGAAGAGTAACAGCCATATTTTCAAGTTATTCCTCAGCTAAAATCCTTATCACCCTGAAGCTAAACTTCTAAATTTAGGGCAATATTGCCTTCAAGAGGGAGCTGACTCAAGAATCAAAACCAAAGAAGTAAAAAAAAACCTCTTACAGAAGTCTCACTCCTCTGCATGGAAAGCTTGAGCAACTTACACATGAGACCTCAATTCAAACCCCTGCTTTTGGCAAAACAGTTTAAATTTCTCCTCCCTATAATTTGTTGTATTTCCTAAGGCATCCTAGTTAAAAGCCTCATCATTCTAGGCTGCCTATCTAGAGAAACATGGGCACCTTCAGAAAAAGACATGTGCCACCTAGAAGCACTGTTCATTTTGGACACGCAGAAAGTGAAAAACAACATCCTGCATAGCCCATAAGCAGAAACAGGGATGGATTCACATATACAAATATTGTAGTTTTAATTTAAAGTTGTGGCATAAAACTGCAAAGTTATATTGCAAAACATGTATCAGGTGGAACTAGAATTGGAACACACCCCCCCTTCAGAATGCAAGCTGACCTAGAACACTGAAGGTAATCTGTATGTCATCTCTGCTGGCAACACAACACATGCAGATAGACAGTCACCTGATTTGGGTTAGAACAGAACTCATTCTGTTGGTAATAAAACTAATTCCTTGGTAGTAAATCTAAACATTAGGTCTTATCACTGCTAGAAGCAGGCAGTGCCTGTACAAACATGCTGTTACCTTCAGAAAGTGCAGTTACTTAGAGGAGCTTTAGCTAAAAGCAAAATCGCTGAATAGAATTAGTTCTGTTCTAACCTAAACCAGGACAGAGAGATACAAAACAATATAGTACAGTTCTAATGGGATGAGACTCTGTGTAAAACATACTAGGAATTGTGTATGGACTCTTCCATGTATCTTTTCATTTTTTCCCATTAATCTGGATACTAGATACAAAGTAATAGAAGCAAATTTCTGACCACCAAACTCTTTAAAGACGTAACTACTTGAGCTGCTCTATATTAACACCTGATCTTCCTTGTGTGTTCAAAAATAAAAAGCAAGTTTATCTGCTTTTTCAGCTCCTAGTTTTCCAGTACTGAATAAAATAGTTGAGAATAACCGAAAGAATAATCCGAAATGAAAGCCACTGCTGTCAAAAACCGGTTTAGGCTTTCAGGCAGCTTTGCTTTCAGCTGCTAAGACTTCTACCAGATTCTTTGCTTGCCTTCTTTGCAGGAACTGACAGCATGTATCCACTCCTTTAATATCTTTTAACCTGCATTTTCAGAGATTATAATCATAAAATGCATTGTCAAGATTTCAAACAGGTTTAGTTTTTCACAAGGAATTAAATGAAGTGAAATCCAAAGGTCTCTCTTGTCTATTTGTTTCCTCTAGCTTAGAGTGCAGACTGTTAACAACCAGTAAAAACTGAAGAGGACTTTCTTGCCAAAGCATGAAGGAATTATAGTAATTCTTGGTGGTGTTCTTGTTCTTTCAAGTGCTTTCATTTTCAAGGTATAAAAATTATAGTGACTTCACCACTGAAGTCACAGTCGTGAATTTTACCATTGAGTTCATACTGTAATAATTGTGTCCCAAAGCTTCTATCAACAACTGTTTGAATGCAATTTTCACTTTCTTCTTTATTTAAAAAAAAGCCCATGGTGGTTGGATTAGATGACCTTGAAAGGTCCCTTCCAACCCAAAACATTCTATGATTCATGATTCTACCATCTCCAGTAGTAGCTGTGCTGGAAGGGCACAAAAATAACAGCTCAGATGCTGTAAGGATTCACGCTACAGTAGGAATGGAACAATATCTATTCACACCATGGTCAAAATAGTAGCACGAAATTAATATCACATGCAAATTCACTCATCTATTACAAACAAGGAAAAATATTTCCATAAAAAGAAGCAACCTGGGAAGAAGGCTAAAGACATGAGTTCGTCCTGATTCTCTAAACACCTTGGTTCATTAGGTTCCTCTCTTACTGTTAGAAGAGTCCTGTTTCAGTTTGCTCCTGTGATTTTTGTCCCAGATACAACTGTCATAATTTTGCAGCCCTATCTCATCCCTTAAAAATGTAGCCAAACCAAATGGTCTAGAAACACTGTAGCATTTCCACAAGTTATCACACAGTTCATTAACTCTTCAGCTGCAAGTCCTGCCTCCTTCCCCATACCACAAACATTTTTCCTACTTCCATTTTTTCTTTTTTTTTTTAATATATCCATCCCAGATCCTGCATTTACCAGAGAGAGTTGCTCCCCATACACAAATAAACAAGAGCATGAAACATTGTATTTTGTAGGTAAAAATATGACTCATTTTGATCCCAGCCTCTAAACCTGAAAAACCTAGTTGTAGAGACTCCTCAGGTGAGATTTCATAAGGGACTACAAAGCTTGTATTCACAGTGAGGAAAAAACCAAATCCTGGCATTTTGCCATTATTATACACATAATTTTACTAGTTAAGGTATTGCAGGTGCTTAAGTTATATGCCTGATATTAAACAATTGTTTCTGGCCATAGGAAGAGGTATAAAAGCTGTAATTACAGGCATGGTCAGGAAGAGAAGCAAACGAAAACTGAAAACTCTTAACTGAGTTAATAATTATGCCATTATTAACCATGAGAACACTGTAGATTGCACTGGCTCACCATATGTGAGAAGAAAAAAGGGGTTCATAGATGAAAGACCTCGTGGGGCTTTTTTCAAATTAAAACAATAATCCAAATTGCATAAATGAATATTCAATACCTAGATCAGCAAAGTAGCAATACATAATTGAAAATCACGGAATCATAGAATTACTAAGATTGGAAGAGACCTCCAAGATCATCAACTCCAACCATCAACCTATCAACACCACGCCAATAAACCTTGTCCCTACCACATCTAGATGCTTTGGAATCCCCCAAGGGATGGTGACTCCACCACTGCCCTGGGCAGCCTGGGCCAATGCCCAACAACTCTTTCTGGGAAGAAATTTTTCCTGACATCCAATTTAAATCTCCCCTGGTGCAACTTGAGGCCATTTCCTCTTGTCCTAAAAATTAAGTGACCTGCCCAAACCAGTAGAGTAATTTTGCTAGTTCTTCACCAGCTGCCACTCATTTGTTTCACAGCATTAATGGAAGGTGTACAATGAAAATTTGTAGGGTTTATCAAACTGAAGTGATCATTTTACTTCACAATTTTTCTTTGTGGAATGTTTTCTGTAGGTACACATATTATTTGATTCTGAGATGCACCACTCCTTTCCTCTCCACAGACCATCAGAATCATAATCATGCATCCAGCACATTTTAGACACTAAACCTCTGTGGTGATGTCTAAATACATTTCTTCCCCTTGTCTACTTCTCTAAAAGTAGTTAGAGTAAGGCTTGCACTATCCTTAGCACTGAGAGAACGAAAGCAATTTCCCTTTACACAGTTCAAAATAGAAACCCAAACCTTGCCAGAATGATTTGAAAGCATTGGCAGAGGGATGAAATATTTCTGAATCTGCATCATGTAACATTTGGCAGCTTGCATGGCTACTGAACAGCTGACTTTCTTGCAATGACATTATTAATATATCTTCCTTGCCAAACAAGCACTGTAAGCAAGACTTTGCAATAGTCTTTCATTAGGCAATTCATGCTTGTCTGCTGAACTGATCAGATGATCAGGGATGTAGCTGTCCTGTCCTCCCATGCCTACTAAAAACATCAGTTTGAGCCAGCCAAAGTACCAGCTGACTGCATGAGCTACTATGTATGAGCCAAAGGCAGTGCAGGAACCAAAAGGAGGCATGTTTTACTCATCTCACCAGACATGGAACAACAGTCATCATTTTCAACATCATTCCTGCCTTGCCAAGACCACCAACAATGCAAGAAAAAAAGAATTCATGCCTACCCACTCGCTTGCGTAAGCCTTGCCTGCAGGCTGCAATGTCTTCTTTTGGGACATTTGCCACTGAAGGATTCTTTTACTTATTTTCTTCTCCCCCCGCAAGTGGAAACAGCAGAAACATCTCAAAAGCCAATGTATGCCTGCAGACATATTAACTGAGCTCAGATTTGCAGTGTGCAAAACCTATTTGTTTCAGGAAACAGAAAAGTGACCAGAAGCCATAATGTCCCTAATTCTTACCACCTTGAGCCTCAATACTGTGCATACCTGCTGATCCTTTTCACTTCAAGCTGACGTAAGAAATATTAGATAGAAGTGTCTGCAATATTAAATTATCCAAAAATACTCAAATATTCTCTATCCCTAATCAAAACAGCCACTCATACACAGTAGTCACCTTAACTTACCCTTTTGACTTCCCTATTTCACTCATCCGAGCTCTCAGCAGTTCTGCTGCCTTTGGGAACAGTTCCTTTAGTTTGACACTATATGCTTTACAGAAAAATTCCTGGGTGCTGTACTTCACACTTTGGCTTGAGTCTGATGGTGTCCCTTCACTTCCATCCTAATTCCCTTCTAGGAAGGCAAAAAACAGGACAGAGGTAGCACAGACTTGGTTTCTCCTCAAGCAGAGGAAGCTCCTACATGGTACCACTGGAGGACCATGAAAGTAGAACTCCCCCACTGGAGGCAGAGTACACTTAGGGCAGTGAAGAAACAAGCAGACAGCCTCCAACAGCCTCTGAAAGCATACAGATCAGCTCTCTGAGTGAGAGAGGCTGATGGGGGGGAGTCTGAGACAGGCTGTGAGCAGAGCAAAAGGAGCCTGTGGCAGGGCATGACCACATCCCTTGACCTCTTTAAAAAAGGCATTTAACAGTATTGGCCCCAGTGTCACCTCCAAAAAAATGCAAACACTAAGCTCACTGCCAGTTAGTTTGACCAGCTGAGCATAACCCTTTAAGCCCAATAGTCACTCACCTTACCTTACACTTACCCAAAGCATAGCTCAACACTCTGGCTACAAGGTTACTATAGGAAACTGGAAAAGAGTTTGCTGAAGTGCAGCCGAACAACACTCACGGCTCTCCACTCACTCAAGTGAATAGTTGCCCACATTTCTCACTAGTTTCAACTCCAGCTGATCTTGGACTTTCTAGATTCCATCCCAGCACACCAAGGTATTGGCTCTGTTCTTCCAGAAAGGCCCAGCACCACTTCTGCCTTTTGTGCAATTCCTTTGCACTGTCAATCTCCATCAGGAGTTCTGCGTTCATCCATGCTAGCCTTCTGCCAGGCCTGGTAGACCTCCCACAAATCAGAATAGACCTTTCCTGTGCTTTTAAGAGGTTGTATATGAAGACTGATCAAATTCCTGCTCCTCTCAGGACTACCTAAAACTAAGCCATATGACTAAGAACATCATCCAGACACATCTTGAACCCTGACAGCCTTGGTGTTGTGGCCTCTCTCCTGGGGAGAGTCAAACTTGCCATTGACCCAAACCTGAGGTCTTTCTTAGTCATGTTGTCATTCTTGATCTGACCGCTCTTAAGCCATACAAAAAGAACAACATAATTGCTGCAAAGAAATGCAACTCAAATGTCATGGTAGAGGCTATATAGCAATGATGTCAGGCATATGGCATTCTTGGACTTGACTTGTAATTTGTATCCTGACATGTCATATGACCTCAGACTAGTTGGTTCACAACCTGAGCTAGATCAATTGCCTTATTTGACTTGTAAAACTAGAAGAACTTTCAACCAGCAAAGCATCTTCATTATGTCTCTATATGAATGTTAACTTTCCCAAATACCTAACCTCTTGTCCCAAAGTTGTACAAAATTGAGGTACAGATGTGGCAGACCATTCAGTCAAGTACAGTCACCTTCATTTTATTCCTCATTCTCCTCTCTTCCCCCCATGAGAAAAGAAAATCCAAGATACTTTTCAGTATGCTGGTTGTGCAATGATAGCACAGACAAGCTAACTCTGGCACTGGCTGCACAGAACACCTGTATCCTAGATTCAGAAAAGGCAGCTACAAAGCTAGACAGACTCCAGACATAAGCCAGGAGAGCTGTGTTATCTTCTAAGTGCACTTGGTGTCTTGGATCCAACACCACAGAATCATAGAATGTTAGGGGTTGGAAGGGACCTCTGGACATCACCTAGTCCAACTCCCCGGACAGAGCAGGGGCACATAGAGCAGGGTGCAAAGGATGGTGTCTAGGTGGTTTGGAATGTCTCCAGAGATGGAGACTCCACCACCTCCCTGGGCAGCCTGGTCCAACGCTCCACCACCCTCAAAAGAAAGAAATTCCTCTTTATGTTTAAATAGAACTTCCTATGTTCCAGTTTGTGCCTGACTTCTTGTACTGTGATTGGGCACCACTGGAAAAAGCCTGGCCCCATCCTCCTGGCACTCTGACTGACCACACTGACAATTGATAAGCATTGATCAAAACCCCCCTCAATCTTCTCCTCTCCAGGCTAACCAGCCCCAGCTCTCTCAGCCTTTCCCCAGAAAAGAGATGTTCAAGACCCCTAAACCAGCTCATAGGTCTTTTGATTTTGCTCTTTTAACCAGTGTAGCCAGCCTGCTGTTGGAAACACAAGAGTCACGTTTTGGTGCAGTAATAACATTTTTTTCTGCCTTGCCACTCTGAACCAAACATTTTCAATGCTGTCTTGCAAAGCCATTTTGAAAATCTCTCCTTACATTCCCAGCCCATCTAATTTTTTTTTGTGCACAGACTAAACCACTTGGCAGCCAAGTTTAAAGTCAACCACCAGAGACAGCTCTCCTATTTTTTCTGTAATCTCTGCAAAAAGGGTAGAAACTAAAAATGGCCAATAAGAAGTCAAACTGAATAGCTGACACCATGTAAACCATTGAAGGAACGTGGAGGTCAGAAATGAAGCAGGTCTAGCAAGTATAAATGAAATGTACTGGGATTCTTTGTTCATGCATCACTTGCTTTGTGCCTGGCAAGAACTAGATCTGTCCGAGTACATTCATTAGGAGGCAGCTCAGGATTTATTTCTGGCTAACTGAACCCTTCCTTGGTGACAAGCAGTATGTGGTGATTCCTCTTCTGCAGTAACAATTTATATCAAAGACTCTTTCCTCCATAAATCCCAGAGAAATTTCTAGGGCAGGATGGTTTCTTAGTTAATTTTCTAACAGGTGAAATACTTGAAGAAGCTGAAATATTTCCTTGATAAAGATGGCAGTGGCTCCCACTTAACATTAACACAGGCATTTCATTGTTTTTAAGGAGAGCAACAAGTCTTAAAGAATACTTGTTAGGAAAAGACTAGTGTCCCTAATAAATACAGATTATAAATCACTTTCCAAACAGTTTTTAGATTAAACTTTCAGATTAAATTACGGTTTGGCTCACCTAAGCCAGGGCTCAGATCTGTTTTGTGCAGGGGGAAGCTGGCAGAAGTTCATTTTATGAAAGTTCTACGTTCAGACCCACTATTCTGAACTGATGGAGGTCCCTTCCAACCCCTGACATTCTGTGATTCTGTGTGATTACTGAACCAGTCTTTCTGATCTCACTGCCTCTGCCATAGATGCATGTGTGTGAAAATCTGTCATATGTATCTGAAATGTCTAGGCTTGGAAAATAAGCTACACAGATGACAAAGACTTCAAAATGAACAGCTGCCAATGAGCCTGTTAGGCAGAAGAAAAAGAGACTGCTTCCCTACCACAGAAACAAAGAGATACCTAAGAATCAATAAGCTTCTAGTCATCTACCCCATTTTTTATCAAAGAGAGCTAACACACAATGCTGTATCCCCAAGTATTCTGATGCACCTTTCATACACTCCTCTGGGGTCAAGAGTGTTCAAAATAGCAGAATTCAGCCAGGAATATTAACTGGCCAGTGTTACACAATAATTAGAGACTAATCCAAGAATAAAAAAGAACTTAATTTCAGCTCATTCTGTAACTGCTCTGTGTATGGTTTATTTCTTCACCTCAGCCCATCAAGCCTCTCCTTCCCCAAAAGAAGCATTTTTCCTTGTGTCACTTCTCTCTCTCAGGGCAGCCAATAACCTTCCATACCCAGTGTGGCTGTTTAGAATATTCAGAGAAACAAATTAAAATAGATACTCACATCAATAGTTTGGATTTTCTGACCCTAAATGCTAGCCTCTGCCTAGAGGTGCTAAGATAGCTACAAGATTTGAGAGGACCTTATTTGCAGTTTCCTAATTTTAGATCTTCCCTGTGGACTATACAAGCAGCCAAGAGAGAGGTCAAAGCCAAAAACTGTCTTTGGCTATGCCCTAGGTGAGCTAAATTTCCAAGATACCCAAAGCCATGCTATTTCATGGGGGCTAAGTTGTGCAGAGCAGTCCCAGAAAGACCTTAAAAGCAAAGACTTTTTTTTTTCCCCCCCCGCCAGCTAGCTAGGAGAATGAAGACATTTTACATAGCTATTTAATAAAACTTCCCACATTGTTTCTGGTCCCAAATAAATTTTTAATAATAACTCAATGTCTACACAAAGAATCAATCAATGAAGGGAAAACAGAAAGACCAACAGCCTCTTATTCACTTGGTAAGCATTACAGGTTGCTTCCAGACAAATTAAATTAACTTCTTTCTCAGTTAATGAATGACTTCTCCATATAACAAGAAAACAAGAGGGACTATAACCATCTGATATTTCCAAACCCATAAATCACAACTCAGACATAACGCTAATACTATATATATGTAAAAAATTTAATATTAAAATATTCAATTTCATAGTATGGATTTTATGAGAGCTAGATCACATTTCTGGACAAGGAGTTTGGAATCTTCACTTCTCACAATGCCTTTCTGCTCTTTACAATAGGAATTACAGGACATGCATATCACTTCCATCCACCTCTGCTACGAACTCTTCTAACATTCAACCATTTACAGAAAAAACCCAATAGCTTTATTAAAGGAACACAACCTTCCATGTCAAAATAAAGACTGCTGCAGGCTTTTTTGCTAAGCTGGGCTTCATTTTTTTTTAACTACTGAGCATTCAGAACTTTGGCTGAAATATAAAGAACCTGAAGGTTATGAGCTCCTTGGTAAATCACACCTGACATGTTAGTGGATGCATGGAGAAGAGCGTGACTCAAGACCTGGATTTGATCCTCACATGATGGTCTGCTGGAGGGTGTGCAAGGAGTAATTTCATTGCCTGTGACTTGGTTTCTCCATTAATAACATTGGCCTAAGGGTATCTAGCTCTTTTGAAAAGCACTTTTTGATCTGGTGATGAAAACATTTTCAAAAATCAGTCCTTCTCGTTTCCTGATTAATAAGAACCTAATCAGTACTCAAGGTTTCTACACCAACGAAAACCAAAGTAAGTATGATGATACTAATCACCAGGAAGAGATGTAATGAGGACAGCCATTGTTACTTGATCATGAAAAAGCAAACTCCAACCATCCCTGTGTAGGTCTACCTTACGTTACAGCACTCAAAGTGAAACATGCTCTTTCCAGAACCAATCCATCCCCTTCTTACAGTAGCCAAGTTCTTCTAGATGATCTCTCATCCACACAGCCATCATGTCCAAGCTTGCTTAGTTGTTCCATACAATGCCAGTGAAGCTGCCAATATCCTGATTTTTTGAATTGGGCTGACTCCTCACCAAGTGTTTATATGTAGAGGCAGATACAAATTCAATGGAAACATATCTGTTACTAACAACAATTGTGACCTGCTGTACAATGCTTTAGATGTCAGTCAGATGAGCAGTTCCCTTCTTCCTGTATCTCAAAGGCAAAAGAAAATATTATGGTAGTATTCCTTCATCATAATACTACTACTTTTTCTTGCATCTTGCTTCATTACACAGACATACATTGCCCTTTATTACCATACTCTCAGTCTCTACAAAAATGCTCTGGAGAGAGCACTCGTCAAGACATATTGATAATGGACAATTTGTATGTGCATAATCAGATGATACTAAAGGAAAAAAATCCACAAGTAAGCAGTGTGTGGATACTTATAAGTCTCCCAATACTAGTAGAGGACTAAAACCTGCCCTATTGTCTTATTATTGGTCTTCATTTTACATTATTGGATGAAAAGCCCTTAAAGTGCACTGTATGTACATGCTGTACTCCCCTAATCCAGTGTATCTCTTGCACTCTATATAACAGCAATTATCTCAAGAATCCTTGGAGATCCATGGATAAATTTTTGGAAGCAGAGGGTTCCCACAAATACATGCATGCTATATAACAATCAGCATACAATTAGAAATTAATCCATACACCTTAGGAAACTTAAAAAAAACCCCAAACAGTCAGCAAGTCACTACCCCACACACCCCTGAAAACAGATCCTCTCAGGATGACTTGGGATATCCCCTAGAAAATGCAAGTTGAGGGTTCTGAAGAAATTTCAGAAATTAAAAATGAAAATCCAGGAACAAATCATTTCAACTTTCAGTGAAGCTTAGTACTACACATACCTTCTGGAAAATGTTGTAGACAGCCAGAATAAGGGAGATCCTACTTCGACATGTGGACCAGATTCAATAATGTAGTTTAGTTTCTCAGTTCTAAACCTGGCCAAGAACTGCATCTCAATAATGCTGACATTTGGCCTTCCTTTTAAGCTTTCTTATTTCATCCCCCAGCTATCCCTGTATGATAATAAGCAATATTTTTTTGTTAGTCTTCTTGCAATGACAGATGATTGAAGTGTGCACCTGCAATCTTCTATGTAAAATTCAGGAAAGGGCAGAAATGTCTGTGGGTTAGAACAGAAACATTATTGCAACAGCATAGTCCAAACACAGGTCAAGAAAAACCAACCAGCTGGTGGCCTTTTAACCATCTCCTCTTTCCCCCTCTGTCCACATAGGCATATCCATACATAATGAGTAAGCCGTAAGTTTCATCTAAAACATCAACAAAAAATTAATGCATCCCTGCATCCGTTGTGTGCAGGCACAAGCAATGTGTGTGCACATAAATAAAAAGTGAGATTCCACTTTCTATTTCAGTAGATTCATACAGATGACAGGAGATTGCCATTACAAAGGTCAATGACATTCTTAGCCATAGAGCTAAGAAAATGTCAATGTTTATTATTTCCTTTTGTTAACATCTGCGTAATGAATTCATTGTAAATTGTTAATGGGCTGAGGAAAAGTTGTCTTTCATCTACCCTTTTCCCAGTACCTCAAGCATTAGATGGCACAGCCCAAAGACCAGCACAGCATCTCGCTACAATACATTTGCACTCAAACTTGAGCAGTTATAACTGTAATGCCAATAATCTCTGCAATTCAGCACGCCAAAAAATTCAAAGACCACACATTTGTTTTGAACACACACACACATACACACACACACACACAAGTGATCACTATAAGTTTTTAAAAGGCCAGCAGCTTTAAAAAAATCAGAAAGCTAATTATTAGGTTAATCCATACCAAAATGGTATCACAACATAGTTTACTGCTCTTTTCATGAAGTTGCTTGGCTTCATTGTCCAGGGCAGTGGTGGAGTCACCATCCCTGGAGGGGTTCCAAAAACATAGAGATGTGGTACTTAGGGACATAGTTTAGTGGCATGGTGGTGATAGGTTGGTGGTTGGACTTGACAATCTTGGAGGTCTCTTCCAACCTTAATAATTCTATGATTCTGTGTGAACTGGACAGTTTTATATCGAGGTCATGTGACTGCCTCCCCGCTGAAGCCCATATATCAAAGCAGGCAGCTGCTGGCCTGCGAGTGGAGCACAGCATCTATTTCCACACAGGAATTACTGCTTTGCTTGGCAGATTTCTACTCTATATTCAGTGGGTGACATAAACCACAGCAACGAACCTGGAAGCTGAGTCTTTCTCTCTCTCCTTCCTGCACTGCACTCCGAGGTGAAATGCCAGCAAAACGAAACCTGTTCTGTGCCAGGGAAGAGTATGCTGAACAAGCATTCCCTCTGTCTTTCTTGGTCCTTGACTCCAACAAGGAAAGGCTGGGCTCAGCTTCATTAATAATTAAAATTAGACACACATAAATTATGTCTGTGGTAACTATGGAGAGGTTAAGCTGAGCAAAGTGAGAAATAATCCTCTAAGGATACGTATTTCAAAATGCTATACTCAAAACTACTACTCTGTGCTAACATACTGTATGCTCCTGATTAAGAATTCTGTCTCAGATACAAACTTTTTAAAAGATTTAAACAAATTTATTTCTCAATTCTTTCTCATGAGCCAGAGAGGGGAAAATAAAAGAAAACAAAACAGAAAACTTATGCTCCAGAAAGAATAAGACAAAGCTCTCTGACAGCAGCAGACTCACTCCATCTCAGAATAGAATTATTTCTTTTTTCAAAAAAAAGAGAATTTTTGGGTTTTCTCATCATTTACTTAAAAAATCATACCCATCTCATAAAAAATGTAGCTTTAAAATTGGCATATTGCCAAGGAGCTTAGGCTTAACATTCAATCTAGTAATAAAACTGACAGATTGAAGGAGATGACAAAAATGAATTAAAGTGAACTCCAACAAAGACAAATGAGAAGTGGTTCGCTGTGATTACTCCTTTCTAAGGCACAAAACTGAACAGGGGTTAACTGCCTTGGCAACTGATCCACATGGACAGACCTCATTGGCCAGACTGGGCAGTAAATTGAATATTGAATCTGAATGCCAAGATGTTAATCTTCCCAAAATAGTACATGGCAGCATGGCACAGCAATCTCAGTTGATTGACATATGCATGGAGTCTATTTATTTAAATATAAATCAGTGTATCAGGCTGGACTTTCTAGTCTTCAGTTTTTGCCTTTCTTGATGAAACGTAGCAAAAGCTCTTCATTAAGAAATTAATATTTTTAGTATGAAATATCTCATACCAAAGCAAGTCTCTCTTTTTCTTTAAATTAAGCTAACTCTATGCTTGGGCAAAAAACCCCGAAGACTAAAAAGGGGAAAAAGCAATATAAAATTGAACTTTTGTCAGATTCCTTGAACTCTTGCAGCTAAAGCTGCTTTTCCTATATTCTATGTATACACTTGCTGATTAAAAGGAAGTTACATGATGGAAGTGACGCCTACAGAACTGAAGGTTCCAGTTCAAGAACGCAAGGATTTTTTTCCTAGTCACCTTAATGACATTCTTCCTTTTATGAATGATTTCTGTCAATAGAAACAGAATGAAGAATGTAGTGTGATCAGGCTGCTGCAGAGAGGTTAAATTTAAGTTGCATTTTGTCCTACAGAGGTGAAGAAAGTGGAAATAACAGCAATTTTTATCAAAGAAGTGGTAGACAACAAGTGCTGGAAAACTACTGAGTCATGATGACCTTGTCATTCTGCAAAATGGGGAAATCAAATATCAGTTCATGATTGAGCTTGAAAGTTGGGCACATTTTGTGACATTTGTTTTCTTAGAATGATAGTGTTATTTTTTTCATGGATGGCAGACAAAAAAAACCCCAAACTAAGTGTAATGGTTTAACTGAAGAACTAGGAATATAAACTGAACTGATGTTGGTGTTAATCTACAACCAGATGATTGCTCCGAAGACAAACGAGGACTATATATATATATATATAGACATATGCGCGGGATATAAGCGAACGCGAGATATAAGTGTTACGTAAAATGCTATGGAATAAGGGGTGGAGAATGTAATGGTTTGACCCAGGCTTTTCCTGATAGCCAGTCTGTAACCAGGGAAGTGATCATATTTACCCAGTATTCCACACGATTTTACGTAACTGGGGGTATAAATACAGAGGGGGAGAAGCTCTCGTTCTCTTTTGCCTTCCANCACTGTGAGTTTGGGCATTTGGCAGGGAGCCAGGTCCAAACCATCACACTAAGCAATCCTAAGTTAAGAAGCAACAGCTATTCCCAAGCAAGCAGTGAAACTCTTCACTACTCTCACTGCTCTCACTCACTCTCCTCCCCAGGAGGAGAAAGACACAATGGTAGAGGACTCTGTACCAGAGTGTCTCCTATCTCTTACCCAGGCATCTCAGCAAGACAGGCATTGTTAATTCAAAAAAGGGAGGGGAGTGAAAGAAGAAAGCAGCTTTCAACCCTTCTATAAAGAGCCTGTACAAGCCATTCCTTTCAACTTTGTCATAGGATTGTCTTTCGCTTCCCAAAGCCCATTGCTGATGGTCTTAACTTTAGCGCTGGTGTTCTACTGGATTTGTGACTCTGCTGTCACATGTGAAAAGCTACCAGCTGACTCTGACATTTCAGCTTCTCTGTTTCCACTGCTGGAAAAATGGCCTCCTGCATGGCTGCCCCATTGAACAGTCACAGAGGCCAATGCTGCTGAAGCACTCTTTCACTGAAGTTTCCTTGCTTTCCAGTGTTAAGAGTCCTCCATTTGATTTTCTACATCATCCTTTTGCCATTCATTTTGAATACGAAGATGCTACTATGTGATAAGCAAGAAATTTATATGCCACTTTGAAAGAAAAGTGAATGTTAGCTATACTGTCTTTCCATCTGTGCATCTGACTTGGATTAAGGCAGAAATGCTGTCTTCCTCTATTTACACATCAACAGCATTAGCATGGCAAGTACAGATGAGAGTGTTCAGCAATTACACCAAAATACCACATAACCTGTGCCAAAGCCTACTAATGAACACAAGCTGTAAAAGGAAACAGCACATGCAGAGTTAAAAACTGAAGAAGAAGGAAGAGAGCAGCAAAAGGAAAGACTGAGAACAGACAAGCTCTTCTATCAGGCTGTAATGGGCTTGACACAAAAAAAGACCAACCAAGTTTGACCACTTCATGGCAGCATACATACCCAATTGTAAGCAAAAAGATTGTCTACAGATGTGGTACGGGGAAACAGATCACTGTAAAACAAATGGCTTATAGAAGTGCCAGAGCTCAGCACCTACAAAAGAAAACTAGCAGATAAGGATGGTGAAGGAGTCTGGGGGCTTAGAGCAGAGCTGTGAGATGCCAGAGTTGTGAAGCTTAGCTGAGTCATAACTCAGCAACCACTCCTCCCTCCCCAGTTTCTAAAATTAAAAGACAAGTGGAGGCCAAAATTAAAATAGTGTATTTAAAATATCAAATTATATCAAATATCAATGAATCCAGCAGTGAGGTTGCTGGATGCAGCTATAGAGCATGGAGGGATTTCTTTTCTTATTAAGCTTTACAAGTGGGGAAAAAAAATCATGAGTGTTTGGTGTTTCCAGTCAGAAAATGTAACCTAAAGGCATGCCAGCTAAGTGCAAGCTAAAGGTCTGATATCTGAATAACTATTTTCTCAGGTTTGGAATTCCAACCTGAAAAGAACATATTTACTGTTCCTAAACACAATTTAAAAGATTTTGGTAAAATTCAGAGCTATTACAGATGGCAATGGTTATACTTTTCACCACACCTGCAACAGCTGGCTGTGCGAAATATAACCAGCTGAATGGAATCCACTTTCAAGGCAGGCAGTAAAGACTACTGCAAATAATGCTACCTCTACTACTTTCAGATCTTAGACTCAGAAAGAACGTGGAGGAAAACATAAATCAAAACAAAGCAAAACTGAACTAATTCAACATCTACCTCCTGAAGGACTTCAGTCTATCCTCTCAAAAATACATTGTAAATTAGTATTCATAGAGAAGACAGAAACACACTTGTGCTGGACACAGAGCACTAGTACATTCAGTTATGTACCTAGGAAGAAGACCTTTAACTAACAATGCAATCACCAGGCACAGCCAGCGTGGGTTCAGCATGGGTTAGTCCTGTCTAACCAATTTGATATCCTCCTATGATAAGGTCATCTGCCTAGTGGGTGAAGGGAAGGCAGTGGATGTACTTTTTCTATATTTTAGTAAGATTTCTGATACTGACCCTCACAGCATCCTTCTGGACAAATTGTCCAAGTGTGAGATGAGCAGGTTAACAGTGCTCTGGCTGAAGGGCAGAGCTCAAAGGGTTGCAGTGAATGGGGTTACATCTGGCTGGTGACTGGTCACCAGCAGTGTTCCTCATGGTTCTAGGGCCAGCTCTGTTCAATCTTTTGGTCAATGATCCAGATGCAGGAGTTGAATGCACCATAAGCAAGTTTGCTGAATACACCAAACTGAGAGATGCTGTTGCATCTCTGGAAGGACCAGAGGCTTTGCAGAGGGATATAGATAGATTGGAGCATTGGACAATCATCTGTGGTATGAAATTGAACGAGAACAAATACCAGATTCTGAAATATACTGGATTTGGACAATGTCCTTATAATAACATGCTTTAACTCTTGGTCAGCCCTGAAGTGGTCAGGCAGTTCTACTAGATGATCTTTGTAGGTCCCTTTCAGCAGGAACTATTCTATTCTATTCTGTTCTTATCAAACCAATGAAGTAACAGTCCTTTGGACATAAAGGAATTGGCAGGAATAGTGTGGATCACAGAACGTCAGGGGTTGGAAGGGACCTTGCATACTAAGTGAAATGTATGATCCTCTTGCCCAGCACCCACACATCTGAAGATTATTTTGATCCACAGCATCATAGGTGTAACTAGCTGTGATGTGATTTCCTGGTGAGAAACAGGAAAGGAAGATTACTGAATTGTAGAATCATTAAGGTTGGAAAAGACCTCTGAGATCATCAAATCCAACCATCCACCCAAAACTACCATGCTCACCACTAAACCGTGTCCCCAAGCACCACATCTCCACATTTTGAACAGTTTCAGGGCTGGTCATTCCAGCACCTCCCTGGGCAGCGTGGGCCAATGCCTCATAATCCTCTTGGTGAAGAAATTCTTCCTAATATTCAACCTGAGCCTCCCCTGATTCAACTTGCAGCAATTTCCTCTTGTTCTCTCACTTGTTACCTGAAGAATAGCCCAAGCTCCACCTTACTACCACCTCCTCGTCATTGTAAAGAGTGAGAAGGTCCACCCCTGAGCCTCCTCTTCTCCAGAATAAACAACTCACAGAATCATAGAACTGTCAGATTTGGAAGGGACCTTAAAGATCATCTAGTATGGCAGGGACATCTCCCACTAAGTCAGGTTCCCTCAACTCCAGTTTCCTCAGCTGCTCCCCATAACACTTGTGCTCTAGACCCTTCACCAACCTTGTTGCCCTTCTTTGGGCACACACCAGCAGCTCAATGTCCTTCTTGTAGTGAAGGGCCCAGGCTGAACACGATATTTGAGGTGTGGCCTCACCATCACCTCCCTAGTCCTGCTGGCCACACTAGCACTGATGCAACCTTTCCCCACAGGGATGCAAGCCTCAGAGCAGCCTCTCCCAACCTGCCACTTCTCTGTGGCAGCACCCTGCTGAGGGACCCCACCACAACCCACCAACGCTTTCCTGCCCACTGGCACCCTCCCACAGAGCGAGGCTAGGCTGTCCTCATAGCCCTTGGAGCAGAAGGCAGAGCCAGAGAACATCCAAGACACAGTGAGGTGCTAATGGAAGCATTTTACCTACAGTCATCACACCTTTGCAGAATTTCACAGTACAAAAAAGTTGCCAAAAGCAGGAACACCTGGAAAGTTGCCAACAGAAAGTAGATTTTGTTCAGAGCTACGGCACTCTTACTCCCAAAGGAAACCAAGCACATCTAAATGTGACACAAGACTTTCCATTTCCAGGCAGTAAGCAAGATGCCACAGGAACAAAATGCAAGATAAATATAGGAGGTATGACATTTTGAAACTGTCTACAGACTACTTATTATTGCATTTTTTGCTTATAATTCAGAGGACTTTCTCAGGGGAAAATACAGGGGAATGAAGTGCACTGCTGAAGGTCACACTGAAAGTCTATGAAACAACCATAAACAGAGCAGAAGTCTCCCAAAATCACAGGTGGGCTGTGACTCTTCCCATGCCATCTTGGCTGAACAGAAAGGCAAAAAGACACAGTAATATGACCCTTTTTGCTCTCAAGTTTGAGTCAAAATTACTACTTCTGACTGAAATAATGTTAAAATTTTAAGAATGCTACCATTTTCAATATGAAAATACCTTAGTATGCATTTATCCCCTAAAATTCTTAACAAAATGCTTCTGTCATAATTGTCCCACTGATCACTACTGCTGCTAGTGGTAGCTGTGTCAGAGTTGAGTAACAGTGACCTTTTTCATCCTGCAGAAATAATTCTGCATCAGCTCACACTGAGTTTATAACGTTTAGGAGCAAAGATGACACCAGTCTACCATTCAGGAGTTTTTAGGAGTCCTTGTCCTGAATGCTCAATTTTCATTAACTTTAAATCCCAGGTGGGTATATATCAAACCTGGCTACTTCCTAATAAAATATCTGAAGAAATATTGGGATGAGAGGGATTCAAATCTAACAAAGAAGTTGTATGCCTGCAATAATACATTTCATCAATTGGTATAATAAAAGATGTTTCCCTACAAAGTATTGCTTGCTTATAGCCTCTGACTTTCACAGGACTACAATGATGATCATACCAGTGAGAAACTACTTGGAAGCATACTGCTGCAACTTGGCTATGAAAGCAGTGCAAACAGAAGCACAGATTTATGCTCAGAAAGGAAGTTCCCAAATCAGGAATGCTAGGATCCATTGAGGTAATTGGTTTATTCTGTAATACTGACTGTTCACATGGTCATTTCTGACTAAGAATGTCCATACAACTGTACAGACCTAAAAGTGCAGTACCTTCCTGCAGCTTAGTACATCAAAGTACACCCAATGTGTGATCCTTTCACACCCTTGACAGTAATGTAACCAGCCAACCCTTCCTAATACACCACAAATCAGCATCATTAATCAAGCATCTATCGTTGAGATAACACATGTAACAAATGGTAGTGCTGAGATTAGAACCCGGTACTATCCTCTAGGTCTTTCCTCTGCCAGAGTAGTCTTAAAGGTTAGGAACATCCATCATGTCCCTGAATGAAAACTACATGGGTCAAAAAAGGACTTCATCTTCCAGAGATGACAACAAAACTTTAGCTTGAAAATATGGCAGCAGTAAGCCAAACCAACACATCATCCCAGCAAACTTCTCACCAGAAGTTTTTGGATGTTAGGAAGAAATTCTTTACCCAGAGGGTAGCGAGACACTGGAACAGGTAGCCCAGAGAGGTTGTGGGTGCCTAATCCCTGGCTGTGTTCAAGGCCAGGTTGGATGTAGCCCTGAGCAACCTGGTCTAGTGGGTGGCATCCCTGTCCATGGCAGAGGGGTCAGAGCTTGATGATCTTTAAGGTACCTTCCAAACCAAACCATTCTATGAAGTTTTGCAGTACAGTCTTACTGCAGTATAGCACAGGGAACTACTTCTGAATGGGAACCCAGGGCACCATCTACTGATTGCCAACATCAGCTCCTGCAGCAAACCACCTCCCTTCAGGATCACCCAGTCTAGTCTTTGCCATGCCCAACTCCAGCTTAGACTGCAAGATTAGCTCAGCCCACCACAGTCTGACTGTCAGATTCCACCATCTGCTGTGACAGCAAATCGCTTTTCATGAAAATTTGAGATCTTTATTGTGTATATTCACACAATACTTCAGTACAAAGTTTTTCGTAACAGGTCTCTGGATTGTTTAGGCACCCCAAGGGTCTCCAAATCATCCATTCCAACCATCTACTTCCCATAGAAATTCTTCACCCTCATAGTACCTAGAACAGATGCTAGCCATGAAGAATCTTCTTCTGTCTTCCTCTGACACTTTTCTACACAGGATGAGAGTTTTCACCATCAAGACAATGTCTCCTTCAGCCTCTGCCCTGACAACAGAGGAATCACTTAATTCATTCCTCAGGAGCACTGAGTATCATGAACCCATCCCTTTCTTCCCCTCATCATCTGGGAAGAAACATTCACAAGCAGTAGACATTCCAGGGTTTTCAAATGTTCAGAAATTTACTACACTTGAGCACAACAATGAGTGATGGCACCTCGTCTTTGCAGCCTTTTTCTGCCTCCTTTCTCATACATGAACTCATATAAAAGTGCTTTTTTTCCCCTATCACATCCTTTAATTAAAGAATGTGCATCATCCTTTAACTTCTTATGGTCCTCCACACATCCTTTTGATGCACAATAGGATCACTGTCACCATTCTACAAACACTCTCTAGAAAACATGAAAAGGCTGCAAAACAAAATCAAAGTCCCACGATGAAAGGCTTTATAGAAATGTAAAGTGAAGGTAAAATGTTGTTAATGTGCATATGAAGATATTGTCACCTGAACTCCCAAGTAGCTTTACACCCCTGAAGAGGGCATCAAAACCAAGAAACAGAGCTGCAGGAAAACTAGCACTTACACAGAGGGCAATAATGGAAATTTTTTTTCTCAGATCAAGATGGAACCTATAAAAGGGGCTTTAACTCAAGTGTTAACACACAACATTAATGATATTTTTACAGTTCCTTTCATCAATCAATACTAGGAGTAACCAGCAAGGTGTTTTTCCTCCAGCTGCATTGAGACTGAAGAAAGAAATTCTAGCAGTGAAAAAAAAAAAGTAGAAAAATGCTGGCAACCTGACTTATCTCTAAGTTTATACATCTGACACTCAATACTCCTGTCTTCCTACTCATCTACTGAGAAAATTCCTTCACCTTTATAACAAAATAATTTGTGTTGCTGTGCAGCATAACTTCAATCTAATATTAAATCATAATGCACATATATGCACACACTTCTTGTGCAACCAAAGGGAGAAATAAACGCACAGAGTGATAAAGTAACTTCAATTTTTAACATTTTTGCAAAGTGAAGGGGTGTAGACATATAGCTAGGCAAATGGATTTGGGAATCAGGCCAAACCTAAAATGAAATGCTTGTGACAGCCACTGTGTCTGTCATGCATCAGAGAACATTCACACCATACTATGACATCAGCTGAAGAACATACAATCCTTTTTTTTCCAAGCTCCTGTCTACTGCCAGTGCCTTCGTGGCAACTCTTGTGCACATTTCTTACCAGAGTAATTCCACCTGCACCACTCCTTTGCTTCTTTCCTATTAGGAGTATAAATACTCACAGGCACTCAGGCAACTTTAAGCCTTGCCAGGTAAAATGCTACAATCCAATTCAGAAGCAACCTCCAATCACTCAGCACCTACTCTAGAAGCCTTCCATTACTTCTGTGGATTTGCAGTTACCATTATTTCTTATTCTTCTCTACCCACAGAAGATCCACACACACCATCAGAGAAGGTGACATTTTCACTGTTTGTACCCTAAAGTTTCTCCAACATGTAGACATGGCATCTGGAAAAAACCCCACCTTTTAGTGGAAAATACTTCAAGTACATAGATCAAATTAATTTACCAAATCACTGCTGACAGTCACAGAAAAGAAACACCTACACTTAATTTCTTTTTTATTGTAGGAGGAACAGACACTCTCCATTAGACTGAGCAACTTGCTTTGTTAGTAGCCAAGGTCCCAACTGTCAGGGGAGCTTGGGAATATGTTCATGTAAGGCTATCAAATACAACTGGTGGTATTTGTCCACAATAGTGTTCCAAAAATGGCAAAGAGGAGGAAGCAGGGCCAAACTGTAAAGTTACCATAGAATACAAAACATCCAAAGAAGTCTCAACTTGACCGAAGACTTAAGAAAAATGAGGCAGCAGATACCTGGAGACAGGCACTAGAGGACAGATAAGCAGCGTGCCTTTCCTAAACTGAATGCTGCTGTGAGGTGGTTCATCAAGATGAGCTCATCCTGATGTTTTTCATCTCTCTTTTCACAGTAACCAACTTTAAAAGTCTAAGAACATATACTGTAAAAATTTGTTCAAGTGAGCTTGGAAATGGCCATGGAATTAAGCTGTAATTGCTTGTGTTTGTGCCAAGTATTGCTGCTGTAGCATCTTTCTCTTGGTAATGTCTTTAGACTATGAGCATCCTGCAATTACACTGCATTGATTTTAGATGCAGACCTTGCACAAGAACATCTCCAGTTTTTAAGCAAGACATCAGCACTATAAATCCAACCATTAAAGTCACTATTTGGAGTCAAATATGGGCAAATTAATAGAGAACAAGTCCCCAGCTTCCTATATATTAAAACTGGTGGACTTCAGCACCCATTACATTGTGATTTATGTCATTCATGTGGCATAGAAAGAGAACTGTTGAATGATGGTAGCTATACTGATGTACCCCTCACTGTTCCTCTCAGAACTGAAGGTGACCTACAGATTCTTTCTTCTGCAAGGTTAAGAAGTGCAGGCACAGGAAAGCCATTTACTTGACATTACAGATATTTCACATATGGCCTTATAGTGGAAATGGCATTAAAATCTCCAACCACTGTGCCATGAAAGTATGACAGAAGAGCAGGATGGTGAAGGAGCAAGTGATAATTACTTGACATAAGATTTGATTCATCTTTCTTTATAGTGTTACAAAGCACTTTGTAACGGCACAGTGTTACAAAGAGACTGCAGTGCACTGTCAGGCCAACAAAACTAGAGAAATACATTATATTTAGTAGTCTGTGTTTCAGAAGGCTATAGAAATACTTAATGGTTAACCTCCCTGGATCTGCCTGGACATTCTGCAGGCACTGAAAGGTTGCAGAGGTGCTCTGGACAGCAAGGGTTTGGCTGGAGGCAGCTGCATTTGCTCCAGCAAATTCTTGCTCTGAGGGAAGAATACATAGAGCTCCTTTCCTTTTCTGATTCCCAAAAGGGGAAGTGTGTCAGGTATACTATGGGGAGAGAGAGAGAGAGTGAGAGAGAGTCTTCTTCAATGGTCCGAGCAGACAGAGAAAGCTGTTCTCCAAAAATGCAGGAGCCAACATTCCACCAAAAAGAAAATGAAGGAGAGAAGGAAGAGGGAGAGAGAGAGAAGGAAGAGGGAGAGAGAGAGAAGGATGAGGGAGAGAGAGAGAGAAGGAAGAGGGAGAGAGAGAACAAAGAGAGAAGAAAGAAAAAAAAAAGAAAGAAAAAGTGCATTACTTCTGTCATTTTAGTACCAGAAGAAGAAGCTGCTGTTGCTGCTCTTTAACCAAGCAGTGCCTGCAAGACACCTAATTTTCCAATTAATTACATTCTAACTCTAAAGTAGCAGTAGCTGATGTGTCAACACAGGCAAGTGCAAGAGCTCTCCACCTAAGAGAGTACCTTCTACCACTCAGTACTGACTGATGTAAAGAAGCAATGTGAGAAGCAATGCCAGTGCAGCTCAGCAGCCAGGCAGTGGCATCTTTAGATGGTACTTTCACAGCATTCGACACTGGCAACACCTTCCTCTAAACCCCACAATCTCTCTGCTTTGGCTGTAGACTCCTTTACCATGTTATGAACATGTATGGTTCACCTAAGCATTCACTGACACCTTTATCTTCCAAAGACTATTTGCTTTCTTCTTTGCCAAACATGCACCAGTCTCCAGAGGTCCCCTTCAGTCCCTACCATTCTGTGATCAGCACTTAAAATTGTAAAGACAGATGCCTGGTCATCTTTTAAAAGCTCTCACAAAAGTAGCAGACAACTCCCTTACTTAGACTGGCCATCACCAATCACCTCTAGTTTCTTTGTTATTTTTACTATATATACTGCTGCTGTTTGAGCTCACAGGTGGCTAGCTCTGGGAACTGTCACCTAACACCTTTTCTGTGCAGAACTGGAATAAGCAAATATCTGGACTCTGTGTGTCAGATGGTCTTTGCACACTGGATAAAGAACCCCTTGCTGGGGTTCTTTGGCCTAGAGGGTTATAAAGTCTTTCTTCTCTCTTCTACATTTCTCCTCCCTTCCTTTATCTTGTGAATGAACTCAACACCCCCAAAAGTTCTACCTGTTACCCCACCATTCAATTTCCTTGCATACTGCTATCCCTGTTTCATTTTCCAAGTAGGTGAGCTCTCAAAAGAGACCCTGCCTGCAACTCTGCATTTACAGAACACCTTGCACAACCAGGCCCAGGTCTCCACTAGTCTCCAGACATTGTTCTGACACTTACTTTAAAGCTTTTTTTCTCCAGTTATGTTATTTGGTCAAATAAAGGCATCATCTCTTCACTGAAACCTCAACACAATAATAAGAGGACAATAACAACAGTGATAAAACTAACAGGAGTAGCACTGTGTAAGATTTACATAATCAGTTACAGGGGGGAAAACACCTAACTGTGATACCACATTGGAACATGAATTGAAGAACAGTCTGTTCAGTTGGACATATGATGGAATGCAAGAAGCCAGCGCACAATTACCTGAGCTGCTCTTGGCTAGGATGCCAGGATTAGCAGTTTAACACTTCTGAAAAGTGGCCAAGGCTGTTTTGCTTCTCATCCAAAGGAAATAAACCCATCAGCTGCTAGATGGCCCCCAAACACTATGTGAGGCATTATTTATACATAGATTTGAGAAAGGTGCCTTTACTGATCCACCTGAGTGACTTGCAGCATCATTGCATCCCTTAGCAGTGCACTGGACCAGTATCAACCCAGAAAATCAAGTGCTCTTCCCTGGTTCATCAAAAACACATTCTTTGCTATCTCAATTTTTCCATAGATTTTTCAGCCAGTTACAAAGAGACATTAAAGGAAACAGTGACCTAATTCTGACACTGTTGGTTTCATTATGTAAAGATAACCTAATTCTTCACTAGTCCCAAAACCTCTCTTCCTGATAAATGACCTTGTCTCTAGAGTATTTAATATTACTTTTGGCAATGAGAAGACTGAACAGAATTTGCAAACTGGAAATTAAAAGGCTTTGCTTATCCTTGAGATCAATTAGGATAATGTGCATAAACACAGAAAAAGAGCACGAGAGATATTAATGTGCAGCTCTGCATCCTAAGATATGGGCAATCACATCTCTTGCTTCAGTGAGTACTGAGATCACGCTCGTGAAGGGAAGCTGTTTTCCCCCACACTAAAAAACTGCCCAATTGCTTGGATGCATAGAAGTTTTCTTGAATTTTTTTCAGCAACAAGTAATGGCCCTAAATATGATCAAGAACAACAGTTCCAATTACAGTCAGCAAGTGAGTATAGCCAAAAACATTTGGCACATAAAAATATGATTGATTCCTACCCTACTAACCTGATCAAAAAGGGTTTATATAATTAATTTTAAAAATCTTGTCCACCAAGAAACAATTTCAACAGAAACGTGCACTGAAAAGCAAAAATTAGACAAGTCAACCATGATACAGATTAGCTCAGCATGACTTACCCTTATGCATGGCTTGAAAAGGTGGAGGAGGAGAAGATAGGGAACGGACATGGACTTTTCAGCCAACAGGCTACCTGTTGGTATGTGCTCCTTAACCACAGGCAGTGAGTGAGGTGGAGAAGAGCTTCTATGCAGCATAATGCTAGGCATAAGGTATCAGCACTCTCAGAGGAATGCCATTGCTTCAGTAAGCAAGTGTAACAGATGAAGTTATGTTTTCCTTTCCATCACTCCTGCATTGCTATGAATGCAAGTAGAAAAGGGCTAACTTCTCTTAGGGCAACATCTTATAACTGTTACACCACTGTACACTGAATCCTCACACACACACAACCACAAAGCTATTTGCAGCCATCATTCAAATAACTGCATTATTTCCTTTTATTTCATAAACCCACTAACAAGAATACTAACAAATACTTGATTTAAATGATGGCTATCTACCTTTTTGGATTGCTTTCTAGTCAAAATGCTTGTTCAGCATTCACTCTTCAATTCCTTAATCTTCAGCCCTTTAAAAGGCCATGTGTGTGCATGACAGCTTCATGTTAAAATTACCCGTGAATCTCATTGCAAAAATCTCAGTGCACTTTCTTGAAAGGTACTATTATTCATGACTTCCTAACACTTCTTTCCAATGATACCAATGGCATTCATTCCCATGGAATGTAAAAGCAGCAAGGTAAGCCCTCCATCCTGGCCTAAGAACCTTAAACAAAATGGTTTTTTGAAGTGGCAAGACTACAAGTCCTAAACAAAATGTCAGGCTTCACCAGGAAGGCTTTGGTCAGCTTGGGCAACCCTCATTACTGGAAAGCAAGCAAATGGAAAATTCCTTTCATAAGAACAACTCAGCTACTAAGAGCAATAGAATGAAACTTCCTAAATCCTCCTGGCCAATACCTACTACTGTTGTATCAGTGAGCAGCATCCTCACCGAGAGGTGCACGCTCTCTCTCCTCTAACAGATGATGGTTCACATGTGGTAAAGATCCACTGTAATTAAAAACTCCATTCTCATTAGCCATCCTCCAAGAATATGACAGCTCTGTCTCACTTTTTCATTTCATGGCAACCAGCAGCCAGGAAAACAAAAAAATGCAGTCAATTTCTGCCTTAAGGTTATGTGGAGGGGCTGGACCACAAAGCCCCGGGAGACAGCCAGAGAGACCATTCACCAAGGCTGGGAACCCTAGCCTGGGGGCCAAGACAGACTCTAGTTATCAGTGTGTAAAGTTCATCTGTCCTCTGGAAGGATTCACAGTGTCTGATTCATATTCCCTTCACCTTGCAATTACCTTCCTTATTTCAAGAGTTCTCACCGCATTTACAATCAACTGCTCTAGGGTTACTTTTGGAACACAACAATCTCAGACTAGAGAGATATTAGCAGGACTCTGGCTTTATGAAGGCACATATTTACTGTTTCTTCCTACCTGTAGTTCCTCTCCTCCTCCCCAGGTGGAAAAGACAGAGAGACAATACAGAGATAAATCACCTTTTCAAGAATCATTTACCTTCCACAGAGTCTACAGACCATTCTAGTTTCAGTGTCACTTCAAAATGGAGACACTGTGGACAACTGGAAGTGTATGAAGAATTATGGACTTCAAAAATCTCTAACACCCTAGAAAGATGATCATTATCTAGAGGTCCTAAGGGGAGGAAGAATAGTATTGCAGTCAAGACCTTAAATTGAACCTCTGGAGATACAGGTTCCACTTTCAGCTCTTTCATACATCACTCTCTATATTCCAGCTTACCATCTGTAAATGCGTATGAAGAAACAGTTCCCATTTCAGATCACACACTCTCACCTGCTGGGAGCATCTTTTATTGTCTTTTCATTCAGAATGCCAGCAAGCAGAAACTCTGACCTGCTGGGAGCACCTTTTACTGTCTTTTCATTCAGAATCCCAGCAAGCAGAAACTCAGCTGCTGGGCTCCTGAGATTGTCCCTTCTGCACACGGCAACATAGACACAGCCCTACTGTGCTCCACTCTAGGTCACATGCAGAGTCCCAAGAGGAGGAGTAGACTCACATAAAGAATAAAGAAGTTGAAGCTTCCTCCCAGGACAAATGTGTTGGCTGGCAGGTACATACAATGAACTGGGGCTGAAGTTAGTTTTATACTTCTCTTTGTAGCTCACCTATCAATTTTTCACTTATTTCAAAATTCCCAAGAGCCTAGCAAAAACCTGACTGCAATAATCTGTCTCAGATGATTCTGAAACTATTTGTGACCCATAAGTGAGTCGGTAAAAAGCAGTTATTTTCTACTGCCAGATCCGACTTCTAGAGAGAAAAATAAAATTATCAAACAAGATTATTTTATGCGGCAGTGATGACACAAATCCCTCTCACAGGGAGCTCTATTTTCTGTTTCAAGCAAATAGATTTTCTGCCCTAAGCATCAAAAATTCAAACCACTCCTATTTCCCAGTGTTTTGGACTCAGCATGGCTCTCTTCCAAAAGGCAGTGTCAAAAAGCAGCAGGGAGGTCCAGTGTCACATTACATCTCAATTTTTTTGCATCAGTTGTGTTTGGTTTGCAGTTATTGAATACACTTTTGTGTGATTTTTGGGTTTGTTTTTTTTATTTTTTTTTCTGCTGACTCTGAACCCTGAAATACCAGCCTTGGGTTTTAGAGACAAGCTGAGCTCTATTCTTCTGTCACACTTTAATTAACAGCAACTCTTTTGCAGATAAGTTCTGTTCTTCAAGAAGCTGGTGCAGTTCTACTGTGCAGAATCTCACTAATTCTGTAAAACACATAGAACATCTGCCCCTGGGCTGGATAAACACTACAAAGATGAGAACTGAAAAGCCCTCAAAGCTACCTAAGTCACTAAAGTCAATAAATATGAATACATACATCTTAGGTGGCCAACTTAAGAGTGTTTGAGCTATGTATGGTTTAATGCCCTGAGTGCAGAAGACACTCATGAGTCAGCCCTGACTACATAGCCAGGTTAGCCTCATGCAGCAACTATGCAAAGGGACCTATAAGAAGCTGTCACCTTACACTCCCAAATTACATACAAACCCCCTTTTTCCTAGAGCTTTCCTAAGTATGAGGTATGTATCTTGTTGCATTCCACTGCTGAAAAGTTTAATTTAAATCTCATAGGGTTAGAAGAGCTGGACACCTCTAAGATAACAAATGGCTGTATTAAGTGTCACTTTTATACAGCTCTCCGACCACAAGCAACATAGCTAATAAAATGTCATCTCATCTGCTTGTTACTCAAGAGGTCATTACAACTACAGCAAAAAAAAGAAAGAGAGGAAAAATAAGAAATGATCAAGAGGGAAAAAATAAGATGATCTAGAGCAGAGAGGGCACCTGACTAGAAGTGCATGGATAGATTGCCATGTCCTCCTGTATGACCCTGATTAAGACAGTCAAACCCTCTCTTAGGTGCCTATACCTTACAATCCTTAATAAGGGACTTTGAAATTTGAAGAAGAAAAGTGTCCTAACATTCTCTGTCCCTATCTTCATGCATTTTTGTTAGTTTTCCTTTCAGGAGGGTTAGCACAGGAAAAAGTATTCTGTTTCTCTGGAGTCTTGACTTCATTTGACTTATGCTCATGAAAGGCAGTAGTAGAAAGGAACTTACACATAACCACAGAGTAGACCTGGTACCTCCCAGGTGCTTGAGCTCTTCTCACTTTTGACCCCCAGTTTTTGCTTAGGAAATGAAAAAAATACAACGTCTCTCATCTATGGTGCATGTAAGTACAATATAAAGATACTCTCATGCTTCCCTCTGCCAGCATATCCCAAACCTCTTTGGAAAGCATCATCACCAGGCACCTTTTTGTGAGCAAATCTATTAAAGGAAGCCTCTGTTAAGAAAGTGCCTGAAGGCTACAGTTCAGTGGCAGTTACAGCAGTGTTCCTGTGCTGCTGGCTTGCACTCGCTATGGAAAGTCCCCATGAAGTCACAAATAAACAGAGTTCTTTATGGTTTTTGTCATGGGATCACATGGGTGTATCAGTCCAGAATGAGCAGGAATCTCTTTTGCAAAAGCACAGTATTCTGAATAAAAAAGAATGGATTCACTTAAGCAGGTCTTCTCAATTCAGTACCTCTGAACAAGGACTGTTAAATAAAAGCTCATGGCATTCGTCAGCTGAAATGTATTTTTCTATCCTTATTGCTATATTTGAATCAGTAGGCTCTGCAAACAGCTTTTAAAAGTCTCTTCCTAATTAGTGCCTTAAACAGAGATAACTTGGAGTCATGTGGCTTCTACCAACTAAACCAAGTTTTTTCCTTAATGCCAAAGACATTTTAAATGAAGTCTCTCACTAGATGACAGGCAATTCTTTTCACAGCAAAGAAAAATAACAACAACCAAAACAACAATAAAGAAAGCTAGAAGAAGTCCATGTGCCCTGGGAGTCTGCAAATGGAAACATCCTTGTCATTAATCACTCATGGTGAGCTGAATAGTCAAGCAAAGATCCACCTCACTGTCCTTTAGTCATTCACAAAGTAACAATGTAGAAACTCTTGGAATCATGTTTACCTGTCCGATGTGAAACATCTACATTTGAACAAGTTCAGCCAGAGTCTCTCTGTCAACTATGAAGGGAGCTTTTTTTGGAATTTCTCAGAGACAGGATCCATAGCACAGATCTCCATAGCAGACACAGCATAGGTAGAATAATTAAGCCAAGATGACTCCTGCCCATGAAGCTGGAAAGACAGAGTTTTCAAGACAAAAAGAACTCTGTCACAAGCTGTTGAAGGCAAGCTTAACAACTCTTCAGGCACTAGCATATGGCCAGTTATTCAAGAGTTTGAAAACTGCCTGTCACTGCCCATCAACCCATGCTTTCAGAGAACTGGCTTCAGCAGCAGCAAAGCCCAGTCACTGATAAATGCTTTCAAAAATCCTTTTGATTATGGATGTTCAAGTTCAGGACTTCCTTTGAAGTTGCCGGTCTGGTGAGGTTTTTGATTGTCCCTTGTGACAACTGATGGCTCAGGTACCTTCTAAAAATAGATCCCAGATAGAAGTATAAGGATTGATTTTCCAAGTACTTGCACAAGTGTTATAAAATAACAACTTCACTGAATACAATACAGCTTATTAAAAGGGCATATTTTAACGGGCTCAGCTATTGTCAAGTACTCAAAAGGAAATTAAGTTTGGCATATTCATGACCAAGAGTACTGAGTCTTTCTCTAATGCCTACTGTTTCACTCTCAAGAAACAAAAATATCTGTATCCTCTGCTTTCTCCTCCTTCCTGAAGGCCCAAGCAAAAGGCTGCCTCTGCCCAGCCTCAAAGAGCTGAGCTGTGCCTTAGCATTAGAGCAATTTCAGGTGTTCAAAAATCATCTAGACGTGGCACTTAGGGACATGGTTCAATGGCATGGTGGTGATAGGTTGATGGTTGGACTTAACAATCTTGGAGGTCTCCTCCAACCTTAATTCTGTGATCTCACACTTAACGATGTGTAATGTCATGCTCTCTATCTGTGTTTTTTAACCCTTTTTAGATTAACATAATGGGACACCCAACAAGCAAAACAATACCATCTAATCCTTCAGAGGAAAAGTAATTCAGGGTCTGTCCAGCACAGTGATGACACTGTCATGTCTCTGTTGCAAGCTCTGTGCTCCCAAGGTTTTCCTTTCTTTTCAGGCATGTTCCTTTTCATGCTCCCGATTCTGTACAGTGCCTTTTCTTTCAGCACCGTTGAGCTCATTCCAGCCCTAAGACAGATCTTAAGTCTATATAGTCTACATAATCCTAAGCAGCCATAATTAGCTAAGCCTGTTTTTTCCCCTTCATGCTATTGGGTTTGAACCTTTTCTTTGCTAAATCTGCCCACAACAAATCCTACCACAGATAACCTTGAGCAAACTACCCAGAAAATACATTGCATCAATGATCAGACATAAATCTCCAGTGATGCTGCAGCAAAAAGAAGCACTGTCAAAATGAATGTCACATCAGGTTGCAGTCTTGAAAGGAGAGAAGTAGGAGACACTACAAGGCAGAAACAATGAAAGAAGAAGCCTCCCTCTCTCCTCTAAGCTGTAATGAAGAAAAAAACCCCCAAAAGTATTCAAGAGACTGTCATTAATGCAGTATTGTAATTACAGCTTCTAGACTCTTGTACCAAAAATTAAGGACAGAAAGAAGGTTCTTTAGAAGATGCTGAGCTTCTTTCAAAAGAAAATACAGAAAAAAGTTTACCAACTATCCACTCAAAAATCTGAAGTCACTTCAGAGAACTGTGTGGATCCAGGCACAGTGCTATCAGATTGATGGAAGTGGTGCCCCACACAAGTGCAAATAAACCCTCTCAGCTTTCTCTGATGGAGGCTGGGAAAGAGAGCAAATATCTAGCAGCTGTTACTCCTCAGAAACCTGATCATAACCTCATGAGGATCGTTGCTTCCCATTCAGTTATTCCCATTTTGAATCACAAAAGGGCAGGTATGCAATTAGTACCAGCGAAGCTGGGCATGGAGAACAGACAGGTAGGTCTACAGCTAAAGTTGGGGCAGCAACAAATTCTATGCTGGGGGTTCTGACCAAAGGAAGTAGAAGGAAGAGACTAGGGGGAACAGAGGGGAAAAAATGAAGAATGCTTTCATCCTCCCCATTTTCTTTCATATTTCTTTATGATGTACACAGTAAATCTAATTTTAAAGACAAAAATACTTCTGTGTTCCCACAAGTAAAAGAACATATAGAATTACAATAGTGTTGGTTTCCTCCTTTCATCTTCATTTTATGCACATCCTTCTTGAATATGTTTGTTACAGAACTCTCTGTAGTTCCACAATCTGGACCTCCTAATTGCAGTTTTAAGAGTTCTTGAATAATAAGGAAGCAGAAACCATCCAGATCCAAAGAATAAATTCTTCCTCCTTTCTGCTGCTCTGCTTTCACTTCCCTATCTTCTTGATATATGTTCTTTCACCCTCCTGAGAGCCTCTGAAGATGTCAAAACTGGGACAACCAACACCTACAGAAGAGTTATAGACAGAACCACAAAACAAGGTGGGACATCACCAGAAACATCAGCATCAGGAATACAGGAGATAAGGACAGTCTTGAGGAAGAACAAATCTTTTTCCAACTTTTGAGATAAAAAACAAGGACTGCTGCAAATAGTTTCATGAGCAACACATTCCAGGGTGAGAAACAGAGAGAAAAAAGAAATTAAAATAAAAATTGATGGTTAAGAACCAGAAAAATTAGAAGTATAAGGATTTAAATATCTGAAATTTCTGATAATGTGTCTAATTGTACAGCACAGAAAAAAAATCATCCTTAACTTTCTAATTTGGATTGATAAGTATATAATTCAGTGGATCTTCAGCATGTAGCATATAGCAAGTATTTAAGTTTCCCAAAAGCATGCACTGCTCCAATCAGTATATGCTACTTGGAATAGGTTGAAGGAAACTCATTAAAATCATTTGTTTATTATTCACACTACAGGAATGTGAATTTTATTGGCAAAATTAATCAATCAGACAGCAAAGAGCTGTTCTCTGGAGTCTACATTTATCAATTCAACAAGCCAGCACTGAGGACTTGGGTCAGGCTCCTAACATAGCATCCAACCAGTGGGGGGAATAAAAAAAAATCCCTGAGACTGGTGAAATAGAAAACAGTTCATCCATTTAAAGTTGTCCCCAGAGGCTAGTGTCAACCATTTATTATTGCTCCTACACAGCTGCAGAAGCTTTTAAGTAAGAAACCTGCATTTTTGGACATTCCAGACCTGTGTATGTTGTGGAAACATGCTTGATCTCAGCTATTTCTTTGAGGACAAGAAGAATTCTCTTGAAAGAAATACTGTTGGGCTCTAATACAGCTCTCTGAAGAAAACACATTCAGGAACCTGAAAAAGGACTAAAACTAGGACACAATGTCAGAACAGATAAACTGGTTGGAACACACATATTGGTCATGCAGTCTGCACTTCAATAAAACCTTTAAAAACTCTACAGCCTACTTTTCATACAAGAACCATTGTTTTCAAGACTTAGCTTCTCCTGGATTTCCCTCAATGTACATTTAAAATATAAAGGGTCATTTTAAAATTACCATACATGAGACTACGCACACACACAAAAAACCAGCTTTTTATTTAGAACAAGCAAATAAACTTCCACAAACATTAACCTACCCCACTCTCAACCTTGGTGAAAATAAAGAACTCCTAAAATCTCCTGATTCTGAAATACATACCCTGTTAATGAGACTGAACCTAAGAGACAGAACAAGCACTTAGCTGGACTGCAGGAGCCCTGATCAGACCAGAAATAAAAGTACTGTGGAAGAAAATAAAAGCAGTCAGCAGTTCTGATAAATACTGTGAAGCAGTGCATATAGCAATGTAGAAAATCAATATACTGTCCTAGAGAACACCATCATACACTGAGGCTGCTTGGATGAGGGACTGATAAGATAGTGGTTTTGTTCTTGTCAGCACTTGCAATAGGAGTACATGAATGGAGTTTAAAACTAAATGTGACACAGCTGCAGGAAGGGCTCCAGAAACCACTGAATGTCTCAGAGAAACAAAAAGGTTCTAGCTGAAGTGGACTTCACAAGAGGCTACAAGAGAGGGCAGCCAGATCCACTCTCAGAGAGGAAAATCAAAAAAGGGATGAAAATGTTTAATTGCAGCAATGTGATATGAGTGTAAATGCTCAGAAATGAGGAAAGAAAACATTTCTGTCCTCAACATAAAGCTTCTTCATCTCACTGAGCTCTGTCTGGAATGCTCTGCGTGCTGCTGCTCTAAACTTGGTATTAATAATCACAGAACCACAGAATATCCCAGGCTGGAAGGGACCCACAAGGATCACCAAGTCCAGCTCCTCTCTATGCACAGGACAACCCCAAAGTCACACCATGTGGCTAAGAGCATTGTCCAAATGCTTCTGGAATTCCAGGAGAATTGGTGCCATGACTGCACCCCTGGGGAGCCTGTTCCAGTGCTCCACCACTATCTGGATGAAGAACATTTGCCAACCTGAACCTCCCCTGGCACAGCTTCATGCTATTCCCTTGGGTCCTGTCACTGGTCACCAGAGACGACAGATCAGCTCCCGCCCCTCCTTCATCTCTGGTGAGGAAGTTCTAAACTGCAGTGAAGTCTCCCCTCAGTCTCCTCCAACACAGTACAGCAGGACAGCATAAATACTAGTATATGCACTTAAATCCAGCTCCAGGGTGCCCTGGCAAGATTCTTCCCAGCAGATCAAGGGATGTGATTATTTCACTCTACTCTGCACTTGTTAGACCATAGTTGGACTCTGTGTCCAGGTTTGGTCCTCCCAGCTCAAGGAACTGGAGACCATCCAGCAGAGTACCAGCAAGACAAATAATGAACACAGGTTCCTTCAGGGAGAATTTTGGTGTGGCTACAAGAAAAAACAAGACCCAATCAAATGAATTAAGATAATTAAATATTGGAATAGATTACCAAGAGAAATGGTCGAATCTCTCTTGCTATGCAACACTGACTTTTACAGGACCTTGGGTAACACAATCTAAAGCCTTGCTCCCAACAGAATCTTGGGCCAGATGTTCTCTAGAGGTTCCTACCAACCTAGAAATTTTCTGTGATTCTGTATAGAACTAAACATCTGCTACATTAAGCACTGCAAAATACTACTTTTGCAGTAACCTAATTTTTACTCAGATTTTCTCTGATTTGTCTTCCCATTCCAGTACTAAAATAATAAAATAAAACATAAAATCAAAGCATTAAAACCAGTTAATGACAAGCAGAAAGGAGGACAGTTCACTGTTTTACAGAAGATCTGTCAGCATCTACTGAAATTACCTAGCAGCAGGCTTAAAAGGAATTGCCTTTTCACAGAATATATAATCAAAGAAGTAAAATTACTGCCAGAGAATTTAGAAAGGCCACAGGAGAAATGACTCAAAGGAGTTCTATGAATTTGTGCAATTCCTTTAGTGTCTATTGAGCATTCTCTACAATCTGCTTTCAAAGCCATGATACACAAACTTTTGGTCTTATCCAATATACCCAGTTTTACATTTAAGCCTCATGAATGAGAGAGACATCGAACCATTAGAAGTCCAACATACTACTCTTAGCTGTTTTATCTTGTAACCAAACCACAGGTTTTTTTGGATCATCTATTTAAATGCTCGCAGCAGAATGGCAGAAATCTTACCACTAACATCTAATAATTCATAAAGCAGAAAAATGACTTATTCCAATAAAGTTGTAAATGGAAGAACAGTCTAAGAAACAAAACAAGGAGAAAAACTAACAATAGTGCCAGCTTCCATTTCTACCTAGAAGCAGAAAAAAAAAGACAAAAAAAAGAGTTAAAAATGGGATTCCAACCTGCCAAAGTAACAGATAGCTCTACCACACCAAAGCCATAGATTATAGCCACCTCCACACGTCTCTTCTGTGAACAGAAAAGATAACACCTAAAAAGAAAGCCTAAAGAAACACAGAAATAGCAAACCAGGATCAAAGATAACACTAGACGCCTGCATTTTGAAGTACATCCCATAAGACCCAAACTCGGTGTTGCACTGAAAGGCATAAGCCCAACATCCTCCCAGATGCTGACACTGGAAAAAAAAGATCCCATCACAGAGTTCTTTTTATGTTCCACACACTGAAAAAGCAAACTTTTCTCTGACAGTAGAATACAAACACATGGCTTGAGGGGCTATTGAAAGTAGGAAGAACTGTAACTGCCAGACACGCAACAGGAAACTTTTTTTGTCTCCTTATCTCTGCTTTCTGCAAGAGTTAAATACAAAGTTGGTTTACTTATTTATCATTTAGCTCACTTGGAGTCATAAAAATAATATTACAATGGAAACCATGAAAAGAGACATCCCATAGCAAAGTCTTCACCTTGACTGTCATCTATTGGATGACAATCTCAAAAAGAGAACTTCAGTTTTCTTAGTGGCACTCTGCAGGTGGTGGGGAGGTTTCAGATTTATGTTCTGTGTCATGAGAAAATTTCCACTCTTCTAGGTACTTCAGGAAGTCAATGTTATGCCAGACCTTTGGAGTATACAGCCAAATAAAAGAATTGTTTCCAGGTCCTGTATCTGAAAGTAGTTTTGTGCCTGTGGACCATGCTGCACATGCAGGTGGAGCTCAGAGGTGCCTTGCCTGCACTAGGTCTCTCACAAGGCATGGTGTGTAACAGATGGCCTGTTGCTTAAGACACTTACCAAAGGTCTTTAGAGATCCAGGTTCCATTTCAGTTTAGCTTTGTACACGTCTCTTAGTAGGACACATTTACACCGTGGATATAGACAGGTTTAAGCTGTCTCTGTCCAAGCTAATCTGGAAATGAAAGTGCAGGGAAGACTGCTGCAAAGACGCCCAAGCTTCAGATAGGTGATCATCAGGATTTCTGAGCTCATGGGCAATGCCATGCAGGACTCAACACAAGCCTGCAGCAGGATTGCTAGTTCTACTCTCCAATAGCTCTCAGCCCACTACCCTGTGCTCCACTGCAGGCTTTCTCTTTGGGTTTGTGGCTCAGTTTTCCACCTATTTCAAGGCGTCAAGAGGATAAGTATATTAAGTGGTCCTAAGGTACTCTGGGATTCTGGCAACAGATGTAACATCAGTTCCTTAAAGGAATGAAAATGGAGATGACAGAGCAATCAGAGCTCTAAAGAAAGAGCAATTGGGAACAGAAAGTTTTATGTTTTTTTCAAATTTAACTGTGTCTTTTCATCCAGAGGACACTGCAGAAGAAAAGGCACTCTTTAGGACACAGCAACAGCTAGATGAAGTGGAAAAAGATGGGGAATGAGGCACAAAAGTACATGACAACAAGATTCTTAACCACTGATTTAGTTTAAAGCTACTATGAAACAAGACAAAATGAGATGTTTACATTTCTGAATTACAATCTGTTGACAGACAGACCTGCTTAAGATCATAACTTGTTGGAAACTCTCCAAGACAATATAAAGTAAGAGATAAGTCTTGTGAGGAACCCACGCTACTCAGCAGTGACACAGCTACTAAAAATATGTAAGTGATCAGCAGCATCATTTAAAGAAAAGTATGCTTAATGCATCAGTTAAGAAGCCTGAAAGAACAAACTTCTGATTCAGAAGCAGCCCTTCTAGTAACATTCAGTTCTCCAAGAAGAAAAATTAAGTGAAAAAATGTGACTGAATAGTACAGTGCCAATTCTTTCCTTCTGTCTCCTTTTTTGCATCATTTCAGACACCATTGTGGTGTCTGAAACAGAGACTATTCTATATGACAGGATTACTCCAAGTTAGCTGCCTCCACCACTCCACACATTACTTGCAAAGTAATCTGCTTGGTTTAGGTTAACATACTTCACATGTGCAGCATGGTAGAAACGTGCACACAAGCAACTAAAGCATCTCTAATGACTAGTAATTCGTTAAGCTGATCAACTCCTACAGCTTGTAGTCATTTGTTCATAATCTTGTCTTCATCCAGAGCTCATGATTGTCTTACTTCAGACTTCTTCACCATACAAAAAAAAAAAATTAAACCATTCCACTTATTGCAGTAACAAAAACCTATTTCTCAGCCACAATTCCTTATGAAACAGAGCAAGGCCCAAAGAGTTAACTCAGAAAGCCAACTCTGAGCTAGAATTAAAGAACCAGGATTGTAAGACCAGTGGAACAATAACATCTGGACAAAGAACGCTGTCATACTGACACAAAGAACATNCCTTACAGTGTTAGTAAATAATAATTCTGCAGATAACAAAGTTTAGCATACCAGTTTCTGCTGGGGTTAATTCCTTGCAGCAACTCTCAAGACATGTCATACAATTTTAAGAAGCAACAGTGATGTGACCATTTCCTACCATTTGTACTTACAGCAATAGGCACAGAATACAGCAACAGAATTCACATAAACCTGAAGGATGGGGAAATCCACAAAAGAAATAAAAAAGATACAAATTCAATCTCTGATGCCTCATACCTTTGGCTTAGCTCAGGAAAAGCTGGGGGAAATAAGGGCAATCATCCCAGAGAAATTTTCAAACACTTAGAAGTTCAATTATTTCTGCTGAATAAATTCAACAATTTAAGTAACTTGCTCCTAAACAGTAAGGGACTGAGCTGAATGGGGATCTGAGTTGATTTAAAGTGAATTTATTTAAAAATTGTTTGTGAAATTGCTTTGAGTTCAGTGCCTGCAGTTATTCCTGTACAGTGATACTAAAATGATCTAAGTTTTATGTGACAAACCCCCACTGTTTTCTAACACACCTTCAGCCATAGTAGGTTCCTTTGATTTATTTGGAAGGTGTAGCTTATTTATTTCTGCAAGATATTTAAAGGAAAGCCCAAGATACCCAGCAGAATTCCTCCTTTGACTTACAGTTTCCATGAGCTGCTGAAAGCTTGGATAACTTTACAAATTATATGGGATAAACACAGAGAATGAACAGAGTATACCGCATTATCTCTGCTGATTTGGCTGCATAATTAGGAATATCCTAACTTCATGTACAGAAAACCCAATTAACTGAACTTTACTTTCCACAAAGTAGGCTGCATCCTCCCATCTTTTCTACCCAAGTCTAGTTACAGAATCACAGAACAACAGAATATCCCAGGTTGGAAGGGACCCATAAGGATCACCAAGTCCAACTCCTCTCTATGCACAGGACAACCCCAAAGTCACACCATGTGGCTAAGAGCATTGTCCAAATGCTTCTGGAATTCCAGGAGAATTGGTGCCATGACTGTACCCCTGGGGAGTCTGTTCCAGTGCTCCACCACTCTCTGGATGAAGAACCATTGCCTAATACCCAACCCGAACCTCCCCTGGCACAGCTTCATGCTATTCCCTTGAGTCCTGTCGCTGGTCACCAGAGAGAACAGATCAGCTCCCACCCCTCATTCATCTCTAGTTCTGTGCCAGCAGCATTTAAATAACCAAATTAGATGCCTCCTCAGACAGCCAGATAATGGAGTTACAAATTCATCCTCTACTCACATGAGGAAGATTACACCCCTTTGGATCAGCCTCCTGCAGACTGACTTACCTGGAAGGCAGCAGGAACAGAAAAAAAGGGAGCATGCTAAGCAAGGCCCAATCAAGCAGCTTACTGAAATGTTCTGCATGGGTCTAGAAGTCCACAGGTAAGTAAGAAACACTATAGTTAGTAAGCTTACTCAAAGTTAACAATAATTGCATGACATGATTACAAGCACTGCTTTATAAAATTTGGTACCATACTTGTCTTTAAAAGTCAGGGGAATCCGGACAGGAGGCTGAAGAAATTTGCTCAAGGTCACACAGCCAGAGGATCTGAGGAATAGGAGTTGAGTCATGTATTTCAAGAAAGATTTAACTCTAGGAATATGGAGGGGCAGGGAGGGCTGAAGGGGAGTAATTTGCTTTCCAATTTGAAATTCTTACTCCACTTCTCTTGCAGTAACTATAAACTTCCTCACATACAAATAATTTAACTATGTCCACCAGGCTACATTGTAACAGATGTATACAACAAATCTGCTTTTTGATTCACGAATCAGCTTCTCATTTATCCCAAACAGCTGACACACACGGCTCTCACACTTACCCACAGCTAGAATGAAAACATTTCCACAATGAAGGAAACCAAAATCATTTAAAAACAAGAAACCCCTCCAAAAAAATCAGCTACTTGAAAGGCCATTCTAGGGAGGCGGGTGTTGGCCTCTTCTCCTTTGTGACTAGTGACAGCACTAGAGGGAATGGGCTTAAGCTGAGCCAGGGTAGGTTTAGATTAGATATTAGGAAGAATTTCTTTACTGAAAGAGTGGTTAGATATTGGAATAGGCTGCCCAGGGAGGTGGTGGAGTCACCATCCCTGGAGGTTTTTAAGAAGAGGATAGATGTGTTTCTTCAGGGGATGATTTAGGGGTAAGAGTAGTGTAGGGCTATCGGTTGGACTAGATGATCTTGAGGGTCCTTTCCAACCGTAATGATTCTGTGATTCTGTGTGATTCTGTGAATAGAATATGGTGTCAGCAAAGAGCAGTTAGTGAGAGGACCACTGTGAAAATGCCACATCAGATGTCCTTCCTATCAAATTTAAAGAGCTTAGATCCTAAAAAACAGTTATGAGGGTCTCACCAACTTGATGAATGCAGCTCTGAAGCAAATATTGCTATTTTAAATTAAAACCAGTTTCAGGCCTCAAATGTTTGAATATTACTCTGTAATGTCATGGTACAGGTTTTTAAAAGGACTTTATTTATTCATTGGGACATCACAACCTTTGAAATAAATTATTACCCTTCCTTCTCCTCACAGCCAAAAACCTTTATCTCATGGTTATTCTTCACTGAGGTGCACACCAACAGTGCTATACCATTTGTAGGGGAAACTGAACCTGGAATCTCTTCCCAGCTTATCAAATCCCCACTAAAAACTGAATGAATCTTCCTGGTAATGTGACTAAAAGCATTTGCTTTTTCCAGATTTCATTGTCTTGCATAGTTGGTTTGGTTGGAGCCTGGGTTTTGGTTTGTTTTTTTCTTTGGTTTGGAGTGTTTGGGGGTTTTTTTGGTTGTTAGAGGGTTTTGGTTTGGTTTTGGTTGTTTCCTTGTCTTTGAGTAGTCTTACTTTCACAGGATCACAGAATCACAAAATCATTAAGGTTGGAAGAGACCTCTACAATCACCAAGTCCAACTGTCAACCTATCACCACCGTGCCACTAAACTATGTCCCTAAATACCACATCTAGATGCTTTTTAAACATCTCCAGTGATGGTGATTCCACCACCGCCCTGGGCAGCCTGGGCCAATTCTTAACAACCTTTTCAGTAAAGAAATTTTCCCTGTTATCCAATCTAAACCTCTCCTGGTGCAACTTAAGGCCATTTTCTCTTGTCCTCTCACTGGTAACACAGGAGAAGAGACTGACCCCCATCTTGTTGCAACTTCCTTTCAGGTAGTTGCAGAGAGAGATAAGGTCTCTCCTGAGCCTCCTCCTCCTCAGACTACACAACCCCAGTTCTTTCATTGGACTTATGATTGTACTGCACTTGTCACTCACACTGCTGACTCAAGTCATTAGAGCCAAAATGCAACAGAAATAAATATCACTATTATGTCAAGGGACAAACATCCCTGAGTCACTCACTAACTTCTCCCTGTCATTATTCCCTGTGTCAGTAACAGATAATGCATCCCAGAGGGGGACAAAAAAAAAAAAAAAAAAAAAAANAGCTAAAAAAAAAAAAAAAAAAAAAAAAAAAAAAGAGAATTTGAATGTGGTTCCTGTTCTAAGCTGCCTGTAGTTAGCAATTTTGTTCTCATTTAAGGAACAAAGTGTCCACCCCTCTTAAACCTCAGAGGTTATCTTCCAGTTACATGGTACTGACAAAGCCTCTTCACAAGATTTAACTCTCTGACCAACAGGTTCAGCTAAACACTAAAGCTTTGCCATTCAAACTAAACAGTGCGCTGTGGTAGATGTTCCAGTTTGGTACAAATAAGCATGGATTATAGAGACTATTCTAAAATTATCAGCTGCTTTAGACTACCAATAGCTCTGGCAGGAGCCCGACCCAGAAGATGGAAATGCTGCCTAGCTCTTAGTCTGATCTTAGGCTTCCATAGATATCATCTTCATGTCTGCTGTACTACTATCTTATGTTCACGGATAAACAGCCAACATTTTTCATTTGCAGGAAAAAATATATTAGTTACTCCTGCTATTAGATTAAATTAGACAATTAATGTAGAAAAATAGTATTTAGGAGCTATAGTCTTTATCCATTATTTTAATAATAGAGTATCAGTGAAAATTTTGCTGCATTTCATGTTTTGCTGCTACTACTGGTCCAGCCAGCTTCCAGCCCATCTTTTTCTCTTCTAGTCTTATGCTTTAGTGAAAGGAAAATGCTCCAACCTATTATCAAATTTACTTTGAAACTGAATATTAAATACCTGAATTTGTAAATCTGACTCCATTATACTTAGACAAATGATAACTTTTTTAATAATGTTATCATTAATAAATAGGTTTTATCCCTGTCAGGTGTTTGTAGTAGTTTCAATATAAACAATTTAACAAATTAAGGATCTTCTTGACTGAAGCACAGAAGAGAGATCTCATTTTTAAAGCAATGCTAAAATCTAACACATGGGTATTATGAACGTTAAATGAACAGAACAATCCAAAATACAATCACGATCACTGTCTACTTGCAAAGTTTTGATAATTTACTCCCACCACTTCAATATTTCCTTTTTAGGACCCTATGAAATGCTCATATCATGAGTGAAATTTCTTTTAAAAATTTACATTTTATAACATTTCTATTTTATAGCCAGTAGGTTTTTCTGATGCATTTTGTGAAAATAATTACTGTATTCTCTAATGAAACAATTAATTTAAATCTACCCTAGAAAGACATATACCTTAATGTTTACATTGGGTGATCAGCTTTCTCGACAATTAGTTCTCTCTGTAGAAGCAAAAATCAGTATTTTTTATCCTGCAGAGCTATATTTGCTAATTTGCAGTTTCCAAATGTCTGCACATAAATACTGAAGGCAAACCAAAACAACAGTTTGTAGTTGCCTAGTCCCTTTGCAAAACACACTATGCGCTTACGATGAAATCAGTGTAAATCATTATCCTAGCCACACAATTAAATACTATAAGCTTCCTTAACCCTCAGCTCAGACTTTCCTAATCTCTAAAAGAAAGCAACACCAGATGGACAAGAACAACTGCTAAGAATCTGAGGGCCACAGAGAAATACCTGAAGCTCTTAGTGATGTGGTAGAGGAACACCTTCTGTTTCAACTTACTGCCGGGGCCCCGTTCAGATCCATTTGTTCTGCAGAACTCTGCTGTGATGCTTCCACTTTAACCAAAACACATGCTACTAATTTGCAAATCCTGTATTTTGTTGTTGTGAATCTAGTTCACAAAAACTGAACTCTTGCTGGGCAGAAACAATCCAACACCTCTTTATTGTGGTTATCATAGTGACCACATCTTTGCTACGTAACAAGAGGATCCACTACCCACTGCAATTCTCCAACACCTTCAAACATACACATGTGTATACATATGTATATATAAAATGCATATATAGAATATATTGTCTATAAAAATAATGCATATCATGCATACAATACATACATATATAAAATTGGTGTTCATATATGTATGAGCTGGGAGTAGCACAGCTCACTGCCCCATGAAGGGCAGATTAGACCTCAGCCTTTTTCTGTGTCAAGAAGCAAATCAAGGAAGAAGATTCCCCTTTTTCTATAGAAGAACATCCTTCTTTGGGTCAACACTGAAGAATCACTCAAGGCAATAGTGCCTACCATTCTGGGATGCCAAAGGATACCAGCAGTCTTCATTTTCAGAGGCAGCATCTCAGAAGCACCATTTTACTATGGCAGAGTAACATTTCCCATGAGATGGGCTTTCTGCTACTGCGTGCTCAGAACAATGTAGCTTTGTGGCAAGCAAACTTGTCAGCCAGATTGCCTACTGCAGCTGTACAGCTGCTGGCACCTGTTTAAAGACTCCCTGAAACAGTTTTTCCACCTCTGTTTCCAGCTGCCTACACTGGTATTGGTTCCCGTATAAAGAAAACCAAACCAAACATTTCTTGCCTTGTTTTTGAATTAAAAGTTCAGAAAATGTCTTGCTTAAAAATGAGTCTTCTCTTTTTAAAAAGAAATCACCTTGCATTATAAAAGATGACAGTTACTGCTCAAGAGCAGACCACAACTTCATGGGCTTGGACTTGGGTTTCTTAGTAGAAATTCAGAAGGAAGCAATGAGAACAGGCAAACCTGAGAAGGGAAAAAGGGTTAAGATAGACAGGACTGAAATAGCAGGGAGTGCTTCAGGACAGGGTAAGAGCAGAGGGCACTGGCAGAGCTGTGTAGGGAGCCCTGGGCTGGGCTAGCAGGAGAGTTCAGGGCAGGAATGAGAGAGAATGCGAGTGCACTGTGTCAGCAAGGAGCACATGCAGAGCCAAATATCCCAAACCTGTCAGACAGGTGTAGTAGAACTAACGTAGGTTCCAGTTAGAAAGCCAGAGGTAGCAAACTACAGAACACCTGCCTGTTGTATGTTTCATTCTGCTTTGTGTTTCCATGAGCAAAAAGAGATGATAATGCTATTCATGTGAAGGGCTGCAGACAATAAAATAGCCCAGTTAAAAAAAAATAAGAATCTAGCAAGACTGCAGCCCTTTGGAAGGATTCATGGGAACATCAAGACTGGCTTGCAAACTGGAGCACAAGCCAGCTAACAGGAAGAGAGGGACACTTCTGAACAATTTAAAACAGTCCAGTGGATCACATCTCTGTTGTAAACTACTTTGAAAAGGACCTTACATCTTGCATTTAACATTTTTCTATTTTCTAGTTTTTCTGTTTCTTGGAGTCACCATTCCAGAGGATCATTTTCATTTTATACAGCCTGTTTTATACAAAAAAGGGGTTTTAGAATATTTCACAGAGATGTGGTGACAAAGTTTGAGCAAAGAAAGAAAAGCAGCATACACCTCACTAAAAAAGGCATGGTGGGGAGGGTATAAAGGGGATGAAGAGGTAAGAGTTGAAGAAGCACAGTGCACTAGAGGACTCTTCCAGGTGGTATGCCATTGTAACCTTAGAAGCAATGTGTTGGTATAAAAGTCCAGTGGGAGCCAAGCAGAAAGAGATGAGCATGCAGATGAGGTCTGAAATAATCTTGTGACTTCAAGGAATGGAGAAATGGCCTCTGAAGGTCTCATGTAGAGTCAAGAAAATTGCTGCTTGGAAAGGAGATAAAAGCAATTGAAGATCTAAAGAGGTGAGGGGTGTGAGATACCTAATGAATGACCACAGAGGACATAAGTAATGATATCAGAAGAAAGCTGTTCCAAAACTAATCACAGATTATAGAACATAAAAAAAAACCCAAACCAACCATCTTCCAAGGTGTCAAATTAATGCAGCATTGGGTCAAACAGCCAGTGTGATAAAAATCTGGTGTGTTCAAAGTAATTTATTCCAGAAGTAGTTATGCCAACCTTCTGTAAGGTTTGTGGACAGAAAAGAAAATAATTAAAAATCACAAGTGACCTTTGCTGTTCTTCAGTGACCAGTTCTACCCTTCTAGCTATGAAAGACTCCCAGAAGTTCAATGACTGTAGCAGTTCAGTGTGTTACCAATAAAAGCTCACTGTTGTGTGAGTGCTTCAGCACTGAACCAAATCTCCCATTAACTCCTGCTCTTAAAGGTTATTTTGGTAAGTGGGTCAAGATAAACAGAGAAGCTGCTAGTAAGGCTCCTCATTTCAACAATGGCATCTCTACAGCAGAGGTAGCTATCAGAACTAGACTGTCAATGCCCCTTTTTCCAAAATAAATTCAGGGATGGTGTTTTCACTTATTTATGAATCCTACTGTATATATCTGGGTCACAACTATGAATTATTTTGTTCCTGTATCCAAGCTTTGCAATCATCAGGAAAGCAGTGAACTTCAATTTCAAACTAAGCAAACCAATTCATATTGGCTATACTTATGCATATTCAGTATTTCAATTAGCCTGGGATTTCCTCAACACTACTGCTCTCTCAAGGATGCCTAGCAGTCAGTTGACTTTTTTCCCTCCCTCCCTTGTATGTGACAATACTTTGCTCAAAGTAGCCATTAGGCTTTTAACTTGCTTGCTGAGGCATTGTTACAACTTTGCATGCCTCTTGGCTAATGGAGGAAAATCAATTTTGATCCCTCAGAAGCAAGTGCAAGTCTCCAACTTCACACACCAGCGTGGACAACTGCAGCTGAAATTGAAACCAGATTAATTCACCATTCCAGTCATTTCACATTTATGCTATACCTTAAGAGGTTAGAACATACATGATTGATTGTTTTGAACTGGAGACATGGGATAAAACTTCCTTCAAATGAAAAAGCAGTTTATCATATAAAGTTTACAAAAAGCAAATGAGATTTATAGTGATAATGAGAAGGTACTTCAAATTTAAATTAACCTGCAGCTTAATGCAACACAAGTTATTGCAACAGAATACAAAAATCCTGCCACTGCAGGATTTATATGCTACAATAATTCTGCCTTTTAAAGGGCAAGAGTTCTGTCCTTTCTTAGATAACCTCGTTCAAAACATGTATTAGAAGAGCAAGTTTGAGGAATTAGTAGCCAAGCTACAGTAATCAGGTAGTAATAAACATATAGAAAGCATGTACGTTTTCCCAATAGACACAAGTTTAACACCAAAAATATTCCAAGCAGGTATGAGGTGGGGGGGGGAGGAGGGGGAACTTACAGTACTGCTTCAAAGATGCACTATAGACACAATGCAGCAGAACAGGATACACTAAGAAACGAAGGCAACTGAAAAGGTAGTACTCACCCAAAATATTAAATTGAAAAGGAACATCATGTATTTCAAACAACACAGGCAGCCTCTTGCCATGTTGCACTTCTTAAATTCTAAAAGGAAAACAAAGGATAGATCCAGGTAAAAGACCACGTATTTGCTGCCTTTGGGTGCACTGTATTTGTCACTTTTTACACCAGTCGCAGTCCCAATGCCGGTCCCGGTTCTGACTCCAGTGTGGCTCTGTGTGCGTGATCCAGTTGTACCATAGAAAGCTCCAGCAGTAAAACCTCGACCAAATTGCCTCCCTGAGGTAGAAGGTTTAGCAAAATCTGAGTCTTTGCTATCCAAAGATGGACTCCGGTGAATTGAAGAATCCTCACTACTTGACTTCTCCATGATCTCTCTTTTCACAGTTGGCAGATTTACTGTATAGCATCTCTCGGCATTAAATGCAGTGCCTTGCAAATGCCACAGTGTAAGAAAAGCACTCTGGGTTTTCCTTCTCTTTGAACATAAATCAACTAATCGCTGCAGAGTGTATTCACTGCATTATTGCTGGTTTTATTTCTTATAGCAAGGCAGGCTATAAGAAATAGCTGTTTATCTGTAGCATGGATTTATACTTTAATACCCCATGCAAGAGCATACTGAGGATTTATCTTGATGAATCAGTTACGCAGAACTTCAATGTTTATTCAAAGGAGCCATAAGCTCTTTCCACTCGTAGCCTACAGCCCTCAGATGGTCCTTGCATCCATTTCCAAAAAGCTCCTGCAGTACACCTGGGAGACTCTCCTCCAGCCAGAGCACTCTCCTTCCTCCCAGATTCCCTCCCTGTGCCTCTCTCTCACACACTGCTTTTTTCCTTTCCACCCATCTGCAGTATCTCATTCAGTAACCAGCTATCGGAGCACTCTCTGTGTTTCGCTGCCGTTGCTGTGAAATCCCCAGCAACTGCAAGCGCTGGGCATTTCTCACTGAAATCCCTGACCTAACTATCGAGTAACAAATCCATCCTCCTGCTTGCTCCTCCCCTCTGCTTTCCAGCAGGCCAGTCAGCAGAAGCCTTCTCCCTCAGGGCACGCCTCCATGACATAGTATCTTTAATAGGATTAGAATTACCTCTTGACTATACAAGAGCACAACAGAAAAGCTCTTCAAATGTTAAGTACTGGTTAGCTGTTTACCAGCTAGAACTGTAAGAACTCAGATATTCAATTAACAGAATAAAAATACTGGAAAAGTATGGGTTAGATACACAGGTGCTAGCCTCTTCCTGCTCATTAAGGCCATTTTCCACAGAATGTTAGGTGTTGGAAGGGACCTCTGGACATCATCTAGTCCAACCCCCTAACAAAGCAGGGTCACCTAGAGCAGGTTGCACAGGATGGTGTCCAGGTGGCTTTGGAATGTCTCCAGAGAAGGAGACTCCACTACCTCCCTGCGCAGCCTTGTCCAATGCTCCACCACCCTCAAAGGAAGGAAGTTCCTCCTTATGTTCAGATGGAACTTCCTATTAACAGTGACTTATATTTTCTTCCTCTGGCTTAAACAAATACCATGGGACAAGGAACTGGAATAGGTTAGCACCCAGAATCCACTGAATAGGCACATGTCTCAGTTACACACACATGACATGAGGCCATCACCTGTGATATAATTAACCATAACGAGAAAGGCAAAGCTGCTGTCTCTCACAGGGTCATCAACCAACCCTTCAAACTCTTGCAATGTAGAGATATCTCAACCTGCAGCTATTTAACTTCTATGTCAGAGACTGTTTGATTGTTCTTATGTATGGCAATAAGCCATCTTATATAGCAGGCAGCCTGTGAAACAAGAAACACTGACCAAAATGCCACCTTTGTTTTCCAGACAGTAGTACAACATGTCTGCTAGGGCTCTGAAACAGAGACGACATGACCATGGTGTTCAAGGTGAGGCTGGACAGGGTGCTTGGTAACCTGATTAATTAGTTAAGAGATTGCCTACTCACTGTAGGGGGGTTGGACTAGATGACCTCTAAGGTTCCTTCCAACCCCGATAATCCTATGATTCTATGATTTTATGAACCTGAGCCTGTGCCTATGTGTGCAAGTGCCTGGAAGAGAGGAAGAGAAATACTACTTGGTGCTTCCAAATTCGTCACTTTGGACCTAAGTGTGAAAGCAAGAACACTGATGGCACAAAGGGATACAGCAGATTTAAAATGCAGGTTAGTCTTTTCTCTTTGTAAAGAAAGAAACTATACAAGGAGACCACTGTGAAAGAAATACCAGGAAAAGCAAATAATAGGCCCAACTTTCAGCTGACTCTTTCACATGCATATTATAATATTTATTCCATCAGGTGTCTTTGAGAAAAGATAATGAAGCATTTATTCAATCTTAGACATCTATGTCCAAAAGGCCCTTATACCACAATCAACACCCAAAAGAAGTGCTGCACCCTTCTTGACAGGCTTTTTCTGAGAGAAGATTCCTCAACCATAAAGTACTTCACACCATGACATACCCAGTATTTGTCCATGTAATACCTTTCTCTCACCGGTTCTGCTCTAGAATAACATTTTAACACCAAGTAAGCTCAAGACTATTTATTCACTTTCCTTTTCAAAAGTCATTTCAGAACTACCTGCATCAAACATGTCCACCAGAAAGGTGACTGTGAAGTGACCACTCAGCAGTGAGTATGATAGCAAAAAGAGCTAAACACAACACCTAAGTAAAAAAAGACAAATTAGCATTTCTACATACTTCTATGGTGCACATACAAACTTCAAGGTGAGCAGCCATCAAGAACCATCTTTGTCAGAAAAAACATGGGAGAAACTTGTAGGCCATGGCCAGGTACCTGCCTCAGACACCAGAGCCTACAGAGTAAGTCCCATTCAAACACAAGGCAAATCTACAGTTTTAGGAACCTAAAAAACCCACTTCTGCTTGCCATTCACACACTGGCAGTGTAAAGTTGTGCCACTGCAACCCTATGCTGCAGCAAGAGACTTTCAGTGGTTTTTACCTGTCACACCAAATTAAGCTCTCAGCCAAAAAATGATGAGGATGCCCAAGGATTTTTAAGCCTTTCTTCCTGTTGTATCCACTGGTTTGCCATAAAATTTGCACTGTCGCAGACTAACTTCAGCAAAGGAAAAGAAAAATGCTGGGCACTTGCGAAAACTAATGCAATATAAATGTTTCCCTTAGCTTCCCTCAGGACATTACATGACAATAATCTGCCCTCCTCAAGGTCACAAAACTGAAAGAATATTTTGTAACATATAAAAAGTCTACACAAATCCAGTCAGTTTGTAAACAGTGGAAACACTTCTACTGGTGGTGAAAAATAAACCAAACTAAAACAATAAACAAACAAGCAGTAGCTGTCCCTCCAAGATCATTTTATTTCAAGTTTTCATTTTCAGACCCTACTGAAGCTTTCCAGTTTTCTACTTTTGCCTTCAAATACCACAACAGACTCATTTTCTTCACCATTATCTGTAATGCACCTTCCATTAAGAGTCCTCTGTGACCGCTCTACATCACAGTTGATACCAAACCCCCACATGCAGCCATTAGCCAGCTTCAAAATCCAAGGAGTACTAAGGCAAAGTCGGTTCCAGCTCAGTCTGCCTTCTCACTGTGGAGACAGGAAACATGATGACCTTCTCACAGTTATGCTGTTGCCACGAGGATGACTTTACAACCTTCAGTAACCCTTCACCATTTGAATTTGCAGCCATGAAGCAACTTTGCACATTAGGTGCCACTTTGTCCTCCTGGAACTCTACCTCAGTATTGACATAGCTCAGTTAATCGATCACACAGAACTGCTTACTTGATGCAAATATAAGCAGTGAGCAAGCTGTAAGCTGTTCACCCAGCTGTTTTGACCAGGCATTGCACTTAACTCCGCTTTTGACTCAGACCTCAGTGGTAGGTGTTGCTACAAGGCCATTCAACATCACTATATGGTGGTCCCACCACCTGACAGAGTAACCTCAGCATGAGAATAAATACATTTTGCTTCATCACAGATCTGTTAAGTAATTAGGGCATGGAAAAAACTCAAAAGCTCACTCTGTACTTCATAAATCTTTGATTACTGAATCACAGCATTTTCTTGCCGAGAGATTTCTCCACATTAAGGAAATCATTTCAGTCTCACACAAAAATGCCCGAGATAAGGCAATGAACATCAGGTCCTCACATCTAAATGGCTCGGTCAAGTATTAAGGGTAAGAATTTAGGCCACTTTCAGACACCAGGTATGAAAACGGATGTCACAATGGGTGTAGCGGAAACATGGAAAGGAAGGGGATTAGTAATAGGCCCAAACAACATAGCCTGGTTCTCCTGCTGAAACAGATTTACCTGGCTCCCTCCTGGGAACAGTCCACCACAGTCACAGAATCACAGAATGTTAGGTGTTGGAAGGGACCTCTGGACATCATCTAGTCCAACCCCCTAACAGAGCAGGGTCACCCAGAGCAGGTTGCACAGGATGGTGTCCAGGTGGCTTTGGAATGTCTCCAGAGAAGGAGACTCCACTACCTCCCCGGACAGCCTGGTCCAATGCTCCACCACCCTCGAAGGAAGGAAGTTCCTCCTTATGTTTAAGAATTGTTCCATCTATGTTCAGATGGAACTTCCTAAGTTCCAGTTTGTCCCAGTTCCCTCTTGTCCTGTCACTGGGCACCACTGAAAAAAAGCCTGGCCCCATCCTCCTGACTCCAACCCATGAAATATTGAGAAGCATTGAGAAGATCTCCCCCCAGCCACTGTGGGGTCAACTTCAACTTTAAAATTAAATTAATAATATTGAAAATAGGGTCAGCCTGTAATGTAATAGTCATGCATTTACTGCTTTCTTGCTTTGCTAACAACATCAAAGTCAGGTTTAAATCCTAAGAAGAGCCAGATACCTTTGCTACCTTACTCATCTCACGAGCATGAGGCTAAATGGTTCTCACCTATTCTGCACGAGACACAAGGGTGGGTGTAAAAATGAAACCTGGGTAAACCTCTGACTATAATCCAGCAGGTTTATGTAATGGTGCTGCTATTCATGAGCTGCTGCTGTTCATGAGCCTTGTGATTGGTGTCAGCTCTTATTACAAGGGTGTGAGAGATTTAAAATGGCAAAGGAGGAGAGGAAAGGGGGAAAAAAAAAAATCAGAGTACAATCTGACATGACCCTGTCTGTCAAGCCACAAAAACCCATGGAGCAGTTCACAGTAAGGAGCTACTGAACTTTTTACAATGTATTAATTAATAAGCTTTTGTAAAAGCAGAAGTACAACAGCAAAACAGGTTTATGATTTTACCTGCATTATGGAAAACTGATTTACACTTCAAAGAAGCAACCAGGGAACCTTCCAAATGAAAAGCCAGATATAGATTATAGACACACAATTATCAATATTGGGAAATCTTAAAGCATTGACTTATTCTAGAAAAGATCCATGTTTAGGGACAGAATTCCAAAGGAAGATACCTTCAAATGACGTGACACACTATTTTGGAATAATACTTTCAGCTCATAAAATGTTAATATTTGTGCTTTAGGCAGACACCAAGGTCAGGACAGATGTGCTGCCTAACACTTAAAAAGAGTGTCACTTTCTTGAAAGATAATCAATGTCTTCCAATAAACTACAGGGCAGTAACAGAAAATGGTGGAACAGATGATGGCTCACAAGGATGCATGTTGGCAGGACAAGCAACACAAATAAGTTGCTTAAGGGAAAATTTGTTCTGTATATTAGGGGAATAAAACTTCAGTGGGAGTCCAATTAAACACTGGAATAGATTGCTTAGAGAGATGGTAGAATCTCCCTCACTGGAAATATTAAAAGACTCAGCTTGACAGGGGGCCTGGATTACCTAAACTAGGGCCCTGCTTTTAACAGAAGGTTGCACCACATGGTCTCCAGCATCAAATTCCAACCTAGACTTTGCTGTGATACAGTATAATTGCAGGCACCTCACCCTTTCAATTGAGTATCTACAGATCACAAAGCTTGTCTGATCTGTGTGAATTAAGTTGGCAGTGATCCCTTCTAATCTGTTAACTACTGGCCAGTTGAAAAACATCTTTAATGGAAGACATGACACAACAAACTTCAGCTTTTCCCATCCCCATGTTCAGAACTTCTTTGCCCTGCTGCAATATGAATCCTATACCAAGGTGTATTTGTCATAATGCAGGACCTTCCCCAAGGAAAGGAATGTAATTTATTTGCAAAAACAAGGATTAGTAATTATATAAAGGCAATCCACTTGCTCCTAGAGATGTACTGGCAGCAGAGATGAAGGGCTCTTTTAATCTCCTCAAGAGTCAATTTCTAAATTTAAATTATTTACATGAGAGAAGAAACCTTGATCCTTGAGCACAGAGATGCTGGAATATCTTTTAGTGCTGCCACTATGTCATGACAGTGGAAAGCTATTTAAGGACTTTGATCTGACAAGCTAATACAGTTTGAGAGTCACTCATCTCCTTGACTAGGTATTGTCAACATAAAATAATGTCATCTTTTACAAAGAGCCCAGAAAGCTGTTTGAAATATTTCTTGTGTTGTAAGTGTCTCCCTACAGCTTTTCTTCCATACAAACAACATCTCATAGCCCCAGTGAGGAAGAAAGTCCATGAAACTTTGCCCAAAAACGATCAGTGGAGAAGAAGGGAAGGAGAATAAGGAAAAAGGTGGGAGAAGAAGGAAGAAAAATCCTTTTGCTCACTCAAATACTTTAGTTCAGGCCATCTCAGATGATACTGTAATAAGAGTGAATAAAACTTTTTGGACAGGAGTTTGACTTTAGCAGCTGTTGTTCTTTGACGTGCTAAAAGAGATAGCAGATTGAGTATAGGAATAATGTATATTAGTCTGATTACTAAAGCTTTTCACCAAAATACTGAGTACTAATAAATACTAGTATTTCAAAGGAAAAAGGCAAGTTATCAAGCCAAATGGTGCTATACCTGGCCACATCCCCAAATAACTGTTTGACTGTTAGAGCAGTTGAACAGTTAGGGACAGTCTTATCATTGGGCTGAGCTCACCTAGATGTTTCATTCTGCAGCAGAGGTGCATTGTGTGTTATTTTCCTTGGGATTTTTTGCCAGATCATTAGTCACATTGTCTCCAACCTTTTTGTAATGAGCTCTTCTCATGGCAGACATTAACACCTGAAAACACCTCCTCTGCAGTGTTTTGCTGTGGCTTTGCTGTGCTATATCACAAAAAGGATAAATATGATGAAACACATGGCTTTGCTCCTTGGGTACTAATAGTGCTAAAGAGCTATTTTGAGGGAACTGCTGAAAGAAATGAAATCTTTTTAACTTCCCAACTTCCAGTACCATAGTGACTATAAAACAATTAATTTTGATGATCAAGTTAAAGAATCATAGGCACATACCTTCAAACCACTGTACATTCCTCTCATTCTTACAGAATCAAGTGGATTTTCATACCCTGACATGATTTATCTTTTCAAGGTTAATCTGGGTAGCCATGCAGGTTGACAACAGACTTTTCTTCTGTTTAGGATATATGCTCCAGATAGCATAGGTGCTCCTGATTTAACAGTTCTCCAAGTTAAATCTCATTTTATATTCTCTTTCTGTATCTAACCTCACTGCCACCTATGTAACTATTGCACTGCTGTTGTTAATCAGCTTTTGTTTGCTACCTTTCACCCAACTTTGAATTCATGCTATACTCTTCCTACCAAAACCAATTTCAATTAATCTTCATCCCAGAAAGTCAACATATACCCTACTTCCCTCTTCATTCCTTAAAAAACATTAATTTTGCAAGCCTATCCAAAAAAACAATTACATTGTCTGTCAAGATATATTTTTTATGAACTCATGTTGCTGGTGCTTACACTTCTATTGCTCTGCAGACTCTTAGCTTTGCATCTTCTTTAAATATCAGGCCCATTATTTTACCAGCTGTTACACTTTCAGGACAGTAATTGCTAAGAAAACCTTGCCTTTCTTTTGAAGGTCAACACTATAGTTTCCACTCTTCATTCACACTGACACTTCCTTATAGCTACCATCTCACAAAAACAATAATCAAATAATAGCACCATAAAAAAAAGTTTGCTAAGTACAAACTTCAAATTCAGAGGTAAAGAAAAGAAAGTAAAAGTCAACCCTTTTTTTCCACACACTATTTTAGTCACTCTTTAAACCTAGAAGAAATTTTAACAGTTAGCCTTCTGCTACAAGAAAGCACTCAGTAATATTGTTTGGACTCACAAAATAATTCAGGTTGGAAGGGACCTCTTGAGATCGCCTAGTCCAACTCCATGGCCACAGCAGGACTAACTTCAAAGCTGCCTCATTTTACAAAATCACAGAATCACTAAGGGTGGGAGAGACCTCCAAGATCATCAGTTCCAACCATCAACCTATCACCACCATGCCAATAAACCATGTCCCTAAGGACCACATCTAGATGTTTTTGGAACTCCTCCAGGGATGGTGACTCCACCACTGCCTTGGGCAGCCTGGGACAATGCCTCATAAACCTCTTGATGAAGAAATTCTTCCTAATATACAATCTGAACCTCCCCTGGTGCAACTTGAAGCTATTTTCTCTTGTCCTGCCACTCATTACCTGGGACCTCACTCCAACCTCCTTTCAGATAGTTATAGAGAGAAAGAAGGTCTCCCCTGAGCCTCTTCCTCCTCAGACTAAACTACCTCAGTTCCTCCATTTCTCAGCCACTTCTCACTCCACTTATTCTCCAGACCTCTCAGCAACCTTGTTGCCCTTCTCTGGACACGCTCCAATGCCTCAATATCTTTCTTGTAGTACAAGGGGCCCAAAACTGAACACAGTATTCAAAGAGTGGCCTCACCAGCACTGAGTACAGGGAGACAATCACCTCTCCAGTCCTGCTGGCTACACCACTTCTGATAGAGGCCAGGATGCTGTTGGCCTTCTTGCCCACATGGACACTCTGCTGCCTCATGTTCAGTCACCTGTCAACCAGCACCCCCAGGTCCTTCTCTGCCATGCAGCAGAGATATTCTGTGATTCTGTGGTCTGTACATAGCTGTTTATTTAACATCGTTATTTTGTCACTACCACCGCAGTCTCCTTCTAGGTTGCAGGGTTTTGGCAACTTAAAGCCACTGCAAATCCAAATTCCTGAGTTTCTCTAGTCTCCTCACTTCCCCTGCAGTACCCCACTCTTCCCAGGTGCTGGCATTCATAACTATTAACTGAGACATTTCAAGATGGTGAGCTGACCACAAACTATCCTTTTGTAAAAAGCACCATCAGCCTGGCCAGGGCAGCTCCACAGGGTACTAGCAGACAGAGGAAAGCGTGCTCAGGGGAAAAGGAGGGAACGGCTAGGTCATAACAATCCCAATTTAAGGTCAGCTTCAAAAGCTGTGCAACCACAGCCTAAATGTGTCCCTTCTTGAAGATGTACCCTGTAGTACTGCTGTGCAGCAGGACATGCCTATTATCCCATTTCATTGGCAGCAGAGAGGTTGCAAGTAAACTGCCAAAGCTCACACAAGAAACCTCTGGCAGGAGTGAGAAGCTGATTTGGGGCTTGTCATGATTCAAGAAGTGCCTCCTCCAGCAACTGGACCCTGTCACTTGAAGCTGTCTCAGCAGCAAAGAGCTGGAATCCTACAAAGACAAAGGAAGTGGGAAGCAGAAACCCACATGAGAAGCGATTTTCCCAAAGTCAGCTGCAGTTATTCTGAGGCACAGGCAAACCCCACAGCTGAGAGAACCACAGGCAAAAATTAATGCAGAACTACAGAAATTTGGGTTTACAAGACAGTCCTTGTCTAACATCATAGGATCCTGAAATGAAGAGTCATTCTTTTTTTTAATTAACCCTTTATGTTCCCTTCTTCATGATGAGGGAGAAAACAACATTTAAACAGCGAGCTGATCATCAGAACACATTCTGAGCACTGGTTCAGTATTGCTGCTTAAGATGGCATCTACTGGTAAAATCAAAAGAAGCCCATGCTGAATAATTTCCTATTAAGGGCACAGAGGAGACTGAAGAGACTACAAACATTTGTGCATCAAGTTTTTCTATGCCTCATCAGGTATTTGGGGGGTTGCCCATGTATATATCTAATAACAGAAAGACAAGTTCTCTCCTTTAGTTTAACTAAAAATCATAGCACAGTGAAGGTATCTCACAACCAAGAGATGCTCTGAGTTTCCACCTCTTAGAAACCTGGCAAGTTTTTACATTCTCCCTCTTAACTTTTCTCAGCTTTTGATGATTCCAATGCTGCTCCATCTATGGTAGTGAAGTCAGTGCTTTACCAGAGGCTTCAGATGCTAACGGGTATAAGGAAGCAGGTTATGCAGAAAGCATCTATTTCCAGCACAGGAATGCAGCCTGTAACTATCCCATGACAGGGAGCTCAGCTCAAATAGAAAGTGTAAGACCAAGTATATCAGAGCACCAGGAGCACTGCATCCTGAGATACCAGTGGGAAACTGGGGCAGGGAGAGGGGGTGGGGAATGAACAAGCAGTTAAGTCTAAAAGAGGAAGGGAAACAGTAAGGCAGATCCTGAAGTTTTATAAGGGCAGCTGGAAAGCATTTCACAGCCTTAGACAGACACAGCATATAAGATCCCAGAAAAGAAGTCACAGAGAAAATAAAACCAAAACAGGCTATAGTGGAAAAGTTCACTAATTCTTCAAGATGGAAGGGACATTTGCATTCTTAGCATTAAAGCTCCTGTCTAAGCCTCATATTCTTGAGAGCTCAGAGCCTAACAGCCTCCCCTTCAGTATCCAAAGGCACTCAGCACTCTACAGCTCTTTCACATGGAGGACTTAGGGTCTCAATACACATTGGGAGGAATTATGAGGTGACCACATAAGAGCTAACACATTTTACGAAATTCCTCCTCCAAAAGCCCTCCCCCAAAACTAAAATGAGGCAAAATAAACTTTGCACACCCAGTGCTGAACTCATGTATTGCATAACTGGTTTGAAGGTCAAATCTTCACTGAGCTATGAACATTTAGGGTATGCATACACTTTAGGAATATTGATATATCTTCATTCCAGCTCTCCCACCCTACTACAACTGAACTGCATCCTTCCACTCACAGGAAATGGGAAACATGCTGCCCACAGAAAGTTCAGGACCTGTTGTTCTCATCAGCTGAAATGATCTTTCACATTTGAAGCCTAAAGAGCTCAACTCTGATCACAACAGGGTGTTATTTAAAACATTAATGAATCATTTTCACTTTCTCCATACACTTCTGCTCGTATATGTGCTTGAACACAAGTCCAGGTGAACACCACCATGAAGGAAATAATTCACAATGATAGGCTGCTTCCTTTATGAAGGAGCAAGTAAATATCATTAAATTACTCTGAGAAAGCAGAATCATTAACAGGTTGGTCTTAGATTCTAAAAGAAAGTAAGGAAGAACATATAACATTATTAAGGATTTAAATTAATCAACTTCATGAAAAAGGAAGGAACATGCAAAACAACATCACTATATCCTCATGAACAATGACATTTTGGGGAAAATGTTCTCCAGAAAAAAAAAAAAGTTTAAAAAAAAGGTATTTAATTGTTAGATTTAATGAGAAAACATGACAAGAGAAGAAAAGCCAACTACTTCATAATTACCAGAATCAATCCCAACAGCAAGTCATATTTGCAGTGATGAAGACAGCAATATTTTCATTTATAAATACATTCTAAAATATGCCTTGTCTTCAAAGGGAGCTAAATACTAAGGACATGGTCCTGGCATGTTTGCTTTCCACATAAGATGGGTGCTTTCTCAAATAATGTACAGGAGGAGTTCTAAAGCTCACCAGAATGGTGAGGAAAACCCAGCTGCTTACACTGAAGGCCCTCAGAAATAAAAACAGCAACAAACAAGAAGACAAATACAAAAAAAAATCTATGGAACACAGAGACATGAAAAGGCCACAGGAGAAGAAGGTGACTAAAATAAAACCACAGATACATAAGTCACCACTGAAACTTGATAGTAGAGATAAACTTATCTTTGAGGGAAGGATAACTTCTTCCAAAAAAGAATTCACTCCTTACCAGAGTTCAGGGTAAGACCCAACTTCCCTTTTAAATATCTCACTGCACAGCTCATAGCTGCAAAACCAAAAGGCAAAGCAACCATCATTGATGAGAACCACTCAGTAACCACTACTGGAAGAGACACCATCAGCAAAAAGGGCAGAGATGAGTGCTGTGAATCTAGGACTGCCTGTCTGCAACCCATGATAGCAGTACAACACATGTAGAGGAGTTGAGAGGGATTCATGTTTGCTTTTATTAAAACCTAAGAAATACTATGCAAAGATCCACACTAAAAGAACATTATGATTGCAAATTCACACACTAAACCCAGGGTACCACCATTATCAGCCCACTGCAGGTCCATTCATGCAACCACAATTTTACTTTCTCTATGAAAATAAAGTGGCTTTCACACCTCATGAGCATGACCAGCTTGCTCTAGGAAGAAAGCAGCACTGTGCACAACCTAAGCCTGAAACATGTGAGGACAGAGTTCCTGTGATGAAGGCCAGGAACAATGCTCTGACAGTCAAGACAGTCAACTCCTGTCCTTGAAATCCAACATGATCCTTGCATTTACCACAGAGGCTTTCTGCAATGCATAGCAAAATTCCTCACATAGTCATGTTCCTACTAATCACGTTCCTTGCATCTTAGTTGTGTTACTTGAGACCAAGGTTGCTCTGCAGGCAGAATGGCCAAGCACTTACAATTACAGTGGGAACTGCACCGTGAACACAGGCTGTTATTTTAACACCAAGTGTCCTGAAAAAGAAGGCAGAGTCTAAAACTGGGCATCCAGAAAAGGAAAACTTTCTGAACCTCATTGTGTCCAACTTTCACACATTACAATAGAGAAAGGGCAGACCTCTACATGCTCTCAAATAGATCCTCTGAAAAATGAAGTCCTAAAAGTTTCTGAAGCACTCCAATCTCAACACAGTAAGGTCACTGCAGGCTGTCTTCAGAGCAGAGTTCAAACAGCACACACTAAACAACAAGCAAAAAGCAAAGCAGGTGCTCCTTGGCTACAGGGTGCAGCACACTCCTTGAAGACAGTGAGATGGTATTTTAGGGAACTGAGAACTGGCATCACACTGAATCCACATAAGGCAATTTAACACAAGTCATGTACCTTAATCCCATTGTTCCCCTACCTTCACAGTCTGACTCACAGCCAAGTAGGGCTCAATAATTCACTTAGACTACCCTTCTCTCCAAAAGCAGTATCAACAGATACAGATACCCACCCAAAAGGAAGCTGTGTCCCAGTTCCAGCTCTGCCAGATGCTACATGCCACACTCACAGCTGGGAAACAGCAGAGAATGTCCTGTGACTGCTCCCCAAGAGACCAGCAGAGGAAGAAAAAACACTACCTCTCACAGCTCTGTGGGAAGTATTTCATGCCTGCTAGACCTCACAAAAATTGCAGAAATATCTACTCACTCTTCAGGGCTGTACTCTACATCTGAGTAGCTTGTGCAATGAATGTTCCTAGAAGTCTCCAAGGCTGAAGGCTCTCTACCTTCTTAAGTCCACCTGTGCCAAGGCTGTCTTCTCCCTGGTGGCGGAACAGCCACAGCAAGCTTCCTTTGCCTTTTACTTCTTGTCAGTGCTTAACTTCTGCAGCCTCAGAAAGGTTCTTGCCTTTTTCCTCCATAGTATGTAAAACCAGGACAGGTTATTCCTATTACTGGTTTGACTATATTCGCTTTTACAACACTTTGTTATGTGACAACAAGGCTGCTGTGTTTGAACACAGTCTGTTTGTAGCCTAGCTCTCCCTTACAGTCTCTTTTGAAACACAGTTACTTGTTGGACACCTAAGTCCAAAGGAAGTCAGCCTCCTGGGTCTCTTTCTGCCTCAGCGTTTCTGCTGGCACTGCAAGTAGGGACCAAGCAGCAAAACTGCATTTCTCTACCCAAAATCTCTACTCACTAAGGCCTGATGGTAGCTCATTTCTCACAGCCCACCAGAAAGCTATCAGATGGCAACAGCTTTCAGACCTTACCACATTGGCTGAGTGCAACCCAGCGATACAGGGAGATTGTTTTAGATCGCTACACACATGGCATCCATCCTCCCAGAAATGTTTCCCCCATCTACAGCGGAAGGATGGGCTTAAGAGAAAGGTCAAAAGGAAGATGGCTAGCAAGAAAAGTCAAGCTGCAATGATCTAGATTTTGAATTGAGAGCAATTCAGAGAACCTTCCTCAAGTTTCTGTGTGCAGAATCTCATCTGGGGCAAGCTCTTTTCAACCATCAAGATTTTTACTCATAATCAACATTACTTCCACAACTATTTCACCACAGCAGTTTCTTTCTTCAGTTCATGGCCACCAGGATCCCATGGGAAACAGCTAAAGCAAGTTTTAAACACAGTGATCTTACCATATAATCTGATAAATGGAAATGGATATCAGAATGGAAAATTGTCTTCTCTGGTAGGACCTTATTTAAATGCTCCCCAGTCTCCTCTCATCAGCAAGGCTTTTATTGTGGGAAGAGAGAGAGATTCCCTGATGGAGAATCTCCCATCAGGTATTCCCTTGTGCAGAGGTCCCTAAGGTTTATATCATGATGACAAAGCCTTTGGTTTTATTTCCATTTTTCCAGAAAACAGAGAGATGATATTTATATCTTTAGCTACAGCTAGTCACAAAACAAGGTAATAAAAACATCTCCCCATCTTTTATAATATGTAACAATGAAAATTAAGTTCCACGCTTAGAAACTGGACTGACTGTTGCTGAAAAAAACCCTCCACAAGGATGGGATATCATAGCAACTGTAACTGAGATAGGGCAAAGCTGCTTGTCTTTTATGGTATTCATCTGCAAAGGACTGACTGTAACTGGATTAGCAGTAATACTGTACAGCTCAGAATAAAAGCACATTAATTTTCTTTGCCCAGAAAAGGCTTTAGCTTTTTCCTTGTAATTACACCAAAGCGTAAGCCAACTCTAGGGCTACAAGGGAGCAACTGTGAGGAGAAAAACAGGGACCAACCCTCAGCAGGACTTGAAATTGGGAAAATAATCTTAGCATATTCAGAATAAGCAACAGCACTGTCACCTCCTCTGCTGAAAGTTCACACTGCTCAACTTTATGAAAGCATCTGAAGCAGAAGGGAGGAAGGGGATCACAGCCGGATTGAGAGAGAATGTGTAATTGCCTCTGATGAATGGCACAATGCCCAGGCAGCTGCTGCACAAATGCCAAAAATGGGACCTTCATTGCTGGATCCCTCCTGAATGTTTTAATTAGATCACGGAATATCCTGAGTTGGAAGGGACCCACAAGGGTCATCAAGTCCAACTCCTCTCTATGCACAGGACAACCCCAAAGTCATATCATGTAGCTAAGAGCATTGTCCAAATGCTTCTGGAATTCCAGGAGTTGGTGCCATGACTGCATCCCTGGGGAGCCTGTTCCAATGCTCCACCACTCTCTCGGTGAAGATCCTTTTCCTAAGACCTAACCTGAACCTCCCCTGGCACAGCTTCATGCCATTCTCCTGGATCTTGTTGCTGGTCACCAAAGAGAATAGATCCGCACTTGCCCCTCCTTCATCTCTGATGAGGAAGTTTTAAACTGCAGTGAGGTCTCCCCTTAGTCTCCTCTTCTCCAGGCTGAACAGACCAAATGGTTTCAGCCACTCCTCATATAGCTGCCCCTCCAGACCCTTCACCACCTTTGTGGCCTCCTCTGGATGCTCTCAACATGGCAATGGAGAGACTGCTTGCAACATGTGTCTTTTTCATTCTGTAACTGAAACCCCGATGGGAAACACTAGCCTCTCCAACAGACTTGCACAGCAGTTGAAAAATGCATTTCAGCACTTTTACACAGGAATTAACAGCACCCCAGATCTTTGGCTATCTTTCAAATGCAAAAAGCTACATCAATATGGTAATTTACTTTAGGCAGCCATTTAAAAACAACAACCACCACCCCAAAACATAAACCAAAACCTAACAAACTGAAAAAGCTAAGGTGTGCTAAGTAACTGCAAGAAAATGAATTCTTTAAAATACTGTGAACAATTTGGAGGGTCATTTCTGCATTTTAAATTGAGAGACATGTTATTTTCCACATAGTAAAAGAATCATTTACAGAATCATAGAATATCTTGAATTGGAAGGCACCCATAAGGATCCCTGAGTCCAATTCCCTGCTCCTCTTAGGACTAGCTGAAAACTAAACCATATGACTAAAAGCATTGTTCAGATGCTCCTTGAATTCTGACAGGCTTGGTGCTGTGACCGTGGGAGCCTGTACCAGTGACTGACCACTCTGTCAGTGAAGAACCTTTTCCCAATGCCATCACTGCAGATTAGAACTTCCTCACCAGAGATGAAGGAGGGGCATGAAAAGCTTTGCTAAAAGAAAAAGACTCTGGCTTCCCTTGGTCAGTGAGGTGGGTGACCTTGTCATAAAAGGAAATTCAATCAATTAAGCAGGACTTTCCTCCTCATGAACCCATGGTGACTATGACCAACGAATGCATCATCCCTCAATCCTTTAAGTAAATCAGACCACACCTGCAAGGCATATTTTCATCAAATTACTAAAAATTTCAAGTTATGACAACTTTTAAAGTCTAAAATTGCCAAGCTATTGATTAATTAAAGAAATATACTCAAGTATTCCTGGCCTGCTGTTAAATAAAGTGGAGAAGAAAACTAGGGGACATCCCTTTTGACAGTAGCAATATTTGCTGAGAAGCTACTGTTCTCATTCCACATCACATGAAGTTTTCAAGCTAAAAATAATAGAGATACTTTGACCTAATAGTAATTTTAAATACACAGCATGTTTTTAAGAACTTTTTTCTTTAAGCCTTCAGCACAATTCATGCAGCCTTATGTAACCATGTAATACATTTTTATAGTTTTAACTAATTTCTAGATTTCAAGCCACATCTGCTTTTACATAATCCTAAATTAAATATTACACCAGCAAATAAGTAATCTTTTGAGTTTTAAGTGTAATGTAAGCCACATGGAAATTAAAATTCTCAATCAATGGATCATTTATTATATGGCAAGAAGTAGTAAAACCCCATTTTCCTATTTCCCCCTCTCCCAGCCAAAACTAACAGTTTTTCCCCAGAGCATAACTCTTAAATTAATAATGCAAACCAAGATTAAATTAGGTCATTTCCATTTTATTTAGATTATCATAAAATTGGCCATTTAAAATTGCACTAAAAAAATTTCCAAACCTCTGTGGACCTCTTTAGTATATCAGAATGATAAGTTTTTGGTTCATTTGGAGAAAACGATGAAAACCTTCTGCTGTGGACCTGTAGTTCTTCCATCCTTAGACTTCTCACAGAATTCAGGAAGTGTTGGAATTACACATTTAAAAAAGGAAAAAGAAGAAAAAGAAAAGAAAAAGAAAAATAAAGATAAACAGGGGTCTGTAACTAATAATTTATTTCCAAATTAAATGAATGTGAAACCTATAATGCCACTACTCTCTAAATCCTGAAAAGGCCTTTTGATGCCAGATCCGAGTTTCTAGTGTTATGAGTGGGGAAAACATGGAAATAATCTTCTAAGTTTTCTTTAAGCAGCGCAGATGAGGAAAAAAACCCCCTGAAGCAGCTCATTTTTCTTTCTTTATAGGTCCCTCTACTCTAGGTCACTCCATTGCAACTGCCAACCTTTTTACAGTTCTCTCACTTTTTAAAAAACAGTTGGAATAAAATTTAACTTAGAAGAATCCAGTACAGTTCTACAAAAGCCTTTAAGTTCAAACATCCCACTTAAATCACCTTTAGACAATTAAATTGCTGGCTAGTAGTCTTCTGGAAGGCTGGTATAACAGCAGCAGTATATCTGTTTCTATCAACACCCCCCTGTTCTGACAACTGCTAGAGACAAAAAGTTTAGGTTTTTTTTAGAAAGAAGCTTGGAATGCTCAGAATTAGAAAGATGAGAAATAAAACCAGAGGTGTGATGTGAAGCAAACAATAAAAATGAAAAACTGTTAAGATACAACTATCACAACTTAAACTAGAAAGGTCACCTCAAATATGAGGTGTCTGAGATTTTACTGAAAATTTCTGGAATGACTGGGACTTGCTTTGCCAGTGTCATGCTGACCTGGAAAGCTGCTTGTAAATAGCACCATTTATCTGTCTATTACTCCTCCCCAGTTGCACTTTTCCCCATTTCTCTTTCAATGTTGATGGCGAGTGAGAAACAGCTGAAGGGGTAGCCCCTTGAGATGCACTATAGACTTTTCTTGTTAACATGGTATTTGCACTCAGGGTGTTTCTGTAAGGGGTTTTGCAGGGAGCCAAGCTTGCTTGCTTGCTTGCTTGCTTCCTTCCTCTTCCCCCTCTTCTCCAGCTCCACTGCTTCTGTTTGGGACACCAAACCCAGCCTTACACAAATGCCACACGGCCACAGGCTACTAATAGGCAACTCACGTGGATTATGACCTAACAAGACACAGAACTGCACAAAGGACTCCTGAGTGATGGCTGCTACTTCTACATTTAACACATGGCTTCAAATGGGTCATCACCTCTCAGCATCATTTCTTTGCCCTTTTGACTGACTGTCCAAGCTCTCTGGCTCAAGGTTCAGCGTCAGGCTGTTCTTCCTAATAGATGTAACTTGGAGTGGTGTTTTTTTGGTTGGTTTGTTATTTTGTTGTGGTTTGGTTTTTTGTTTGAAGTCCCTTCCATAGCATATTAATATTTTTTTATCTGGACTGGCAGATAAAGCCAAGTACTTTGCTGTAAACCCAACCTGTTTGTAAGGGTGAGGACAGAGGAACTGTCTGCTTCCATGTCAATAGCCTGTCAGTGGTTCCCCAAGTTCTTCTTTCCCCTGCAGGCTCCACAAATCCCAGGAGTAAGTGGACAGACAAGCTCTCCTACAGTCAAGCAGAAGCAAGATTCCTACAGCACAAACATGCCCCCACAGATGTCCCACAGACACCCAGACAAGAATCTGCTTTCCAGAAAGGACACAGTCAAGCAGACATTCTTGGGTTCAACTTCAATGTACAGGTACTCAAACCCAAGCACTAACTAACCATCACATATATCACTAGGTGTATACCCAACACCTATTCATTTTGTTCTTCTCAGTTTCACTGGACTAGAAATGACAATTCCCACTCCCCAGTCATTGACAATTATGATAAATAATCATTATTTATTATGCAGGCTTAGGAGTGAGTCAGTTCAGCTCAGACTACTGCCCATCCTCTTCAATAGACAATACAAAAAGTTAACAGCAACAGAGATCTCACTAGGTTTCAACACTTGTATGAACTCTTTCATCATGTAAGGAAGCATTAAAAAAAGCAGGTAAAAACAAGACAACTTCTCCACAGAGAGCAACTCCCAATTCCAGTGTTATGATCTAAGACTTGACAGCATTTCTTCTTCTTGGAGGGGGGGGGTCTGTTCTTTTTTTTTACTACAGTAGCATAGTTTTATCTTAAACAAAAGACTTCAGTAATATTCAGTCATTCATTTTCTTAAATGGTTCTCAAATTGTCACCACCCTCTAATTATTTTAATGTGAACATGGTAGTTCAGAATAAAAGTCTTAAATTTATGCAATCTTACAGCACCTTTGCCATAAATCATGTTCCTAGATATTTTTCATGCTAATTCAGCCTGTGAAAAACCTGCCAGCTCTTGAAAATGCCTTGTATTGTAGACTGCTCAGCAGAAGATTTGTTACATTTACAATATTACTATGCAATTAAATTCAACATAAATTATCACCATTAAAAAAAAGTCCAATTAAGTCCAAACTGCCAGCCAACCAGAGCAAAAAGATCTTCAGCACAGGCAGCTCTTGTAGTTCTTATTACTGTGTCATGCTTCGTGCACATACTTGCCTACCTGTTGTAGCCTCACTTCTAAAAAGTATATACAATTACAACACATTCCTCCCTACAAAAGATCTCTAACTTTTAGGATTGAATACTGAAACTAGAAAATATAATACTCCTGAAATTCCCAAGGTGGTATTTGGAAGAAGGCCATGACTTCCTATGCTTAGGACTTCCATTAGCTACACAGGTGTCCCACACTTTCAAGGAAGGAAGTTACACTCTCAACAGCCCAGGCATGCAATAAGGCTTTCACCCAACTCAGGCACTCAACTGTGGAGAAAGAAGAATCCTTATATGCTCAGAGTAAAGACAATACACAACTTTCTACACCTGTGCTCCACCTACACACCTGAAAAAAGTCAGCATGCTGCTACACTGCAGCTAAAAGCTGCTGCATCAAAAGAATTTTCTCGACCAATTTTGTTCTTTCCCCAGCAAAGTCTAGTAAAAAGTCCTGACTAGCCTGCTGACTCATATGGCAATCCATAGAAGGATAAAAAAGTCACAAAAATACATCAGAGATTCAAGAGAATTCCAGACTTATGATCTATGTGAACTACTTAGCACTTCTAGTTTAGCCAAGAGAAGAAAAGACTGAGGAGGGATCTTATCAATACTTCATAGGTGGGTGCCAGGAGGATGGGGCCAGGCTTTTTTCAGTGGTGCCCAGTGGCAGGACAAGAGGTCACAGGCACAAACTGGAACATAGCAAATTCCATCTAAACATGAGGAGGAACTTCTTTCTTTTGAGGGTGGTGGAGCACTGGCCCAGGCTGCCCAGGGAGGTAGTGGAGTCTCCATCTCTGGAGACATTCCAAAGCCACCTGGACACCATCCTGTGCAACCTGCTCTAGATGACCCTGCTCTAGGTGCCCCTGCTCTGCCAGGGGAGTTGGACTAGATGACCTCCAGAGGTCCCCTCCAACTTCTAACATTCTGTGATTCTCAAATGTTCTATCAAGTTTTTGAAACTGAATAGCCAAGAGATGATCTGTGTTTTTAAGAGAGATTAACCAGTAAAAAAGTCAAACAGGAACTTTTCAGATAAACATAGAACCCCACATCCCAAGGATTGGTAGTGTCCAAACTTTGAAAGTTTGTTTGCTTAAAGTTGTGAAATTCATATTTAAGGTCAGTTTGTGAAACTGTCAATTATCCACACTTGTTTAAAAAAAAAAATCTTTTAATATAAAAAATTGGAAATTATTCAAATCTGCATTTTTAAGGGCAGAAGTTTTCAAATGTTGGCCTAAGCATGGCTCTAATGACAGAGCTCATTATCTTCTCTACACTGAATCAAAAGAAACCACGAGGACTAACTCTGGCAAAGAGACAAAAAGGTAGAAGTGAGACTAAACAGATTTGTCCAATTGTCTTGAAGAAGAAGAAAGTTTTCAGTTCAAACTTAAAACTATAATTAGTTTCCATAGTCACAGTTTTGCATTACTTTTCTAGTTAAACCAGATTCTTTGTTCTTGATACCTAAAAGTAACAGAATTGTTGAGATTGATTTTCGTGAATGAAAACTTTGTAACTGGAAAAAAAAGATTTCAGGTGAGATTCAAGCACTAAACCTTAATAGAACCAATGGAAACAAACAAAGAAACCAGTGCTGCATTAATCCCATTTTAAAACTAAACTCTAGAAATAAAAATTTCCCTTAATCCATGCAAGGATTAAGTGACACTAGGAACCTTTAAAATAAGGTAGGAAACAAGTATTTCAACAGATGCTCCTTTACCCAAATGGCACTGATCCATCATCATACATCAGTTAGTTATTCTTAGAGGTATACTAACACTCCAAATAAAGAAGGCACTAAAGTTCCTGTGGCTGACAGGAAACCCAGCAGTGTAATAAATTTTACAGAGTTTTTTTTTACTGATATTTTCCTGTAAGAAAAGAATGGTAAGAATGTAGCTTGAAAATTAACAAATCCATAAGAGTATCAGTCTGCCTGGTATAGTCAGCAAGTTTGAAGGAAGGTTCAGTGGGGCTGGAAATTCAAACTTTAGCTTGTAATCAGAAAAATCCTACTTCATGAATTTGAACCAGCAGCTAGAAAGATGTAACATAATATAGTACGCTCCAAAAAAGGTACCCAGCTAGAGGGGTCTTGCTCTGTGTATGACATCTATGAGCCCAGGACTCCAAAGCTCTTTATTATTCTGCAGGGACCTATTCATAAGTGAGTGACATGGACAAAATCTGCATTTCTTTCCTTTTCTTTCCTTGGGAACGGTGCTGCAGATCCTGTGTACAATTCCTCCATTAAGATGTTGACAGAGCAGAAGTCAGACTGAAAGAAATTTCCAACCAGAATAGGCTACTTGAGTCAATTTTACCTGTGGAAAATGAATTGGGGCAACTGAATTTTAAAAGAAAATTATTCAAAATGTTTATTCAGGCCATTTATGAAAATTATTCAGAATGTTTAGGCAACAATTGAAATGAACTGGTTATTAGTTGCTAATCTTTTACTGTCAAGTGGGAAGGCATGTGGAGTGGGGTTCTACAGGTGATCCGATAGCCTATAAATAACATTTAGAAATTACAAGTTTGGTACAACACAGGAAGCCCAAAATTAACTCCTTCCTTCTTGCTGTAGCATAGCAGAAACATACAAGACCTATTCCATATTATTCTCCCAAGACACCTCCACATGCATCAGGAATATTACTATGTACTCCTGATTTTCCAGAATATCAGTGGATAAATACACCACACTGTACAAAATCTGCTATGTGGATCAGCTCATACATCAGTCAGTCTAGGCTTCTTGGAGAATAAAAAAGTGTTTTCTATTTATTGAACAAGCAAATAAATAATGAAAATGAAAGAACAGATTTGGGGATTATTAGGGAATATTTATCTGGCAGGAGAAAGCAGATAGGACTTGATGAGATTTAGAAGAGAGAAGTCCGTAAAAAACATTGTTAACATAATGAACCAGTTAAGTCCACAACCCCAAAGCAAGTTGGCAACCAGTCTTCTACACTTGGTTTTAGACCAGTGCTAGCAGAGTTTCAATGCATTGTTGAAAGTGATCTCCCCATAATGTCAAGGTCAAGAAACACAAGGCAAAAATGCACTTTCAGGATGGCTTCCTGGGAACATTAGCCATAGCAGATGCAATTTTCAACAGTGTTCAATGTCAGGTTGGAGGAGGGTGGAAAATTCTGTCCTGAACAGAGCATATCAAAGTCACACGGCCAACAAGTCACAGACAGCTGAAGAAAGCAGGTCCCTCCTGACTAGTAAAAGTAAGAAACAGGAAAGTACATTTAAGATAGTCACAAAGCCACACTTATTAAAAAAAAAATAAGCCACATTCCCCTGAACTCAAAATATGCTGAGCATTACACATGTACTGCAGACAACACCTGCAGCCCTCAGGGCTTCCTTAGAGTCTCATAAGGGTTTCCATCTAGGATCTCTCTGACTTACTGGATCAAAGGTAAGCATCAAAAGAAGTCAACTGAAGTGTTCATTTCAGCCTCTATATCAGCAAAGACTCAGTAGTGTAGGATATCCTTCCTGAATAATTAAAACACAATAATGACACATACAGTCCTCATCAGTGGGGAATTCCAAAAGCCCTGAACTGGAGAAACATTCTCTTCAGCTTTACACAATCATGCATCCAAGAAATACTCTTGCTCCTCTTTCTCCCTAGGTCACCTGGCAAGATCTTGCTTTCACTCTGAGCTACCAAAGTAAATTAGGATTTCATCAAGCTGTATTTGCTATTATCACTTTCTCCCCTCGACCAGAGTGTTACAGAGACCTCGACAGGCTGGAGAAATTAGGTGACAGAAACCTCCTGAAAACTGACAAAGGGAAAAAAGTCTTGCATCTGAAGAGAAATAACCCTGTGCACCAGTATACCAGTATATGCTGGAGGCTGACTCACTGGAAAGCAGTCTTGCAGAATTAAACCTGAGGGTCTCAGTGCACAACAGGTTGAACATGATCAGAAAGTGGTGGAGCATTGGAACAGGCTCCCCAGGGATGCAGTCATGGCACCAACTCTCCTGGAATTCAAGAAGCACTTGGACAATGCTCTTAGCCACACGGTGTGACTTTGGGTTGTCCTGTGCATAGACAGGAGTTGGACTTGTGGGTCCCTTCCAACTTGGGATATTCTGTGATTCCTATGATCAAGCAATGTGCCCCTGAGGCAAAGTAGGCCAACAGCATGCAGGGCTATATTAAGAGCAACATCACCAGCAGAATGAGGAAGGTAACCATCAACCATGCTGATTAGGCTGTATCTGGAGTACTCTGTCATGGGCTAGGCTCCCCAGTATCAGACAAACATCAACATACTGAAACAACTCCAGTGAAGGTCTACAAAGATGATTAAGGAACTGGAACATCTTCCATATAGGAGATGCTAAGAGATTCTAATTAAATGTAAGAAATAAAACTTATTTTTGTTCTAAGGGTGATCAAACACTGGCAGAGATTGCCCAGAAAGCTTGTGGAATCTCCATCCTTGGAGATATTAGAAACCTGACTGGACACAGACATGGGCAACCTGCTCTAGCTGATTCTGCTTTAAGCAGAGGGGATTGAACTAAAGGATCTCCAGAGGTCCTTTCCAACCTCACTGATTATGTGATGAACCCCAGACCAATACTAATTTCCAGCACTGTACTCTGGTAAACCTTCAGCTTTGCAACTGCTGCCCTCAGGAAAGCATCCTAAGTGCATGCATTATAGAGACAACTAACACTGCAAAAGGAGCTGCATCCTCTATCCCATTCCAAAAAATTTCATGAAAGAAACATGTCAGAAGAAAAAAAAATATCTGGAACTGCAAATACCCTTGCCACATTCTGAAAGGGAAGAACAGAAGATGGCAAGTCCAACCAGGAGAATGTTGCCTTAAATTGTCTTTGATTGCCCAAAGGAAGGTCATATTTGCACAACAGAATTCACTATATGCATCCAGTGTAGAAATGAGCCAATGTACAACTGCATGTGACACGGAACACAGATGCTTTTGATGCTGAAGTGTGCTGAAGTGTCCTTGCATCCAAACTAAGATGCACTGTCACACTTGCACAGGGAGTCCAGGAGAGAGAAGCCTGTAAGGAAAGAGCAATGGCAGTGCCAGAGTTTTCTTGGGAAGCCAAGACAAGTGCAAAATGGATATGAGGCAGAAATAAAGAGAGTGGGCAGCAAGAACTTCACAAAATTGATTTAAAATACATGCATTTACATAAACTTAAAAACCAGCTGAAGAAAAACCCCAACAGATAGACAGATAGATAAAAAATATTAAAATGGGCAGTGGTTTCATGGCTGCAAGTCATTTTTTAGGATAAGCCATCTAATATATGATACAACTGTGACAGTCAACGAATGACATGGCACTAAAACTGCCAAAAGGAATAAATATGCTGCTATCCAGTGTAAAATACTGGTGAGGCTAACTATAGTCCAAAGGCATTTGAAAAGCAGAAAATGGGAGGAAAAAAAAATTTGTGCAAGCAAGTCTGCAAATCTGACCCTTCAATAAGGAATTCAGCCTTGCAGCAGTCAAAGGCAAGTACTGCTTTGGCTGCAGATCACCTAACAATACTACACATGCAAAGTGCACAAATGACATTGCCCTTAGCACAGAAGAGGCTGTGGTGCTAATGGGAAACGTGGTATTTGGAGACAGTGATGAAATTCTAACAGCTGTGGCAGACTGCAGGGTGGAGAGGGAAAAAAAAAAGAGAAAGGGGATATGGAGGGGTGATGCTGCAGGACTGGAGCCAAACTAACAGCTGGATCAAAACAGCTTAAGGCAAGAGGTATCTCTGGAGTTCTCACACCCTTTTCAACCCTCTTATATGTTGCCAGTTACAGAGAAAAAAAGTAGTAGCACATAAATAAATTACCCAGAATTGTTTCTCATCAACTCTGCATGGTCATCATTCATCCTATCACGAACCTTCTCTATGTAAGCACATAAACACACTGATGATGAGCACTACAGAAAACCCCTTTATAGAAAAATAAATGGAGTGATGACCAGAAAGCCAAGCATCAATCACTGTCATCTCCTACACAGAGAGGTTTCGTAGCTACCCAATAGTTAAGAATTGCCACTCTAGCCAGCAACTACTTGCTGGCTAAGCAAGTAGTAAAGCAAAGTGGCTTGGCAGGCAGGTATACGTGTGTCTCAGAGTGAGGCAACTGAGGCTTCTGGAGAGAGCAGGTGGTCCTGGCAAACTTTTGGAGAGACTCAGATCTCTGGAAGATCTGCTACTGAATGGACTCCATGTCCAATGCTAACTACTAGGGGACCCACAATGCAGTGGGGCTGTCTGTGAGCAAGGAGGTCTATACCAAAAACAGGAGTGGAACTGCAGCCTTGAGAACTCTCAGGTTCAGGTGCCAGCTACTGGGAAGACTGGGATCCAGAGACCAGCTACTGAATAGAGTATCTAAACCCAGATACTGGAGGGATCAACACTGCATATAGGTATCTATTTTCCACTAACAACCCCATCCTGCTTAGCCAGAGAGAGGGAAACAGGATGAAGTTACGGGTGCTCTTTACTTTTGTGAGTCCAAAGTGTTTTGATGCTGATCTGTGTGACTGTGTAAATACATGTCATACACATCTGCTTCTGTCTGCAGGGAATACATGTCCAGCCTCGCCTCCACTTGCACCTGGAGACACAAAGCTGCAGCAGCCACATCTCTATCAGGTTACCAGATCAGTCATCCCTCTAATAACAACCAGGCTTCCTAAATTTCCTTACAGAAAGCAGCAGAAAGAAGTCCAAACACATGCACTGCAGAGCAAGCAGTGCTGGGTTCACACACTCTCTAGAGTTCTGACAGGGTCATCAAAGAAATCACAGTTTCTCTTTTTCTGCCCTGGGAAAACAAAACTCAAAAACTAGCTCTTATCCTGGCAAGGAGAGAATTGATAAGCTCCTGTCACCTACAAATACCAATGTGCTTCTAGGATGCCAATCTGACAACACATTTAAGCAGGAACAGAGAAAAACATCATCTACTGGTGGAAGGGTAGAAATGGGTAGAAGGTGGAAGAATCAACTCCATGGCTATCTCCATGAGACCAAGTGTGCAACATTTTGAATGCCAACAACACCTCAGATGCACCAGTGCATGTGTCCACTGTTACCTCCTGTTGGCAACTTGACAGTTGTGCTGGATGTTCTGAAACTGCAGAGATTTGTTTAAATTCTAATTAATACTAGCAAGGGTAAGAGGGTGAGAAGGGAGTGAAGATTCCGGTTCTGGTCTCCAGGGATGGAAAAAATAAGCTTGAAAGTGTGAAATTAATGGCTAATAAAACAAATGCAAAAGAGCTTTAAAATAAAAAAAAAAAAGACAAGTGTCAGAAAGAAGAGAAAGAACTCTAATGTGCCCCTTGTTTCCCATCTCTCTTTCTCTCACTCTGTACTAACACCAATTTTGCTTCCACCAAACTGCTGGTGCATCTGAATTTCTAATGTAGAGGGAGAAATAACCTAAATAAACAAAATATATAAAGGAAACTAACCTTTTTAAAGGCATTCTTCACATGGTACAAAAGCAAAAAGAAGAAACTGGTTTGGGTGTTTTCCTCTATCCCTTATTTTCACATTATAATTACATTTTAGAATAGACAAAGAAAGAACACAGAAAGCAAGCTTATGTATGGGAAGCTATGTTTCAACACATTACTGGGAATTATTTTGTGATTTTCCATTTACCTTCTGTTGAATTGATTCTTCTCATGATTGCATGCTTACAGAATAAGAAAAAACAGGCTGCAACTGGAGTACCAGCAGCAACATTTGTTCTTTGTTCTGCAAGGACCAGGATAAGAGTAATGCATACATGTTTTTCCCTGCCACTCCTTTTTTCTTTAATTACAGTTAATTACATTTTCAGACTATGCTGTCTTGTCCTCTGTCTCTATATATATGCTATATGAACAGACACAACATCCCTTTGTGTTACTCTGCATCTTGGACACTTGCATGCTCCTGATCAAACAATGAGCTGGTAGGGAAGGGAGGAAGGGAGCTGATCTTAACTCACTGAAGAAAGAGTTCAGTGAGACATGAAGATTCACAGTGGGATTTTTCCCCCCAGTCTAACGTTGTCAAAGTAAGGCTCCAAATGAGCTATTGCCTCACACAATAGAGTTTTGTTCAGTGCTTGTTTGGTTTGTTGTGGAGCAAGTTTTGTTTTCATCTTATTAATGCAAACTGTACACCCAAATGCTTCATTGTCTTTAGATTACAGGAGACAAAAGCAAGAGGCACAGTCAGAGGGTAAGTCTCAGCTGAGCCTGCATATGAGAGGGGAATTCACTGAACTGGATAAGACACAAAGATTTCAGCAGTGCAGAGGCAGCAGCTGTTGCACTGACAGTAATTAGACTGGGCTGAGGACCTGAGGAAGGGAAATGATAGAGCAGTGAAAGAGCACAAGGCAAAGTTTTAGAGGCTGGGGAAAACAAAGCAGTGTAATTCTCACAAGAATGTCACCATCTTATTTGGAGACACAAAAGCTTGCTCAAAAGTTGTTAAACAAGGAACACTGATGCTGCATTATATGAAACAAAAGCAGAAAATCTTAAAGGTACTATCTTTAACTCCTTTTCCTCATTTGGACACCTATCTTCTGCATGCTGCTTATACAAAGTCCCTCATAACTGGCTGCATGAGAATGAATTTCATTTTGTCAGGCTTAATGCATCTTATAGGCACTACCCCATCTGGCAGATGGGAATACTGAAGTAGAGACTGATAAAACCACTGTATGAACATCACCAAATGGTTCAAAGAACCAGGAACAGAATTTCCCCACTCCCTCTAGTTCTATCCTTTTGTGCTGGGTCATGGATGCCTTATACAGTCAACACAGTCCACATCAGCCCAGGCTCCTACTAAAATGCTCTTTGAAGACTACTGACTATTCTTCTCCTTCTTCCTTCCCTCTCAGTTCTGGGAGTTTTCTGATGTATTAGGCACTTTCAAGAGACCCAAGTGAGAGTCAGTTGACCACCATCTGGAAGGCAATCAGAAGCTCACTCTAGCAAATTAATATGAATCCAAACATGAATCCCATTCCTGTTCTGCAGTGGGATAGGAACGCACAGCTGTTACTACATCTCATTTCAGAGAGACATCAGAAACTTGACAGTCATGACCACCACAAGCACATTCTGAAACTCTGCCCTACTCAGGTTCTCACTGGCAATCAGCCAGGCCCTTGGTGGTTGGGACCACTGTGCATAAAATGTATCGGGTGGCATATTGCCTTTTGTCATTTCTGGGAACTGGATTAAGTCCCGAGGACTGCTGCAACACTTCATTCTCAGTCCCACTGCTCTCCTGCCTCAAATGGAGATGAAGCATTAGTCTGTAGTCTTACAGAGATGTAGCCAACAGATAAAACACATTCCAGCCTGCACTGCATCCCTCTGATTGATCCCTCTAAGTGACTCTGAGTTATGGACTATGTGACGACACTCCATAGCAGACAAATAAATGCAGTGCAGAATGTTCACTAAAAAGAAACACCCCAAAACAATAAATAGTCCCTTGCAACCTCATCTTTCCAACCAAGAAGGTGCTGCTTATCACTTGTGTTAGCAAAATTCTTGGCAGAAACTGCAATAGTCTAGATCTTGAATACATTTTACTATTAAAAACAAGACTATAAAAAAAACAAGGAAGCCATGTGATAGCTGGGTGACTGGTGAAGCAGCTATTAATCAGTATTTATACCTCCAAATGAAGACTTGTGCTTTAACAGTTCAAGAAAGAAACCACAGCATATTGGCCACAGGAGGTGTTCAGCTTCTGTTTTCAGGTGCAATAGGGGCTTCCCAGGTAGCTACATCAGATCACTGAATGCTACCCATGCTTTGAGATTCCACATCCAGGAGGAGAATGGTAATAAACACCCTTCTTTAAAACGCACTTTGGGATCTTCAGTTCTACACACCAACAAAGCTGCTGCCTATAAATTACAGCATAGTCTACAGGGAAGAGTGAGGAGAAAAACAAAGGAGAAAATGGGGTGAAAAAAATTAAAGGTTTAAGTGTTTTTCCCTCTCAGATGTTTGACCAACACATTTGCATAGACTTTTTTTTTTTTTTCTTTCAAGAATGCTTTGGGACTTCCTTGTTCCAGCTCTAGTGAGCAAGAAGCTGATGCAGCACCTCTGCTGCTGACAAATAGTTGGAAGTTCTGAGCCAATGAAAGCAGCAAGGTACATGTACACTGGATGTTGGAGTGTCAAGGGTTAGGGCTGGGATGGCCACTAACAAACTGACAGATGCTCTCTGTTACCCAGTCTTCCCTCCCTCCACAGGAAAGGGAAAAGGATTAAGAGAGACTTGTGGATTGGAAGAGAAAACTAAAATTAATGAAAATAATAATAATAAAATGAAAAATATACACAAATATATACTAAACCCAACAATGAATCCAACTTCCCTGATGGCAACTACGTCACTGTCACCACTGATGCTGTGGCAGAAGGACTCAGCAGCAGATGGGAACCAGATTCCAGGGGCTGGATCAGGATCTCATGGATCAGGATCGAAGGCAGAACAGAGAGAGTGAGTCCTCCTTGGATGCTGGCCACTGAAGAAGAGCGCTTGACCCTCATGACCCCTCAGCTTTATACTGACTATGACATATACAGAGTGGAATCCCTAGTTGGTCAGTTTAGAGTCACCTGAACTGCTCACTGCTCCCCACAGGTGCAGACTTTTACTCTGCAACCCCAGTATGGCACATAAGATTTAGCACTGACCTTGGTCTGCATCCCAATCCTCAGTACTAACTCTAAAGATGAGGGCTTCTCACTGCTAGAAGCTGTGAGAACATGCTGTTAAGTTTCAGAAAGGGCAGTTACTTAAAAGAGCTTTAGCTGAAAAGTAAAAATCACTGAACAGAATTAGTTCTGTTCTAACCCAGACCAGGACATGGAGAACCATGATTGGTTCTCTTCTCACTTCTCCATAGTGATTATGGAAATAAGGCATTTGGCCAGAGGACAGGATTTCCATAAGGAAGAGAAACACTACAACAATTCAACAAATACAACAAATCAACAGCTCAACTGTGGATTGCTGGAGACTGCTCTCATTACAGACCTTCACTTTTGCAGCTACCCCTTAAGTTATTTCATCTCCACTGAGCACGAGTTCAGTTCTGGTTTCAGTTCAACAGAAAATTCATTTATGAGCCGTATCTTGGACTCCTTGGTGTCAAAAGTTTACACAGGATTGAGATGCTGGACTGTAGCTGACATACATCAAAGCAACTATGACTGTACCAAGCCACATCACGCCACATAGTCTGAGCAGCTACAGCCTCTATTATTACCTCAAGTAACCTCAATTTACAGCTGTATTCTGCAAAGTAGATTCAGCCTCCCACATACCAACAGTCTTCAAGCCACAGCTTTTGCCCACAATACCCTTTAATAATACTGATAGAAACAAGAAAACACAAGAAGCTGAAAGCAAGGTTAGAGCTCTAATGAGCACTACTGACAGAGGTAGAGTACAAGGCTGATCACAAAGCACTGCTTTAGCAAGTACTGCCACCAATAGGCCAATGAAGACTTAAGCTCATTTATCTCCGCCAGTTTGCTCAGTATGGACACACTGTCTGCCTCAATCCTATCCTTAAATTGACATAGATTGGAAATTTATACTGTGTCATCACATAAGCAAAATTCAACTTGCCACTATATATCTCTCCATTTAAAGAACTGGTTTAAACTGCAGCTCCAAGAGGAAGCTTACTGATCTCCCTTTACAAAGAAAGGGACTTAAATGATAATAAATAAACTGCAACACTGAGCTCCCATATGACTATTACTGCATTGCCACAGTGCTCCTCTTTTTTCAACTCTTAGCACTCCAATTTCTTTTCCATTATACTGTTCGGTTAAAATTACCAAATTTGAAAGCTTCCACTTCTTGTACACCAGCTCCTGAAACTTAAGTCACCTGGTTGGCAATTGTAACACTGAAATAACTTGCATTCCATGAAATTACATCTTTTTCAGTCCATACAAAACTCCTGGTTTTCCTGTTAACCTGCAGAAACCTCTTCTAGTCCATACAAAGCTCCTGTTTTTCCTGGTAACCTGTAGAAACCTCAACTTCTTCTACCACAAAGAGAATGCTTTCTTCCAGTCTCCTATCATCTGAGAAGTTCTTTTGAATTTTTCTCTCAGGATGCCTATAAGACAGTTGAATAATTGGCACCCCCTAGCTTCTTTTATCACCCACACAATCTCAAGTATAGGCAGTTGAATAATGAGCACCCCCAGCTTTTATCACCCACACAACCTTGAGCATTACTTACCTGTTTTAGAGTTACTTTATCTACACTGTGAACTTTGCACAGTCAAGAAAGCAAATGCTGAAGAATGGCAAGACAGCAATCTAAGAGTGAATAAAACCCAAAGAAAGCATGGTTGATATGTAACATCAGCAATATAATCTGGGCCATCCACAGAAAATCTTCCTATCGCTTTGCCACCTATTTCCCCAACTCAGACACAACAGTATTGGGAAGGTTATTTAATGATATTCAATTTGCTACTAAGAAAGACAGTGCAGAACCCCTCTCAATGAAACTGGCAAAAACAACCCCCATCACTGGGCATAAGAGCTGGCAATCAGCAGATCCAGTGAGCAAAAAATGCACCTTTCCAGCAAAAGTGAGGCTTCTCATGCCACTGTTAAAGCTTAGTTGTATCAGCTGCAGCTCACTGGTCCATCTGCAAATTCAGCTGGCTCTTCATGGGGTAATTTTAGTTACTATTTGGATTATATTACTAAAGGGAATTGCCATTAATAGTGTACAGGTAAGGTAGCAACACTATCATATTCTGCAGAGATTTCTTGTTCATGAATTATTGCAGCAAATTATGCAAATTCAAAACTTGATAGATAATTGAGTTTTAAATAGCCTGATAGCTTAAAAAAACCCCAAACTTAACAGACAACTGTCTTCTCCTTTGCAACACTTTTATAGTCCTGATCTCCTTCCCTCTAGCTCCACAGAATGTTGAATTAAAGAAGGCTAATTTGTGACCTTCCCTTGTCAATCCTTTGAAGGTTTGTGCAAAAGAAAAACTTGCCTCCCAAGCTAAGACTTATTTTCAGCAAGTATCTAGGTTTGATCCAATATATATAATGTGGGGCAAACACTCTTGTTATGGAGAAATTTCTATGCAGTTCATTAGAAACAAAACTCAGACACGTTACAAAATGTACTGAACCTTCTACAGAAGGAAAACAGCCTAATTTTTTTTTTTTTAAATGATTGACTGCAAAATGCCTGAGCAAACACTGCTGGTGAATTTATAGTAATTATCAAGATTTTATTTGGGGTTTTTTGAAACAAATTTCAAAGCAAGTTTCAAGATATTGGGCATACAGAGTAAGTACACCAATTTAATTTATTTTATAAAAGGCTGATTTAATTAACTTGTCCTGAGGATTCTTCTTCCCACAAACTGGTCCTAATGCTTGTATTTGCTCTCTGATCCAACTAAGCTGAATAATTTTCTTCCTATTCAAAACATTTCCTACTGTTCCCTTTTGTTTTTATAAGTTGCAGTAAAAAAAATATACCAGATATTCCTTAAAATCTCAGGTATTTCCTCCAGTGAAGAAGGTCAGGCATGCAGATACGCAGGTCAGGTTTGAACCAACTGAACAGATACATTACAAGCAGATTTAGCTTTACTGAAGGAAGCAGCTATAGGATTACTTTAGCAACAGAGTCACATACTGCAGATGTGCACAGCATCTTATGTCACTGAGAAGCAGGTAATAACTGAATGCTTCAAATACCAGCATTACTACTAATGATTTCCCACAGTAAACTATGGGAAACACACTAACCAACCGTAACAGTTCATCTGTGAGAAGCACATGCACACTGGATGACTTATGTCAAAAAGACGACGTCTTGCAAGCACATTTTTTTTTAGTTTGCTTGTTCCTTGTATTTTAATATGCATTACAATCATTGTATATGACCCAAAATAAAAATTACTGTGACAGAGTTGGTTATGGGAAGCTGCAACTAATCACAAGTCAAAGCTGATCAAAAATAAAATGCTTGTACTTTTGCCTCATTCTTAGAGAATGACTTTATCAGACAACAAACAACTCTATTGTGTGCTGCCCCCTTTTCCCCAAAAAATTTCTGTAAAAATGAAATGTAATATTATGCCACTTGGCAATGTATCAGGATTTACTGCCTGTGAAAGGACAGCAAAAGGCTATACCAGATGCTTCCTCATCAGAAAACTAAGAGAAACTGAAGCAAGATAGAGGAGGCCTTTGTATTGCTAATGCTTCCACGTTTGTGCTAAGGAGCTTGACACCCTTAGGGAGGAAGAGATCATTGCATTGGTTTCTCACAGATGTAACTAACTGAAAAGGAGAATTTAGGCTATTGGGGTGACCAGCCAAACCAATGCAGTGGTGCTGTTACAGACAGCAGTCCAACTCATTTTATGAAAGAAATAGCACAGGGGCAAACAAGCAGTACCTAGTTTGCTGCTGCAAAACTCTTTCACTGGGAGAGTGCTTCTGAACTCCTGATTTCCAGAGATATTGGGATTATCACAGAATCACAGAGTCATTAAGGTTGGAAGTAAACCTTTAAGATCATCAAGAACAACCATCAACCTATCACCATACCACTATGCCACTAAACCTTGTCCCTAAGGACAACATCTAGATGTTTTTTAAACCCTGCCAGGGATGGTGACCCCACCACTGCCCTGGGCAGCCTTGGCCAATGCCCAACAACTCTTCCAGTGAAAAAAATTTTCCTGATATCCAATCTAAACTTCCCCTTGTGTCACTTGAGGCCATTTCCTCTTGTCCTATTCCTCGTAACCTGGGAGAAAAGACCAGCCCCCTCCTCACTACAACCTCCTTTCAGGTAGTTGAAGAGAGCGAGAAAGTTTCCTTTGAGTCTTTTCTACCAGGTAACTCGTGATAGAACAAGAGGAAATTAACAGGAGAGATTTTTTTAATACAGTCTCATCTCTGGCATCTCTCTCCTCATTTCTGAAACAGGGTGGTTCAAAATACTCATCTAATCATCCAGGGAGTACAAGCATTATGTCTTCATAGCTACTAAACTGTGAAACTATTTTCCCTCCTTGACTGGTGATCAGTCTAACTGCATGGTAGAGCTATAAAGGCACAAAGAAAGCTAGAAAGTTAAAAGCCAGATTTTTAGTTTTTTAAAGGACTGAAAGAAATAAAGCAAATTAATTGCTCAAAATAACACTGTATAACAGGTGGCTAACAAAAACTCCTTTCTTCTGGGAATGACAAATCAAAGCTATTCTAAAGCTGCTTTTCTGAAAGAACTGAGTGTTTCAACTGCCCTCTAGTGTTAAAATTAATGCAAAGTTTAGCCAAAAGGAAGACTTAAAGGTACTTAAGAAATTAATTACTCCAGTGTTTTGTAAAGGTCAAAAAATAAAAAGCAGATTTTTAAAGGAGCAATGGGGCAATTAAAATGGAGGTCTTCAAATCTTCTTTGTAAGGTGCAATTCTGCCCCACAGTAGCAGGCTGAAATTAAGGGAGGGGTTGTTTTTTTTCCACTCAACTTCAGCCCTACATTTCTGTGCAAACTGAAAACAATGCCCAAGGAAAAGTTCTCCTTGATGGTAAAGAAGGAAATTATATGAATTTTAAAAGATAAAAGAAGTAATCATCTATTTCCACAGCCCTAAGCAAACATTAAAACTAAAGGAGAGGTACTGTCTTCTATAATTCATTTTATTTAAAGTAAGCTGGTTTATACATAAGCACAGCTGAAAAATTCTCCTTTTCCTCCTCAGGTCCACATATGAATTTTAACTGGAGTTCAACTAACATGTAGAACAAGGAAAGCTCAGAGGGCATCCTTCTCTGAAGGGCATAAAGTTCTTTACGAGGAAATTAAACAAAATCCTGAGCACCAATAAAGAATAAAGCTAATATACCAAAAAGTGAGACTCCTAAAAGTATTAGGTACTGAGAGAAAAAAAATGTTCTCTCAGATACACTATGTAATGGGCTAAATCTGAAAATACAGATCAAGGATTTAGTGACTAGGGAAGAAAAAATAACCATCACATGAGGCTTGCTACATAAAATTTGGGAGCCAGAGCCGAGCCTAAGGCTGGATATAATGCACATAGTTCAACAGAAATCAGCAGATCCATTATTCGTGAGTGGGTTTGCTGTATGCAACACAGAGGTTTTGCTCTGAGCTAGTACCAACCAAGATTGCTGCAGAATCAGTGACACTGCAATCACCTCAGGACAGTACTTCCCTGATCTAATTAATCCTGTTGAGAGATAAGGGTGATTAGCTCAGTTGTAACACTGTAATAACACACCTACTCCTCTTTCAGGACTCAGATAATATCTCCACTTCAGTCAGCAGTAACACAATTTTCTTAACAGTGTCTGATATTACATGTGTACTACTGTCTTGTCAAGACCAGGGATTGCATTTACTATGAACTACCTGCTGTACACATCACATCATTAAAACCTGGATTATATCTAACCCAGACCTGCAGTCTCAGGAAAGTCAGTAGACTGGTTTGGAATGAGTTATCTTCTAACTCTTTAACCAGGGAGCAAGAGGCTAGCAGGTCTTTGACGGCAACCTCCTTCAAGTACAAGAATAGTCTGTTCTGCTACTCAGGAAAAGAAGTATACATCTAGGAGACTAGCTTGGCTAGACAAGGAACATAGAACTCAGCTCTAATGCAAACAGAACACCCATAAAAGATAGAAATGAAGGGAGCTTATAGAAGAATAGTACAAAAACCCTGCCTGGCATGTAGAGTGCTGCTAGGAAAGCCAAAGCTTACCTAAATTTGAAAATGGTAAAGGACATCAAACGCAACAAGAAAAGCTACATTAGCAGCAGAAGAGTAAATGAGAACATAGGCCTACTGGTGGACAGATGATATAGCGTCAGCAGATACAGACAAGGCTGAGAACAAGAAAGAATAAATTGAACTTGCCACAGGACGTAAAATCACTGCTCTGAAGTTCTGGAACAGGTGTCCAGGTTGTGGAATCTAAATCTATGTAGATTTTCAAGACCCACTTGGACAAAGTCTGAGCAATCTAGTCTGAAGTCAGCACTAATCCTGCTTTGAGTAAGAGCTGGGCTAGCTGGAGGCCCCTTCCAATCTGAGTAATTCTGCAAGCCATGTCACCTTTAAACTTGAACCATAAGGGACTCTCAGGTATCATAAATTCAATGACCTTTCTGATAGCAACACCAAAAACATCAACAGTTAGTTATTTTTGGGTGTTCACCACTCTGAAGCAAGTGCATTTATAAATGGTATTTGAAATAGCATAGGCTTATACCAGGGTCTCCTGTTGTGCATTCACAAGGAGTGCTGGCATATGTTTGTAGCACTGAGAAGTGTTTGGGCTGCCCACCCACATTTGCTTCAAGAAAATTTAAACTGTGTCCCCACTCCCTCTGTATGCATCTTCCAGTGCAAACACAGAATCATAGAATGGCCTGGGTTGGAGGGGACCTTAAAGATCATCTAGCTCCAACCCCCACTGCCATGGGCAGGGATGCCACTCACTACACCAGGTTGCCCAGGGCCACATCCAACCTGGCCTTGAACGCTGCCAGGGATGAGGCAGTCGCAACCTCTCTGGGCAACTTGTTCCAGTGCCTCACCACCCTCTGGGTAAATAATTTCTTCCTAACTTCCACTCTAAATCTTTCTTCCTTCAGTTTGAAGCCATTCCCCCTTGTTCTATCACTTTCTACTCAGGGAAAGAGTCTCTCTCCCCTCCTTCTATAGGCTCCCTTTAGGTACTGGAAGGCTGATATGAGGTCCCTCCAAAGCCTTCTCTTCTCCAAGCTGAACAAGCCCAACCCTCTCAGCCTGTCCTTATAGGGGAGGTGCTCTAGTCCTCTGATCATCTTTGTGGCCCTCCTCTGGACCTGCTCTAACAGGTCCACATCTTTCTTATGCTGAGGACCCCAAAACTGTATGCAGCACCCTAGGTGGGGTCTCACAAGGGCAGAGTAGAGAAGCAGAATCACCTCCCTTGACCTGCTGGTCATGCCTCTCCTAACCATACTGATATGGGTACCAAGATGCACAAGGTTGTTTAGACACAAGTTTTTAATCAGACTGGAAACAAGCCCTTGGAATGTTTCCATGACACAGTCAGTCACCTATGGCCTGTGTACTACCTCTGCAGTGCCACCATCCTTATCATATCTACTCTGTAACATCCATCACTAGCATGAGGGCTGGCAGCTGTAGAATAGTCTCAAGTATCTGGCCACAATAGTCAAGGATGGCACCCACATTTAATGTCATTAATCTGAATTAAAACTTCATGTCAATCACAAGTAGACCTCAAATTCTGAGAGCAGCAATAACTCAGCAGGGCCAAACCAAATCACTGCCTGGAATGCAGTCTGATGTAATACTTGGCTTCCAGTTGCTCCCATGACTCTCAGCTACACATACAGAAACAGTCACCCACATTACACAGCTACTTTTGTTCAGCAGTTTTGTCGAATCTGTCAAAAAAATTCAATGTTGTTCATACCAGTAGCAGCAGTGGCATTACAACACAGTAAGCACTCTGGCACAGTTAAATATTTAGGAGGACAAAAGACAAATACATTTTTAAAACAGAGAATGATGTTTATAAATATTTCATAGGAATGTCAAAGTCTCTAAAGCAAAGGAGACCAGAGTTCATCAAGCACAGAAGTTTCGAAATGACTTTGCTCAGCTACAAAGTTTCATGGCTGTGCTGCTGCTTCATGCACATTCTCAGTATGGTCATGTAATTCTGCTGCATGGGCATGCTCAGACACTGCAGCCAGCACAGGCACCATCCTTTGGGAATTTGCTCAGTTAGTAGAGCATCTCCTCTGGCACCCATCCACTTTCACAGAACAACTCATCTAACTCCAAAGTCATTTCCCATCATCTTTGTTGACTGTCCCACAGCTGTGGGCAGACTAATTCCCCAGGGGCCTTCAGCCAGTTTCCTCTCTCTTTCCTGACACTCCCATTGCATGACAGAAGGTCCTGAAACAGGAGGGAAATGCCTCCATTTTTGCTGAATAATAAACATGCATCCAATTGCATGCAACAACCTTTCTGTCACGTGGTGATGCACTCATGTGACATGTTCTTACAGTGCTAAAAGTTCACTGGTCCCTTGACAGGAAGTCTGTGGGCACTGTGGTCAGATCAGAGCAGACACACCTGCTGGTGCTTCACTTAGGAAAATATTAGATCATGTGCAGTCTTGACATCCTGAGTGCTATACTGTCACAGGAAGGGACATGAATCTCACAGCAGCCAGGAGAGAGAGACATTGCTCTCCCTTGAAAATCCCTAATTGAACTTAATAAGGGAAGAACAGACTGAAGAGATTAAATCAAATATTTAATATTCCCTCTCCAAGCAGGATTTCTTGAGTATTATATTTAAGCATCCATATGCTACCACCTTTTCATTCATCTAAGGTTCATCAGCCTCACTGAATATGTTTCAGACTGGGTAGCTCTGGATGCTTTAACAAACAGGAATTTTTCTGAGGTTGGTTAGATTGCCTCAACTGCACCCTCATCCACCATTTGTAGATGACTGGTACTGGCCAACTGTAAACCACTGTTCCTGAACAAGTAACAATTGTTAAAAAAACCCCAACAACAAAGAGTTTAGTCTGTGTATTGTTCTGTGCTGCTATCAAAGGAAGCACTCACAAGAAAACACAAAAGCAGGAAACACTAAAAAAAGTACATTCGTTGGCATCTTTGCTTGGTTAAGTCTTCATTGCATAGTGCCTCATACCAATAAATAAAAGATGCACTGTGGGTAGTTTCAAAGGAAAAAGAAACCAAACCAAACCCAACCAACCAATCACTTCCCTGCAAAAAAACCCAAGCCAAATAACAAGCAGACTGAAGACTAAAGCAGCAAACACTTGTGACTTGTAAAAATATCTTCACTAAGGTCGATGTTGCCCCCAAGAATTTTATTTCTGTCACTAGCACTGAAAACCAGACATATACATATACAAATGTGAACACCACAGGTAAAAAACAGTAACTCTTATACAGCCACAGTCATTGGCTTTCCACAAAATGTCTCTTTTTTTACATTAACAAGGTTATAATAATAAATTACAAGGAGTATTGCTAGTGCACTAATTTTCATAGGGTTGTGAAGAAGCTAACAGTCTCCCAGTACTACAGTGGGAGGAATACAAAGAGGAAAAGTGATTAATTAGCTTGACAGAAGTGAAAGAATTAGGATTAATGGCTATTCTTGTTACCTACATATATCTCCAATGTCTTTTGAAAAGCACTGTCAGCCCAAGCAATGGGCTTGGCAAAAATCTTGTCAATGACTTCTACAGTCCATAATGATACACTATCCAAAATGTACAGAGTATATTAAGAAAAGCCTTGTGGCACTGCTTAGGGGAAACCTAGCTGCCTGAGGGGCACTCAGCAGCTGAACTAAAGAGTCAGGAAACACATTAATAGGAATTTGATATTGGCTCTGCAGAGGACTGGAAGGTTTAATGTTTTCCCCTCACCACCATCTCAGACCTCTGTGATACTACAAATTCTTCTGCTGAGTGGCAAGAGGGATCCCTTTGAAAATGATGAGGAGGAGATCAGGGCTGCTAGCAAGGAAAGTAGTGCAGCTTCTGAAATTCCCACTCACATACTCATGGAGCTACAGATATGTAACCTAATCTCTCTCCCGCACTGAAAAATAATTGTTCGGGGATTGTAAAGGCAACGATTTTATGCTAAAGAATAAAAAGCAAGAAGGAATTCACTGACAATGTTTTGGCACCCTAAGAAGTTCATTTTCTCAGTTCCTTAAGATAAATTCACCTTATCATAGAGAGCCCCTCTGCAGCTGAGTTCAAAGTGGGTTTGAATTGACTGTACAGAGTCTTGAGTAGGAAATGCTTAAGGTCTGATAATAGAAAGACTGAAAACTACTGCTTTAAAAAAATTAATTTAGTTCACAGCTGTCCAATAGGCTAGCATATGAATTTATACACAACACTATTAAAAAATATTAAGTTTTTATTAAAACACTATTAAAAACTATTAAAAATGAGGCTTTTCCACTTCATCACAGAGATGCAGACTGCATGCAAAAAATAACCCAGGCACCATGGACCAGCTCAGGCCAGAGAGAAGCACCCCCCCAGTTGCTTTCAGAGGCAGCCATGCTCAAGACCTGCTGTGTAGAAGGCAGCTGGGGACCACAGTCCTGCAGGACCTTGGTGACAAGTAATAGGGACAAAAAGATATGCAAGAGCAGAAACTGGTGCATTATCAGTGACCACACTGCTCCATGCCTTCTCCTGCAAATGAGTAAGAGACAGTCTCACCTTATCATTCATAAGATTTGACTATACTAAAGACTTCAGACAATATTTTTCTCCATATTAAAAATATCAAATAAAATTCTACATGTGGGAGAGGGCCACAAACCTGATATTCCAGGGGAGCACAAATAATAAGAAAAGATATTTTCTTGGTAACAGTGGTAGCACCAAAGTGAACCTCTTAAGAGCCTTTCTGCATACCAATTCTTGGTAGTAACTATAAGCATGAAGTGTTATCACTTCTGTAAGCAGACATTGTCTGCAGAAATATGCAATGAACTTCAGAAAATGCAGTTCCTTAGAAGAGATTTAGCTGAAAAGTCAAATCACTGAATAGAATTAGTTCTGTTCTAACTCAAGTCAGGACATCTATGCCCATTTACCAGTGTAATATGATCATTTAGCATAATTAACATATGATGTTTTGACACTGCCATGGATTTGGACTGGATTTGAAATGTAAATATTTGCCAAATAGTACATCCTAGTGCCCAGTGCTACATAATGGTGTAACTTAAGACACTGACTTGATGTGCTTCCTCTTCTAGAGGCAGAGTTAAGGCTGCTGCAGGGATTCTCACTTTGGTAATATAAGGCAGTTTAAACATTACAGATACTGTTATATTGATCTCTGCAGTATCAGATTTTAAAGGGGTGGAAGCAAGATGAAAAAGCTTACAATACAGCAATCATTTCAAGTGGTATATGAATGAAAATAAAGAAAACCCCTGGAAAAAATAACTATTTCAAGCTCCCTACCTATCTTTTCCCTAGAGCATTCCATCACCCAAGAGCAGAGCCCAGCCATACTAGTACACAGGTATCAAGGGAGCACCATTTGGTATGATTCACAGCATGGCACACATGCAAAAAGTAATCAGTAAGATCATTGCAAGATGTAAACACAGAGCAGCCTTATGGGACAGACATTTATGCTTAAGCTGAGGCTTTTTACAACTGACTTTAACTCTATAGCACGAAATGTAATAGCTTATTTATCTTACATTCTGTACCATTTTGTCTTACCTACTAGAAATACAGATGTTCCCTATATTAATGCATAACAGTACTCAACTATCTCTTCACTCTGTCTTGCAACAGAAATATCCAGAAGCTATTCATGTCCAATAAAATGTACTGATTTTAAGCTAGTTGTACACCTCTCATTAATACACCTTATTTTACCTTTCAGAAACATACAGATCCTACAAGTAAAATTCTCTGAGCAGTCTGCTAACAGAACTACTGCCTCCACATAGAAAAAATCAGTATACTTCTCACTTCTCCCTTGTATAAACAGTATCCTCAAGTCAATGCATCTTTACCATCTCCCCAAGACTGAGTCATTGTGTGGCATCACCTGTAATGATGATTTACATAAGAGCAAAGTTTCAGCATTTCTCTTCCTTAGTCTCACCTGACTTGTTCTTTGACACCCATCCCAAAATGTACAGCAGTAGATTTTCTTTGCTTGCAGTTGTCTTTCCAAGTTTTACAAAAGCAGCACAGAAGCATCCAACAGTCCTTGGAAAGCCAAGTGCAAGAGTGGATTCTGCAGCTCCCATTGTCAGCACCTACTAACCTGCACTCCTTGGCAGAACACATGGCATTCAGCAGAAAAGTGGCTCTCACCTTTCCTTACCCTGAAGGAGCAGAAGTTGCTTCCTCTGCTAGGTCAGAAATGCCATGAAAGGCAGGTAGTGCCACATTTCCCATTCACTCCTAAATCCCTGAAGAATGTAGGGAATACAAAAGCACAAAGCAATAGGCTCACAGTTGCACTAGGGTAACAGTGGGTCATAGAACCACTAAGGTTGGAAAGAGATCTCCAAGATCAAGTCCAACCATAGACCCAATACCCTCATGCCACTAAACCATGCTGTAAAGTGATACATCTGCAAGTTTTATGAACACTTCCAGGGCTGGTGACTCTGCCCTGGGCAGCCTGTGCCAATGCTTAACCACTCTTTTACTGATGAAATTGCTCCTAATGTCCAACGCAAACCTCCCCTGGCAGAACTTAAGGCTGTTTCCTCTTGTCTTATCCCTCCAAGGCAAGTCTGTTTTTCCATACAAAATTTATATGGACCAATGAAAGTGCTATCAGTAGGAATCCTGTTTAGTTCTACCCTGCTTTTTTTCCCTTCAAATGTCAGAGACAGGCAAGAAAACAGAGGAAGAAGAACATCTAAATATATCAAAGAGAATTACTGTCCTCCACTGTTCCACTTCCTTGGGTACCTACAGTAGCACTTGGAGACAGTCTCACCAAGAATCACATTACTCTGGATTCATTTGTGGCAAGAAAACAACAAAACACAAGAAGGTTTCATAAGGATTCAGTGTTGTCCCAACTCATCTCCCCTTAACATCAAAACAATCAGCACTGAAGACCAGACTGACTCATTCCGAGTATCCTTCACAGAGAGCTTACTTACTTGAGGTAATTGGATGTATGCCAATGGAAAAGTCGCAGACCAAACCTGGAGAGATGAAGAAGACCAAAGTGAACTTTGTTGCCTTTTGGACCCACTTACCATCACAAATAAATTACCTCAAAAGGACAGCAAGAAGGGATTGAGGGGAGAAAAAAAAATAAAATGAACCAGGGAAAGTTATGTCAAATCCCACGTGCTTCTGACCACACAGAGTAAGTCTAAACTCTGGTGTCTAGGGTATAATATACTGACTACATTTGGACCCACATTTAAGTAATGGTAACAGACAAAATGTTAGACCAGACTCATAGAAACTGAAAGGAAAACAGAGATTAAGTGGAAAAGCAAAATTTGTATGTCAATTAGATCAGAAATAATAGCCAGAAAAATCCAGTGCTTCTTCTCCTTTGTATTTAGGTTCCTTATCAGCACCAAAACACCTGATGAGCTCTTTACAGCAGCAAGAATGGGAATTAAGCAAGACCTTTTCTACTGAACTCTCCTGCACCAGTCCAGCTTTCTGACGGGTCTCATCCTTTGCTTTCAGTACAACAAAGCATTGCTGGAGTGAAACCACACAAAACCAAACAACATAAAGCCCCCCATTTTCTCCAGTTTGTACTAGTACTTTCAGGGCTGTAACCTGTGTTAGAAGGGTGCTACAAAAATAGCAAACTGACAAGCATTGAGACCAAGACTTTATCCAACCACAGAGAGGAGAGACACAGCACACTACTATCTCCAGTGTTTAAAAGCCCATCAAAATTATTGCAGCTGCATACAAAAAGTACAGGCAGATGCTTTAAAAAAATGTGATTATTCATCAAAGTTAGTCAGCAGAAATGGTTCCATTATTCCATTATTGGTGGTGGTTTTTAAATGAATGCTTTCCCTCCACCTGCATCACCGTATCAAGTAAGATTCTGAAATGCTGCTTTCAGAGGCTAGAAGTCACAAAGAGTATTCAAGCACATCTATGAGAACATAACTATTTTCTAAATGTTTCCACATTTTCAACATAAGGCATTTGTTAAAAGTGGGTGATTTCAAGAACAGAGTTCTCAAAACTATCACCCCTTTCAGAACTGTAAACATGTACCTAATTAGTTGCCTTGACCTTCAATATTTTCACATCCAGTTTTAAGAATTAACTTACCTTAAATGAACCATTGCCTTTGTTGCCAAGGAAGGTCTTGCTGATTTCATAGTTCACACACTCTATTTTTTATACCTGCTGGTGCACATGGACACCTCAACATCCACACACCAGCTCCATACATCTTCCACAAAGTGAACTAATCTATGTGAACACTAGACTACCACTGCTGTCAAGCTCTATGTCAAGCACATGCAGGGAATCAAGCAACCCAATGAGCCCCCTAAAGATACAAAAGACAACAATTTCAGCAACTGAATTAATCATGCTGAGGTCAAACATGCCTTAGTAAAAAAAACAAAATATAGATTTTTTTAAAAATCAAGACTTTTATAACCAAGTTTCCCCACAGTTCCACTGCATAGCTATTGGCTAGTTAGTCTAACTAATGCCACACGTAGTATGCTGTTAACTGCATTTAATGATTAACTTCATTCACCACTGATGTTAACCTGTTATGAATACAGCATGATCTGTAGCAAAGGCAGAAATGGTCTGAGCAAAGCCCTTCAAGTCATGTAATCCAGTGGCATGTTGTCTACACAAGCAGGGAACCGTACTCAACAGCCAGGCAATCTGTCCAATCCACTGCTCACAACAGGAGGAGGTCAGGAGACAAGACTGCCTTCCAAATGAGAAGTCCTATAATGTAAGGGCTAGCAAAACCTAGAAGAAAAGTTAGATCTTTTCTCTTCTAGAAAGCTCAGTGATTGGTAGGCACTTATCTGCTGATAACCACTGGGAACACCCCAACACTTGGTCCTCCAAAATAAAGTACACTTGTCTTTCAGTTCCACAGATCGTGTCCTAAGGGCAAGCAAAGTCTGTTGGCTCTTGTAAACAGACACCTTGGACTAATGCCATCAGCACCAGGTAAACACCTACTTTGGTTGTCACTGACAGTTTCAGAGTTTGATGTGGGGACATTTTACTCCTGAAGCAGGGGATAAGTACATTTCATTAAGAAAATTAAAACCTACATCTTTAACTACTTTCAGATCTTTGAAACAGCAACAGTCTAGTGATCCATGCAGAAACAGCCTGCTAGCTATCTTCTTCTAATGGTTTAAGAATAACAGGGAACAAAGAACATAACCTCCCAGTGCTCCTTAAGAGGAAAGAAGAGGGATGCCTTAGCACCTTCAAAAAAGAAAAGTGCCTTAAGCTTTTGAGAAGTGACTTTCAAGTTTAAAAAACCAGAGGAATGAAATACTATTTGCTAAGGTAGGAAGAAAGCTGAGATTCCTGCATGAAGCAACATTTATCTTTAAAAAGCAGTTCAGAAAAAAACAGCTACAAATCTGAACAACTTGAACTAGTTTTGTTTCCCTTGTGGTTTAATTTTAAAACAGTGAAGAAGAAATGGGCTACAGACAGCAAGACACTGTGTGGTTCTCTTAACCATAGAATGAATTTCCCCTGAAGAGCTCTGCTGGGAAAACCAAGCTATGATGAGACACAAGCAAGTTTTTTTTTGCTTTCATCAAAGAAAGGAAGATGTAACAAGTATTCCCTGGGGATCCCTGGAGAGTAGGAAATTTAAACTGTTAAGAGTAAGAAAAGGAAAGCAGAAGAGGAAAGGACCTAATGAAGGTGAATTTTTCAGGGAAAACTGACTGCTTTAAAAAAGAGGTCTTGAGAAATTATTTTAAGAAAAACAGAAGGAGAAGGGGAGAGTTTCTTGCATAACTCTTGGAAGATATTTTGTGGTGACTATCCATCAGGAAAGAGTGGGACAACACAGAACTTGGAACAAAAAGTCATGCAGATGAAAGTACATTTGGGGGGGACTTAAAGATTGTCCTCATTTCCTCCTCCTGGTTCTCCCTTGAAGATCCCTTCTCAGCTTCACAGCCCTTTTCACTTTGCCTTCTATATTTGAGATAGAGAACACTTCCAAAATGCTCCTGTTCACAATGAAGTCTCCTTCTGTCTTTTACACCCCTCTACAGGCATCTCACTATGGTGAAGAAGTTGGAAATTTTTCTAGATTTGCAGTTCTTCCCCCATACACTTCATCTTTTATGGTACCAAATCGATCAGCAACAGGTGTCTCCACAATTTATATCCTCCCCATAGATGCCTCTTCTGCTTTCAATACTGTTGCAGGTGCTGGGATCAGCATTGCTTAAGACTCCAAGTTTTATTACTTGGTAAAACTTTGTGAGACAGAACAGCAGCACTAGAGAGATCCAAATGCTCTGCTGCATCAAAGAGAATCATTTTATCTGTATTTGGACAGTTTCTTTCACAGGCTTTTAAGCCAGCCATTTAGTTTTTTATTTTACAAGGAGACATGCTCCTGTCTTTCTGTTAGTACAGGTCTCTTCTATAGCCAGAGCCATTACCCCATTCCCCTGATGGCATTTTGTTCACATACATATAAATACATATTAAAAAAAAAATCCTCTGCACACTGTCCTCCAGTGGAAACAACATTCTAGACACTCTCAGAACGTTGCTTTTGATCCTTCACAACTGTGCTGTCTTCAAACAAAGCAAAGCAACAACCTTTCTTGGTGCAAGGTTACAGTCTCAACAAAAAATGCAAAGCTGATTTTGGGATTTTGAGAAATCAAAGAACTGTTCAGAATAAAGCTAGTTGAACATTCTGGGCAGAACAACCTTACACTGAACTGTATGCAGAGTGATGGGTAAAAAAAAACAGCAATAGGTACAGAGACATGAAAAATACTCTTTCAAAAGCATTATTGACTTACTTAACCTTTAGAAATAAGCAAATCCAAACAGAAAGTCTCCTTGCCTGGAGACTTCAGCATGGACTCCTTGCCTGGAGCATGAGTTTTGATTACAGGTGCAATCACTATGAAAAGTGTTTATCAACATACTGCCAAAAGGCACTTGAGAAGACAGCATTCACTATTGAATTGCAAAAGACTAATGTTACTAACCCGGGTTCCTAGAGTATGCAATGCTCTCTCCCAGGCTCTGCCCCTTTATAGTTACATTCATCTGGAAATCAATGATTACCTACAGGTTACAGAGAACTGCAACTCCTGAACACAATAAAACTACTAATCAAAAAGTCCTACTCCTCTAGCTTTATCACAAAACTTTGTTTCCTGCAAGTCTTTGCCCCCAGTGTACTAAACCCAAGATTCAACTTCGAGCCCTGACTCCCACAATCCTGTGGCATTAAGGCCACAGGATTGATCCTTCAGATCAAAAGACTTTAATTAGGAGTGAACTTGAAGGACACCAAACACAGGAGAGCTCACAGAGCCCTCTGATCCCTAGGATTGAGTTGATGTCTCTTTTCCAGGACAGTCACAAGATTTTCAGCTGTCTCCTTCCAACCTGCTGGCAGGGACATTTCCATTCTCTGTTCAATGTCCCACCTCATCCTTCCTTTTCAGCCCTTCCTCCCAGGGGAGGGCCACGGACTTCCTCTCCCTTAGCCTACTCCCTTCTCAAGACTGGCAATTTCACTTACTCCCCCCAAGCTCCTTCTCCAGCCTAGCCCTGCCACCCTCCAGACATCCCAAATAAGGGTAACACAGCTCTTGTGGTCCTATGCCTGCATGAGACTGATCTACTCCATCAAATCCTTATTATGAGCAGATACCGAGCAGCCCAAGCAATTGCAGATCAGTGATGACTGCCCACAGCAAAGGCAGCTCTACTTTAACAACAGCCCTACAGAAACTAAAGCTCAGTTAACACAGTTCTGCTGATTCTAGAGACACACAGTGACTTGGCCTCAGAAATATAATCAGCTTTTCACTAGTTAATGTGGTTTGTTTCCTTTTGCATTTATAACAGGAATCAGGGAAATAAACAGCCTAGCTATTAGTCACTTCCACCTTCAGAAATGCCAGGGTTAGAAGAGCATGACAGCCTTTGCATTAGAAAGGAGAACTGACAGCAAAAGGAAGAAAACTTAAATAAGAAAAAAATTTCATTTGAAAATGCATGAAAGATTAACCCAAATTTCAAATCTTAAAAGATTAAAAACAACTTATTTTTAAATACTTAGAAGTAACTGATGTTACTGCCTCAGTGTTATCATAATATTACACCATATTCACATCAGTGCACAGAAATGCTAAGCTTAATTAATACCTTTGCCCACTTACAGGTTTACTGGAGCATATGTTCATTATTTAGTCTGCCTCACCTCCCTGGAGGTACCTCCAGAACATGCCTATCTGGTTTACAGTCTTGACTCTAAATGCTTTTCAACAACAGGGTTTTTTTACCCCTCCTCAAAAAGCAGTTTAACAGTCTAATACATCTCCCCGCCATCAAAATGCAGTTCACTACCTGCTGGGGACCCCATATTTCCTACCTGTTCTTTCTTCCATGTGAAGCACAGAGGTCAGACACCTCTTGTTTTACTGTGCTTACAAAGCAAAAGCAGCAGGGCTCTGCCCAAGGATCATGCCTTTTTCTACAAATTCTGGGCAACCTGTTCCAACACTTGACTTTCCTCATATCAGAAAAGGTTTCATAACATCTGGCTTGAACCTCTTGTTTCAACTTGTAGTTGTTGCACCCCTCATGCACCCAGCACGTACCACTGTGAAGAGCCTAGCTCTACATGCTTGATAATCTCCTCTTAAATACTGTAAGGTTACAGAAACACAAAGGTTGGAAGAGACCTCTAAGATCATCAAGTCCAACCATACCTATCACTAACACACCACTAAGCCATGTCCTTAAGTACCATATCTAAATGTTTCTTAACACCTCCAGGGATGGTGACTCCACCACTTCCCCAGGCAGCCTATTCCAAAACTTTACAACCCTTTCAGTAAAGAAATTTCTTCTTAAACTTCTCTTAGGTCCCACTTAGACTTCTCTTCTTTAGGCTAAACAAAGCCAGATCTGTTACTGTATGACACTCATACCATAATAGGGTCCCCAGTGCACTGAAAGGTCTTCAGAGGCCCTGATCAGCCTCACCTCCACCCCCACTCTCTGCCCTCGGCCCCAGGGGCTCCACTTAAGCTCTGCCTTTGGCCTTCAATCCCTGCAAGCTATGTTGTAGGTGTGCCTACCTCCATTCATGAACCCTGTTGATCCAGATCCTGACCTATGGTCTAAGTTCCTCTCTTGACCTCAGATCTGCTGTATCACTGTAGACTTGCTCAGTGATAACTGGACCACATCTGACCCCAATTAGCATCACTGTGCCTGATCCTGACCTGCTGATTCACATCTCAATATCTCGGACCTGCCTTATCACTACACATCTGCCTGGCAATCTAGACTCTTGCTTGGCACTGGCTACCTAACTCACTACCATGGGATGGGGTCCTGGATGGTGGGACATCTGCCTTGTCAGCTGAGTTACCACATTCAGCTCCTCACCTCATCCCTTACTGAGGGCCAGTTGTTCCACGACACATGCTCTGGTCCCCATCTGACCTAGTAGCCCCCTCCAGTAGACCAGCTCCAGCTTATCCATACCTTTCTTGTCTCTGAGGACAGAAAACTGGATGCAGTATTCTAGACTCTAACAAATGCTTAATACAGGGAGATAATCACTTCCCTTGGTACAATGGTTGCAGTCTTATTAATATAGGCCTTTGCTTCCAGGGCACACTGCTGGCTCATGCCCAGCTTCTTTAAAGCGTTCTCATCTCTTTTTATGCATCGATAAAAGCAGTGACGTTCTTGCAATGCAGAAACCCACTGAGGCATCAGTCACTGGCAAACAGCACAAGTCTGAAACATGACAAAAGTGACAAACTGAGAGGAGTTTTCAACTGTAAAACTCAAGTGCAGCTAGAATGTTAACATCCTACTTCTAAAACAAGGAAAGCAGTCTCTTCTGCTCAATGCCCAACCAACTCCACACTGGGCTCTCACAAAGTAATACTGAGACAAAGCCTTGGATTCTGTAGTGCACTTGCTAATTGCATATATGCTACAGATGTGAAAGTAACTCCTCCAACCAGGGCTGCAGCCTCAGTGTTGTTTTCCTGGTTTATTTTGTGCTGCACTTTTTTCTTGCAGTTTTTTAGTTTGGGGAGGGAGAGGTTAAATACTAAAAATACACAGCTGTGTTGGAAATAACTTCATGGACAGGCTGAGGTTTGGCAAGCTTTGGAAGAATATAACTTAAAATAGTAAGGAAAGCAAAGACTGTGGGACATGCATCTCTGATGCCTATTTTCTGTTAAAATAACCACAACAACTAAGGTGACGCTGACATTCCCAGCTAACCATCTACCACCCTCAAGAGAGATGAACAGGGTCATTCTAACAGAAGAGCTTTATCTCAATAAGGCAAATGATGGTGCATCAGTTAGATTCTGGCTCCAAGGTCTTCTCATACAGCTTTACTCAATGAGAATTATAAAAAAGTACAGATGTCCAAAGCTAAATTTGCTTTAAGATTTACAGCCCTCATTACAGAGAAGACCTAGTCTGTAGGATTTGTCATTTGAGCATCACAAGTCTAAAAATATGAAAGGGAAAGATCTGGAGGCAGAAGTAACATTAGCTCCATTAATTTTCATCCTTGCAGCTCAGAAAAAAAAAATGCAAAATTGAAGCAGAGGACATAGAACTATGAGGACTGGTTTGGGGTTTTTTTTCCTTGTTATCAACCACATGCACGTAACTGGTAATTTATCTTTGAAATCTTTACAGTTACCGAGTGCTAGCTTTGGCCCAATATTCTACTACTCATATGAATGCACTTCTTCAGCAGCTCTTACCCTTTGCCATTATACACTCTGGCTATAAAGAACTACCAATTTGCCAAATAAACCACTAAAGCTTCCTGTGGCACACCTGTTAATAACAACTTTGCTACAGTAGTATGTTAAGTTTCAGCATTCAGAGGTAAAGTTTAGGTCCACCTAGGAGTAAGAGCGCAAACTGCATGATTTGACTCTCATGGCTGTTCTAGAGAATATCCAACTTTCTCCCAGTCAAATCCCATGTGACTTACCCCCAAAGCCTTAAAATAAGTTCAGTGCAGCCAGGTAGGAAAATCAGGTGTCCCTGAGATTCAAACCACAAAACTATACAGAGTAAAAGCACAGAATAAAAGCATTGGTAAAAGAACTAAGAAAAGAAATGGAGCTTTATTCACCCTTGTTGTTTAGCTTTTCCCCCATACCACAGGTCCTCTCCTCTCTGCCCATCAGAAATCTCTGGAGATGAAGGCCTTTTTGTGAGAGGCAGAGGTCACGAAGCTCCCACCTCCCATCAGGAGCACAGTGGCAGGCAGATATCCAAGATTCAGCAAGGAAAGTTGCAAAAGCTTGAACAGGAAAAGGCAAAGCCGGAGTCAAGATTTACATAAGAAGGGAAAAAAGCAAGAACTATTGGCACCACCTCTACGGGCGGCAGCCGAGGAGAGAGCTGTCAGCCCACCGACCAGCAGCAGGCTTGACGCCCCATCGCCCCTGCACCGCAGCCTCCCTTCTCCCGGGATGCGCTCCCCACGGTGCCCTGACCCCGCGGCGGCTCCTCTGCGCTCCCACCCACCCGAGGCTCGGCTCGGCTCCGCGCCCTCACACTCAGCCGCAGCCTCGAAGGTGCGCAGGTGGAGGAGAAGCTCCTTCCCCTAGCAGAAGCAGCGCTGCTGCAGCCGTGTGCTCCCCGGTGACCGGGAGAAATCCCCGGCCGAAGCCATCTACTGCACCGAGAGATAAGCAAGGGCAGGGCTCTCCGGCGGGAAGCAGGACCGCGTAGGCAGATGCCGCCAGGCTCGTCTCCTCCCTCGCAACTAACTTTCTTGTTTCCGCAAAAATTATCCCACCGAGCGGAGTAGGGGTGTGGGGATGGGGGCGTTCCCGTTCGCACCACAAGCTCCTTTACCCTTACGAGCCAACCGTACCCCTACACCGCCCCGACCGCCGGGACCCCGCCGCTCCCCAAGCGCCTCCAGCTGCCAGGCCGGAGCCCCCCGACCCCATGAGACTCGCCCCCCTCCACTGCCCCGCTCCTGACATCTCCCCAGGCCAGGAAGAGGCCGCAAGCCTCCGCCACCCCCCGCGGAGCCGAGTCTCACCCGCGCGCCCCTAGGCCGGGCCGGATGGGGCCGAGGAGTGGGGAAGCTGCGGCGGAACGGCAAGACGCGGCTCCGGCTCCTGCCAGCGGAAACGGGAGGAGGGACTCGAACCGGCGCTACCGAGCGGGGAGGAGCTGGGGGCGCTGCCCAGGGGAGGCTCCAGCCCTGCGGAGGGGAGGGATAGCCGACGGCCCCGGTCCTTCAACGTACCTCAGACCAGCCAGAGCCGGCCCGGCCGAGTTATGAAATCATCATCATAAAGTCATTAGGGTTGGAAAAGACCTCCCAGATCATCGAGGCCAATCGTTAACCTAACACTGCCAAGTCCACCACTAAACCATGTCCCTAAGCACCACATCTACACGGTTTTTGAACGCTTACAGGGATGGTGACTTCCTGTGCCAGGGCTTGATCACTTTCAGTTCCTAATTTCCAAACTAAACCTCCCCTGGAGCAACTTGAGGACATTTCTATTCATCCTGACACTTGTCACTTGGGAGACCAACCCCCACCTCGCTGCAACATCCTTTCAGGTAACTGTAGAGAGAGATAAGGTCTCCCCTGAGCCTCCTCTTCTCTAGGCTAAACAACCTCCGTTCCCTCAGCCGCTCCTCACAAGACTTGTGCTACAGTCCCTTCACTAAGTCCGGAGCAAGAAGCCACCACACCACACCGAATCCCCTTTCTGAGAGCTCTGCCTGGAGCCTGCTCCCTCGGAACCCACCCCGCTTCCGGAGCGACCCTTCCCGGGACACCAGGGCTATGCCTCACCTGTACCCTCCCAGAGCTGGCAGACTGTGGGAATCTACTGCCTTTCCCCTTAGCCGCCTCCCCTGCTGTCCTGGTGTGGGTTAGAATAGAACGAATTCTGTTCAGTGATTTTGCTTTATAGCTAAAGCTCCTCGAAGTACCTGCACTTTCTGAAATTAACAGCATGTTCTCACAGACCTAGCAGTGAGAAGACCTAATGTTTAGATTTACTACCAGGAACTGGTATGCAAATAAATCTTGTGTCTCACTTTGGCGGTTGCAGAGTAAAAGCTGCAGCTTCAGGGATGAGCAGACAGGACAGGTGACCCTAAATTGACCAACTAAGGATTCCGTCCCATATATGTCACAATTAACATAAACTGAGGGTCAGTTCCTTTTTCTTCCCTTTATCTTCTCCTGCACTTCAATGGCCAGCATTTGAGGAGAACTCTCTCTATTTTGCCCTTTATCCTGATCCCAAGTTCATGCATCCAGTATCAGGATCCAGCCCTTACGCCTGGTTCCCATCTGCATCTGAGGCCTTCTGCCACAGCATCAGTGATGATTATTCAGTGATATCAGTGGTAGTTATTATCAAGAAAGGGTTTGGGTTGGTATTGGTTTTTTGTACATATTTGTATATATTTCATTCATCATTATTATCATTAAAATAGTTTTAGTTTTCTTTTCCAAGCCACAAGTCTCCCTCTTATCCCCTTTCCCTTCCTCAGGGGTAATAGGGAGAATCCACCACTGGGTTGCTGGTCAGCCCAGCCCTGACTCTTGACACCTGCCCTGAGAGGGGGCCTAGGGTTGAACATCTCTGGGTTCACGTAGGTGGGGACATTAGCCACCCTAAACTGTGAGCTAGCAGGCTGGGAGGAATGCACCCACTGACACCTAAACTGCCATGGGTTTGCCATTTGCTTGGTGCTTTCAAGCCTACAACTGCCACTTTATTGCTGTGGCTTCTAGTGCATAGGGTAAGCTTTTAAGTGCTCCTGTAAGCTCTGCTCTGGCAGCAGGAGACTGCAGTCTGCATAGCACACCATCTGTGATGCTATGTGAGAGAAGGCCGTGAGGGACATCCTCTGAGATCCTGCACTGTCAGGGGAATCTCCTGCAACCCTTGCTCTACTAACCTGCTTAAATGCTATGGAACTATAGCACAGTCTGTGAGGCTACTGACAAAGCTGTGGTCAACCTAACCTTCTGGTTAGTCTTCCCTTGCAGAGTAGCTCTGCTCTTGCTGTTCTGTTACAAGCATGCCAGTTGTCTGATGCCTTGCTACTTGGTTTTGATGTAGACTGGCCTTGCAGGATAAGCAGCATGACTTCCTGGCAGCTTCTTGGAGGCTCAGCATGTGTTCTCTTTGCCTCTGCTATAGCTTTAGGTCAAGTTTGAGAGTATTCTCACCTGTCTGAACCACGTTTTAGTCTTTGCTGTCTCCATTCAAGTTCTTCAACTCCTTAATTTGGTCCACAATGTCAAAGAACCAAGGAAAAATATGAGCTGGATAATGGAGAAGAAAAGGTCACTAGGAAACCATTGCACCAAAGGCTAAAGTATGTGTGTAATACTCAAGGAAATAATGATCCTTGGGTCTTGATATTAAAGTAGAAAGAGAATTAAGTTCAATCCTTACCTCTGCCTCAAGGCCTTCCTACATGTTTTCTCTGTTGGTAATGTCAGCTTAAGAAGTTGCCACCCCCTCATCACAGATAAATGAATTAATTCAAATGAACTTGTCTTACCTGAAGTGTTTCCTTTTTTTTGCCTTTGAAATGAAGATGAAGGAAGGGTTCCTGTCTTACCTCGTTCTGGGTTGCTCAGACCCATGGTCTGTTGTGTCTTATCTCAGAAGACTATCTCTAAGCAGAATCATTTCAGTAATTAAGTTTGACATAATTCCACAAGCAAATGTAGCTGCACGATCGAGGGCTGATAAACTGAAGTGTGTGGGTTAAAAAAAGAAAGGAGCCATAGATGAATGGAAACTTTGGAGCTGCTTTCTTATACACAAAGCATGGATGCTTACATCCCTGTTTTGTCACTTTATCTTCTAATGCCTCAGTGTTGTGGCTGTAAACAGAGCAGGGGGAATCAGCCTTTGCTATTTTGTCCTTCAAGTTTACAGCTAAGTTCCTATAGGCTATGGTTAATATTTCTAGTATTTCTGCCCTAGCAGAAATTACACTTCTAAGACACTCCTTACTTATTGTTGATTGTTTAATGTAGCCTTTACTCTCCAAACTAGGCTAGCTGTTCTTTAACATATGCTACTTTGTGGTTTGTTTCATTTCTTTTCAGCAACATTGCAGATGGCTCTTAGTTCTGATGTACTGTCTGGTTTCTTCTGGTGAAACTCCACTGAAGGAAGCACTAGGGACAGAGATCTACAGTCCTTTCAGGCTCTGAAGTATTTTTGCATGGACCTCACCCAGTTCACACAGGGACAAGCGCCTTTTAGCCCAGATCAAAATTTCTAGCATTCATTTTGACTCACAGCTTTATTAAATCTTCTTCATCTGGTAGCCTCCAAAAAAGTGACCTCTCCCGGACACATGAATTTTGTGTTGGTTTCTTTGATGAGTTTGAAAGGTAGGTAGATGCCTCTTGCTGACCCTGGATTATTGACACCAAGGAGCTGTGAAATCCAAGAGCGAGAGTAGAAAGGAGCAGTGCCAGGGAAGAGGCTTTCATTGCTACTAAGTGAAAGAGACCTGCATGAATGTCCCTAAATCAACTGTCCTAAGATTTCATCTGTTCTTCAGCCTGTTGGCTTATATTCACTGCTTTGATAAAAAAATATTAAAGCTGTGCTAATGTGATTTTATTTGTGAGCAGCTGATGGACTCAGTAGACTTCCAGGGCTCACCTTTTTTTTCGGACTACTCTGTAGTCTGTTGTATTAAGAGTAAAGCTTCAGCGGATGCATACAAGGTGCCTGGCTCATGTTTGCAGAAGAGTACTAATAGACATCACTGAGGACTAAACACTGCCCTTTCTACAGGCTTACATTTCATATTTCTTATTACACATTTGTTGTCTGCATGGGCCCAAAGTACTTTTCCCAAGAGTCAGGTTTTTTTCTCATGAGCGAGGTGTTATTTGATTTTGTTGTCTGCTCCACACGTGGTTCAGGGATCACAGAATCACAGATATGCAGAGCTGGAAGGGACCCACAAGGATCATCTAGTCCAGCTCCTGGCCCTGCACAGGACACCTCAAGAACCACACCATGTGCCTGACAGTGAAGCCCAAACACTTCCTGAACCCTGTCAGGCTTGGGGCTGTGACCACTTCCCTGGGGAGGTTGTTCCAGAGCCTGACCACCCTCTGGGTGAAAAACCTTTTTCTGATGTCTAAGCTGAACCTCCCCTGACTCAGCTTCATCCCACTGCCTCTAGTCCAGTCACTGTCCATGAGAGTGAAGAGATCAGTGCCTGTCCCTCCGCTTCCCCTCATAAGGATGCTGAAGACAGCAGTGAGGTCTTCCCTCAGTCTCCTCTTCTCCAGGCTAAACATGGGAAGAACATTTTCTAGGAGTAAACCATCTAAACTTTGAAGAGAGTCAAGATCTAAATGTGCAGGAAACAAAATCATCAATCTGTGAGAAAACTCCTGGAGTACCTTGCAAATTAGTACAACTTACAACTTCAGATACAGAAATGAAACATTTTAAAGGACAGGAAGATGGTTAGGAAGGTGGAGGAGATATGTAGGTCTGCAGGCCTCTGTACACATGCTGTGGGAAGTACAGTATCTCCATGGAATTCACAGAGCCCTTTATCTAGCAGACTGAAAGTTGTAGAAGGGACTACCAACAAGCTCATGAGATTTTGAAAGAAGTCAGATTTCACCTGTGTGTGGCTGAAGCCCTTACCTTCTGGCACTGTAATGCACCCTTGATTTCTCAGTGTCTCAGATACCTCAGTTACCCAGCAGTACTCTTCTCTGTGCCAAAATTGCAAGGATGGAAACATCTGAAATAAGTGTGAGAGGTGTTTCCTAAGGTGTTGTGATGCAGTGTAGAAAGAGGAGATATAACACCACATATCCAAATCTGTGCCATGGGACTGTGCCTGGCCACACAATAAATTGCTGGTTCAGTGGCTGCCAGAGATGCAATCCACCTCTTCTCTGAGTAACATGAATGTCTGGATCTTCCTCCACATCACTGGCATCATGAGAGACTGTGTTTGATTGTCTTGGAAACATGGAAAGCTAATGTCTTCTCACTGTTCTCTCTCATCTTTTACTGGCCCAATAGCATTCTTTGTAATACTTGAGCACCACACTGTCTGCAACTAACAGGTGGAACAATTTGAGCTTGGTAAACAGTTCTTTTGCTGGTACAGAAGAAAAGAGCATAGTCTAGGTCCCTAAGCAGTGCTGACTGCACAGGGAGGACAGAAGCAAAAGCAACAAAACTTATTTCAGTAGTCAGTCAAGTCAGCAGACCTGATACATGGAGGAAATGTGCTGGGCAATACACAGGATTTAACATACCCGGTGTTCTAAGCATAACTTCATTTAAAAGGCAAAAGAAAGGATGGTCTCACTATCATGCACAGAAAAGAAGGAAACAGCAACCAGGCTCTGACAGGAGGAAGGCTGAAGAAGTCTGACTGCACACCTGCTAGACAGGCAGAGATGTAGGTTACATGTGCAACCTCCATACACATGCATGTGCCCACACATGGCTAACTGACGCTGACATCTATAGACGTATGGGAAGCATGTCTGTGCAGGTGTTGACCTACAAATTCAATGTTATCAGTGTATACACACACAGATCAGATATAGCATGAACATTTTCAACCTGTTCATATGTGGTCAACCTTATGGAAGCTGCTTCCATTGCCCTAGCTGTATGCTCAGGTGCATACCACTCCTTTTCTGTGTATGATCACACCCTGTGTGTGTACTGTGTAGGAAGCACGTTCTGGAGGACGCTGTGAAACTCTTGAACAGTTACTTGCCTGTTTCTTTGACTCCCAAGACTTTTTCCCATTTTGCACAAACCTGGAGATGCAAACTTATTTGACCCTGTCAGTCACAAAAGAGCTCAGAGGTGCTTTTCTGAAAATACATAATATCTGCAGTTTATTTTTCAGTTTGGTAAGAGGGGGCAGGTGTTGCTAAAGCACAGGCTTTTTTCTCAAACATGCATCCCATGGATGACTCGGGGCAGAGAGTCTCTAGTCCTTCACCAGCCGGTAGATGTGATGCTGGGCACCGTGGTCACTAGTTGACACCTCAAAAACATATGCTATGCACAGCAAGATCTCCTGTGTGTCCCTGTTTGTCACAACCTAGATGGAAAAGGAGAAGAAGCTGTGATGGCAACTACTGTTCCTCTGCTTATATATTCCAACACACTTAACACTGAGCCAAAAGTCAATCACAGGCAAAGAACACAGAAGCACAGGAATGATACACAGCTCAGCCACCACCATCCCCCCACCCCAGTCTACCTGCCCACACACTCAGGCAAAGCACTTTCACAGCATCAGGACTACAATGCAGTGAAGAGACAGGGAGGTGAGCAGAGTCCACTGTGGAGAAAAGAAAGCTGTGCCCAAGCAGTAACCACAGAAAAGTGGAAGCAAGTCCACTAGATCCTCCAATCCCCACTCCCTGGTGTTGCAGATTTCAGCAGAGAGAAGCTGTTTCACAGAAAACCTTTTTGCTCTGTTTGTTGTGAATGGCACATGTTGTATGTGATTGCTGTGGCACATCCAATCCTGCTCACGTACATGTTGAGGTATCACAGCCATGAACAATTCCTTCCCTCCATCTGCTCCTGCCTGTTATAGTGCTAGACACAGAGCATGAGGATTATAGAGTATAACTCATTTTACAGGAGACATCGGTTTGACTCCATTACACCTCCCATTGCATACACTGTAGATGTCAGGAGAAGGCTGGCTGCTATACTTAGGCATTTTTACAGAAGCTTCTTTTTCCCATTTCATCTTCTACGGCCCTTGAGGAACCTTAGCTTCTCTGCAGTGTGACTCAGTCAGCAGCATGGTGTTGGAACAGTGTTGTCCTAGTTTCAGAGGCATGCACTGCCTACACGACATGGCAGGAACAAGCAAAATGCTGCACTCAGAGCTCCTAGCTCAGCTTCCCTCTCTCAGTCACTGCACAGTTTTGCACACTCTTGTCATCTGAGTTTAAGCGATAGCTAAATCTTCAAGCAGTTCTCTCCTGCTGGAGGAGACACATTTTTAAGAGCAGTAAAACCAATTCAGTTGCAGAAGATAAAACATACCAGCTAAAGGCTTGAACTGTACCAAAGCCCAACTGTCCTTGTGAAAACAGAAAATAGCTCTTTCCAAACTCAGTAATTTTAGCAGCCTGATTTTGGTTTATTCTGTGTTTTCTTACATCATGATAAAGTTTGCAGCTGAACTAACCCTTCTCCTGCCTTCTGCAGGCTGTTGTGAGATATATATACACATCCAGGTGTAGCAAGGCACCAGAGCCTTTTCTGAAACATGGACGCTGAAATTGTGGGAGAGCTAGATCCAGAGCAATGTGCAGAAGAAGATAAATCATGCTGGTGAGACCAGGGCTATCTAAGCTCATGAAAGGGTCTGGGAAAAATTAATTAGACTTGCCTCAGAAGCTCGTAGTGGGGACTGAGGACTAGCAGCAGGCCTTGCATTAAGCATGACCACTTTTCAGCTCTCCAGCAGGGAGTGGGAGGTAGAAAATGCTCAGCCTGATGCTCAGGGAACAGGACTGCAAGGCAATATATAAAAGGCTGTGCCAGCACCCACATGAGACATGCCTCTCTGTGACAGGAGGTAAGGGAAGGACATGAGATTACTCAGAACATAAAACCCCTGAGGAAGTAAACTACGTGACAACTTTGTTCATCAGATGTAAAGCAAACACTGGCCTGAATGAGGAATGAAAGATGCAGAAAGCAGTTACAGTGTTCCTCAGTATGGATTACAGCACACAGGCCTTCCATCTCTCTGTCCCTTCCCCCTTCATGCTTTTGCTCATCTAAAAAAAACTCTTAGCACTTATATTCCTCTTTTCTTCCAGATGCTAAAGATCTCAGTACCAACACAAAAGAGTAAAGCCTCCTAAAGCCCTGTCAGGTATATTCATAGCTGTGTTCAATAGCTGAGGTACCTGAGCCACAGAGTAGTGAAATGAGTTGCCTGAAGTCCCACAAAATCTCCACAGAATGGAATAAAGACCACTTGATTTCCATTCTTTCATACAGCCACTAGCATCTCTTCTACTTACTCAACCTCTGATCTTTGGGTGAAGATCTGTGATGCATCTTGTAGAGGTGAGCAGAGAACTCTATTTATTAGGAGAATCCACATTTTAAGCTGTCTTTGCCCACTTCCCAAATTTAGGCTGCATCTGAGCCTGGAAAGGCTCCTGGTATAACAAGACTCTAATGCAAACCTAGTTGCTGTAACCTTGTAGTACAGCCCTAACTAAAGGTTGCAGTGGTGCAGGAAAAGTGTCACAGAACTTCCCCCAACATGCCCCTACCTTTACTTGCCCCCATATTCCTTACAGATCCAAGATGGTCCTGAAGAACCAACTTTTTCCCCCCTCCCCCCTGCCTGGTCAGTCAAAAAGTTTTTCCATGACAAAATTATACAGCCACTTAACAGTGCTCTTGTATTTATTTTACCTTGCAAAAAGGGCCACGGCACAGAAAGGACCTCAATGTTTGCCCAGTAGTGGAAAAAGCATTTCCTTCACTGACTTCTGCATCTTTCTCCTTCCCTTCTCTCTCTGCTTTGTGACTTCTCCCTTTATCTTTCTTTCTCTCTCTTACACAGGTCTCAAGTTCTTCCACTGCTTCTCTGCACGAGTTACTATCTATAGAGCTCCTTAAATGGTCTTGAGATGCAATACACGAGAGATACTAAGTTCAATTAGATGCTGAGCTGTATTTTGACTCGCAACAGTGAACTCCTGCATAGGGCTTTACACGTTTCCAAGCTCCAAGAAAAACAGTTGAAAGTCCCACCTGTAAGATAGTAAAGTTCTCCAGCACACTGTTCATCATATACTTCTCAGGAAGGTGCTTGAGTTTATGAATGAAGTTGATCATGTATTCACAGAGGGGGGAACGGTGAATGCGATAGGAGTAGTGTCCGTTTTCGTAGCGTGCATACTCTGTCTGCAATGCCAAACACAAAAAGGGGCAGAGAGGGCTAATGTTGTCACACCAGTAGCATTCTTCACAGAAATGGATTCACAACAGAAAGATTACAGTGGCATTGTCAAGTCATTTTACTAATGGTAATGAGCTGATTAAAGTCAGTCTCCTTGAGCCCTCTCATTTCTTCAGCTCGGTATTTTTAGTTTAGTACACAGGGTTCCAGCTTAAGAGCAGTAAAATGCCAAGGAACTGGGAAAGGTAATTAAGAGGAACAAACCAATTGTCAGTTCTGCTATGGCCTGCTACTGGAAAAATATTAGGTGCAAGTAAACTGGAAAAGTTAAAAATTACTGCTTTAGCCAGACCAGGAAGCTGCTAGTAGTGATGGTAATCATCTCCTCAGGATGCTTCCCAGCTCGGAAGGACTAAAGCCTTTTTAGTCCTGTGAGAGAGAACACAGCATCTCTGCTCCCCCTTAAGAGAAGGTCTGGCCAATGTTACACAGAGCCATATCTTAGTTCACTTTCACATCTTAAAGGCTCCTGTATATTTCATCTTCCTTTGAACAGAAGCTGAGGTTGGATTCTATTATTTCACAGCAGACCCTTAAATGCTCATTACCTTCTTTCACCCCAAGGGCTTGGTCTCCTTTCCCATGCACCATGAGACCTTTCTTTAGCCTGTCTATCCCATCACCAGACTTTAGGCATGTCTATCATATGACTGGAGACAGATTTGGGGGAAGGATATAGCTTGAATTGACTGCTGACATGAGAACAACTGGTGTTCTGCACATAGCTGCTCCTCCTGCATATATAGGCTCCTTGAAAAGGAGCAGCAAGAAGTAGGTCAGAGCAGCACCAGAAAGAATTTCTTCAGTTCCAAATATATCCATAATAATTCAGCTCCCCTGTTGCTTCAGCTGTAAGTGTACAAGCAGTAAAATAAGTCTCCTAAAACTGTAAGACTAGTCTGTAAAAAAAATACAGTCAACTAATTAATGGCTATAGGCTATCAACAATCTGTTCAAAAACACTGATGAAAGTGAGGTATTGCTTATTTGTTTGCACCTTTCTGTACTACAAAACAGCTGTCTAGGTTTCCTAGGTTCTCCCAAAAACCCCAGGGAATCACCAGAGTTGAAATCTTAAATATTCACAAGTCACCAGAAACTGAGACTTAAAAGAAAAAATAGCAAATATTACCAGAGGTTCAATGAAGTCCTGAGATAGGGCCATGTTGTAGGCTGGAGCAATCTTACACCTGCATGTCTCAGAAATAATAAACTATGGCATCCACCTCCCTGATAACAAGCATGGGATACATTTTGCCTTAAGATATAGTCAGGATGCAAATACTTGAAGTGACAACACAACAGCCAGAGAGAACCTTGCCCACAGGTATCTGGTCCCTACCTCCACTTTCTCCACCACCTGCTTTCCAAAGGAACACACTTTGGTGGAACAGGTAATGACCATGTTTTCTGGGCTCTCATATTGGCTGGAAACGCCATAGAAAGATCTGGATTCATCTTCAATATCGGTGTTCAGATCAGCCTGCCAAAAATACAAAGGCAAGAAAAAAAAGATGGTTAGCAGTAGATGGTGGTTTCGTCACCATTACCTTGTGTAGCCAAGATTGTAAGGTATTGGAGTCTCCAAAGCTCCTTAAGCCAAAGTGCATCAAGAAAGCAGGGGAGTTCTGAAGAGTATGCACTAAAATCTAGTTCCCACTTCAGAAAATGGTGTGTGTGGGGAAACCTGGTGGAATATCCTCTTAACATTAAAAAGATAAGGCTGAACCCTTTACCTTAGCTGACATTGACCATAACTGGACAGTGCTAGGACAGCAAAGGTACACACAATGCACATGGAGAGCAGATAGCAGAGCACTGCAGAGACAGTGCAACAGGCAGGCTAGACTGGGCTGCCTCACTAAGGAAGAAAAGCAAGGAAGCAGCAACTGTAATAAAGCTTTTTCACCCTGGACATGCAGGTAAAGGGAAAGAGAGCAGAGAGAAGGAATGGGTGAGCTGGCTTCAAAATGAAGGAGGAAAGATTTAGATTGGATCTTAGGAAGAAATTCTTTACCCAGAGCGTAGGGAGACACTGGAAGAGGTTGCCCAGAGAGGTTGTGGCTGCCCCATCCCTGGCAGTGTTCAAGGCCAGGTTGGACGTGGCCCTGGGCAACCTGGTCTAGTAAGTGGCATCCCTGCCTATGGCAGAGGGGTTGGAGCTAGATGATCTTTAAGGTCCCTTCCAACCTGGGCCAGTCTATGAATCTACGACTACACACACACATTAGGCTCAGGTAGTATGATATGAAGAATCTAAGTAGACAGAATTCAGCCTAAGGAACATAGGTTGCTGACGGATCCAGCCCAGTTCCACCTGAGTACAAACCCATCTCCATTAGCAGCCACAGTTTTCAAATGTGGTACCTAAGGTCGGCCAATTGAAGCCTCATGTTGGAACCCAACTCCTAAAAATCCTAGCTGACTGAAGGTTCCACCAGGGGTCATTCAAACTTCAGACTATTCTATTCTTCCTGCTGAACTGAGAGAAATGTGAAACTGAAGAAAGTGTATTCCTGCTAGGGTGTGAATAGGACTGAATTAGATGTCATTCTAGCATGGTTTTCTTTGACAATGTCAATGAAGGCTTTTTATTCAAGAACCTAGAGCAGTGCTTAGAAGAAGCAATGCTAGCCTTTGAACTGCACCACCTCAATAACAAATACCCCTTTTCTTTGCCATACAACATACTTGTCTCTTCTCTGCCATGAGATAATACTGCTAGCTTATTTCTCTTAAGTGGCAATTTCACAAGAGGTTTAAGTCACAGAATCACACAGAGTGTTAGGAGTTGGAAGGGACCTCAAAAGATCATCTAGTCCAACCCCCCTGCCAGAAACCCCTAGACCAGTCAATCTAGAAAGTGCCAGTCCAGCCTTATCCCCCCATCTAAAGCCACACAAGCTTGCTGCTCCCTTTGTGCCACCATTAGCAATTATATGACTTTGTGGTTAGCCAGACTAGAGAGCTGATCCCAGCCAAAACAAATTTTGTTGTGGTTTTGGTGAGTTAGTTTTCAGACAGCCAAAAAACCCCTCACTTGGATCTCCACAAAGCAGCAGGGGCTGGAGATGAGAACACAAACAAAAGCTGAGGGCTCAAAGGCTGCCTGTTTTGATAGCAACACATACTCAGGTTGGCTTGAGCCTCTTGTGGAAACTGCAGCTCAAAACTGGAGTTTGATTAGCACCAGGCTGTTCCTGACACCACCAGAGAGCAGTCTCACTGTCCCAGAGCAGTTTGTGTTTCCCTGTTCCTCCTGCACTGACACAAATGTTTCTGTAACTGTATTAGAAGCCTCGCTGAGGAGCTGCTCAGCTCCCTTGCCAGGGGATCAGTTCCCTGACCTCATTCAGCAGCCCTTGTGTGGGTTCAGACCTTAAAGAACAGGTGTCAGGAGGACAGGCAGCAAAAGGGAAAGCAGAAGGCAGGATTGCTTCTTCTAGTGAATGCTAGATTTAAGTAACTACAGCAGTGACTAGTAACCTGCTAAAAACTACACTTTGTTGTCATTCCTTTCAGGTTAAAACTTTGCCCCTAGTCAGTCAGGCTGGGCCACCTCTGTACCACAATACTCACCAGCAGCTCCCATCCCACAGAGTTACTGTCACAGAAGAATTAACAATTTTGCCAAGAGTGATGCCAAAAGCAGCCACGGAACAACGTGTAGTATTTCCATTTGATCCAATTCCCATGGCTGTTAACTTGCCACTTCAGGTGTGTGAATGAGGGGGAAGGTGCTAAATCATCTCCCCATTTCTTTCAGAATCTTCAGTTCTATTTCCCTTGTGCACACATTCCACCCAGAGAAAACCTACCATCTGCAGTAGATAAATGATGCCACAGCACAGAAACCAACAAAACCCAATTACCATGTTTGGTTTTTTTTAAAAAAGTACAAACTCAGAAGCAAGTGAAAGACAGATTTATTTCCTTGACATAGAGTAGGCACTGCATCTCCTGGGGTTATATCCTAGACTAGCAGTTGTAGCATTCAGATAATGGCAGTGGTACAGAAATATAGCCCAGGCAAGGATAGAGTGCTCCAATATTCACATCATCACTGGCAACATTAGAAATGGACAGATGACTTTCACTCTTCTCTTAATGGAGAGCATAACAGCACAGTATTTACATACATGACAAATCATGCTTCAAAATGACTGTGTTGTTCCACACAGTTTTTACAAAAATCCTGAACAGTTGCACCATCTTCACCTCACATTATGGAGGAAAGAAAGTCCACTTGTCAGAATGGACTGCCACCTTCTCTGACTCCCCCTTTAAGTGGAATCCCTCCCTCTGAAGTAGTGACAGATCTCCAACCCTTGTGATTAAGCCTCACCCTACGTGGATAACACATTCATACCAGTTTACACTGATTCCTTTAGGTTTTCCTACATTTGTCATCTCCAGTGTATTACCTATTCAAGAGCATCCTCTGACTTATCAGGAGATAGTCATAAAATGCTGGAAATTATTTTATTCACGCTTGTTTCTCCTCAGAAGAGAGCTTCACAACACAATTTATCCAGCTGATTAGGTTCCTGACTTAAAATAACTGATCCCTTTTTTCCCCCTATAGTTTTCTGCCTTCTCACAGAGCTGAAGAGACATTTGGGCACATGTGTTTAACTATGTATCAGTAAAACAGTTTGGACTTAAAGCTTTTTTAAAAATCATTTTACATCATGCACATCTGCACCACTGAGGTAGTAATAACTTTTGCACAAGGCCTGGAAACAACAGCTGGAGAAAAGATTGGAAGCTTTTACATTGCCATGACCTCCCAAATGACTGTAAGGCAATGTTACACTCTGATGGTTTGTATACTGGAGTAGTGTATGTGGGCAAATCCAGGCTAGCTTTAACCTGGTAGCACAGGTATTAAAGAGTAATAAGGCACAGGAATCACAGACATAATCATAGTTCAGGTTGCCATGTGGTTTACTATGGTCCTGCTGAAGCCCTTGCTATCAAATTGTCCCCACTGTATTTACACAGCTGTGTTTGCACCACAAACATACACGCATCAGAGAATAGCAATAGTATTCTATTGTGGTACAGGTTATTGAGTTGCTGAAATACTCATTTACATGTCATTGCAACTAACTATATTGTTTATTTGACCCATACTCCAGATGTCTGAATACAGATTAATTCCTTTTCTTCTCCAAAGAGGAACTACACTAGCAGTCCTTCACAATACTGTTCAGCTATTTCCCTTAGAGGTGATAAACAGAAGGCAGGGACTCAGTTCTGCTTTTCCAAAGAAACCGTCCCAGTGAGTCAAAAGAACAAAGTGTCAAGGCTGCAGAAACTTGGTTAGACCACTGCTACATAAACACAGAAGAGGCTTTTACTGCCAGGGGAGATTTAGATTCACGATCAGGAAAAATTTCTTACCAGAAAGAGTTGTTAGGCATTGGCCCAGACTGTCCTGGGCAGCAGTGGAGTCACCATCCCCAGAAGGGTTCAAAAAACATCTAGATGTGGTACTTAGGGACATGGTTTAGTGGCATTGTGGTGACAGGTTGATGGTTGGACTTTGAGGTCTCTTCCAACCTTAATGACTCTGTGATCTGTAGGGTCTCACTAGTAAGGTTAAGGTTGTACTCCCCTAAAATTTTAATGGCAAATTAAAAAAATGAGTGCAGTAATTATGAATCAAAGCAGAAAGGTACTAGTTCCACTTAGTGAGAAAAGCTTCACTAGCCCTAAGAAGCCACTTTAGGTGCCTTGACAACTTGGCAAGTCTCCCATCAAAAGACCAGACTAGAATTTCACAGAGTTAACATCTAATCAATCAACATTAATCTATTTGGCAGTAGGCAAAATTATGGTAATCCTGTTTGAATTAAGCAGTCAGTCATTGCCATTCACTAACACTATGCACAATCAGGTTCCTGAGAGCCCTGTTGCAGTGAAGCAATGGGGTCATGTTGGAAGTCTCTAGACATCTACACTGCACATCCCGTACTATGTGCTATGACTGTCAGACATGTCTTATGGCTGTTAATCAACAAGAGCTGTGCACCACCTCCTTCTGTCACCTCTGAATATCTCAGCCCATCAACACAGATACAGGGAATTTCAGCAGCTCCAGGGAATGACAGGAGCAGCTAGTTGAGGGCTCCAGTTCATGTCTGCAGGAGAATGGGTCTGCAGCACCTAAGACATACACTGCTGGCCTTACAGTTACAACTAACTAACTTACAGCTGCTGGTTCCCATTCTCTTGGGGAAATTATTGCCCCTATACCAGAGATATATGGCATACAGGCTCTTGAATTACTTGCAACCTGGTTTATTCATGTAACCTGAAAATGGTAATGATGTATATGAATGTGAGACTAAAGAACTCCTCAGCAGGAGAGCTCAAATCTGCGAGCTTTCCCTGTTATGGAGATGATTACCTCCTGAAGGGAAACAAGGCAGACAATAGAGGAAGAACACTGCCATCTGCCATAGCCAAATTAACTTCTAGTGTCAACTGGACATTGAGGTAAATCAGTAATGGATGCAGTTAAACTTCCCAGGATTGCACCGGGACAAAATCATAATGAGCATCACAGGGTCTCTAATGGCCAAAAGAGCTTTTAACTTAATATCTGAAAATTCTACAGTCTCCATGCCTAGATTCCTATGAGAGTCTCACAAAGGTCATCAGAACTAGAAGTGGCAGTGCAGCTTTGGGGAAAGGACTCTTCCTTTCTCCTCAGTTTCAGAGTTTCTTTCTCTAAAGAAAACCTTCTGCCAAAGCATGGCTAATCCTGGTGTAAGCACTTGAGATAAAGAGAGAAATTTCTTCTTTACTCTGTCCAACACATTCCATCTCTCAAAGATGCAAAGAAATAATTGTAACTGTGACCAAAAGCTAATCTTATCTTTATAGTCTGTGAATGCATGGACTTGTTGAATACATAACTGAATGTTATTCTGGCCTGGAGACTAGAACCTAGGTGCTTCAGCTCCCCACTAGATTGCATGTCCAACAAGTGAGATAAACCTTGATGTTCCATACCTCAGCCTAGGCAGCCAAAGGAGACATAGTCAGGATTTAGGAAAGCCAATGGGCTGAGTTGCCTTGGCCCCCAAGGTCCTACCAGCCACTGCTAGCAACAGGGTGGGACTGCAGCAGGGGCAGCAGCAGCATTCAGCTGGTTGGATGGTGTCCAGCACTCAAACGGCTGTTCTCCAGTATTTCCAGGACGAAGGTAGAATATCAAATAGATAAGGCATATTATAAACCACCAACTGGACCATACTACTTTATCTCAGACTTCTTGCTTTCTGCCCAAGAAGTTCTAGATGCAATAAGCTGTTAGCATGAAAGCGATCTGATGTGTCAGGGACCCATTCAACTTACTGTGCAAGTTCAGCACACATGACATAATTGCCTATAGCTTGCTGGATGACTCCCAAACATGCTGAATCTACCATCACTGAGGTATGTGTGACCTAGCACATCTCAGAGATCTACATATTGCATGCAAGAGCTGATCTGCCTGTTCAGGGGAAAACATTTGAGATTTCCTCCTTTCCAAAGAAATAAGCAGAACTTCTAAATACATACAACACAAGATTTCTAGAGGAAGAGAAGGAAAGGGCACAGTAACCCTCAACAAGCTACTATTACTTTTCTTTGGGTTTTTATTTTCTGTTCCTGTTGTTGGTCCGAGTCTCTTAGCAGCTCTGATTAGCTTGAGTCTATCACTCAACTTCTGCCATTCCAAGAAAGAAACACTTAGAGAAAAGCTGGCATTGTGCACTGTCCTAACCACACACCAGGCCAAGATTTTTGTTTATCTTTAGTGGGAATGAGTTTCACAACTGATTACCATGAAGGACCTCACTCCCACTAGGATGAGGCCGTGAATCAAAATTTCTCTGAAACTCTTCACAGAGGGAAATATGACCTTTGAGAATCAGTCTTCAGCTTATCTGAGGCTTTGAAAAGCAATGACTGTGCAAGAGCCCAAATGGCATTAAATGCCATGAGAAACCATAGCTTGCCAATATCTTGCACACAGGTCCCACAGGGTCAATGGAAAAACACATTCTGAACAATTCTTTAAGGACAGTCCAAAACTTATGTCCCTGCAGCTTCAGCCTTCAAAAACAGGAGAAGGGAAGAGTTTCTGAGCTAACCATGGATAGGCAGAAGGCCTTGCAAACAGTATAGGTAGCTGTAGCTTAGCTAGCCCTGCAGGACTGTGTTATTTTGATACCCAGAAAACAGATTCCCTCACTAAGTCAGTCTTTCAGTCTGCTTTTTTGTTGCCAACAATCTCTATACTGTTGAAATCTGTGGGAAATAACCTGAGTGAAAGAGGTGCCATTGACAGAGGTTCCCTTACGCAAGGAACCAACTGGCAGGAGGTGGTGGTGACTGCAGGTGAAATTAATGGGCTGCAAGATCCATTCTCAGAAAAAATGTGCAAAGGTCATAAAAAAAAAAATCTCTGTTGCTAGCTGCTGTCTTGTTTGCTGCCTCAGAAGGAGTGCCAAGGACAGAGTGGACATGGAGACCAAATTACCATCTCCTTGCTCTCCAAGTAGTTTCTGCCAGGTCAAGATTGAAGGCATACAGTTGGCAGGGCAGGATGCCAAGGGGAATTTGCACTGCTGCTGTTTTGACTGGATTTGCTTGGGACAGAATAGAAACCAAGTCCAGGACAGCAGTCTCCAGCTCATCTCTTCAGCCCCTTCCACAAAAGCATAACTCATTTACTGCAAAGGAAACAGCAGTTTGACCCGTTTCTCACGGAGAAGAAACTACTACATATACTCATCATTAGCAGGAAAGGTCTCCCAAGCAATTGCCCTGATCTACCCCTCTCCAGGTGGCTGGTATGGACAAAGTATTGTCTGTCCTGAATTCCTGGCTTGTCATATTCCTTCTACCCAGAGTCTCACAACTTCTGAAAGCTTTAAGATGCAAGTGCACCATTCTACTAATGTGCAAAGCCCTGAAAACCCTTCTTCCCCAAACTATTAATAACGATGCATACAGCAGGAGTTCACGGGGAGGACCAAGCAACAGGTGGTAGAGATACTATTACACTGGAAAAGAGCAGAGCTGCCATTGCCCATGTGTTGGGAGGTTAATGTCTCACATTCATTGTCATGTGCTAGAATGCACTTGGAACACAGAGAAATGTCACACAGATGTCTTACACAACCTGCCAATCCAAATCCAAGGCTTAGCTCATTGTACCAAACTCCCAATGCCAAAATAAAGGAAGAATTGCAATCACTGCTTATGTTTCAATCTAATCAACTTTTAACTTTCGGCTATTGAATAAATAATTTAAAGCACCACTGAACAAACATGAACATCTCTTTCTCAGTCACACTAGATCCTAACTGTTACCAACAATGTCAAGAAAACTTATCCCTGGTGTTCAGTGTTGAGCTTCTGGTGCACAACAGATCTGGCATATTCAATGCTTAGTTAGTAATGTCATTGAACTGCCTCAGGTTCTTCAAGTCTAAAACTGTACCTGTACAAATCAAACTTATCCAATAACTTGATTTTTTAAGTCTATGTCACCTGCAACCACCACTTCAGTTCAGAACCTTTGAAAAATCAGTCCTATCTTCAGGTCTCAAAACACCCTTTTAAGTATTTAATAGTGCTCAACAAGTTTAAGGTTTCCAGATGAAAGCTTTTACCCTACAATGACGCTATAAACTCAACTGAGTGCAGCAAAATGAAAAGCACCCTAGCATGTACTGCTACAGGGATATAAACATGCAGAGAGATATAAAAATCTCAGCTAAAATCTAATATAGGATAAGGAATGGTGTTTTCATCCCCTACTACACTGTCTACACTAAGAAACAAATACAAACTAAATGATTTACTTTTTAAAAGCCTTAGAAGCTTCCATTCAGTGACTTGACTTGTAAACTTATAAATAAATAAATAAATAAGCCAGATGTGGAGCCCCAGGTCACCATCTGTATGTTGGAGTAAAGGTGTTTCAAATCCTATGTCACATCCGGCTCATGCCAGCCACATTTCAGGGAGTTGATACCCTCTGAGCCTAAGGTTGGTCAAATGTGACACCTAGGCCATATTTATCCTTCTGATATTAAAAAAATAAAAAAAAAAAAACACCAAAAAAACACCCACCCAAACACAATCCTCAAACCCAACCCCAAAACAACACAACCACACTAACCATTTTGATAAAAAAATCACATTTGCAATCACAATTTCCTTATGATTTCTCTCTCCTTCAGTCAAGGAATTCAAAGTATTTTATCAGCATAACCCAATTTCATTAGAGGTCTCTCATCTTTTGTTTATCTTTGTGCCTGCAGTAAACATGCATCTGTAAATTATTAGTACACAGATAAATAACAATTTGCAAAGGCCTAAGACATCATTAGCAAGTAAAATCACCACAGACACTAGTCAAGAACAAATGACATTGTGAAAGACACATCTTGCTGCAGGCTAGACTGAGAGCCTTGGGCAGCCAAGAAAAGATCTCCAGTGACAGGATTAAGTTGCCTGCAAAGGGAAAATCTGTTAGGAGAAGTGAGAACTTCACAGCAGATGGGTACCCTGCCAATGGTCCTTTCCTTACCCAGAATTTGACAAGGAAGAAGGCATTAGCTGGCCCCCTTTCAAACAGCTCCTTCAGGCCCCCTTTCTTCTCAGGGAACTTGTCATAGATCTGTCGGATATCCACTGCCTCGAGGTAGGGGTCATTGTAGCTGGGGCTTGACTGCCCAATGTGCACAAACAGGTGTTTATTATACTGCCAGAAGATGGAAAAAAAAATGGAATCAGGAAATTGTTCAGTACCATTGGCATTAATGGTTCTTCACAGAAGGCTACTGGAAGTCACAGAAGATTTCATAGTACTTACTAGAAGAGCAGAAGTACTAGCAAAATATCTCATGCTCATGCATGAGAACATGCTCATCGCTGTTCTTTCTTCCCCATCAATAAATCCATGTTTCTTGCTTCTTCTGAAATGTTAACTGTTTTTTCCCTGTATCCACTCCTAAATCACTGCCTCATGTTGCTGCTATCTAGTCTGAACACAGAGTTACCTGTCACAGGTCATTCAGTCAAACATCAATGCTCCTGTCCCATCAAGAGCTGCCTGAAATCCCACAGCAAGGCAACCAGTCACATTTTTGGAACTTTCCTATCTCAGACAGAGGAAACGCAATTGGCCTATCACCAATGTACATCTCAAGATGCAGCATCACAAGGTTTAGTGAGACAAGGCAAACCCTCCTACTTTCTTTCATTTAATAGTTTGCACCATCAATACACATTGATTCAAACCCATCCCAGCTGCCTTCAAATTTAAGATCCCAGCACACCAGAGGGGCAGGGGCTGTCCCACTGTCTTATGACCTAAGTGTCTTCAGCTCTGGTATGTGAACACCCATGCCCCTGGAAAGGGAGGCCAGAAGCACATGGCACAGAGCTGGATATATCACTACAGGCCAATTCTGTCCTCTAAAGAAGAAGTGTTTCCCAAAGATGGCTTTCTATTCTCAGCAGAACAATGAAGCAAGTATTGCCACATACATATCCATGATGAACAGGAGCTACCTGAAGACCAAAAAGCCATAAGGAGTGGAAGTCAGGTGTGTATCTTACTGTGTCTTGGTCTTGTTGTTGTTCCAAGAATGCAGAGAATTCTAACATCCAAAGTTTGGAGCTAGCAACCCTTCGTCCTTGCCAAGCTGGTGCCGCTGGGGAAGGCGAGAGGCCAGTAGGAGACTCAAATCCTAAGCACACAGGGTTTACAGAGCAAAATTGAGAAAAAGGTAGCAAAAGCCTTCTGGTAGAGCACCTGTTGTCAAAACTAATTACATTTTCTTATGACTTCAATTGTCATGCAAAAATATCATTCACAAGGTCCTGTACACGCAGTCTGGTGGAAGAACAGGAGAGATATATAAACTTTTATTTTCTGCTGAGCCAGGAGGAAAAGAGAGCCCAAACGACCATCCTAAAACAGGAAACAATATTTTTTTTAAATAAAACATAATTAAAAAGCTTCATTTCTCTCAGTAAAAGCCTGGGGACAAGTGATAAGGGAAATAATACAAAAATAATTTTCAGCTCACTGGAACGTTTCAATAGGTAAAAATATGTTTTAAAAAAAAGTTTTAAAACCTTTTAAAGTGTCTGCTGTTTCTGAAGTTGGAATATACTTAAAACCAAGAAACTACATTTCCTTACCTACCTGTTAATGGCAGTGGAGGCTGTACAGCATAAGGTTGTTGAGAAAAAGGCTTCACACTACAGAAGTATACAAAGAGAGATAGTTAACAAAAAAATATCAAACTAACAAAAAAAAAAACCCCACCCCACAACAAAAAGGGGTGGGGGGAAGACCACCACCACCACCAAAAAAAAAGGCATAAAAACCCCACAACCAAACCAAAAAACAAACAAAGCAACCAACAAACCACACATACAAAAATATTCTTGACCAATTAACTGCACAGATTAGATCAAGTATTTATTCTGAGGGAGAAAGTGGCACAAAAAGTATTTGGGAAATTATCCTCCAGTGTGGGCAAGAGAGGGTCATGGAAAAAGACTCAAAAACCAGTAAGGGGCCAGGAGCAGACTGAATAAGATTTCCCTGCAGGTATTGAGCAGGTTCATCCAGCTCAGAGGACTTGGAGATCCTTATCAGGTTGTTAATGCATTGCTGCCTTTCTCCTTTTCTTTCAACCACAGATTTAAACATATGCAAGTGCTTGGGCTGGATGCCTCAGACATTTAAGCCCTGATTCAAAGATGTTCAACAGCTATAAGGGGTCCTAGCTTTCAAGACAGCTCAGCTCCATTTTAACACCACTGTTAGAAGAACCAGGATCCGGAGACACCATCTGACACCATGGGTGGCAGATGCTTCAGACTTCTAAAAGAACCTCTCACATTGATGATGCTTTGCTCACTTTCAAGCTAAAGGCATAAAACCTATTTTTTAATTTCTCTTAGGATGGCTCCTATTCTTTTACTAGCCATTTTTTCCCCCACAGGATATTTTAATAGTCTCTATTCCCTGTCTTGCTCCACAAACATTAGCGATAGCACCAGAAAAGAGCAGGAACACAAGGCTTGGCTGAAGAACACACACCCTCCCAGCTGCTTGTCCTTAAATGGGCTTCAATTGCTCCTCTTAGGTTAAGTGATAAGAAGTGACCATACAAAATAAGGAGCACAGAGGAACAATGGCAGGTGGAGAAACCTGAATAGTACTCTTGATACAACCACACTCAGGGCCATCACTGCAGAACTGACAGCCCATCAAAGGCACATCTCCACAGAAGAAAGAAGCCCCTGTCCCTCCCAGGGCTGACACACAAGAGCCATCAGCCCCATTGTCTACGTGGGAGACCGACCCAAGTCGACAGCTGAGGAGGCTTACAAACTAGTCACCTTACAAAGTGAGGAGGGTACTGCCTAGATGGTACCAGACACTTTCCGAAAAGCAAGGGAAGAGCATTCATTGTAGGACTCACAAGATTATGGCAATGTTTGTGTTATGGGGGGAGATGATGATAAGAGGTCCCAGTTGCAAGTAAGAAGGTCAGTACAGTTGCCTGACCATGCCCTGCACCTTGTCAGTGCAGTCTGTCCTATGTTTCCATTAAATTCCATTCTTAATTGATATTCTGAATGAGGAGCTCTCACTTCTGTGTGTGTGTTTCTGGAGTGCCAGCAGCAACTGAGGATATGATCACTAGTGATTACCAAGCCAGACTAGCCAGCAAGTAGATGATTTGGGAGCCAGATATGTGTGTCTCCAGGGGTAAGGATGCTTTCAGAGAACAAAAGTTTCAGGCCAAATAGCAGAGAACTCTTGAGTCTGGAGGTCGACTGAAAGACCTGTTTGTGTGTCTATTTTATCTCTGTGGGACATAAACCAGGAACTACTGGGTGGACAGGGTATCTAAGTTCAGTTAGTAGAGAGTTTCACTGTCTGTGTGTGTGAATGAGAGACCTGCACTAACAAATGGAGGGGGCCTGTGGCTTTGGGGGCACACCTGCCTGGGTGCCAGCATGCACGGAGACAGTGATAGGCTGATGGTTAGACTTGATAGACTTGATCTTGGAGGTCTCTTCCAGCCTTGATAATTCTGTGATTCTGTGAAGGGATTCTGGGGCAGCTACTGGATGGATCTATAAAGCATGTGTTCTTTTCCACTCGCATACCTCCACCCTCATCAGCCAGAGAGTGGTACAGGATGAGGCTGGAGGTGCTGTTTGTAGTTGTGTGAGTGCTCTTCTGTGTGTATATATGTATATGTCCAATGCACATGCATATTTCTTTATGCACCTACCAGGAATACAGCCTCATTAATGGTTGAACTTGGTAGCATGGAGCTGCAGCAGCCTCGCTTCTAACAGGCTGCTAGATTCAGCAACTCCCCAAAATAACCCAGAGTAGGCTGCTTGAGTCATGGGACACATTAAAGGAGTGTAATCCATGGTGAAGATACCATATGAAAACATAGGTCCTTACAAGCTTATTTACTTATTCCTTCAAATCTTATTACCACTCTGGAACACAGCAGAGAGTTATGTCTTAGTGCTGGACATCCTGGTAGGATTTGGAGAGGTGCTAATTATTATGATAGGGAGACAGTGAAATATAGTTCAAGAAATATCTTGTTGCCAGCTAATAACTTCTTCATGAGGAGAAGCAGAGGGGCAGGATCTGATCTCTTCTGTCTGGAGACCAGCAACAGGACATGAGGGATGGGCATAAAGCTGTGCCAGGATAGGTTTAGGTTGGATATTAGGAAAAGGTTCTTCACCCAGAGGGTGGCGGAGCACTGGAACAGGCTCCCCAAGGAAGTAGTCACAGTGCCAAACCTGACAGAATTCAAGAAGCATTTAGACAACACCCTCAGCCACATGGTGTAATTTTGGGGGTTGTCCTGTGCACAGATAGGAGTTGGACTCAATCATCTTTGTGGCTCCCTTCCAACTCTGGACATCCTATGATTCTATGACCTATTTAAGATTCTCTCATGACTCTCACTTTGTCTTCAACCATGAGCTTTAAGTCTCAGATCCACAGCCAGTGAATCTGTCTGAGAGCAAAGACTACATTATCTTAGCATTTTATAAATCCTGTAATAGCTTGGGCAGCATGCAGGAAGCAGCAGAAGCACCTGCTTTGGATGCTCACATGAAGAATACTCACTCTTGGGAAGATCCAGCTTGGCTTGGCAAGGGTCCTTGCCAAAACTGCAAGAGAACAACATACAGACAAAAGTCACCACTGTTAGGGCAGAGATGAAAAGCAAGGTTTGCTCCTTTCTGAGGAAAGGATACACAAGCTCACAGACTTCTAAAGATGTGACTGAGTTGTGTCTCTTCTTTCTATGTTCCTTGTTTCCTTGTGGAGGTGCTGACTAGTCTTTGTTTTCTTTCTACATGCTACTAGCAGTGACATGCAAGCAACTGACCCAATAGTATTTTACACTTAAAAACCACTACATATGCAACTCGTACCTTCACCTCCAAAGCTTTAATGATGCTTAGTCTCTTGGAGGGACCATTTTCCCCAAGATAGCTCCACAGGTATTTTGGCAGAAATCAATATTCAGCAAAAGCCAACTAGGCTCAACTCAAATGTCAGGGGATGCTGACAAGTCTCCTCTATCAAGGATTTTATGTAAGGGCCACCACTTTGTCATCTAAGCACTCAGGACAAGCTTGGGAATGATAAACTTGAGAAAGGGTCAGGACCACCTAAATGGTGTTCATCCAACAAGATCCTGAACCAAGAAAGTGATAGAGACACCTGAAAATATTTCAGAGAGCTGAAAATCCAGAGGAACTAATTGTTCTCTCAGTTGTATCATTCAACAAAAAACCCACATATTGTGAGACTCCATTGTTTTCCATCAGTGTGAGCAAAGAATCAGAATCAGACCTAAACTGCTGAAATATGACAGATTTGTTCTACAAATACGACAGATTTGGTCTGCAAAGACAATTCCTCTTGGCCCATTCTTTCTGATGTTCTCAGCATTTCCTGAGCGGCTCCCAACACCCTTCCAAACACTCAGATGTCTTAAGCCCAACTCGGTAAAGACATTGATTCACTCACCCCAGGAACAGCAGGGTAGGCTGGTCGTGGGAGACCAGGCAAGGCCATTTTACTATGGAAGGCAGTTGCTGAGATAATCTGGGCAGATGACATCGTAGCCATACTCTGCATTGCTTTATCTTTAGCTGCCTGATCCTATGCAAAAAACAGAAAAACACCCCACCCAGAATTATTATAACGATAAACAAGTTGCCTGCTCCAATACTGCATAACCAGGAGTCCCATTGGCTTCTTTGCAGGGAACAAGCTTCTCTGAAAGCCTGAGCAGCAGACTCACCAATAACTGTCCTAAGAACTCTTCAAAGCATGTCAAGTCTTTCATCCATTACTGTAGCTTCACATGTGACTAATCATCCTTTCCAAAAGACTGGGATGACTGCTTTAGAGACTGCTAAGCATTCATCTTTCCTGTCTGAAGGCTTTCAGCTGCACAGCTGAAATGTTTTGTTATGGAAAGTACAACCCTAATTGACTCTTGTGTTTTAATCACTGGTAAGAATATTCAATGGTACTCTTATTTAAAAAAAAAAAAAAAACAAAAAACAAAAAAACCCCCCAAATCTTACAAAAACAGTTTGTCATCATCACTGCAAAAAGACTACCTCAATTCGGGACTGCATTAGTTTCAGGTAGAGTTGGATCATTTTATTCCCATCCCTAGGGGAAACAGAAAATGTTAATAATCTCCCAGGGCAGATATTTTCACAGGGCTGTGGAACTGCACACACAATGACAGTGCAACAACTAGTGGGGCTGATCTCTGTTTGAAACAAAGAGAATTCTTCATTCCTCCTTCCAAGGAATAAACAAATAAAGGCATTTTCACACATTCTGCTTTTCCACCTACATCCCCTACAATTAATTCATCTGCATCCTTCAAACACTCCACACGTCTCTGGCAATGTCACAGGTGAATCCATGCCTTGGAGAAACTGCTGAAAGAGGCAAGCTCTTGCTGTCTTCTTCAGGAACTCTTCATTCCCACTTGCACTCGCTGAACTGCATTTTAGTTTTCACCCTTGGGCCTCAATTCTCTCTAACCCCTCCACTTTCTTTATTTTCTAAAATTCAAAGCCAGAGATTTTGATGTGTCTAACAAAAACAAAATAAAAGCATACCAAAAGCTCCAGAATAAATGATCATGTTCAACTGGAAGGATCAGTAGAACTGGGGACAACCCACATGTCTTCTTTTTTACAGTACCTGTGACTCCTGCTGGTACCATTCAAGTGAATGGAAGGGAAACATTTTAATGTTTTGGGAGAAAACCTTTCTCTTGCTGAGAAAGTTCCTCAGACTCTCCAAAGCTACAGGAAAGTTTTTCAGAATCCAGTTTAAATTATGCTTTAGGGAATACTTTAAAGGATTACCTACAACATTTTTTTAAATTGTTCTGTTTTTTCATGACATACCTAAGGACCATTTTCTAGTTGCCACTGCAGAAAAGGATTTTTTTTCCCCCCCTCCCTTCACTTTTTCACTGGAAAAATCATATTCATCCATCTGAGTTTATACAGGAGTTTATGGGGAATACGCATTTTTCTTGTGGAAGTATTAAAGATTAAAGAAAACCGAAAAAAGAAACACAATGAACAATTAAGAAAGGAAAATATTTTATGTATTAACCCCTATTGTGTTTTTTTTTGACTTGATAAAATGCTTGACAGCCTGCTAGAAAAAGTATGTTCTTGTAAAAGACCTTTCCTTCCTCTTTCAGCTAAAAGTTGAGTTCATCTGCATTGTGTTTCCAGAATTAAAAAAAAAAAAAAAAGGCAACAAAAACTTGCAATGTCTAAAATATTAACTTATTTCTTCTGTTATTCTCAAAATGCATAACAACAACACCACCACAATTTCCCTGTTTTTTCTTAGGACAGGTGACATCTATTAGCCACCCAGGACATGGAAAGCTACTGATTTCTGGGGACAGATTTTTCCTCCAAGCTTACCCTGCTTTCCCACCTGTACCTGTTACACACACAGTGGACACTTAGAGGAGACACCCCAATTTGCATGAAGATAGCAGTATTATAGCAATTGCTGTAAAAAATCAGTGTGTAGCTGCTCTGATCTGTAGGATATAAGAATGAAAATGTAGACCTGCTATGGAAAATGAACAGTGATAGGAGAACACAGAGCTGCCAGCAGGCACTTGGAAGAAGGCAACAGAAGCTCCGGGGATTTTGTTTCTTTTCTCTCCGAAAGGGAGTAGCAAAAGCAAAGAAGTAAATGAGTTGAATCAGTGCTATGGACTTGCCTCTGCAGGCAGAGAGGATCACTGATACTGGGGAATGGTTCACTGCAGGCAGCTGGGCACAGCTCACAGCATGGTCTGGGCTGGTGTAAAAGGAGAACAAGCAATGGCTCTGTGGAGCTCCCTGAGACACCTTCATTCCCTGAGAATAAAACTGGCCAGCTCCTGTGTGGTAAGTGGAAAAAGGCTTGGCTGACTGGCTTTTCAATCATGTCAAATCCCAGAGCTGTGACAAGCAAGGAGCAGAATCAAGGTTACAGTTATAAGCAGCAGTAAATCTTTTAACACCCTGGGCAGTTGTTGTTTCCTACTCGTTCTAACTTGCCCCTCAAGCAGGCCTCCACCTGAATTGTCCACTTAACAGCACCACAGGTTTCAAGCTTAGACAGCCCTGCCTAGAAGCACTGAATTAGATAGCTGGAATTTGTGGCTTCTTCTCTTTATCAGAGCAGCTGGAAACACAACAGGCTAATGACAGACACAACACTATTTTCTCAAATGGAGTTGGGGATGGGATGTGGAGGCTCCAGTCATAACTCTTGAGGTAATCAGTGCTTGCCACAGAAACGCATGCTCTTCAGCACTGGTCAAGACTGAGTGCCAACAGCTCACTCACAGACAGCACACTTGTGTGCCCAGAGTAGGGATGCCCAGAGAGCCAAGAGGAAGCACAGCTGTCCACTCAATAGTCAGGGCTGAACTGGGCTGTCAAGACCCTCATCATCACCTGAAGCATGGACGATCAGCAAAACAAATACACTTCCCTCCAGGTTACTTACTGCATACCAAATCAGTAAGGTCAGTGTGCACCTTAATTCTCTGGCTGTCTCAGTGACACATAACAAGGACTGCACCTCACATCCTGCTCAGCAAGCCCTTTCTGGGTGGCTTGCATTCTAAAAGGGGACACCCTCTTGTACAATTGTCAACCATAAACTTGACCTTGACATTTCTATCAACTCAGTCTGAGCACATAAACCATCTCCCTACTTCAAATCTGAGTGGAAACAAATGTCAAGAGGCATCAATTAATCCGAATGATCTCAGAACTCTTTCTATACAAAGGGAAACACAGATTTGTTATAGCAAGCAGTCAACCATTTTCATTCTTATTAGCCCAGGTCTCTTCAAATCAAGTCTGAAGTCTATTCATATGGTACCTTTTTACCTGAGAAGATATCAGCTGGCTTTATAGCTTCCTCTCAGTGGTTATACCAACTTAAAATGCTTTTTCATGAACAACTTCACATCACTCCCACTAGCAGAGGTGGAACTAGCACTGCAGTAACTGTAAGGTTACCCTTTCCCAAGGCCACCACAACACCACAGGCTGATTACTAGTCAGTAATCATAAACCCCTCCTTCCCAGGTAAATGCTCTTTGCATGCCCTCCAGTCTAAGGGTCTTTCAGCCTAGGATGACAGCAGCACAAACTGGAGGTAGAAATCAGACAAAGTTATTTTTTGTTTATTCTTTAAATAGAACTGCTACAGATGTCACAGAGCTGCAACAATACAAGTGTTTGCACCACACTTCCTGGGAAGTGCCTTTTCCTGGCAAGTGGCTAATCTCACCCCTTGTTAAGGCTATTCAAAGAGGGAATCGATGAGGAAATGCAAGCCCCCTGAGACAGCCATGATATGTTAAAGGATTCCCATCATACCTTGAGCTTGGCTTGGATCTCTCTAGCTTTCCGCCTTGCAAGGACCTGGATGTGACTAGATACCTGCATTGAAAGACAAAATCCATCTTCATTGCAGAGGAATACTTGGTAGCTGCTTGCAGAAGTAAACATACTTTAGGCGCCTTGTACAACAGGGAATTATTTAGGGTTGGGAGGAGGGGGTTACAAGAAGATACTCTTCTGAACGTAACTTCAGGCTCGTGGAAAAAGGTGGGGGACCAGCAGAGATAGGCTATTTAAGGCCTCTTCCAATTCAAACAGCTTTGTCAAAGCAGTGGCCTCCTCTAAAACTAAGGAACACATCCCTAAATCTAATCTCTTTACTCCCCATTTTGGCTTCCTCTTGGGAGAAGGGAAATCCATGTTCCATATCCCTGGCCACTATATAATAACTCTCAGAATTTCCCCATATCTAATGTGGGATAAAATATATTACAGAATTTAGGTTGGAAAGAATTTACCAACCTAAATGGATGTAATCTGTATGTCACCTACCAACCCCCTACCTAAAGCAGTCTAGATTTCTCAGTGCTTTGTCCAGCACAGTCTGGACTGCCATTCCTGAACAACAAAAATTCCTTCTCATCCCATGCTCCAGGCAATTTCAAAATCCCCATTGCTGTCCACCTCTCTGCACTGAACAAAGAATCTTCACAGAGAGGACAACCAATGTTTACTGAAATGTTCATTAGCAGACCAAGCAAATAAAATGTATTATTAACAGTAGAAAAATGTGTGTCATTATGTCATTGGGAGATAAATATCACAATCCTACTACAAACTGCCTGAGCTGACTCTTTCCCCCATTCTTATTAACCACCTCATTAATAATCACCTTATTAACAACCTCTTTCCAGCAAAGCCAGAAACCATCAGCCAGTGAACAGCACGAGATTTGTTCTCATAAACCCTCACCACGTCTAGTGGTCCAAAGAAACTAATGTTAAGGGAAAACCTCACACTTACCTGCTTCCTTGTGCGTGTTTTCCCTGTTCTCAGCTTAATGTAGCGGGCAATCAGCTCATTTCGGCCTGCAACAGAGAAATCATGCAAACAAAAGTTGAGAAAGCTATGATCCCAGGGAAAAACTGCACAATGGAATTATCTAGCCAAAGAGACCAGCAGTGGGTGATACTCTGTCATGCTATTTTCTGTCTTAGAAAGGTACCCATTTAGTTCAGGTGGCAACGGTCTGAGTTTTAGGACCAGAACTGAAAATTCTGTTTTCCACCTTGCTTCTATATTGCTTAAAATTACCAATAAAAAGGGAAATCATGTGCTTTGCTTAATGATTACATTACCATATAGTGTGCAGAAGCTGTAAACATGGATCAAGATTGCCAGGACAAGTAAGAAAAATGGAAAGCCACACACCCTAAACCATTCAGAAAGGCAAGAAGGAAGATCCAGGAAACAAGAGGACATGCAGCCTCACCACAGTCCCTAGGAGGGGATGGAGCATGTCATCCTGGAAACTTACAATTTCCAGATACATGAAGGACAAGAAGGTACACATGTGGTCTGTCATTTACTTAACCAACCTGATAGCTTCTACAGTAAGGTGATTAGCTTGGTAGATGAGCACAGAGCTGCATATACTGTGATTCTAGAAAAACTTTTGACTCTGTCTCCTGTAACAGACCCATAGCCAACGTGAGTTAGGTCTGAGTTAGTAAGTGGATAAGGAGGTGGACTGAAAACTGGCTGAATGGATCGATGGATGGGGTGTCCTGGTTGACAATGAGCTGGCAAGGAACCAGCAATGAACACTTATAGCTCAGAATGTCAACAGCATCCCTGGCTGTGTTAGGAGGATTGTGGCCACCAGGTCACAGCAGCTGATCCTTCATCTCTATTCAGTATTGCTGAGGCACCATCTGGAGTACTGTGTCCAGTTCTGGGCTCCTCAGCACAAAAAAGATGTGGACATACTGGAGTGAGCCCATCACAAGGGCCAGAAAAATGGTGAAGGGACTAGAGAATCTTTCCTACGATGAGAGGCTGAGAGCTGGGACTGTTCAGCCTGGAGAAGACTTGGGGGACGTTTTTATCAATGCATACTTCCATGACATGACAGGAGGCAATGAAGAAGCAGCAGCCAGCCTCCTCTCAGCAGTGCCCAGTGTGACAGGGCAAGAAACAACAGCCACAAACTAAACCACATGAAGTTCTGTCAGTAAAAAAAAAAAAAAAAAAAAAAAAAAAAAAAAAAAAAAAAAGAGAGAAGGGAAGAAAGAGAGAAAAAAAAATCCCTACTTTTTTACTATGAGGGTGGTCAAATGCTGGCACATCCTTACTAAAAACCCGATCCAGACACAAACTTGGGCAACCTTTTGGTGCTGACATTGTAGAGTCAAACTAGAAAATCTGAAGGGATTCCTTCCAACCTAAATGAGTCTTGTCATTCTGTGAATCTAAGTGCAAGAAAATAAACAACAATAGGGAAGTACATAGAACCAATTAGACAGAATTTATCAGCAACATGACACAGTAAATTAAAAGTGCTTTCAGGCTCTTGCAGGCATCCCCCCAAAAAAGCATTCTTCAGAAGAGATCTAGAGAAGGAAGCTTAGCTTTATGGAAGGTGTTTATGGGAGCTCACACAAACAGGAAAGTGGAGCACTGGCTGGGAAGGGTGAAGGAATCCTTGTCCAGTTATGGAACAAGCATACATGACAGGTACTGAAGACAGTTTTTACATCTTTATTAAAAGAGTTGACCCAGTGAGATTATGCCCTTCATGGGCAAGCAACATGAAGGCAAGCAGCTTTATGTTCAATGTGAGGGGAGAGGCCAGTGCAGAGATGATCATGGTGACAGATGAAGGAAATGGTATGACCAGCAACATGAATGACATGGCTAAGGAAATATGAAGCTACAGGGTCACTGATACCGAATTTGAAATTACTTGGAATGAGAGCAGGAAACTGCAGAAGACTCAGGTCCAGGATTTAAAAATCAGGAAGAAAAGCAGAGAAGACTGAGCTACTGACAACTTCAGCAGTGAAGAAGAGAAGCAAGCTTAGGCCTGATTCACAGCTAGCACCAGAGAACTGTTTTGAGAGTCGACACCATGACATGGAGGCAGCCTATGCAGGTTCCATACACTGGCTCCCACATACCAAGTATAAGTAGATACACAAATTTTATTCTCTTCCTGGAGATGGAGCAAGAAAGATCAGAAACTGAAAAGCAGCAGCTACACATCTGCTCTAGGCTGACTCAAGGCAGGAAATAGGACAGAAAGATCAGGCTCTGCACTGTGGTGCCCCTGCTAGTAACGCTGCAGTCCCTCAAGACAAAGTTGGAAGAGAGAAGCACAAGGCTGTGAGACATCTTATATGGCTGCAAGTGTTTGAAGAATGAAACAGGAATAAACTGAGAAACAAAGCCATAGCTCTTGTGAAGGTTATTAATAACACAATTATAAAACCTCAGTATTTTCTATGGAAAGCTTATGGGCTGGATGGAGAAATTGTACTTTAGGAGATCACAGACATTAAAACAACCAAACAGTGAAAAGAAATGCAATATTTATTCCAGTAATTTAATACTGCATAAAAAAAAAAGTAACTTGTTTTTATTTTAACACCCTGTTCAACTTAACCCTGAAAAAAACAAATGCAAGGAAGGACTTTTATGCCAGAGACTGACCACCTAGCCCTTTAGGGAAGGGCTGGCAATATTACTAATTCCACCTGTTTTTGAAACAGAAGAATGTAAATATCCAAGACTGCATTTAGGCCAGGTTAATGAAACATCAAAGAACACATAGGAATGGGAAAGCATTTTACATTTACAGACCTTAACCTTTTCCTAATAGTGTCATTACAGAAGCTCTCCTAATTCTCTTGGAGAGGAATCACGTCTGCAGCTGAGAAAACAGCTCCAGCTCCTCTATACATAAGGAACAACTTCTGTGCCAGAAACACAATGACCTCTTCAGTTCCCATAGTTTCAGCAGTAGCCAAAGAGTTTGATGGGAGCAGATGCTGTTATGCTACCTTCCACCTGGCTGCTTTTCCAACCAGTGTAACCATTTTTACAAAGCCAAGACCAATTACTAGCGACACCTACCCACAACCACCTTTTCTAGTGCCAAGAATAATATTTATGGCTTTTCAAAGCCTCCATCTGTTGGATATGGACCCCAGCTGAAAGGTAAGAAAGAAGTGAAATGAATCTTCTCTCACAGGTGACAGCATATAGGAAACTTCAGAAGGGCAGTTTGACATACATTGGAAGTTGGTTGGAAGCGGGCAGAACAAAACAAGATGCTCAAACCCCATAAAGAAACAAGAAGAAAAATGTCTGTACACCAACAGGACCCTTTGAGGGGCCAGGGGAATCAGTTAATGGAAGAAAGAGGGGAAACTAACCCCAAGAAGAAGCAGCTGTAGAGAATTTCAGGCAAATTTTTCAAGGGTGCATATGAGGCTACACTGACAATTTGAATACAGGCAAACACTCCAGACACTGACTAAAATATGGGTCATCCCTGCAAAACTAATTTCAGTGGCTTCTCAACCAGACAGAATAGATCTCATGGAGCAAATTTAGCTTCCATGGCAGAAGGAGGCAACTGCAGCCCATGGATGACCCATGCCAGAGGAGGGACAACCCTAAAAGGGCTACAGCCCATTGAGAAACTATGTAGGAGCAGAAGAGCAGCAAGAAGCAAGGAGCACAAGAGGAAAAAACAAATAAAAAGCAAGGACTGGCAGAAAGAAACCTTCAGACAGGGACCCCAATCTCCTGCACCAGCCAGCACCTCAAAGGACTGAGGACAGACTAAGCACTGTAGAGAATAAAACAAGAGAAGCTGAGACTAAAAGAGCAGGGAGGAGAGGCAATAAACTGTAGTCTAGCCTACATATATAGTTTATAGTCTCCCTATGTGTATTTGAATGGTCTTTGGTAACATCAGCAAAAATCCTAAAGCTTTCTCAGGCCATGTACTTCACTGGAGATGTCTAGAAGGAGGGGAATCTGTTATGCAAATTGCATGTAACAGGCTCTGGTATAGAAATTCTCTAGAGAGAACATTCAAATGCAGATTTTTTTAAAATTCAGTTCCCACTTGCCATCACCTCTCACACAATCTTTCTCTTGCAGAAATCTGTCCCCACAGCTCCAGAGTAAACCAGAAAGGTGGCAGGGTATATTAAGCTAATATTGATACCGGTTGCAAAACCACCAGATCACTCTAAAAAGACATTAGCATCACAGGGATGACTAAATATAGAACAATGCAAATTGCCAAGCCCAGTCAACTGCAACCAGAATGTATTAGATTACCATGAATCAAAACTGCAGGAGAAGCAAGTCCTAAATGTCTTTTGTTCTTCTTACCAGAAGTTAGATATAAGCAGGTATTATGCAGCTGGAAGCCTGTAGGTTAGCAGCTGCTGGAGAGCACTTGCTTTGTTTCACAACCCTGGCTGCAGGGTCAGCAGAGACGAGCACTCCTCACTTGGCTGCAACAGGCAGAGCTGTCATAAACTGTTAGATGGTTCATTTTTTAGAGCCATGTAAAATGTCCCTCAGTAATCTGATCATATGCTGTGTTCTTAGAATAACTCCTGCTGAGGCCTTCCATGGTCACCAGAACCTGCCAACAGTTGTGCCTCCTCTGTCAAAACTGCGCATTGAGTTTCATGAAGCTCTAGCCAACATACCAACTGCAGCACAGCACCCAAAAGCTCTTTATCCTCCCCCTCTAGCCTTCCCCTTAGAAGCATGGCATGAAGAAAAAAGAGTAAAGAGATACTCTCATCTTCCTGACCTCTCACTCCTAATAGATACATTTCCAAGGCATCCATTGAGCTCATACTCCATCTTACACCAAACTGCAAAATTTTGCATTAAGTAGTTAGAGGAAGGTGGTGCTACTAGAAGTGAGTAAAGAGGCTTTTTGATTCTCCATTCTGTACCTGTGCACCTTTCAATATAAGAGAAAGTGTCTGCCTATAAGGAGGGGGGAAAAAATCAAAGGAATTCCTACAGCCACAAAAAGCATTTCCCAGTCCTACCTCAAAGCTTCATGTGGCTTTCTGCTAGTGATGGTATATTACTGCTTGTACTAGAGGCAGATGAAGCATCTCTCTAAGCCTTATGATTCCTCAAACACTTGTTGCCACAGAAAGTAAAACTCAAAAGGTCTCTTCTGTGATTTCTGCAAAATCTTTCCAGTGGGAAACTGCATGAAAGCACCTGCTTCTTGGTAGTGATATCTTCTCTGTACCCAAAGTGTTGAAACCTATCTTTGAAGTGCAGCAAAGGTAAGAGAACTACAGAAGCAACTACCCAGCTGTATCCACTGAAAGTTTAATCGAAGCAAGGTCAAAAGTCATCTCAATTGTCATTTCAATTCCTAGCTCCTGGGACATAGCTGCCTCCTGAATTTGCTAAGCATTTAGATAACTGTTGATTACAATCAACATAAACATAATGAACCATGTGCAACAGACAGCATGACAAATCTAGATACAAGAGGGAATTTAAGGACAGCTCAGCCCTCCACCAAATACCAATGTTTCTCTCTGCATACTAAGCAAAACATATGCAGGTTGACATTAGCAGAACACTAAAACCAAAAGCAGTGTGTGCTATGATCACATGGGTGCATGCATATAGGACTAACTGCCACTCAGGTCTGCCTCAATCCATACCTCCTTAGCCTTACTTTCCATCTCTCATTCCACTGCTTCCTCCACCCAGCTACCATAAATGCCTTCCTGGGCTTCACCTTTTGCAGAAACAAGGCTGCATGTGTCCAAACATTTTCGTCTTGCTGATGGCTAATCTCATCTTCTCATCAAGAAGCACAGACACTCACTCAACTCTCACTGACATAATCCTTACCCTTAGTTTTAATGCTGTCTTTATGAGACTTTCCCTTCAACACAAACCATCTTTTCTTACCAAAGTCTTGGTAAGGAAATTCTGCTACCTTCTCAATCTCTCAGTCCAGATTTTTCAAGGCAACAAAATGCACTACATGACCTCTCCTCCTCTGGCCTGGGTTCCCTTCATCCCCTTCCTATCTTCCTTGATTTTTGGCAATCATTAGTGTCACATCCTTCTTGATTACTTAGCAAGCTTGCTTTCAACCTCAAATTTTCTTTTCCAGTAAACTTGTTTAAGAAGTTTTGAGACTTTGGCCTCTACCTGACCTACAGGCCCTTCTCCCTGTCTTTCTGAGCTTTGCGTTGGTACACAACTTAAATATTAATATAGTGATGATGTTCAGCACCAAAGCTCTTTCAAAGGATCAACCCTTCCCTCTCTCTCTGTCTCACCTCCTACTTTTCCTCCTAATTCCACTGCCAGAGTTGAGGCTGTCCCCAAAGTCAATAAATATTCTGCAATAACTATCTTCCTATTCATCTCTATCTTTACATCACTCCTTGGGAACCACTGTCCTCACTCCCCCCCACCATTAATCTCTAAACTCTGCTGTTTGCTCTTCACTGGTCTTCAATCTTTGTTGGTACTGAGCAACTAAGCATACTGAGCAAGTAATGCAGCACAGGGCTTTGTTTTTCCCATTTATCTGGACTGCAAAGTCTCAAGAGCAGTGGACAATCTCAAGATCAACAGGCTTGTTTTCAGTTAGGAGCTGGAGACAACTCTTTAAATGATACCTTAATAAGAACAACAAAGCTCACTCTGATAGAGCTCCTTCTGAGGCTTTTTTATAACAACCTACACTTTTATTCCTAACTGCTACATTGAATCCAGAGAACTGTATTCAGAAAGCAAAAAAAAGAACTTGATACACCACTAGGAAGGAGACCACAGAAAACCATACTGCATTTTGCTGCACTGGCCTACCCTATGAAGGCATCTCTCTCCCCCCACCAGTGGAGAACTTCAGTGCTTAACAGTCAGGTTTGAGTTCCCAGAGCATAGTTACACATAGCAGAGAACTTTACATTCAGCTGTGATGGGAAAGCTTGCCCACTCTTATCATTTGTTCCACATTTGAATCTGCTCAGTATTAACAAGAAGATTCCCTGAGGTCCTGCTGCTCCCTACAAGAAGGGATTTTGAGATGAAGACTCGAAGAAATCCAAGTGATTAGCACCACCACACTGTCAGCTCTTCCCTGACACACTAGTTCTTCATCTTTTGACTGTGCAAGTGCTGAGCTCCTTTGTCTTTTGAAACGACAAAGAAGTTGAAGCTTTATTTGCTGGGAAGAGTGTGCCAGTCAGGCACCTCACATGGGGAAATGACAGTCAGGTATCAATAAAACTCAGTCGTCTCATTTCCACACTAGTCCAGACACTGAAACCCCATATTGTGTAAAAGGCCCTTTGTTGGGAAGGTTTAGCCTCTCATTTTCCACTGTATAACCTAAGTTCATAGCTAGAAACACCCAAGTGTTATCCCTATTTAGAAACTTCTGTTTCTTGATAGCCAGTTTAAGACATTTCACACAAGGTGCATGACTGAGGGATTCTAGACCCAGCAGGTTTTGGGAAGCTTCTTATTGGTTCCAAACAAGGAGTGGAGATAAATGAAAAGAAGAGGTTCCTCTCTCCAAATGTGGTCATTCCTCCTCCTCCTGCAATATTCCATCAACTCCTGTGTGCAGCTGCACATTGCTGGAAGAAAAGAGTTAAGGGGAGAGTAGGGGATATTGGAGGGTGGGGGTGGTGTTTAAGGACTGACACATACCGCTCTAATTACCAAAACTTCAAAAATAAGCACTCTCACTCCCCCATTTTGATTTTGTTGTTAGTTTTGTTTTACTCCAATCAGCCTATTTTTAATTGGATTAATAAACTAGTTCATTTGGTGGTCACATAAACCACAGCACTGGCACAGCAAAGAGAACAAAGAAAGAATCAGGGCAGAATTTAAACCAGTTTTGCCTCCAGAGAAACTCTAACCTGAAACTGTACTCCACCTAACCCTCACACACACACAGACTGGTCAGGAAATGGGCAAGGCTCTTCCTGTGCTTGCATCATTTGTCTAAAGACTAGACAGTGCTAAAGTACCTCATAATTAGTGCCCCAAATGTACCTGGACCTATTTCTTGTGAAGATGACCTTATACTAAAGCAGAACAAGGTATGCATGCAGCAATCCCTCCCAACAGCGTAATAGGAAGCTCCAGGCTACACAACTCTTCACCATCCTTCAGCCTTTAATACAGTTTTTTGGTGCATAAATTGAACCTCCTGGGCTGTGTTTTCCCACATTATCACCTCAGGCCATAGAAATGGAAGCTAATCCACCCTATAAGTACTCCTCCATGGACACATTAAGGGCTGCAACAGGAACAGAGCTGGGACTTGTTCTGGTGCTCCCCAGCGAAAGACTGATAAGAAGCTTACAGAAATTCTTCTGATTGAGTTTGGCTAGGAAATCCCACAATCACACCAAAGCAGCTGCATATAGTAATATGAGTCCTTCATATGCCATAGAGTGTATCACATAACACCCAAAATAGTCAATAATCCTCCACAGAAAGGCATGTCAAACTAACAGCTTTCAGTCTCTGAGGACACCTGAGAATGACAGTGTTCTACAGGCACAAACATACTTACTAAGCCCCAGGTCCAGAAAAATACGACCGTTGAGGGCAGCACTGAAACCAATGCTTAACTGTAACAACATCCTCCAGTTCCCATGAGTCCAAGTTCTCCATTACAGACATCTGCTAAATTCTTCCTTAGGTCAAGAACCGTCTTTTGCCTGCTTGTTTCAATAACTTCCAGTAGCTGCAGGGTATCTGACAGCAACTCTCAATAGCACTTCAGCAATATTACCTCAAAGGAGAGCAAAAACTTCAGCACCTCTCCTCATTTTATGGCCAGCTGCCTCTGCTGGCACAAACAGTACACTGTTTCTTGCAGATTTGTGCCCCAAGTGCTTTTCTTGTGCAGATGACAAGCTGACCAGGTACTCAAAGCTTCAGCTACCACAGAAACAGGAGCTAAAAGGAGTACGAGATATCCATGCAGCCACTTGCTGTGTGACCAGCACAGAACCATGCAGTTCTCAAGGCATCTGGCCTGGTCTGGCCGAGTCCTGTGAAGAGTTGTGACTGCTTCACTTGATATGTAAGACTACACCAGGACCCAGTCCTGGCCAACTGACTGAAAATTAGGCAGCAGCTTCAAGGAGAGCAAAAGAACCCAGAAACTGTTCTTGCATTATATGAATAAATGAATACTGATTTTGTAAGTGGAGTGGCTCCACTTCACCCTTCTTCAGTTTTTGCTGTCATAAATTAAGAGTGCAGTCACAGACCATGATGACTTTAAACCATCATTGGCACAGGCTGCCCAGGGCAACGGTGCAGTCACCATCGCTGGAGGGGTTCAAAAAACATCTAGATGTGGTACTTAGGGACATGATTTAGTGGCATGGTGGTGATAGGCTGATGGTTGGACTTAATGATCTTAGAGGTCTCTTCCAACCTTAACGACACTGTGATTCTGTAATCAAGTTACAGCTTCAGCTTAAACAAATGGCTGGCTACTGCTGAAAAAAATGGTTGCCTTTTTTCCCCCCTAAGTTCCTCTCACCAGTTCACTCCACAGGTCAGTTGAGCTCTTTAATCTGACAGAAATCCCTCCAACTCATTTTGCCACAGTAGTTTCCTATCAGTTTTGCAAGCTACAATGGATCAGCAAGGAGACTGCTGGAAACTGAAGTTAGCCTAAAGAGTGAGAGCACAAAACCAGAAGGAAAGCAGAGGAGCAAGGAAACAGGAGTGGAGAGTCCCTCCTTTCTTCTGCAGTGAACTTTAAGGCCATCTCACTGTTCCTGAAGGAAACACATTCAGTCTCAACATTGAACAGTTTTACATCATCCCAGCACTAAGAAAAAGTTGTTAAAGATGCCATATTCTGTAACAGGTGAGAAGAAAATGTGGACAGAAATACTCAGAAGAAACACAGGCTTCATAGCTGGGGAGCTACCTAGGAATTCACGTGGATAATAGCTGAATTCTGCCAAGCTCATACAATTTCCTTACAGTATCTTGCAGTATCTCCCTCCCTGTTCTCTTTCTGCTCCTAACACTGGAGCAATTCTGTTCTACATTCTTTAAACATCTTTTTTCCCCCCATAAGTTTACAGCATAAGTCTGTTTGATTGCTGGGCAACCACAATTCAGGTAGTGACAGGAAAGAAAGAGCAACAGAATGACAAAAATACCAAGGCTGCTGCAGCAATACATAAAAATACATATGGATCCAGAAGGCAATTTGCAAGTATCTATATGCTTCTACTACATCCTAGAGGAAAGCTGCTGTATCAATAACTGTTAAATCCCTTTTCTCCCATCTTAGAAAGGATCAGACTAGGTATGAACAGCCTAAGTACAGCTGGCTTTGCCTGTAGGCACAGGAACTGATGAGATGACATTTGAAGTCCCTCCCAGCACCATTTTCTATTATTCTGCAACTACAGATAATGATGCAGTATTCATATGCAGGAATGTTCCTAATTCCCAGTTAAGGTCAAAGGCAACATTGTGCTAAAGAGCACACATGCACGTGTGTTTCCTTGTAATACTGTCACGGTTAGAGCTAAGCCTATGCCTACAGCACTTGCAGTCAAAAACTTACATCATTCCTATTAGATGACCCCATCAAGCACCAGTTACACTCCTGGTACCTGAGTTCACAGACTCCAATCTAAGCTCCTGAAAAGAGATTCACAATTCCTATACAAATCACAGTCTAATTTTGAAGATAATTTACATGAGAAAGTATTAATGAAAACGGTGTCACTTCCTGTTAAAGCAGCTAGAGACAGAGAAAGACCATGCCTGTATATGTGCATGCAGTAAGCCTCAGAGAATCTGAAGGAGTACCCAGAAGATAGGTCATAAGTTCAAGGTGGGAACAATGAGAACAGCTACTGGCTACGCACCCTCCAGCAGCAGGTGTACCCAGGCCCCAGAGGTTTGAGTCAGCTCTGCCAGCAACCAACAGACTTTCAAGACCACCTGTCTGGGCACAAAGTGCACACAGCCTCCCCAGCTTTGCTGCCCAGATTTTCACCATACACAGACAATACAAGGCTTGACAGAGATTAGTTAATGAGCAACTGTTTAAACCAACAGACAACTTCGAGTTCTCCAGTGCTCACTTTCTGGATCCTACACGAATGAGAACACTGTAGGTGTAATGTTTTCTTTCTGTGATCAAGCAGCTTTCTTCCACTTTGTGGCACCCCTTAAGGTTTACTTAAAAGACCTGGAAAGGTTATGTTGTCTTGTACTGGCTTTGCTTAACAGATGTATAAGGATACTTTAATAAAGTTTTCTTAAATTGTATTTCATACAGCCCCTGAAAGAGACTTTAAAAGAGACTACATGTGAGCAAGGTGTTGCTTACTTGCACTGTAGAAATAAGAAAGCTCCTCTCCTCCTACACCAGGTTTTCAAGCAATCTGCATATTGACACTATCAGCTCCCTCTATGCATGTCCACCCCTTGCTTGAGAAATGCTATCACCTTTCTCTTCTCAATTCCTGACTAATAAACAGAAGATAACTTCTGAGAAAGCACCCCTGGTTATTTATCTGGAAGTTTGCTCTTCCAGTTTCAGACCTGCAAAAGGGCCTCTGCATCCATCAATCTAATCAACTTCATGTCACAAAACCACAGACAGTGTAAATCACAATACCAATAATTTTGAAAAGAACTGCAGATATTCAGAGTGGAAAGCTATGTTTAGTCATCACCTTACTGGCCACTGTTCTGTTTCCTCTGCAAAATCACAGCACATCTAATCTAGGATCCACCTCTCATTCATACCAAACAGACATACAACCCCCCCTTCCCATTCCTTAGGACTAGTTTTACAAATACATTATTTAAAAGACCCCTACAACAGCATTTCCATTCTAACTCTGCAGAAGAGAACCCTCCATACTGTGCACAATGCTTTCATGAAGCTTCTCCTGATACCCATCCTATATTCCTTTCTCTCCCATTAATCCTAGTCATGCTCACATGTTCCACATCAAATCCCTCTCCCTTCTAAATGTTAACACCCTTCAAATATTTTTAGCCTGTTATTATGTGTCCCCCCCACCCTCCACCTTTCAGTCATCGCTTAGCCAAGCAATGTATATTTAGCTACTTTAATCTTCCCTCCTAAATCAGTCCCTTCAACTCTCAGAGCTCAATATGAAGTCTGGTATGCTTGTTGCTCTTCTCAGAACTCACTCCATGGATTAGAGATCTTTCTGGCAATGTGTTCACAAAAACTTATCCAGAAGAGCTTTACATACACTTGCTTTAAAGAAAAAAAAGAAACCCAAGTCACATTGATCATTTTCATTTTCCATGTCTGATTTTGCTTCCAGGTTTTGAATTCAACCTGAAATTTTAACTATAAATAAACATTTTGTATATTTAAGAGCAGATTAGCAACCAGAAAGGACACAGTGTTTTTAAAAATATTAAAAAAACCCCAAGGCTTTTCTACTAAACTTTCCACAAAAGAATTGGAAATCTGTAAAGTTATCCAGAAGTACAGCAGAGGCCAAACAATGACTTAGGCAAACAAAATCCAAACAATTTTTGAAGTCCAAGGCAGATGAGTGGATATAGCTAGAAAGCATAAAGCTGATTTAAGTAAACTAGACCTCAACTAAACTGGCTGTGGAATTTACAAGGGGAGGGGAGGAATTAATCAGAACCAGTTGACCATCTACAACTACAGATCAACTCTAGCTTGGAGAATTACTAAGGGTTTGAAATTTAGAAATGAAAAAGTTCAGAGGAAGAGCCAAAAAGGCAATGTTGTTAATGAAGGAAGTTAACTTGAACATGGTGAAAACTCTGTGGCTGCAAACATATACAGTGAGAAAAACATAATCCTACCCAACACGCTTGGGTTTAAGCCTGAGAGATAAAAATGGGACTACAAAGCTACTAAAAAAACCCAACCAAACAAAAACAAAACAAAAAGAACACGAAAAAATTATGTGCCCTTTGCTGAAATAACAGAATAAAGATCCACCCCAAAGTAGGCACAATAATTCTGATAACTTGCAAAATACAATAAAACTGCTAATATACCTCTGTTCAGTATCAAGCACGCTAAGAAAAGATGCCAGTATTATTAACTCCAACTGGAACAGCAAGCAGTTTCTTGGTTGGTTGGCAGTTCAAAAGTTGTAAATTCCTCAATATTCAGGAAATGCTTGGAACTCATGGAAAAATAGTTCTTCTTATGTTTGCATTGAGACAATACCAGTTAAACTGACCTACAGTTCAACATGAAGAACCCTTAAACTCAGCTTACAAAGGACTTAAAAGGAAAAACTTAACAAGTGACAAGTTCTTGTAACAAGTGGTGTCCCTCAAGGGTCCATACTGAGACCAGTGCTGTTTGGTATCTTCAGTGATATTGACGGCAGGATCGAGCACACCCTCAGTAAGTTTGCAAATGACACCAAGCTGAGTGGTGCAGTTGACACACCTGAGGGATGGGATGCCACCCAGAGGGACCTGGACAAGCTTGAGAAGTCATCCCCTGTGAACCCCATGAGGTTCAACAAGGCCAAGTACCAGGTCCTATACCTGGGTCAGGGCAATCCTCAAAATCAATACAGGTTGGGAGATGATGTGATTGAGAGCAGCCCTGCAGAGAAGGACCTGCAGGTACTGGTGGATTAAAAGCTTGACATGAGCCAACAATGTGCATTCACAGGCCAGAAGGCTAACTGAATCCTGCATCAAAAAGAAGTGTGGCCAGCAGATCAAGGGAGGCGATTCTGCCATTCTGCTCTCGTGAGACCTCACCTGGAGCCCTCATCATATGAAGGACATGAACCTGTTAATGTGAGTCCAGAGAAAAATGATCACAGGGTTGGAACATCTTTCCTATGAAGAAAAGCTGAGAAAGATGGAGTTGTTCAGCCTGGAGAAAGCTCTGGGGAGACCTTATTGCAGTCCTTCAGTACTTGAAAGGAGGCTATAAGAAAGATGGGTCTTTTTAGCAAGGCTTGTTGTGATAGGACAAGAGGTAATGGCTAAAGAAGGTGAGATTTAGACTGGATATAAGGAGGACATTTTGCACAGTGAGGGTGGTGAAACACTGGAACAGGTTGCCCAGAGAGATGCCCCATTCCTGGAAACATTCCAGGTCAGGTTGTCTGGGGCTCTGAGAAACCCGATCTGGTTATAGGTGTCCCTGCTCGCAACAGGAGGGTTGGACTAGATGACCTCTAAAGGTCCCTTCTAACTCTAACCATTCTATGAGTTGATGAAACTCCAGCAGAAGTTTAATCAGCTGTAAACATTTCCAGAAATCCAGCTTCACCTAGTCAACAACAAAGAACTAGACAGAACCACAAAAAAGCAAAGCTGGAAGCTGACTCAGTGAAACAAAACCTTGTTATTGAGCAACTCCAAAAACATCACACCTACCACCACGAAAACAAGAGAGGAGGGAAAAGTCTGCATCCCAACCCATTGTCCACAAATCTAAGTTTGGTCTGTCTTCCATTGTTTAAAATGGGAGATCCAATTTTGTTAACAGAACTGTGGGATAAAAAGGTATTCTACTGTTCCCCAGGTCACAATGATGGAAGTGACAGGAACATCACAGCTGAAATCCACATTTTACAATTATCTGGGCCAGCCAGTTCAGTGTCAACTTAGCACATTCTCAGCATGTTCCAATTGCTTTTGCTGAAACATCAGGTGAGATGCTAAATTGCATACAGAAGAAAGCAACTAAGACTGACACCTTGGAGATTTTCTTTTGTGTAATAGTTGCCATGCTCCTCCCTCCACTCAAGGAAAAGAAGTGATTATGAACTGGGACAGGCAGTATGTGTTTTGTGCTTCTTCAAGTTTCTTTGCTTTTCTGGTTTAATTTTAGTGACTTTTTGAGATCAGGGAAAACATCAACTGATAGCACATCCCTTTGAGATTAAGCCAATATCCTGCAAATTTACCTAGTTACTTCAGAACAGGGGTGGGAGGGACCACCTGTGACCTGGTAGTTTTCAGCATCAGACTGACCTTTTATACCAGTTTGACTCATGTAAACAAGCTCAAGGCTTTGCAGTTCACTCCCTGCTCCAGGTTTTAACTGGTAACATGGTTAACTATCCTTCTTCTATCCCTCAGCCTCTGACCTTTGGACATCTCTTTCCTATCAGCCCTATCAAGGCTTTGACTCACAAACAGGTGCCACCAGGCAGGGAGACAGTTGACTGCCCCCAGCTGTCTGCCCCACCCTGCTCATCACAGAAATGGTTAAGCTGTTTACAAACCAGTTGCTAACCTCTTGCCTCCTACAGAACAGCAACCTCACAAACAGCCACCAGTTCCAGCTCCTCCTACAAAAAGGTGTTCCAAGCCAGATGTTCCTGCAGCAGAAGGAAACACACTGGACAGCTAAGGCAGTAGCTCCTTTCTTCCAAGCTCTTACTTCCCCACTTGCAAATCAAGGCCCCAGCAGTCTTTTGTCAAAATATGTATCACTTTGCTAGTTACTATTTTATTTCTCTGCCCTCAGTAGTGTTGAGAGACCTGCAAATCACACAAACGTCCTAAGCTTTTTCCTTCTCCTTTTTCTAGACCAGTACTGAAGATGCCAGGAGATGCTAACTTCTGTGACTGCTTCTTTGATACAAATGCTCCAGATATTATCTCTCCCATGGAAAAACACAGTTGGAAAATGTAAAAAATTGCATTTGTAATGCTGTATCCCCATAGTATTCTAGCAGGCAACACTGAAAATGACCCTGCAGGACCTCAGTGGTACCAGAAGGCACCAGATCAGGAAGTTAACAATGCCCTGGACTCACTGCTTCTATCAACACAATGATCAGAAGAAAAGATAGCATGCCATATCACACAAGATGACTTTTTGTGCCTGGAGCACAAAGGCTTAGTAAGCAGAGACTACTGGAGAGGACAAGTGAGGGCATGTACCCAGAGCAGTGTTGTGGTATGGAGCTTATTCAGCCAGGATGCTGCCTCCAGTAATGGAACTCATCTCTGAGGGAAAATGATGATGAAAGAAAAGAAGGCAGCAAAGGCATCAAGGCATAGATTTGTAAATGTACAGAGAAGAGCTTGGCTGATGTTTGGGTGAAGTAGGACTCATGTCCACGCAGCAATCAGCAGAGTATCATCTGAAGAGCTGTAAGCAGCAAACTGACTCTGAAGAGGCCAGGGAACACGAGCATGAGGCCTGTGTAAAGGCAGAAACACATCTTTCTGTGCAACTTTAAACGTATTCAAACAGAACAGAGGAAGTTCTTCATAACTGGCTTGGGGCACTTTAGCTTGTTTCACATGTTTGCTGGTAAAAGCTATTAACTTTAAACTGGTAACAGGTTGCCTCACAACACAAGAAAGCATCAGCTCCAGAAAGGGAAAATGTTCAGCTCCTGCAAGGAAGGTGCCAGCTCTGAACCTTGGGGCTAGTCATCACCTTCCCTTGGCAAACCTTTCCTAGGCCAAGGAAACCTGGGGCTCCCACTTCTGGTTTAGTCCCTAGATTCCCTCAGCTAAACCTGTGCTCTACTGGCACACAGAAGAGCAGCAGCTCCAAAATGGGAAAATGTCTATAGGTTGAAACACATCTTTCTGTGCAACTTTAATAATCTGCACATAGAAGAGATCCTGCACGCTGAAACACATGCCCAAAAGAGTGCTACCACTCTCCTCAAGGGAAGAGGGAAATGGCTCTACTTTTGTCAGTGGAAAGGGGCAGATACAGCTCCCTGTAACACTTTACCCCTTGCTTCAATGAACTCTGTACAAGTCAGTTACAGGACAACTAAACACTGTCCCTTGAAGCCAAGGCCAACTCCACATAAGCTTGTCCTGTTCTGTGAGCTAGCTCCTAAGTGGAGAAGATGAAATCAGGGACTATATTTATTCTCCCTGCCTGGTCATAATCTTTCTACGGAACCCAGGCTGGGCCTCACTTCCTTGGCGTGGATCCTGGAGATTAATAAGCAAAGGAGGGCATAAATCAGTGCCTCAGGTTCTGTCAGGAGCACACTGAAGCAATCCCCCATGCTGGGAACAGGTGCGTTTAAGACAAGCAGGGACACTGTCCCATTTGGATTAGTGGGAGAGAGCTTCCAGAAGAGCTGGTCATTTCTCCTCCCAAAGCCCAGCCTAAACTCTTTGCTGTGCAAGTAGGTTATTTACCTTCTGCAGTTCACAAGTCCAGTTAACTACAGGCTTTCCACTAAATACCTGTACATGCTAGGTCAGGCCCTAGCTAAGTGTTGCTGGTTTCTGTAGTACATTCTACTTCACTTTTACTTCTACTCTCATTTCTTCCACTCTTATTTCTTTTCTGCTCTATTTCACTCCAAAGCTGAAGTATTTCAGGGACTGTTCAAAACGATTATTAAATGAAGACAGCCCTAAAACCGTATTTTTTCACCAGTAATTTTAAAAGTCACCTGTCCTGAAAACTAGTGCAGAGGTACAGTGGCAAGGAGCATGTCACTAATCTATTCTTAACAACCATGGAGTAGATTTTCAAGTAATATTTTAGTTTGAGTAACATTTTAAGCAAGCATTGCTTCTGAAAGAAGCAGTCCTAGCCTCACCTCAATCACAGCAGCTCATTCCTGCTCTCATCATCCCTTAAGTACCAGTACAAGCAACTGGGCAGCGAAACCAATCAGGGGTCCTATCCAAATTAAAGTTTATGCCAGCATAGAGCAGAAATTGATGCCTACATAAGAATAGTGACACCTGCTGAGCCTCAGGGTGATCAGCCATTACTCGACATGTATTTCTCTGTACAGACAGGGATGTAGGTACCCAGTAAATGCATTCATTGCAGATAAGGCTGTGTAAACAAGACCCCACCCATGCCCACATAGTGAGAGCAATCTATTCCCCAGCTCGGGAAACAATGGCCCAATGGGTAGACAGAAACCTGCAGAATGACTTGTGAACTGCTCCACATGAAGCTTCAGGGTATAGTGCTCCCAGAATGGAGCCTGTAAAGACACACAAGATTCCAATGTAAAGTAAAAAAAAAAGGCAAGTACAGACTGGGTAAGAAGAGGGCTGCCTTTCCTAAGATCTTTGCTAGTGCTCTGAGAAATAGTTTAAACAGCTTGGGACGTTTTAGCCAAATATTGTGCACTCTCAACATTTGCTTCACAGTTTAGTCACAGAAACACGAGGTGGCTTCTTCCAATACTTAACTAGAAAATCTAGACCAGACCAGCTTTTTTGTAGACAAGAAAAATACACTTTAAATGTGGAATAGGTACATAATTCAATTCAAAATCATGTCTACCACCTAAAAAGTTCACTTCTGCTACAGCTGCAAGCCAGTGCTTCTCTGCATTCAGGGCTTGTTAACTAGCTGGCTCGCTGAGAAGCACCCACAGGTGAAAGGCATTCATGCCAGGGCTATAAGAAGGCACGATACAACAAAAGAGAACAGCCAGAGAGGTCCGTTTTCTGCCCTTCTTAAGATCTGAAAATGTAGCTAGTTAACAAACTGTAGTGTTTGCACACCACCAGCAAAGTCATTCAGAGGTTCAGGGGCTGAACTTCTGCCCTTTAGCACCAGAGACACAGACCTCCTTTACCTGTCAGGATACCAAGAATCCTGGAGAGAGCAGTGAAAGATACCATAAAAGACAGATTCAGTCACAACATGAAGCCATTATACAATATCTACCCAAAGATGAGTTCAGTAGCTTGCCTAATTCTGCAAGCAGTCTCACTGCTACCCCCCTGAAAAAGACATCTATACTTATTTCTGAGCTGTCAATGTTAAAGTCTTCACTGCCTTTCCTAAACACAACTTGAAGCGACCAACTGCACTAACTTGAGAACGCCTGAGAGAAAGAAGTTCATTCAGCACACCACAGGGTACAAGGCAAGTGGCCTGCACAGGGTCAGCTGCCCTGAAGTGTTGGGATGTGCCCTTCCTGTCTCCTTACCATACATCTTGCCTTCGTCTGACAAGATAATCTTCCGCCGTCCACATGGTGGGTAAATGGCTAGCGCTTCCTGGAAGCTCTGCTCAATGTCCGGACTCCACACTCCCTCAGCATCATTGTCAATGGGTTTGTCCAAGGCCTCACTGCCCCCTGAGTCGTTGCTCCCCTCAGGGGAGGTGGGAGAACTCCACTCGTTGGAGGTAATGGTGCCAGCTAGAAACTCCAAGGTTACACGTGGAGAAGCAGACTCCGAACCTGTGATGACAAACACAGAACATCTGTCAGTTATAAATCCTCTTCTCTAGGAAAATAATTAAAAGGAGGGAAAAAAAAAAAACCAAAAACAACAAACCCAAAACATTAAAAAACCTCAGTGAAGAGAGCTTCACTTTACATTTACCTTAAATACAAATCAAGCATGTGGTTGAGTTAGCATGTATGGTAAGATCACGGAATCACTGAATCATTAACTTTGGAAGAGACCTCCAAGATCAAGTCTAACTGTCAAGATATCACCACCATGTCACTAAACCATGTCCCCCAGTACCACATCTAGATGTTTCTTGAACATCTCCAAGGATGGTGTCAAGGCTATTAACTCTCTAACACTTCCCAAATCTCCTCAGACACTAGGTCTTCTTGCCTGTGTCTTTATGACCCAATTTCTTTCTCCCTCTGCCATCATTATCCGTGTAACTGTTATTCAACTTTCAGAAGCATGCAGAGGGACTCAGGCTGTGTGAAAGACTATACAAAATAAAGCAGTGATGAATTATCTAGTCATCACTGAGCACTGGGGGTTGAATTTTCTTAGATACTGTTTCACTGGATCAGAGTTAGTCGCTGGTGTCATTTTTAACATTGACATTTCTTCACAGGGATCAGCCGCACTTCTAAAAAGCAATTCCTGGAGGCATACAGTTTAATGCAATGTCTCCCAAATCTCAGCACTCTATTTTGGCAGGAGCAGAAGGCACCATGAGTAAAAGAATAAAGGCAGGAAGTAGCAGGTCTAGAATCCTAAGCACTTAGCCTGTTTCTACTGCTCACCTTCAGAATGATCTTAAGCAAATTCCTTCAGTTCTCTGTGCCTCTCTCAACCTTTACCAGTCTCAGGCTGCCACTGCCTAAGCGAGCAGCTGCTAGCTCTTGAAAACTACAATAAATTATAGTCTACTTAGAAATGCCTAGAGTAGAGGCTGAAGAAATTCCACAGACTGAAATGACTATGAAAATCCTTATAACTCTTATGTCTCTAGTCAGTAGGACACCAAAGGCTTAATGGGCTGCAAAGTTTTCTTGAATAATGTCGCTTAAATAGTAAGCTCCATCGGCAGTCTCAAGTGATACTCCGTGCTCAGAGGCAATGAACAGTAACAAAGGGAGTCTTGGCTGGGTGCTACCTGGTCTGTGGGTCTCTCCTTTGGCTGAACATGTCATGCTTTCTTTACTGCACTGTTGATCTGAACTCACTGGTGGCCAAAGTGGCCATTTATTAAACTAAAGCAAACTGTAGAGAAGCTAGGGGCTAAACTCTATGGTAAACGGCTTTATTAGTACAGCAAGCTGAAAAACTGTCAGTGGAATCCCTTCCCATTGAAATACCAATCTAGTCAAAATCAGAGCATTTTTCAGAAACATGCTCATGTTGAATTTGTTACTTATAAGAAAGGTTCGAATAATACTCATGAGTAACTACTTTAGCACAATATCAATGTTTCAGTTATCATCAAGCTGTCAGTTTGCTTCTGTTTTCCCATTCAATCAATAGCAACTATACACATACAGCTTGGTATCTTTAATGGTGATTTGTATTACTGAGTGTTCTAATATCATTAAATATTTTAGTACCTGTAAATTATTATTATTGTTTATTTTTAGACCTTGCAATCACAAAGCTTCCTTCTGATACAGAGGGAATTTGATTCCAAAATCACTAACCAGACATCCTAGTTCACAGGCATGCTCAAACAATTCCTTCACACTCTCAATCCCCTCACCAGGCACAGTTCTTAGGATCAGAGGATTCAGAGGATGTTTTCTCATTCCCAGAACAGGAAGTTTTGACAGAGGTCCCAGGCTTGGTGTTTGTTCTCTTCATAGTCACTCAGTTTGAACTTCTGCTCTGCTTCTTGGCTCTTGTGTTACTGGTATTGCCCCTTCCACTTGTTCTTATTCTGATCCCACTCATTTATTTTACTGAAAGGGGATTAACTACCTTTCTTTGTGGGGTCCACTCATGAATTGAGTCCTCACTCAATTCACTCATGAATTGAGTTTTGGTCCTCTCTAAGGACCAAAGATTCAAGCCTCTCACAGCACCTCCACCTCCTCACCACGGTATCTCTATTTCCTTATTCTTTTTCCCTCTGCCCAAACACTGTTTCCTAATCTCTCTTGGTCCCTGTGTTCTTTATGCCATCGCCCATCTCTTAATGAGTCACTCACAAAGGCAGACTTTTGGGTCAGGGGAAAGCAAAACCATGAAGAAAGCACAAAAACCTTTCAGCTCCAGCAGCTTTGGTTTAATTGTTCTGACGCTGGTAATTTCCAAACTACCTTTCTTTCCTTTCACACACCGTACCTCAAGGCTAGACAGCTGCCAAGAGCCCTTCAGCGAGGTCTCATTGACATCTTTACCAGGCTCCATAGTCTAACACATCTGCTTTCTAACATTAATCCCTCAGTCATTCCTGGTGGTAACAGCCCCTGCTTCAGTGTTTGTGGCAGCTGCTCAACACAAACTCAGGCTTTCTTCAGGATCTGAAAAATTGCAGCCAGCTGTCTCCAGTTGTTCAGCTTTCTTAGAGCTGGCTCTGTCCAAAAGATCACCCCTACTCCATGGCCACCCCCTTTCCCTGCTGGAATATGGATTGAGCATGACACACTAATCAGAGACATCCCCAAACACTCACAGCTCCTAGGCAGGAGGAATTCTTGCCAGCACAGCCCTGTGCAGTCTGACAGTGTGGCTCCACTCATGCTTCTGAGCTGGCTCCACTCATTTTGCCAAGGAAGTCTCATTTCATTTAAATGCAAGCTGTAGGGGCAAGGACTGCTCCCCATTACAGGTATTTCTTGGTGTCATTGTATTGCAAATACCCAAACAATTCCGGTATTCACTACCTTGGTAACATGAGCCAAATACTGCTACTATAGAGGAGCTCAACTACAACATTTTGCTATCTGATCAGCAGTCAAATAGAGAACTTCAGTGAAAGAATTAGTTTGGTCAGAAAACATGTCCTGCTGTTCCAACTAGAACTTTAGAGTAGTTTTATAACAATAAGAAAACCTGGAAACAGCAACAACCAGCCAGTGACTTCCATCCAGAACACACTGCAGTCAGACAAGGAGATTTGGCTTTAGGAAAGCAACAGCTTGGAATACGAAATCTACTGTGCCAAGGTATGATGGAAGATAGCATTCAAACTTACCAGAGGAAGAAGGCTGGGAAATTCTAAGGGACACTACAATAATCTCAGTTCCTCTGAAAGAGAAGAATGAGTGCAGTCAGTAGATGAGTAGCTCCAAGCAGGTGCAACTCAAAGACTACAGGGGGAAAAAAAAAAAAAGGTACTGGAAAGGGAAAAGGTGGAGAAGCAGCTATTCAACAATAATTAAGGACTGTTAAAGCTTACAGGCCAAAGAGAAGAGTAATCATGAACATGTTTACAGGGTCTCTACAGTGCAAAATAAAAATGCAACTATAGCAAGACCAACTACCACTGACCTTTATCTAGGAAGGTAACAGCATTTTTGCAGCATCAGGCAGCAACCAGTTGCTCAGTGCTCCTGAAAGCTGCGCTCCAGACATTATGGCTGGAGCCACAGCCACTCAGTTTCGGCATAAGATCCAGTGCCAGTGCAGACGCACCTATGAACCACTGAAGGTACAGTTCACTAAGCCTTTTAGTGGGGGCTCCACTCCAGCACTCCACAACAACTTAGCCAAGTGGGGAACCTGGCCACAGTCTCACCTTCTGCCCTGGGCCTCCTGCAATCCCTGAGCAATGCTGGCAATTCCCTGTCAATATCCCTATCTACCCAGGACACCACAGTAATGCTGCCTAATCCTGTGAATAAAATCAGTTAATGTAAGCATTACTTGCTGCAGGTGAAGCAGACAGCAGCACCAGCCAAGGAAAAAAGTGAATTTCCCTTTGTATATTGGGCAAGGTAATATAATCATTACACCTACAGGCTGCATTGTGAGATTTTTGTCTCTGTCTCACCACCGAATAAGGCTGGTTTACAAAACAACAAGCACCACTAGCCTCAGCTCTACACAACTGTCTAGCCCAAAGCCAAGCTTGGTTTGCTTGCTATGCTGAAACGGCCTGCAGCAGCTGCTGTTCAAAAGGCACCTGACTTCCTGAGCAAAGCTAAACAACACCTAAATGATTGCAATAGCTGAGCTGAGAAAGGATGTAGCGTCCAGCACAGCGATATAAATGAAAACAAGCAGATAGGAGAACTTCTGTCAGTGCAGCCCTGGATAATGGAGTCCAACAGGATGTGATAAGGCTGTGTGTGGTCCTGCACACTATCCAATCAGTTACCTTTGTCAAAAAGGAAACAGAACACTGAGCCTTGCTGCCTTAAGGAAGGGAAAAAAGAAATGCACAACCCAACAACAACAACAAAACCCAAAGGCTGGTTGTGCTCCCACGACTCTAGGGGTGGCCAACTTGGGGAGCCACAGGCAACCCATGCTCAGCTCCCATGTACATGCTACATCACAAGGCCACCAGCCTTGGACTGACAAAATTACTACTGCATGATTTACATCTCAGCTGGGAGAGAAAAATGAGCCAGCAAGGGCAGCAGAGATTGACACTGCCAGGTTGCCCTGGGACCGAACCACACACTGAGCTGGCCGCAGCCCTCAAAGGAACACTGCAATTCCTGGGGAGTCACCGTTACCTCCCATGTGGGAGCTCTTCCCAGAGCTCCTATTCTCCCTGACTTTCCAAGACATGTGGCATGTGTTTCACAGCTTCCCAAACAGATTAAGGTTGTGGCAGGGTAAAAATGGTTAGCCAACTTTGTGCTAGCAGCAGTGGTCACTAGAAGTCATTCTCCCAACAAGCACGGAGCTGGTTAAAAAGCAGTTAAACAGAAGGGAAGTCCAATAATCATGTCCCTTTTCTAGCACAGAATCCCCAGTAGTGTTAGCTAACACATTTAAATCACAACTTATGTCCCTTCAACTATAGGCAAGGGTAGACATTGACTGATTAAAATGACTTAAGTCTTACCAAATCAAGCAAGAGAGTATTATTCAGTTAATTATTAAAGGATAGGAAACCTGCAACCAACCTAAAACAGCCTTGCTCCTAAACCCACTGAAAGACAGTTGTCCTGAAAATCTCACCATCAGCCTCAAAAGCCCTCATCTTACCTATGAAAGAAAATATATAGCACAAAGACCTAACTGAACCACCCCATGACAAAATCAGACAAGAATTGCAAGACAAGTGATTTGTAATTGCAAGCAGTGTAACTTCAGAAGGGCTCATGTTTAACACTGTCTGGAAATGCGGCATCTCTTGGGGGTTTCCTGACACAAAATGGACACTCCTAACGCTCATTTTGCGATATCCAAATCAAACTCTTAACTTCCTAATACTGCCTCCTATTCGTGACATCTCTCAAGCCCTTGTCTAGGACTGAAGGGGAGACGTCCCCAAAAAAAGCCTTACAACTGTGACATACTTAGCTTTCCATGACACTAACAGCAGAATTTCACAGGAACTCAGACACAAGACAGATGTTTGCAAATCTGATCCAAAGCAACAAAAACCTTCAGCACCGAAACTACAGTCAGTCTCCAAGAAAAGAAAGAGCTGAGCCTGGGCTAAGAGACTTCCAAGAGGAGACAGAAGCCTTGACTGCACAAGCCATGAATTCAGTCAGATTTCTGCATCTGCAGTGCTTGCAGGTGGTCTGTGCTGCAGACATGCCCTATCTGGCCAGAGCTAAGTCCTTTACTAAAGCCTCAAGACAAAAACAACCCACAGATAGGGTGTATAAGATGGAATCTCAATTCAATCAATCAGTTAAGGGTGTGCCTTGGTTTTAGTAGTAATTAGACAGGAGCTTAAAGTTGTTTGATGCATTGCACGAAGAACAACCATGAAACATCTGCATCATATGAATGAGCCCTACTTATGGCTATCAACCAAGCTGCACTTTCTTGGGCTAGTCAGAAACTACCCTGGCTCAGTTTTGGAGTACACGCTCCACCTGGAACATGCACGTGAACATTCACTGCCTGCAGCTAATATCACTTCTGAGGGAAGAACTCCACCAGATTTGTTTTTCTGTCTGAGATTTCCTAGAAGACAGATACCAGCCATTGGAGCTGGATTCCAGTTCTCCTACCAGTTTGACACAAGAGACTGTAAAGCTGTCCTCAACTTGGACCAGTGTCACTTTGACCTCAGAGCTCTTTCCTCTCAATTTGTGGCATAAACACACTGTCATTCCCAAACTGCTGAACATATATGAGGACTTCACAGAAAGCAAGTGAAAACCATGAGAATCTGTAAATCCAACTCCAACTCTTAAACAGGAAACACTGAGCAAAAAAAAGACAGAGGAAAAAAATGCCCCAAACTGAAAAACACAGGTTAAACTTGCCCCTAGATATGACAGGAAAACACAAACCTTCTGATTTATCTCTTTAACCTCCCAGACCCTTTTCACCAGGAAGGCCAACAGGTTATATACCTTCTGCTGGATTAATCTACAGGAGACCAAGGGCAGCTAGCCAAGCAAAAACAGATTCTTAAAAGGACACAGCCAACCCCAGACTTAACTTCAGGTTTTAAAACACGTTCTTACAAATAAAACCTGTGACCACAAAGACTGGAGAGTGATGCTGCTTCTCTACATTTCAGTTAGCTTACTGGGTGGATACAAACAGTGATTTATGTCCATTGTTTCCCCTTGCACAGTTATTTTCTTCTGTTTGCACAGATATTTTGGAAACAAATAGAGGTAGTGCAGTAAATGGGATTTTATTTATTTATTTTTAAAAGATAAATCCAAGAGAAGGAAGGGATAGTTGGGAGAAACTATATGCAAACATTTCTTTCATATCTCTCTCTGTTCTCTAAGATGACAAGCTCAAACCCTGCTAGTCTGCTATTAGTGAGCTTTATTTCAAGGACCTGGTATGGAGAGGTATAATCGGATAAAATGAATTACAGAATCCCAGCATGGTTAAGGTTGGAAGAGACCACCAGAGGTCATATCTAGTCCAAGCCCCCTGTTCTAGCAGGGTCCCCTAGAGCACATTACTCAGGACTGTGTCTAGATGGGTTTGGAATATCTCCACAAACTCCCTGGGAAACCTGTGCCAGTGCTCTGTCACTCTCACAGGAAAGAAGTTCTTCCTCATGTTTAGGCGGAACTTCCTGTGTTCCAGTTTGTGCCTGTTACTTTGCGTCTTATTGCTTGGCACCATCAAGAAGAGCCTGGCTCCATCCTCTTGCCACCCTCCCTTCAGATACACAGTGCTAAGGTCCCCTCTCAGCCTCCTCATCTCCAGGCTAAACAAACCCAGCTCCCTCAGTCTTTCCTCAGAAGTGAGATGGCCCAGCCCCCTAAATCATCTTTGTTGCTCTCTGTTGGACTCACTCTACGAGCTCCTCATTCTGAGGAGCACAGGACTGAACTCAGTTCTCCAGGTGGGGCCTCACGGGCTGAGGAGAGGAGCAGGATCACCTCCCTCAACCTACTGGCAATGCTCTTGGCAATACAGCACAGGATACCATTGGCCTTCGTGGCAGTAAGGGCACACTGCTGGCTCAAGAACAACATGTTATATACCAGGACCCTCAGGTCCTTCTCTGCAGAACTCCTGCCTGTATTGGTGCATTGGGTTTAATCCTTCCCAGGTGCAGGACCCTGCACTTGCCTTTGATGAATTTCAGAATGTTCCTCTCTGCCCATCTCTCCAGCCTATCTAGATCCTTCTGGATGGGTGCACAGCACTCTGGGGGATCAGCCACTCTCGCCAGTTTTTCCCAGATGAACTTAAGACACATCTGCAAATCCTCCCTTTCCATTTCAGTACACAGATACTCAGTGCTCTCTTCACTTCTCTTTCAGATAAAGCAATCCTAGTTACAAGAGATTAGACTTTGCCTAGACATCTGTCATTAATAGTTACCACATTGTTTGAAGGGAGGCACTTTGAGGACTATGCTAATTTATTTTCTCTTTGCCAGTAGCAAAGCAGATGCTTTAAAGGCTCTGTATCCGGGCTCTGACAGCCACTGGCACTCACTTCTGAGAAGTACAGAAAAGTAAAACACCTATCCTTTGGCAATCATATTCTAACAAAGGTAAGAATAAGGTAATTATAAACCTACAATGGAACAAAAAAACAGAGCCAGTGACTCAGCCAGTGGCACCAGGAACTGGAAAACCTGCCCCTCCCTAGCAGGAAAACATCTAATTCATATGGTGTTAAAAACACAGGGGATTGACTTCATCATCTCCAGAAAAAGGAGGGCCCAGGGGGCAGGAAGAGCAATAAACACCCAAAAAAAAAAAAAAAAAAAAAAAAAAAAAAAAGGCACAAAACACCACCTCCAAAAACTCCTCCTAATCAACTAGTCTCAGATGTTCAGACCTTGTAATGAGCTTCATGCATGGAAATTCCTGACTTTCTCCAGGGCTCTACAAAGGAACATGTTAGGCATTGCTTTAGCATGGTGGTGGGCATAATGCAGAAGGTGGAAAGAGGAGCATACACTGGTGTAAATCTTGATGATGGCTCTTCAAAGGAGGAAAGAATTGCCTTGAAGTCAGGGAATGAAAAGAATACAGTGCATGATGGAATAGGTTTAGATTTAGAGTAGTATTGAACTACTCTCACAGGAAATCATAGCTGAAAGATTACTTCAGATTGGCTTTGGAGAGTACTGCTCATATTGTTAGAAAATTAAATGGACTAAGGGAACCAACTGGTACATGAGGGATCCACTGGGTTGCTGCAAGGATCTCTGCCAGTCCAGTTGTCTTTGACATCTTAATTAGAGAGCTAAGACTGCATAAAGGAAACGTTAATGAAATTTGCAGATGATGCAGAATGAAGTTTACAAACGCCAGTGGATAGAAACAGCTCAAAGGGCTTCAGACAGCTCAAAACCAAACAAAAGAAGCAAGGGGAACAAAATAAGACTAGGTGGGGGAAAAGTAATGCAAAGAAACTGAAGAAATCACAGTGAAAAAAAAAAACCCAAACAAAATAAAACCAGAGATAAATCAAGGAAAAAGCCTTGCCAAAAGCAGGAGCTAAAGAGATGTATGAATGAGAATGCTGAACAAATGAGAGAGCTGTTGGCAAAGCAAAAGCTTCTAACAAAATGCCCAATGTTACTTCTGACTGCCTGTGTGCTCAGATACTGCACTTCAGGCAACAAGGAGACATCAATCACCTCCAATAGGCTGAATATAAGATCTCATTTTGCAAAAGGCACACAGGTAAATTGAAGAAAGCGAGGAGTAAAAATCATTAGGTCTAGAATAATAGACCTTGAAAAATATTCACAGAAATACACACCAAGGCAAAAACTGTTGCAGTAGAGTCAGAAAACTTTTCTGATGTTGAAGTACATTTGGTGATGACCAAGAAAATTACTGGAAGATGTATTGCCCAGCATTTAGGGGGGCAAAAAACCAACCAAACAATGAACCAACAAATGAAAAACAGGACAGGGGAAGGAGGACAGATCTTTTAAAAAAGTTAGCACTGAATTTTGTGCTTCCTTAAGATAGTCATGGCCAGGCGAGACAGAAAATCATTTCACTATCAGAGGAGCAACTGTAGACACAGTTCAAGGAACTACTTAAATTAGGAGAAAATGGCAATGCTGCTATGAAAATAACCCCATTCTTCCTCCACTGCCCACCCCCATGCGGTTGCAGCTCCTTCCCCAGATACACCAACGTTAAGGTGACCCATATAACTGGACTGGAGAACAGATGTGGCTGAAATCCAACTTGCTAAAAGTGAGTTTTACTTTTTGCCTGAATCAGCCCCTCCTGGTCCAGGTCAGTAAACACCAGGGCCAAAACCAATGTCAGCAACAAAGAAAAGAGGTGCAACAAGCATGGAAATGGATGGTTTGGGGCAGACAGTTTCTGAATACAGTAGTGCTAGCACCCACCCCTCGAGTTATGCTGTGACAGAACCAAGAGATGAAAGAAACAATCAGAAAAAGACACATAATCCTAAGGAAGTAGAGCTGTGAATGAACTTTCACTCCACACAGAGATGCAAGCAGCATCTTTTGAAAACTCTACTTTCCAGCAACCTTCTGTATTCGAGTTCTGGGAAGCAAATACCTAAATACAAAACCCAACAGCAACTGTGATTTCATTTCAAACCAGAAGCAAAGTCTGGTGCCACAGCGCCCTTTGTCTCTTCAGTACTATTTTCACACTGATGTCCTGTAATCCATTAACGTTAAAACCCTTACCACAATAAGCCATCAGTAAACTTAAAGAAAACATTCAAAAGATGTAGCAGAAGCTAAGACAGTGGGTCTCCCATGATCCTTGAGAGTAGATATGAATAATGAGCTGATAGTTGAGCTTAGAGATTTTTTATTTAATTTTTCTTTTTAGTTTGAGGGAGCCACCATCCAGACCAGGATTTAGGAAAACCCTAGGAGATGACTGCACCTACTGGTTGGCTGCCCTTTGCTCTGCCAACCCAAGTTCTAGAGAAAACCACAGAGTCCCTTCAGCGTTCAACTGACCTAATAAAAAAGCCCAGGTTTGTATTTATTACAGCACGATCCATGCTCTTCCCCACCATGAGAAAAACCTGCCAGGACCAAAAGTCTTCAACTGCACAGGTGGTAGTAGAGCAGCTTCAGCCCAGACTGAAGCCCCTCCCTGGTACTCTAGGCCCTAGCCCACTGCCCACTTCTTTCTGCAGAAGATGATCAATAAAACCTCTTCCATCCATACAGAAAGGTAAACGAATGTTTCTCTCACCTTGCACACAGACACTGCAATCAAGTCTAGGGGAAGCCCAGCTGTTCCCGGTAATAGGAAATGAGAAAAACAAACTAACCAACCAACCCAAACAACAACAAAAATCATTCCTCCCCCTAAACCCCCTGCACTTCAACAGTATTTTGCACTGTTTATTTGTGGAGGGCTTGCAGAATTCAACTCTTCAAGTTAGAAAGTAACATGAGTGTAACCTTAGGTTAAACAAACAAACAAAATACCAGTAGATTAGTTTGGGGGGTTTTGTTTTAGTTTGTGGGGTTTTTTTACTTCTATATGACCATTCACTATAAAGTGCTTTACAGAAGTCTTTAAAATACATCGAGTTACACTCCTTCCCCCTTCCACAGAAAAACCGCCCCATCTTTAGCATCCCATGCAAGGAATTGTTTAAACAGAATTATGAACGTAAGAGAAAAGATTGTTTGGGGAAGCTTTTAGTTTGTTTTTTTTGTGGTTTTTGTTTTTAATTTAAATCCATTCCAGAAGCATGCCACCAAAACTCAAGTAACTCAAACTTCAGAGTAACGGAGCTGAGGAAAAGACAGCGTTCCCTCAGTTTTTGGTAAAACGTCTTCTCACGGATGGATGAGTTTGTTTACGATTTGGTTTTGGTTCCAATACATCTCCCACCATTCACGTTTATTGTAGAAAGCACCGATTCTTCTCCCCGCCCTCCCCGTGAACATCTCTACGAACGGTACAGAAACCTGTGGATTATTTCTTTTTCCCATTAAAAGTACTAGCAGTTCCCAGCGCGGGTAGCCCCTTCCCTTTTGGGGGGAAGACTCCATGGAGGATGTTCCCAGAGCTTCCTTTGTACGCTCCTCTGGGGCACATAACAGGCTCCAAACCCTCCCTTTCGCCCCTTTCAGCCCAGCGCGAAAACGATCACGAACGAGCGTGTCCTGACCTGAGCGAGCCAAGAGAGGCTCTTCTTCCGTAGGGACAACGGGAACCGGCTTCCAACCCTCCTCCTGCTCCAGGACTTTCTGCCAAAGGAGCAGACGAGCGCCGTTACCGTGCGCCTGCCCCTCGCTGCCTGCCGATCACCAGCCCCGAGCCCGCAAGGCTGGGAGCGGGACCTCGGCCAGCTCAGCTTCCCGCTCGGCATCGTCACTGCCGAGTCGGAGATACAAGGGGGAAAAAGAAAGTCGTCGGGGGAGCGACGGCTGCTCCTTCCCCCAGTAGGGACGGGGCGAACAAAGCCCGGGGAGTGGAGCGGAGCGGAGCGGGAGAGGGCAGACAGTACAAGCCGGGCCGGAGCACAAAGCGCAACACTCACCTGAGGGGCACGGAGCGGCGGCGGGGAGGGGGCGGCGGCAGCCGGGCAAGAGTTTGGGAGGAAAAGGGAAGGAGTTTTATTTCCCCTGGAGTTTGAAAGGAGGAAGTGAGGAATGCGAGGAATGAGAGTTGGTATGAAACGAACGCGGTTGAGGGCGGGGACAGCCGGCTAAGGCAAGGGGAGGCGGAAAGGTCGAGGCGGAGTTGGGAAGAAAAGGCAACGGGAGCCGAGCGCTCCCCAGGCGGGGGACGAGGCCGAGAGGGGAGGAGGGAAAGGCAGGCAATGGCCGGAAGAAGGGTCCCGCGGGGGCGGGGGAAGTCTGCCCCGCACGGAGGGAAGCGGAGGAAGGAAACTCCGGGCTGTCGAGAGAGGGGGGGTAGCGAGGGAAGGAAGGGGGTGGTGGGAGTAGCTGAATACTCCGCCACCGGGAATGGTCGAGGCGCCTGGACGAGGAAGAAGTTGGAGTGTGCGTACGGGGGAGTCGGCCTCTGAGCTTTGGAAGCGCAGCCGCTTGCCTGCCCCTTTCCCAGGAGCACGACTCGGGAACTGCGGGAGTTGAGGGCTCTGCTCTGGGGACATACAGCACGCCCCTCCCGGTCGGCGCAGGGGTAGTGTCTCTGGCTAACCCCCTTCGAGGCACGACTCCTGGACAATACTTCTTGGAAGCACTAGAGAGATGGGTCTTCCATCCAGCAGAGCTCGGCCGCTGCAAAACAAACCAACCCCAACACTGCAGCAGTGGTGAGAACGGTTCCGTTGTCCTGAGAGCAGCCCAGAGTAAAGTAACTAACAGCAAAGGGATGTCTGCTGCTGCTTTGCTTTTTTTTCTTCTGTATCCATTCATACAGGAATGGCAACGTGCACTAGAAAATGCTGATCAAAGACTGAGAGCTCGCTGGGGTTGGAAAGCCACATCCCCAAAACAAACGTAGTAGTAATCCAGTACATTTAGTAAATGTAACCACAACCTATTCGCAGCTCTGGGATGTGAAACTCCATTAGCATAGTCAACTTTTTCAGGTCTCCACCAGGTGGCTTGGTCCAAGATGCTTGTGGCAAGAGTTATGACACAGTTGGCTTTGTTTAAAACGTCAATATTTTGAAGAAATGGATTAGGGAAACTCTCAGTCTTTGGTAAGAACCGAAAGGATTGATGTGTTTCTTCAGGGGATGATTTGGGGATAAGAGTAGTGTAGAGCTATCAGTTGGACTAGATGATCTTGAGGATCCTTTCCAACCGTAATGATTCTGTGATTCTGTGTCTTAAGTTGCAAAGAAAGGACTGAAAACAGCACTTAAATATTTGTGTCCTGAGGCCTCAGAAACCGGATGGCAAAAAACATCAACATGAAGTTGATACTTCAACTCAAATTTTGCATTGGGATTTGGAAGGCTAACTGAAGATAACTTCGATTGTAACATTTTTTTGTGAGGCAATGCAGCAATACTATACAAAATGCAAATCAAAAATATTTGATGAATACTTAAGAAAAAATGTTTTCTGATACAACTGTAGGAATCAAGAATATACACAATATAAACAGGGTGAAGTTAAAAAATTCAGTGAAATTATTCTGTGTTTTTTTGTTTGTTATATAAAAGCCCTATAATGTCATTTAGCCACTGTTTCTACTAAGCCATATTTAAAATTGTATATTAAATGTAGCTCACTTCCCTTCACACCTATTCACTGTGAATTCTAGGCCAGGTCTCACGATTATGTGACTAACGATTGGTTGTGCTCCCATTTCCCTGCAGAGTGAATGTAGTTCAAAGAGAAGGAATCAAAACCTATTCCTTCCTGTGAATCATCCCACAGATTGTTTGCAGGACTCCAATCAATTGCAGATGGAAACCCACTCAAGAGGGTTTATCCTTAGCAATAGATAGAAGTTTCTGAAGGGAGGGTGGCAAGAGGATTGGAGCCAGGCTCTTCTTGACAGTGCTGAGCAATAGGATGCAAGGCAACAGACACCAACGGCAACACGGGAAGTTCTACCTAAACACGAGGAAGAACTTCTTTCCTGTGAGAGTGACAGAGCACTGGCACAGGTTGCCCTGGGAGGTTGTGGAGTCTCCTTCCCTGGAGAGATTCCAAACCCATCTGGACACAATCCTGAGGGGGTTTAGTGGTGGTGGGTTTGGTTTTGGTTGTTTGGTGGGTTTTTTGGGGGTTTTTTTTTGGTTGTTGTTTTCTTTACTGGCAGTAATGTGGAAGCAATCTTTTATTTAGAACAGGAAGCAGAGGGATTTGACCAAGTCAATCAGACTTATTTCCCCTAGTACTCTGAATTATTTGATATGCAGTTTTAAAAATAAAGTCATTTTCACAATAAAATAGTATTACTTTTAACAAAGGGCTCATTTTAGTTAAGCATTAAGAAGAAAAAAAAAATCCTTTGCTTTCTTCATCATGTGAAGCTGGCTTGTTGCAGACAGTGCAAGGGTTTACCTTGTTTGGAAATGTGAATTTAATGAAGGTGAATGATCACTGATTGTATCCTCAGGAATACATTCACCCATTTATGTATTTTCTAAAGTAAGTGTTCAATTACCACAGCAGGTTACAGTTCTAATACACTTTACCTTAATGTGTTTTGGTGATGAAGTTTGTTTGCTTCTGGATTTCTCTCTCATTTTGGGACCAAAGGAGTGATCTCCAGCTTCCAGTGAGGAAGGAACTCCATACAGAACACATTAAGGGGTGGAATGAGAGGATAAAAACGATCTAAACTTGTAGAGGTCAAGAGATACAAGAGTGAGTACAGAAGCTCTGCCTTCTTTTCAAAGAAGGCTTTCAATTCTTACTACTTAATAGCTGCAGCAGGCTGTTTTCCCTGTTAGTAAGTGCACATCTTTTGGCTCTAGCATACCTAAGCATCTTTCTTGATTTGTTTTCAGCTGTAGATGAGATTCCTGACACTGTCAAAAGGAGGAATCTGTCCGTAGTTCATTTTCACAAGACCTAGCACAAACTCTTTAGTTCTTGACCTGTGAATTACAGGGAAGGCTTTGCTTGTTTTCTGTTCCAGGAACAGGAAATCTAATTCAATGTCAACAGAGGGATTTAGAGAGCTGTTAATGCCACCACTAAGTAAAACTATTATGCCAACAGGAACAAACCCTGCTGTCCTACTGCTACCAAATTCAGCAGCAAAACTTCAATGGAGTGAGACTTGCCCATAAAAGAGCATGAAATTTTTCACTGTCTTTTCTGTTTGTAAACCAAGCAGCCTAGGATATGAGTTAGTCTTTAGGAGTTATTTAACAGTTTAATATGTTTCCTCCTTTAAGATCTGTATGGTAGTTGAAGAAAGTTGCATTTGCACATATGCAATTAATATTAGTGTACCTGTGGTGGGTTTGTACTAGTCAGAACCTTCAGGAAAATTTCCCCCAGCTAGGGGTGGACTGTGGGATTGTGCTGAGCACGCTCAGGTGAAAAGGTTCAGAAAGGTTCCCCCTGAGCCAATTAAGCACCTCTGCAAATAGCATATTTAAGGGGGAAAACCAACTTGGGGATGGGTTTTTCTGTCCAGTTGTTTTATGTTCCAAGTTGGGTAGGGTGAGAGAAAGAGACAGTGAGAATGGGGCCCCCTCCCCTCCTTAGAATCAGAAGGAAGGACTTCAGGGGAAGATCCTGCTTTCACCCTGCCTGGCTTCAACTGTGATTTTGGTTACTTTCCCTTCCCCCTCCCCAGCACCTTCATGTACTTGGGTAAGGAGCCCTGTGTCCTTAGCTTGGGACCCTCAAGCCCTGTTTTCTCCTTCCCATCCCACCAGAGTGACCAGCTGGGGAGGCCTAAGCCAAGACACTCTACCAAGATCAAATGCTCAATAGTATTTCCTGCTCAGTTTTCTCTTCCAGCTGAACCTAATTTAGACAAGATGGAGATGGGGGGGGAAAATAGGTGCATGAAGAATAGAGCTTACACAGGGAGAGCTGTGGCAGTTTCAGATTATCAGAACCACTGTATCTCCTCTTTCACACATCTCCCAGGGGAAACAGGAAAAAATAAGGGCTTCAACTTGGTGTTCCTCCTAGCCTTGTATTATTTCAGTTCTTGATTCAGAAATATATGTTATTGTCCTTCGACTGCAGAAGGGTTTCAGATGCATGAAGAACCATCTCAAAAACCCTAACCAGATGCTGGGAGAAACATTACCGACATGGAGCAGAGATGTGCAACTAGCTTAGAGACCCATACAGAAACCAAGGACTATGGAGGAAGACCTGGTGATGGGAATAAAACTTATTAGAGAAACTAACCTTACATTTATTCCCAGACTTCTAGATGTATGGGGGGAAAAAACCCCAACACGACAACAACAACAAAAAAACCCCCACCCACCAAAAAACCCCCACAAAGGAAGACCACTGAGAATTATGAAAGAAAAAGGGGAATAGGATAGATGTGATACAAGACAGGAGGAAACTGAGGTAGCATCTAGTACAGGGGAAACAAAGAACACCCACAAGTGACACCAAATTCCTACAAAAATCATTTAGAATTAAGGATTTTTTCAATATAGAAATTAGTTTATTTTCATTTAGATATAAAAGTTATAAATACAATATATGTAAAACAGTATCTGGTAAAAGGGCACTGTCTATCTGTCTGCATAATTTGACTGAGACTCAGGCCCTGACCCTGCTAGGATCATTTGATGTCACCAAATAGCTTGAAGAGCCACTGCTGACAATCCTAACTGAAAGGGTGAGTAAAGGGATGCTTCTGAGCACAGAGAAAATCATCTTGAATTGGAAATCAGCATTCTACCTTCAGGTCACCCAAAATTAACAGATGGCAGTTTCTTTCACACAGTTGGGTACACAACAGACAGACTTCATTTTTCTGGAGGGGTAGTGGGAATGCAGAGCCATCAGCTAAGAACTCAGAAAAGCACAACTGGAAAACACTGCCAGGTCTTGTCCCCAGCCTGATGAGCAGGAAGTACATGAAGGCACAAGAGATACATGATTCAAGTTCTCTTCTCAGCTACTCTGCTGATCAGATCGTCTCAAGTCAACAGCCCACCAGGTAAATGCAGAGTGGGCATCTAAAGATACAGAGCTGGAGTAGGCAGCATCAATTCATCATTTACAGTTAAATACAGACCATACATGATTAGCATCATTTTTACCCCGGCAATATCAAAAAATGTCTTCACAAAGTTTCATTATTTTGAAAAAACAAGTGATATCTACCACTGCAGAGACTCCAGAGAACAAAAGCAATCAATCTGGCTCTTTGGTGCTTGAAACAGTTAGGCTGCTGACAATATCCAAAGCTGGAGAACACCTATTCTTGTCTTAATAGTTATGCAGGATGATCACAAATACACATAATGGCCATAAAATAGGCACAACAGAAACCATTCTCTGCTTTAGTACACAGCAGATGTGTACACTGTAAGGCTCACATGTCACAGTGTGCAGCAATTCACTCTAGTCAAGGCCATATGAATCAAGAAGCTTTCATGCTGTGACTTACAGTCTCCATATTGTACATCTAGCTTTAAGAATGGAACACTGAAAAGACACATTGCAAAGCCCTGTGACACATTTATTAATTTATTTTTTTTAAACTTACTGATACCTTTGAAAACACCTGTAATCTCCTTTTGAAAGAACTCCTCCTTATAGTCAGGTTAAAATGATTTATGGAAAATTTACTTCCAGTATGTCAAGACTTGAGATAATCTCATGTTCAAAAAAGTGAATTTGGTCACTAAACTATTCCTAAAAAAATGTAGCAAATTTTACCAACAATGGACAAATTAAAAAGGTTTCTTCCATATCTGTTTTAACAGGCAGCAAAATGCTACACAGGGAAAAGAGAACACATGCCAATAACTGTCCTCTTTTTCTGAATTCATCTGCTCAGGAACTCAAAGAGTTTCTGATCAGGTCAGTAGCATCATTTCCCAGGGCACTGTGAAAGTTCTATGGTGTATGAACACTTATTTTTGTAATCCTGGCTCCAAGGGGTTCCAATTAGTGAGCTGAATTCCTGTTACAAGGATTCTGAAAGCAGAACCAACACCAATGACAAAACAAACACATTTCTTGTTCTTCCACAATACATACAAAGACTGCTCAGTCTTGGGAAAGGTCTCCTAAGATGGTCTACTATCAACTAGCACAATGTTCTGAGTCCTGGTATTTGCTTTCTAATGACCCTGCAGAAGTCAGTCCTCCAGTTCATAGTCATCCCCAGTGTGCTTTTTGTTACTCCACCTAGAACTCTTACACCAAAGCTGCAGGGTTGGGAGTTAAAAGTTTCAAATCCATTGTCTCTCATTCACAGGCCAATTTACTGTCAAAACTAGAGAGCCCAATAGCAAAGGCCTGAAGAGCACAGAGAGGATAGTTATAGTCCAGAGTGAACACATCTTCTGCTATGCGACCAAACTGCATGACAATGTAGTCCGCTGGGGAGTGAAAAGAAAAACAACAAGAAACAAAACATAAGTTAAAAAACAGAGAGAAAAAAATTTCACAGTTAAACAAAAGAAAAAAACCAACCAACCACAAACAAAAAACCCCACACATCTGGCAGTCCCAAATATATGTGGCTGGTGTGTCTGTTCTTCCTCACCAGAGCGGCCTTGAAATCTGTACTCGAGAGATGACCTTTCTTCTCAGAACCAAAGCTCAAACCACTCTTGCAGGGCTGAATGTGCTGTATTTAATTCTTTCCTTTCAGGAAGCTTGCATTTGCCCTGATTTTTGCTGAAGCTATGGACAGCAGTCACTGTACCCACCCAAGAAAAAGAGAGGTCTTACTTCATTTTCTAGACAGCTGAGAAGTCTCCAGTAATCCTGAGCTGAATTCCTCCACCCACTCTCCCCTCTTCAGGAAGGGTTATCTTTATTTTTCCCCAAACCTCATCAAATAACTTGAGTTCTCCCTGTTTGAGTAAGCCCCACACACCCTGCCCCCACCAGACTCTTACGGTCATTGTCATGGACAATCTGGAAGTTCTTCACAGAGGCCTGAGTGACTCTCCCATGGAAGTTCAAAACATAGGATTGAGTATCATCATTCCAGACTGGAGCCTTGTTGTGCAACTCAATGAGGTTCTCTAAATTTTTGGTTTGCCATTTTGACAGCAGACTCTCATGTTCCTGTTCAGAAGAAATACACATATTCATCAAATCTGTAATGGTTCTGCTTTTGCATGCTGCCTGTCATGTGAACAGACCTCCAAGTGACAGAGAAGAAAATTGCTCCCTTTCTTGTACACACATTCACAGGCCACTGATCACTGCCATCCTGCTGGCAGGAATCTTTTCTGAGTCTCATAAGCTTTCTCTGATCCTGTTGGATCCAACTTCCATTTCTAACATTCTAAACTTTAAAACAAAAGAAAAGAATCTACAATTAACTACTTGTGTGAAAAACACAAGACATAGGATTTAATTTTAGAAGTCCTGCAACAGGTAAAATCCTAACTAAGTAATATATGCTAAAAATTCTTATGAAAAAGAATCCATACTGAAGTTACTTAATGGGAAAAAATGCTGAGAAAACAACCTCTTATGGAGGTCTGGCTGATATGGCTATAGTAACTGTTTTAGTATTGTACACAGATATGATAGTGTATTTTTGAGAATAACCTAAACAAAACTTACTGTTCTGTTTAAACTAGTTACTTTAAAATAAAGATGCAAAAAGAACTTTGAGAATTGGCACCAAAGAGCATTTAGATGCAAATTTTTCCTCCTCTAAAGTGAGGGCAGTTTTGCTTAACTGGAGGCATCACGCTACAGAGAAGGAAGAGAAAACCAGAGTCAAATCCCTCCAAGGAAAGCTTTGGCAACTTTTCAGAGCAGCTCTCTGTTTCAGCCTTGTCCACTGTTGAGATGCTTGCCTGCTAGCAAAGCAGCTGGGAAAATGGGAGAAAAACAAAGGGAGGGCCATAAGTACACTTCACCACTGATGGGGAAGATGACAACTGAGAGATGATGAAAAATGACCACCTCCAGGTACAATTTTCCTGCCCATTCACAAAATTAAACTTTCTTTTCCAGGCTCTCATGGCTCTGAATTTCCAATCTCTTACATTAACAGACATACTCTTGTTCTACTCATATCTAGTCAGAACATGGCTGCAAATACCATTTTCTAGCTTAAAACACTGACCATGTCTTTCATTTGGCACTGTCTGCCTTTTGGTCTTCTATCACACTAAACACAAAACCCATATGAAGAGGAGGGAACAATTTTCATCATATACCATAATATATCTTCAGGTACAGTTATGCAAGCTTTCAGCTATAATGTCCCCCACATGTAGGAGAAATCCTCACTAAACAGTCACTACAAAACCCCATCCTCCTCCACATCCCACTTTCTCCTTAAAGAATCCTCCTTTTCTGAGATTCTTACAAGGAGACTGACAACATTCAAATAAAAAAATATATTTACTCTCTTCCTACCACATGAGAATGCTACCTTAGACATTTATGATCTATCTGTTGCAATTCATACACTGGCTAAGAATGTAAACTCCTGGAAGAAGCAAGTTTGTTGTGTTCATCCAACTCTAGGCATAAAATGGTCCCAACCATAAGGAGAGGTTGGAGGTCCAACAACAAAACATACACTAGCCATTGCAATAGCTAAGTAAATATTACTTAGGCTGCCTAAAGGACAAGTAAGGATACAAACACTATTCAGAAGGCTACAAGTTAGGTAAAACCCAAGAACAAATTAATCAACACCTTTAGGCTACATTCTATTTACTCTCCATGAGACTTCTTAAAGCCCTGGGTATTAACAACCTTGCTGTAAAGCCTGTGATTGTCAGTAACACCCAGGTCTCTAGGAAACAGTTTCAGCTTCTTCCTTCAATCTGAAACATCACCAAACTCCATAACTCACATTTTGTGGATGGATTGGAATTCGCTTGTGATTCATATTCATTCCTGGAATGATCACAGACATTTTTCTGGGCCCCTTGAATCCTAACACATTGGTTTCCTGAAAGACAAGGATAGACATTATTTTCAGTAAATGGGATATTCCATGTCAAAGAAGAAAAGACAGCAAAACTGAACTTGAATTAACATTTATCATAGAATGGGGGGGTTGGAAGGGACTTCAAGATCAACCTCCGACCCCCCCTGCCGTGGGCAGGGATGCCACTCAATACACCAGGTTGCCCAGGGCCACATCCAGCCTGGCCTTGAACGCTGCCAGGGATGGAGCAGCCACAGCCTCTCTGGGCAAACTGCTCCAGTGTCTCCCTACCCTCTGGGTAAAGAATTTCTTCCTAAGATCCACTCTAAATCTTCCCTCCTTCAGTTTGAAGCCGTTCCCCCTTGTTCTATCACTTTCTAGTCAGGGAAAGAGTCTCTTTCCCCTCCTTCTATAGGCTCCCTTTAGGTATTGGAAGGCTGCTATAAGGTCCCCCCAAAGCCTTCTCTTCTCCAAGCTGAACAACCCCAACTCTCTCTCCCTGTCCTCATAGGGGAGGTGATCCAGCCCTCTCATCTATATTAGTTTTTAAGACATTTTCTAGCTACAATTTTAGTAGCAGTTACCTAACTGCAATTGTGTTTAACCACTGGGAATAGGTTTCCCCATCTCAAAAACTGTGTAAAAACCCATAGATGGTATTACCAAATTTCAAGCCCACCTGTTATTCTGATGAAACATTTATAATGAAATCAGATGAGTGCAATTGCCAGGCATAAGTTTTTGCATCTGAGGCAAAAGCATGCCAAGATCCTTCCAGTGAGAAAGCCTTAAGTATGACAAAAGGCAAATATCTTTAGCCTAAATAGTGATATCCAGATAACAGACTCAGGTCAGAGCGTTCCTAAAGAATGCACCACATTCTTCTTTAAGTGCTGTTATTTTTTAAGAGCATACCTACAATTTTCTCTCAAATAATGTTCTTTTTTATAAATGATTGAGAACAGACCCAGAAGGCAAAGTATTCAGCATATGTCAAAGTTTCAATCTTAAGACAAGAAGGTTTTTCCAGAGTACTGCAAGAGACTGTTCCAAAGTGGACTGAACATAAAAAGCAAAAGAAAAGAGCACTGGCATTCTCAAATGATCCATTAAATAATGTCAACCAAAACCCAAGGGTTTATTTAAACTGTTCTGTAACAATGTCAGCGATGATCTTTAAACTTCCCAAAGACCAATTTAAAAGTCAGAATATTTTAGAAGTACCAAATTGACTGATAGAAGTGATACAGCTTCTCTTAACACGCTAGTACATTTTGCAGACACAGAACAAAGGCCTTTGGAGTTGCAACCTTTATTATTTCACTTCAGCAAATACAGGGGCACATATGAGGATGAGGGTGCTGACTGTATTCATACCTAAACTTTATGAACTTCTTGTAGATAAAAGTCCAGAAATCTGACAAGCTGACTTATTACCTGCTGTACTCATTTTAACACCTTGCTGCGTGTCCTGGTTTGAACCAGGACAGAACTGATTAACTGATTCTATTCAATGACCTTGTTTTCCAGCCAAATCTCCTCTCAGTGACTGCATTTCTGAAGCTGGCAGTTATGTTTTTCAGAAACACTGCCTGCTTCCAGCAGCGATTAGGTCTAATGTTTGGGTTTACTGCTGAGGATTGGTATGGAAACCAGGGCCACTGCTGAATTTCTTTCCTTTTTGTGACTCGTACTGGGGGGGGCAGAGTGCAGAGTAAAAGTCTGCACCTACAGGAAGGAGCAGACAGGACAGGTGACCCTAATCTGACCAACTAAGTATTCCATTCCATACACATCATATTAATATAAAGCTGAGGGTCAGCTCCCTCTGCTCTCCCTCTTCCTGCTCTTCTGCTTTTCAAGGGCCCATCTTTGCTGCTTTTCTCTGCCTTTTGCTCCTGAATCCAGCTGCAGGATCTAGCCCCTGAGTCTGACTCCTGTCTGCTGCTGAAGGCCTCCTGTAGCAGTACAAGTGGGAATGATGACATAGTTACCATCAAGGAGGGGTTGGGTTTCAGTGCTGGTTCTACGTATATTTGCCTATGTTATCTATTGTTACTATTTTCATTAAAGTAGTTGTAGTTGTTTTGTTTTCCAATCCACAAGTCTCTCTCTCTCTCTCTCTCTCTCTCTCTCATTTCCTTTTCCCCTCCTGTGGCAGGGAGGGGGGAAGAGGGGAGTAGTGGAGAGTGTCTGGGTGGTGGCCAATCCAGCCTTAACCCTCAAACGGTCCCATTGTGTATTATTATGTAGGGAACTGAGGAATACTGTATACAAAGAAAATATCCATGGATAGTTCTGTAAACAGGCTAGTACTGGAATTATCAGGGTTTTTTCCGAGTGCCAATAAGATCAACAGTTAAAAAAAAAAAATATCAAGCCCATGCTTCAGTAGGCTAAAGCACCTTTACATTTCTGCTGCTATAACTTGGGATAAAAGTAAGTGAAACTCCTTCCACTTGGCTGGCCATCATTTTGTAAAGAACCTCCAATTTTACTCAAACTTTAGGACTGGAATATGAAACATAAATGTGGAACCATCACATAATTCTAGAGTGTCCACCAAGTGCCTCCTCACTCTGAAGCCTGGAACAAGGTGATCCACAAGACCAGAACCAGAAAAAAATCTCTAGGACAGAGCCAGCCAATCACAATTTGCCCTGGAACCATATCCTTACCAACAACAAGCTGCCATGAAATCCACCAAAATGCCTTTGGTTCTGCAAAAAAACCCGACTCTACTTCAGAGGGTACTCCCAATCCCTTCTTGGTGTCTACAAGACACCAGCTGGGCAAGAGACAGTTCATGCTGTGGCTGGCTCCATGTAAAAGACATGCTGACTGGCCGCACACCAAATGATAGGCCAGGGTAAGAAGGTCATCAAGATGTTAGCTTGGGTGTCCCTCCCCTGCATTAACTCTTTTTTCATTGAACTTGCCAGAACTTTTCTTTGAGGCCTCTGCCCTTTCCTGCATCTGGTTGAAATTGGTCAGTGGGTTCCAGAGTTAAGTGGGGGAGGCTTCCAGGCAGCATGATCTTGTAAGCACTGTTTCCTCAGTAACCAGACAACAGAAGAGAAAGGGGCGAAGAGGGAGAGACAGTACTTACATAACAAATAGCTGCAAGCTCCTGTCTGGTATGGGCCTTTTCCACCAGACCTTGTGCCTTGACTGGGCTAACTCCACGGTCATAGACTGTAAATTTAGTTCCCATGAGGTTTGACCTAATGTCAGGTTATGGAAAGACAGAGAGAGAGGCATCAGTAGACCAGTTTTGTCATCTTCTGAAGGTATTTGGACAGCACAGTGAAAATACACAGAATCACTGAGGTTGGAAGAGACCTCTAAGAGACCTCAAGTCCAACCATCAACCTATTACCACCATGACACTAAACCATGTCCTTAAGTACATCTAGAAGTTTTTTGAACCCCTCCAGTGATGGTGACACCAGCACTGCCCTGGGCAGCCTGGGCCAATGTCAACAACTCTTTTTGGGAAGAAGTTTTCCCTGATATCCAACCCAAACCTCCCCTGGTGCAGCTTGAGGCCATTTCTTCTTGTCCTCTCACTAGTAACCCAGGAGAAGAGAGCAAATCCCACTTCACTCCAACCTCCCTTCAGGTAGTTGTAGAGAGCAAGAAGGTCTCCCCTGAACCTCCTCTTCCGCAGACTAACCAACCCCAGTTCATAAGACTTATTCTCCAGACCCTTCAGCAGCCTCATTGCCTTTCTCTGGTCATGTTCCACACACATCTCCTGCCATCTGAATCTTCCTGTTACCAGCTCAGTAAGGAGCTTCACTGAAGTGCCCATGGTGAACTGAGCCTGTAACCTGTCCTGGAAAAGCATCAAGCCAAAATTTCCTTTCTGAATTGCCACAGTGAACAGTAGCACTGAAGAAATGTTGTCAGTCCAGGTGAATACAGATTACATTAAGAAGGAAAACACAAGTTCATTCTTTCTGAATTGATACCAGATTTCTATTAATAATCTCAACTCAACTAAAATGAAAATCCAATCTCTCCTGTCTCTGTCTTTCATCTGTGGTTCTCACCTGAGTTTTCCAATGAAGCTTCCCCCCTCCCTGGATAAATCAGTTGGATCAACTGATATGAGGTAATTGGATGTTTTGCTCTTTTTTCGTTTTCTCCCTGCAAGAAGAAATGTCTGGAAATACAAAATTTTGATCAAGACTGGAGCTTGGCAAGAGGCATTGCTATCCAAACTTATCTCCCCATTTCCAACATCCTTTTCCCTTTTTGTTCTGTGCTCTTATTGCTGTCTCCACAATTTTTATCTCTTCCACAACTGCACACCCTGAAATTCTATTTTTTCCATTCCTGAAATCCTATTCCTCCAATTAGTTCACTTGGCAGTCTAGATTTCATGTAACTGCCCTTTTAATCTTCTTTTCTTCTGGAGCAGCTCAGTCTCCCTGCTCTTCTTTATACTTGACATTTTTACACTTCTTAAATTTCATCATTCATCCTATTATGGCTTTTAAACCTGCCAATTCCCTCCTTAATGCCTTGGCCAAATATAAACTGTTCTCATCTGCATGCTGCCTCTCCACAGCTTCTGGTTTCTTACCAGAAGCTTTTCCTTACACCAAAAATATTCTGCGGTAGGAGTATAAAAGCCAAGGGAACTGTGTGCTGCTTCCAATACCTTTCTGTTGTCATCTCTTTCCAGATGCATGAAATAGGTAGGGAAAAGGCCTCGGTCCATTCCCTTCTTATCTCTAGTGATTCGACACTTGACTGTAATACCACGGGGTGCAGGACAGAATGCAAAATCCTCCAAGTTCTCTACTTCTCCCAGCTGTGCATCTGCCTGAGGGGATGGACTACAGGAAGCACCTGTTTCCTGTGGGAAGAACCATCATGTGAGCAAATTAGTATCAGATCAGACACTCTGGTACCCCAGAAGAAAAGAAAGGTCTCTTGAAATAGGAGGCCTTATTTATTAATAAGACATTTGGGAAAGGGAAGTTAAACAAGAGACCAACTGTGTTTCTCTGAAGAAAGTGGCTTAAGACTTTTACTCTGAGGAAAGACTAGCCCTCTGGGGGGAGGAGAGAAAAAGCACCTATTACCCACAGAGGAGTGAATTTCCAGGAAAGGGAAAATAGGATGAGACAGTGTAAATACACTAAGCAAAGAGCCTCTCTGCTTTTAGAACTTCAAACGCTCTGTGGGAAATAAGGCAGCATCATACACTGGACCAATAGATGCCACAGTAAAATAGGCTGGGATTTCTGTGACTGAAATGAGCACTGAGATTATGTTGGTTCAGAACAGTAACAAATGGAGTGAGCTGATGGTGGAACCATCTCAAACAAGTGGTGGGAGAACATTTGAATAATGTGTACAGTCAGGATGCAAGTTATGGTCACCAAAGGAACTGGGATTCTAACGAAAATTTGGTGTAGGTCATTGAAGTGATTTTTTTCCTTGACATAGCTGAATCCTGTGGATTCATAACCCAGGAGATCCCTTCCTCAGTGGGTGCTGGAGATGAGATTGCTGGTTTATTCCCATCCCGAGGTACAGCCAGTAGGAAGTTTGAGTGAATACACCACAGTCACACACACAGACTTGAAATTCACTAGTGGCTTGCACCAGTATTCCCTCTCCAGCACCCCCCAACCTCCTATGTCCAAAAGTTGGCACCTATAGCCCAGTCTCTCAAGCAGCTAAACACAGACCTCTTGTACTACTCACCCACTACTGTGGCAGAACATACACACAGTGACCTCACAAATATATTCATACAGGTCTTCTGACTAGTAGCATGGACTTTTAAGGCTGTCCAGCATCCATGCCCAAACCCTATGCCCCTTATCTCGTTGCTAGTTCAGACCTTGGGTCTTCCTGGCCTCTTCAAACTCACTGGCTAGTTCAGCATACAGTTTGTCAGCATATGTATGTACATATATACACACACACACATCTATTTATATATATACACCTTACACATGCAAACACATACATTCGAGTTCTGTTTCCCCTTGCATCCTACAATAAATGCTGTAAACCTTCAGGCAGTGATCCCTCCTAAATTTGCATGGCATTTCAGAGTTTCTCCAAGTCATCTAGGTGGATTTTACACCATAGACAATGGCCTAATCTGTTTCCTTGGAGTGGATTACTCACTGTGTTCCCATCTTCTCCAAGTCATCTAGGTGGATTTTACACCATAGACAATGGCCTAATCTGTTTCCTTGGAGTGGATTACTCACTGTGTTCCCATCTTCACTTGGCTGCTTGGGTTCCTTTGATCATTACTAGGTCTTTGTGTTTAACTGAAAGGCCCCTCAGCCAGATAACCTGACAATCATCAGAATTATCAAGGTTGGAAGAGACCTCTTAAGAGCATCAAGTCCACCCACCAACCTATCACCATCATCTAAAACCAAGTCCTCAAGTACTACATCTAGAAGATTCTTAAAAGCCTCCAGGAACTGTGACTCCACCACCTCCCTGGGCAGCCTGTTCCAATGTCTAACAACTCTTTCAGTGAAGAATTTTTCCTGATAACTAAACCTTCCCTGGTGCAAATTGAGGCCATCTCATCATGACCTTCCTCTGCCTTCAGGGATTAATATGCTAGGTACTGTAGTTATAGCACCATGTTTTAACCCAGTGCTCAAGGGGTTAGTGCTAAAATCAAGCACGTGCCCCAGCCTTATCAGAAAGGGATTTCAAAACACTCACTGCAGAAGTTTTCTCACTGGTTGCAGAAGCAGGCCTCTCAGATTCAGGACATGGCGAATGAGATTCTGGTCTCTTACTAGCTTCTTCCTCTTCTGTGTCCTCCTCATCAAAATTCATACTGCCTGAAATTCCTGTGAAAACAGAGGATGGAGAAGGTAACCTCTGAAAGCCGGTCACACAGGTTCATGGCATCACTGATTCATGTCTGACTTTTGCAGCTATTTGCTCTTTTAATGAATTTCTGTTCTTTCAGCTGCTGATTTTCTCCATGTTGCTTTCCAAGCCTTTCAATTCAAACCCCTAGTGACACTTTGCAGCTGTTACTGTGCAGATGATTAAGCAGCTATCAGGCTTTTATTAATACACATACAGAAATAGTGTGTGATAATTCTTCTGCAAGTGCTCCTCAGTAGCAAGAACTCAGATCTCATGAATACTACTAATGATTTGACTTTTAAAACAGAAGACGGATTAAATAAGTGAATAGCTCCAGGATTCACTTATTTAGTCTTCACTTAAGCACTGTTAGAGAGAGATGACTGTGGGTATATAACTAAAGTAACTCTGGATAAAGACATTTATAAAGAGCTTCTGTACACATCACTGGTTGGTGTTTCCTTCCACATGGAACTGCATCATTTTAATCTGGTTCCACTCTCTAAATTTGGCTGTAGAATGGAAAAAGCACACAAAACACCATAGAAAACCAACACATTCAGCCTGCTAAGCTGAATTACTTCCTGAGAACCAATATAACAGTGCTTCAGCATATTTCCTGAGAACCTCTATTGTAACAGTGCCCCAACATGGCACTGCACAGACAGGGCACTGCTGGAAGTTCTTTGTCCAAGATGTAACAGAACAATGTAGTCTTAACCTGCCATTAAACTTCCCAGAGGACATCTGGAGAGAGGAAATGCCTTAACCCTCCTACTCCAGCCAATTTCAAAAGTCACTGCTTATATTCACAATAATTTCTCCTGAAGTTTCTGGGTATATTCTCCTGCTTCCTTTCCCATCTCTTGGGTAATGTTGCAATCCATAGGTAAGCAGCTGTTGCATCTGACAACTGAATGGAAGTACTTCTACTTATGGTAGTACCTTAATAAAGTGACTGGAAACGTTCTGAGAGACAGGCTCTGCAAAATAAACAGTAGCCATTACTTTGTTGTAAACCACTTAGCCTGCATGCAACAAAAATGGTTTCTTGTGGTACTGGCAGCAAAATAAGATACTTAGCAGACACTTCACTGGGATAAAGCTATTGAATACTTTTCCCATTATCAACTCTTACCTCGTTTCTGTAAGATTTCTTGTAGATCTGGCTTCCCTGATGTGTCTGTTAGAGACTCTCCAGCATTTCCATTATCTGCATTGTCTTCTGTTTTGGAAGATCCAGCAGAGAGAGTCTGGAGCTTGGTCCCCAAATTTTGCACTTCTGATTTCACGAAAGCAGCTGGTCCCTCAATGCCTGCAATGAAACAGAATGGTCAAGTCCATTTTTTATGGCTAAAGCCACATCACAGGATGGTGGTTCTTGTCATCTTCCCTTGCTCAAGCATCCCTTTGAAGTACTGATACATACTTGTTCAACTTTTCCCAAAAGACCTGGGAGGAGGCAGCCTTGACTCTGGTACAGACTGCCTATTAAACACACTAGGCATCAGCTTACCTATTTATAAATATAGTGATTGCATCTCCTTTTCTACAAAGGCTAAAGCAATTAAAATGAGTTTTACTTGCCACTCACACTGATATATCTCCATTTACGGGCAATGGGCAACTACTCCATTTTATTTTCTTACACATTACTTGTCTGCTCCTGTGCCAACACCTGTATGCTCTACAGCAAACATCACAAATCCATGGGACAGAAGTATCTACAGCCACAGGCAGAAAAAACTAAATGGATGCCCTCTATATTTTTGGTAAAAATGGAAATTCCACATTTAAACATGCAATACAGCTCTGCTCTTCATAATTGCTGGAGATGTCTTGATGTCAGGGTCTGACATAACACTTCACACGTGTTTGTGTAGCACAGAATCTGCACGTGTAGTTTCAGCTCTGGATTTCTTGCTTTCCCACTCTTTTCCTTCTTAAAACTCTACTGCTTGATCTAGTTATCAGATTTCTGAGATGTTTACCGCTGTTACCACTTCTGTTTGCACTGAGGAAGCTTCAGAAGTATGGAAGCTAGTGAGGGAGCAGTTAGTTTTTACTTTTCTTTCTTGAAGTGTCTTAACTTAGAAGTCACATTCTTTTCTCTCACTCTTTTTGACTTGAAAGTGTCTTATACGAAAAGCTTTCTCCCACCTGATTTTAAACACAAATGCTACCATCCACATCACCACACTCCTCCCTATCCTATGATCCTGAAAGACAGCTGGAGAACAAGAAAAAACATTCAAAAGACAGGGGATAACATAATCCAAAATGTTATCTTCAAACCAGGTAACACTAGTCAAGAGTTTTGAAAGTTCTGCTCTACACATTAGTTCCTGTGGCCACTCATTGATTGCCCTGCTGCTCCCCCATGCAGCATGGGATGGGAAGGAGAACTGGGAGAAAGGTAAAAACTTCATGGGTTGAGACAAGGACAGTTTAATAGAACACCACAAAGAGAAGAAACAAGAGTAATAACAACAATACTAACAAAATAATAGATAAAGCCAGTGATGTACGACAAAACACGTGGCTGTCCTCAGTGCCAGCTGCTGCTTTGAATCACGAGCTCTTCCCTCAGCCAGCTCCTTCCTTATATATTCCTTATATATTGGGCATGACTCCATAAGATTCTCAGCTATTCAAGATAATGGGGGTTTTTTGTTTGGTTTTTTTTTTTTTACAGTTCAGTATTGCTTAACCACACTGTACTACAATTCTACTTTTGCACACAGAAAGGCTTGACCACCGTCACATTAACACAGGTTCTTATTTGTAACATAAAATGCATACACTGGCATCTTGGAGAACACTGGCTACAATCAGATTGATTACTTACCATGTAAAATAACATCACTGTGGAAAGGTGCATGAGTTTCTACTAAGGGAGTCTGCTCCTCACACCCTTTGGGCTTTGACCTACGCAGCTTTACTTCAGGGTTTGGCTGTACCATCAAAGGATCAAGACGTTTCTTCCTTTGCTTCTTCTCTAGAAGAGCTCTCTGTGAAACGAAGAAAAAGGATGAATAACCACATCTGGAGAGGCAGCTATTGGCAAGGACTTGTTGTCTGACCAGGATGTCCAATAAAACTGAAATACTCTTTGTCATCTTTTACAAAAATCCCAGACAGACATGACTGTGTCTCTGGAGTGAGACATTGCCTTTGATTCTCCATCAGTGGTTGAGGAGCGATGCAGACACCATCTTATTTTCTGATGTATCCTGAGACCATCAGCAGATAATTTTTAGTCCTTTCATCCAGTCTAAACAGCAGCAACCCTTAATTCAAAAATTCAGCAGTCATTTATAATCCAACTTGAAAGAGTCAGGACTTGCAAAGCAAACTATCTTTGTCTCAAAAGCTATCACCTTATAGGGAGAACTCAAAACAAATACTTCCAGAAACCAAAGTTGAGAGGTAAGATGTAGAGGGGGGAAAATGTGTTGGCTGTTTGTTTTCTTTTAAAAACAATTTCTAACAGTCATTAAACTAGTGATCCAGTAAAAGGAAGATTGATCTACCCTGCCTTTTTTTTGTTTTGCACATAGTTCAGGATTGAAAGCAAAGAACAGTAAATCCAACTTTTAAAAAATAAAATATTGCTTTTCCAAGATACATTGAATTTGAGGTCAATACAGAATACAATAACTTTCAGAGCTACTCAACTGATTATTCTATTAGGTGAGCTTTTTTAAAACATTCCACTGCTCACCAGTCTAAATGTTTATTTATTCTTTATTACAGTTTAGTCTATTTCATCAAAAGAGTTTCTAGAACTCCCCAATCCACTGGGATCATACTGCTTTATATTGAAACATACACTTAAGTGCTGGAAGATTTGACTGACCTTCTTGCAAGAACTTCAGGATAATCTGAGTGACAGAACTTGACAGTAATTTAATTTGTTTTAGAAGTCCTCTCCCCACTGCACCGCTTATGGAGATGGGAAAAGTCTACAAGCCCACTGAGAGGACAGACAGTAGAAGTTCATTTTCTTTACATAAGGTGGCAGAGCAGCCTAGCCTTCAGAACTATGTATTCTCAGACATACTCCACTAAGATGAAGTACAAAAAAGGAAACTGGGTTTTCTTTCATTTTGTCTACTAACTAGTAGCCTTTTCCTCCAGCTCTGTGCTGCAGTAAAAAATTCATATAATATTACAATAAAAAATTGAGATAGTTGATGAACATGAACAGGACACCAGAACACATAACCCATTCAATAAATAATATATACAGATTATCACCATTTGTTCAGGATGCTGTGAACTCCATGCATCTGGCACTAAATGCTCTTTCACTGATAACTTGAATTAATGCTTGCTTTTTCTTTTTTTTTCATACATTTATTTATTTATTTTACAGCAAATGTTCTTGGATAGCTGCAGGTAAAAAGTATTATCCCAGCTTCTAGAAATATGACCAAAGGTAAATGTTACTCCTTGACTCTAAAGTGTCTCAGATAAATGCCTATATATACACAGATAAAGTTGGTAATAAATCCACTGTCAGAAATCAAACCTAAGCACTAGAAATAACGAACAATTTCTGCTAAAGAGTTGTTGTTATCCTCTGGAACAGTTCCCTCAAGACTGTTATATCTGGATTTATAGATCCTCAGCTGAGAAGAGAGCTTTTCTAAAAAACCCATATTTTAATTTGAACACAGACAAACTGAATACAAAACAGTGATTTGCAGTCCATGTAAAATGGCCAGCTACAGAATCAAAACCACCTCACATCTTCCAAACTATTTGTAAGCACTTAGAGTTTCCCAGAGGAAGAATACTAAGGATGGATACTTTATTGCTTTGAAGAATGTGGTGATGTAAACATCCAGCAAACAGCACTTTAAAAGCCGGACCTAAACCATAACATCTGACAAATGCTTGGCTGCAAATGTTTTCTTTGTAGGAAACAAAAATGTCCAAAGATGCTACAAATCTTTCTGAGCACTGTTAAGGAAATTTCTCTGTGTAACAGGAATCTTTTTTCTTTTCCTTTGATGCTTAAAATGGATAATTGCCTGCACTCTTCCTGTCTTTTGATTCATTCCTGCATTGTGGTGACTCAATCCCAGTGAAATTAGAAGACATGTAAAGAAATCAAACCTACAAGCCACAGCAAGGTTGACTTAAACTAACAAAAGGCATGGAAAAGAAAAATGGTACCAATAAGTTTGTGTTTGTAGTTTTCAGACCAAGCACTTTTAGCACTTTGCCCCCATTTCTCAGGTCTCTAGATGGCTAGTGTTTGTTTTCCTATATTTATTTTTACCAGCTTCAGCAGTACCATTTACCTGATTCTCCAGTTTCAGCTGTCGTAGTTTCATGCTTTCATCCTCAAAGATGCTGGGAAAGGGAGAGAAAATAATTATTGCTAGTAAATAGTTTGCATTGTAAGAGCACAGGATATTCACAGATACAATTTCACTCTCAAGACTCTTAAAACTACTCATATCTTCTATCCCACAAAAAAACAACTTGCAAGTCATTAAATAATAAAGCCTATTTTATATTCTGTCATAAACAAGACCAAACTCTAGTTTAACTAATCACCTTAGTAAAAACTGTTCTGAAAACACTTTGTAAGCAAAAAAAGACTTCATTACTGATGGGCAGATTATGAGCCACTGCGAGATAAATTCTTACTGAAGGTTTAACATAGTTCAAAACAATTCATTGAAGTCCCTGTTCCTTCAAAAAATACTCAATTCCAAATTAACTCAGAATTAAAGGTTTCTTCTCTGAGTCAAGCTTACACCATTTTTATCTCCTGCCAGACTTCCATGAACTACTGTTAATTCCTAAGAGAATCAGTACTTGCAAAATCTAATATTAATTCCTAGGGAAGAAAAAAATCCTTAAGTGTTTGATAGATAACTTTCATACTGGATTATTACATAAGGTGCAACTCAGAGTAGTTAACCCTACAAAAGGGAAAGGTTAATTGACAAATAATCATATATTCTGCCTACCACAGTTATGCACTTTCCTCTTACACAACTTTGACAGAGACCTCTCTGGAAGTAAGAAAGCATCAGGAAGAAGTTAATATGGGAACCAGACAAACACAGCATATTTTATTGATGGTACACAGAAAAACAGGGATAGACAAAAATTCATTTAAACAGGAAATTCTCTGTCTGTTCTAGGTACGAAGAAATGTTCAATGATGTGAAGTCACAAGTTGGCAGGCAGCACTGAACATAAACCCTAACAAAGAAAACCAGAGATGGAGAAATTGGCTCACCACACCATAAAGGAGCTAACAAGAGGAGAAAGGGATGAGAGTTAAATTTACAGACACATTCTTGTATAATTAAAAAGAATTACAAAAGTGTCCTGTGTAGAGATACAAGCTACTCTCTGTATTGCTGCTATTCCTAACAGAAAGTGTATCCCCAACAATTTGAATCTCTTCTCCAGAAAGTAAAAGACATTCAAACACTACCACTTTCAGAAATAAGTTTCCAGGTCTTCCTTTTTACCAGGAAGATGGCAAAACACTGGTATAATTATGTAATGTCAAAGACAGGTCTGAAGACTGCTGGAACAGGACCATAACACAGACTGTCAAATGCCTCACCTCCAACTGCTTCACTAAGACTCAGATCTAGTTCAAATATTATAACGAAGAGCTTGATAAAGCAAAAAGATACCAAGAGTGTTCCCTTTTACAATTTACTGTTAAACAAATCAAAATCACCTTGTAGCAGAGCACAAAATGAAAGCAGCCATCAATCCTTCCCATCATCAAGTGTGAGAATTCACACAAGACACAAAAACCCCCAACAATTAAAGCCATGAGCACTGTGGAACCGTAAACAGTAGTTAAAAAAAAAAAAACAAAACACAAACAAACCCACCCACCCCAAACCCAAAACAAACCACCACCAAAAAAACCACCAAACAAACTTCCTCTATTTTTACTCCTCCTGTAAACTTCCTTCCAGTACCTAGTCATGATGAAAGTGTAACATAATAACTAGAATAAAATAAAAAAATAGAGAAAAAAGCTCTTCCTACACACAGACACTTCAAAATTGTTTCTGCTGCCAACAGCGGGCTTGGTGTTAGCACAGACCTTAGAGGAAGAGACTGTGCCAGTTACTCCCACAACTCACCACTAAGGAATGCAAGCAGTGAGGTTATACAGCTGCAGGCTTCAAACATGAATCCTCCTGCAGCTAGACTGACTACCCACACCGGTGCATCCAAGTGCTTTTCACCCCCACAAAACCACTAGGCTCTTTGCTATATTTTTCTGTTTGAAGGGTTTATGTGCAGTAAGAGGAACTCAATATCCAGTAGGAACACGAAAAATAAGCAGCATTTCCATAGCTGCAACAGCACAGTTCAAAACAGGGAAAGAAACCACAACAACCAAATCATTTACCTTTGATAAGTAAGAAATGAAAACATTTAAGTAGCCTGTGAGGATCTTCCTCTTGGCAGCTGCTGTAGCACAGCAGACTGGACGAGACCCTGCTCACCAACTCCTCTGCTGCATTACCAGAATCCACTAGCTCTCCTACTAAAAGCTGCAGGGTGGCTAATGGATCCATGCCACAGAGAATGGAAAAAGGACCCAGAAGGTAACACAGAAGTGAAGACTAATTATTATGCAGGGTACAAAATGAGTGGGACAGCACCTCTTTATCAAAAACACTCAACTGAGAAGATACAACAGCATGTCTGAATGTGGCAGGGTGTAGCCATTAAAGAAACAGAAACAGGAAAATTTTATTTCCATCTCAAAGTAGGTGATTTGACAAGATTCTGCTACTAGATGGAGATTCTTGTTCCTTTTTTTTGCCTCAGATTTCACCTAAGAATGCCAAATGGGATAGGAGTGCAGATTCTGTGATTCCATGAAGTGACCACAGACTTCTGTAACACCACCACAGGAAGTTACGAGTTCTAACATGTCACAGAATATGTTTTAAACAACACTAGGAGTAAGGGTAAAGTTCTTGCAGCAATCTAAGACAACAGCTCGAGGCTTATCAACAAATCCACTGAAAACAGAACTCATCCCATGACCCAATTACAACACAATCAACAGTTTTATTCTGGGGATCACCCAACTGTGCCTCAGTAACAAAACAAGAGTCTGGAGCTATGGTAGTGCAAATCTGGCTGCAGAAAGTTTTCACACATACCAAGTCATAATCATGTTGAAAGTGGGGCACCTGCCCCTCCCACAGATAAACAGAGGTTAAAGAAAACAAACAAACAAAAGGCAGGAGAAGCGAAAAATAACTTTTGTCTGTCTAAAGGTGGGTCATCAGGAACCTAAATTCTAAACAGCAAGAGATGGGAGAAGAACTTACTAGAAACTGAAGAGACAAGTCAAACAAGGCTCATCTTTAAGGCAACTCATTCATGGTTCTAACAATGCAGCTACCAAGTGCATTCAAGGCATCTGGGAAAATGTTAGTGACACGCACAACAGTGTTGCTAATTTTTCTCCCTTGCCACTGCTGTCTACCTCATAGGAAGTGAGGTGATTCCTTCTTTATTCCCACTGACAGCAGCAGCATCAAATTGCAGTCATAAAAGGTTTTCTTTTCTTTTGAAACTGTACTCCTAGCAGTACACCTCAACCACATTTATAAAGTACTTATAGATTGATCTCATTTTGGACAGATTTTTCCATTACAGTGTTCAGATTAGGGATGAAGCAAACTATATATTAAGCCAATTCTTTTTTATGTAAGGATAAGATTTGGAGAATTTTAAGTCCTGGAATTTACGAGAAAGTCACCCATGGCCAGATAAAAATACCCAAGGAGATGCTGATAAGCTTTTAAACAGAAATTTAAACTTCTCTGGATTCCTGGTATAGCTAAAACCATTAAAGAAGTATTTTGTCCCTTCCCTCCAAAGTTATGCAGGCACACCTATACAGGACAGTCAAGCCCAGCAGCCACCAAGACCTCCCAACAACATCAACCACACTAAGGTTTTTTTCCAAACATGGAAAGGGACTTTTGGCTGGACAAGACTTGAAATTACTTATGAACCCTTTTCACTGCACAGGCTCATAATCCCAGAGTTCCCAAATTCACAAACTGAGAACCACCAACTCATTCATGTCCAGCCATGCAAGAAGCAAACATACATATTATGGGAGGGACTGCTGTAGTTGACAGTTTTGTAGTGTCTGTAGACTCAGCCAAGATTTTTGCACCTTGAAAATGATATTCTTCAGACATGACATATGCAATTCAGAAGCTGAAGTATATCTGGAAGGTAGCATGTGGGAAGCTTTAAGTATTCCTGTGTACTGTAAAATTAATGTGCAAAAAGGTGAAGTTCATCCACCTCCAGGATTCTAAAACACATCCTACTGTAAGAACCAAGCTGCTTTCTCAGTATTTTAAAAGCTTACAAGGATTTAGAATTATTTTTATCTGAGCATTTCTACTGTATTCAAGATTATTAATTTCATGTTAAGTCTCAAAATGGATTTTCCCAAATGAAGAGAGAAGGTATAGCATTTATCAGAAAGGATAAGGTGGACAGTGCTATTTCATAAAGTACTAAGACAGTTGTGTCATTTCCATCTGAAAGTCAATCAAACTTTAAAATGAACTTGAGCAATTTCAGCTGCACCTACCTCAAATGGAAGATAAGTCGACACAACACCATCATTTCAAGGGACAGCCTCTTTCAGAGGTGGCCTAAAGCCAAGATCTTAGCCATCTATCCACCATGAAGTTCCCCACAGCAAATTTGCAAACCCACACAGATTTATGTTGACTTGTTCCCTTTACCTCTCTCCACCAGAAATAAAATACTTTAAATATTTTAATGTGTATTTTACATATTGCTCAATAGTAAAAAGTTATTCCACCTCAGAAAAAAAAAAAATGCAGCTGCCAACTGGTTCTCAGGTACAGCAGTTTTAAACTTTACAGGTAGTTATCTTCATTGCTATGAACTGGCAGCTATTACAGATCACATTTACTTTTTCTATCATTATCATTCTATCATTTACTTTTTTCTACCACATTAAACTTTTTTCTATACAAACTGCTGCTTGAACAACTGAATCATTTTACCAATCGAGTTCTAATGACTAAATATATATTTATTTGTAATTGATTTATGGATCATCTTGTTTTCTTTTCTCATGAAAATAAGGTCCTTCTGGAGAATATAGTCTTTTATCTTCCTGCAATTTACTGTAGTGCTGCTGAACTTTTTAAGTTCAGAGTCAGAGCCTTAAAAATAATAGGCCTTAAGGTTCTATTTAAAAATCTATGTACTTTTATTTAGTTTCACATGTTCTAGATTTCTTCCTTTAACCATGGACATCAAGAAAGTCAAGGAAATAGATTGTCTGTCTAATAAACTGTGGGTGGGAGGGAAACAGCTGTTACATGAACTGCCATTATGGTTAGGCTCTGTGAGACACTCATAAAGTATGCAAAACAAGTTTTGTAGCGGAAAGAAATTATATTGTAACTGTTAACAAAAAAAATTTCCTGTAGTTTCAACTCTGTCAAACTTAAGCTCTAATATTCATGCAAGGAAATTCATGTGCATCTAGCCATCATCAGGTTTTTAAAAAATTGTTTCTAGAACTGGCATAAAACCACCAGCCTTTAAAGAGTCTGCATAAAGAAGTCATCATCTAATGTTTCACAGCATATTTGGTGGACCCAAGCAATTATGGGACCCCTTCTAACTCTATTGCCTCTTTCCACCCTCAACTAAAATTACCAAGTGTATGTCATCAATGAGTACTGTTTCTCTTCTCTGTTCATTGTAACTGAACTACCAGAAGCTTAGGTTTATCTCTTTACTTGCTTTTTCCCTTCTCCATCCAAACTCCAGAGTGACCAACTGTTAAGCCAGCACTGCCAAGTCTCCACTAAACATCTACAATATCACATCTACACATCTTTTAAATCCCTCCAGGGATGGCAATTCCACCACTGCCCTGGGCAGCTCGGTCTTGACAACACTTTTGGGGAAGAAATTTTCCCCATATCCAACCTAAACCTTCCCTGGTGTAACTTGAGGCTCTTTTCTCTTGTGCTGTTAGATTTATTTATGCTAACCAAACAATTTGTTTTATTTATATTTATACATATTTGTATGTATTTATATACACACACACACACACTTATACAGACACACATGCCTATATATTCACACAGATAGATATGTAGACACCTAAAGGGTATATTCACTGCACTCTCTCGTACGCTGCTTGGAATCTTCCTATAGGAGATCACAAAATCTCCAGAGATGGAAGGACCCAAAAGGATTATTGAGTCCAACTCCAGTCTGTACAGGACAACTCCAAAAATAAAAATATCACACCATGTGTCCAGATGCTTCTGGAATTCTGTCACTGTTAGTATTGTGACTACTTCCCTTGAGAGCCTGTTCTAGCGCTCCACCACCCTCTAGGTGAGGAACCTGCTCCTAATATCTAACCTAAAGCAGGTTTGAGCTACTCAAGTGCCACAAACACAATCTCTTTTCAGCATCTCTTCTCTGAAGTTCACAGTTGTTTTTCCTATTACAGCAGTTAAGTTACTTTCGGTTATTCCTCTCTTTGACTTGTAAGAGCATATGGAGTTCGTTACAATACAGCCCAAGAGTATAACCAGGAACAAAAAAGCAGAACATCACAAAAATGCTTCACAGCAACACCTAGAAACAAGCAGCGTTGACCAAGATCTCATAAAACCCACTTTAATCGACGAGTATTTAGATGATGTAGAACACACGCCGCTTAAGAGTCAAGCACATAAACCACAGCCGGGTTTTACACAGCTCTCACTGGAAAGAACCATTCTCGGAGCAGCGCCCAGGCCGCTTTACTCCCGCGGACACCACCTCCCCAAAACCGCGTCCGACCGCGGAGAGGCGAGAACCAGACCAGGAACCGCCGTACCGGGCCACCCCCGCCAACGTGCCGAGCCTGGCCGCAGACTGCCTCCGCCGCAATGCGTGGCCCAGGCCGGGCACTCGCGCGTTCCACTGTCCCGCTGGTGCCTGGCCGGGTCCCCTCTCACCTGCCGCCGGCGCATCCACCTCTGCCTCTCGTGCTCTCCATTCCCAGCTCCTCCGTTGCTATAGGGCTCCTGCCGCCGCAGCCGGCCCCTGCCCCGCCGCTACCCTTGGCAACGGAACTCGGTAGTGAAGCGCGGCGCCATTGGCCAAAGTCGCGGGACGCTGCCCGCCCATTGGCCACGGCGCCCCTCAGCGAGGAGGGCCGCGTCCGGTACATGCGCAGGGTGAGGCTCCCTCGCTTCCCGCGCCAGTCCCTGTGGTGGCTAGGGCCAGGCCCTGCTGCTCGCTATCCTCCACCTCGTTCCGGGTTGGAATAACAGCCCTTGTCACATAGATTAGAAAGCTCTTTTCAGAGCCAAAGAAGCCCTGCCCAACATCGTCCCCAAGAAAACACCTCCCCACCCCTGCGTGGTGTTTCTTAGGAAGATCAGCCAACTGTTGCAGAGAGCTTAGCTTAAATCATCTTCCCTCTTCATCCTTGAAAGTAGCATTGTCTATCTTGTCATGTCTTTGCAGAGAGCAAAATCACTGCTGCCACCAAGTCAGATGTTGGCCCGTCTCCTTGAGAGCTTGGGGTTTGCCTTCACCAGTATCTCAGCAGCACTCAGCTTCCCTTTCTGCAACAGGTATTTCATGACGTGAGGCCGCTGTCTCCACGTAACCTTTACTCCATACTCATGCTCAAGAGTATCTGTAACCAGTACTGCTGCTGACTCCCCCCTCCCACAGGGGTCAGTCCCAAAGGTCAGCTCTTTTTCTGGATGCCAGGCATGGCTACTACTTTGTGACGGAGTGCTCCAGTTCCTAATGGAAGGCACCTGTGGAGTCTCTACATCTGGCGGACTAAAGACTTCTGACTCCACAGGCTGGGGAGCAAGTAATGAAAGTGTTTCTCTACAGTTCTCCAGCCTGTTCACTTGGCTGCTGGCTTTTTCTACTGTCCTTTTCTTGGGCTGGTGTGTGTTCTTCCTTGAGCAATTCGGACGATCTGAGGAGTGGACTGCAAATCCTGCAGGATTCTCAAAAGTTAAAGGAGGAAACTTGCAGGCTATAGCTTTCTGACAAGATTCTCCTGCCTGAAGTAAACTGTGGTTGGCACCCTTATTCTGGGGTTTGTGAGGACCACGATGCTGCTTCTGGCATGCTTCCAACACTACTGACTTAGTTGTTTCAAATTGTGGGCACACCTGAAGACATAATAAGAAAAAAAACCCATTATTTTCTCCAGGCAAAGGAATTCCACCTTGATTCTACACTTCTCTCTCTCTCATCTTTTTTCAGTGTGTAATCTGATCCACAGCAAAGCAAATCAACTACTAACCAAGCTGCTAAGCAGGAGATACCTCTGAACTTCAATATCACCTTCTACCTTTCTTCTCTAATAAGTGCCTGGGGTGCAAACGAGCTATTCTCTGCCAACTTAAAAAGAACTCAAGACTTGAGTTTTAAAGAAAAGCCTAACTGATGTTTACTCCTGTATCTCATGCAGATTTAAAACAGTTCAGAGCAGGATCTTGTTTCTTTCTATGTCTTAGCGTAACTCTGAACAGATTCAACTAACTACATCCTCAGTATCCCTGTACAGGTAGAAGTTGAACTACTAGCTATACAAAATTATTTAAAGGATGTCCACTGAGCTCCATTACCTTAGATTATGCTAATATAGCTTTCACAATACTCCTCCAAAACATCTTTACTTTAAACCATAATCTCTGTATTCTGGAGTAACAGATCACCTGAAAGCCACTTCTAAAATCAGCTTTCTACAGAAGATCAAAGCTCAACAACCTACATCCCTGAAAGATTCTGGACTTGAACTCAAAACCTGGAAATGCTTCTTTATCTTCCTGAGTTATCACCAAAAAGTCAGCTTCCATTTCTTGCAATTTCCTTTTCCCAAGAAAACACCAAACCGGGTTCTAGCTACCTTAACTGCAGATCCCTTTCAACATTCCTAAGTCACTACATAACCCCTCAAAAACCACAGTGCAATTTAGGTAAAGATAGTGGTTGTCTGCTGTACAGCTGAGCTGTCTGAATGCAAAGCCTTTGTGCAGGAAAAGGGAGGAATAATTCCCTGATAATTGGATCTTGTCACATAAAAGAACACAGGAGAACCACTGACTTTGGGGATGTGACTTCCTGGCTTCAGAGAACAAGTAGGGTAGGCCTTGCCAGTGCAGGAACTTAGCAGTCAAGAAGGTATGAAAAACTTGAGATAACATCAAGAAGAAAGTAGCAGAAAAACAACTGCCCCTGAAACAAATTGATAGAAACATTGCAGAGGATGCTTTAAGAAGTTACAAACCCACCAGGATTTTCAGATGGAAAAATATCTAACAGTTACAGTGTTAATAGCTTCAAACAAGTCTTAGAATCATTGTATACTTGTAATCAAAAAGCTAAGTAATCTCCTTTCAGGTAGTTGTAGAGAGAGATAAGGTCTCCCCTGAGCCTCCTCTTCATCAGACTAAACAACCCCAGTTCCTCAGCTGCCCCTCATAAGATTTATTCTCCAGACCCTTCAACAGCATCTTTGGACTTCTCTGGACATGAGAATCTACAAAGAATTCAGATCTGTGCTGCTAATTTTCAGTATCCAGGACACATAGCTTTCTGTTGAGACCTATGTGAGAAACTTGAAAACCACTCCTGTGGGCCACAGGGGAAAAGATAATCTATACCAACCCAGGAAGCACGGGTGTTCTGGTCTATAGGTTTTGTAGGAACACATCTTGGATTCTCAGCTGAAGGTCGTGGAGTTTCGTAGCAATGGATGGGTCCTTCTCGTGGCCTCTCAAGGAATACCAGCTCTGCCTTCCTGGCCTTGTGGGTACATTTCTTTTTTGGAGGCATCAAAAGATATGGTAAAACCACTTAGAAACCTCATGATGTTTGCTAGAGCCAAAGAGGAAGAGGAAAGCACCCCAAGGAGATGCTGAAGTGCTCTCAAATCTGTAGAAGGCAAATAAATGGTCTTTAAGAAAAATTCATTTGGAAACCTCTGATCTAGTTTTTACCCAAAGTAAAACATTTATGCAATAGTACAACATATACATCTCTATGCAGACTTTTTCCTACCAGTAGTTTTTGAAACCTCTGCTGAATTTCAGGTAGATTTAGAAATGCAGAGCAGAATAGATTAAACCTTCAAGAGCTTCATGAAAGCTAATACCCAAATCCATTGGAGATGACAGACAAAATGAGTGTCACAGCTGCAAAAGGAGTTCTGAACTGGCCTTTGGGCAAGTCTCAACATCACTGGAAATAGTTTCTTATGAAAATGCATACTTTAAATACACAAGATAGGCAAACTCACATAAAAAAATTGCTTATGGAAGTAATTTGAAAGGCCTCTCTCTCTCTCTATGATAAGGTTTGACAAATTCAGATCATTGGGAAATAAGCAAAAAACAAAAATTGGAATGTGACTAGCTGACTTACCAAAGCAATTATGTCAAGTCAGCTACCAGAAATATTTAAAGAAATAATATCTTCACATGAGCTCAATATCAAGTCAATTCACAAAGTAAAATTTAGGAGTTAAAAGTGAGAAAACCTTTTATTTTTTTCAATTTAATCCATTAAATTGGTTTGTAATGCCAAGATATAGATAACCAGACTACCTATACATTTTAATTTCAGGAATTTTACAGTTTTTAAACACAGATCACACTTGACATTTCCCTCCTGTATCCTACATATCTCACAGGATATTTTTTTTGTTACCTAGTGAATGCTTTAACTGAAATGACATTAATTTTAATTTTCCATTCATAAAACAGATTAGGAACTGCCAACGAATTTGAAAGAAAACATTTTTTGAGAACTGCATTATCTTACCAAACGCCTAAAGACTGCAACCGGCTGACTGCTTCCCAAACGCGCAGCCTCCTCAGGGATTCCTGCCAGCCTCCCTTAGACAGATAGAACGGTTAACAGCCGTTAACCGAATTAACCCCATCTCTTTCCACGAGGGACCACCGGCCGCCAGCGGCAGACGCCGCAGCTGCTTACCCAACGGCCGGTGCCTGGGCACACGGCGAAGCCGAAGCAGAGGAAAGCTCCTAGGGCTGCCCTTGCCGCTACGAGGCAGCTCTCCTAGAGAAGACCCAACATCCCGTGAAGAGGCAACACGACCGAACCGAACCAAACCAAACCACACCACGCTACCAGGACCAAGCCAGCCCCCTCAATAGGCTACCGGCACTTCCCTATCCTCCGCCGCCGATTGGCCTGTTCCGCCTAGCCCCGCCCCCTCCACTTGTCACTGGTCCAGGCTAGCACGTGACACCAGAGAGTCGCCTGGCGCCAAATTCAAACAGGGAAACCATCTCTGCTGGTAGTGGTGGCGCAGCAGGAAGCGCTGGAGCTGTTGTCTACTTCCATACCTTCTGCCTGACCAGGGAAGGGGTGAGCTGCGATCTGCTCTCTGCAGATCTCTCTGTCGTAGTCTCTCGCTCCGCGGTGTCTCTGACGGGGGCTGGAGACTGCCCCGGCAACCTGCTGAGGGTGACTGGAAGAGAGAAACGTCTAGGCCCGGCCCGGCCCGACCCGGCCCGGGCGGAGGGGCCCTGAGGGAGCAGGCGGACTGACCGCGGCAGGCCTGAGGTGGGAGCGGATGAAGAAGAAGCTAGGAGCCCTTTAACGTTCTCCTTCTTACAACCCCGGGGCCGTGAGTAGACAGGGTTGCTGCTAGGCCTATGCCGATGGTAGCAGTTTGAGGACTTCTTAGGAAGTGGCTCGCTCCTGTAGGGAGTGCAACCTTTTGGAGGCTGCTTAAAGGTTACTTTTGTTGTTGATTTCTGCGATCTTTTCAAGGGAGGGGAGCAGATCGTAACGGGTCATATACTTTCTCACCTGTAACATAAATTGTCTGTTGTCCAAATGTTTGACACTTAAATTACGTGCTGCCCAGCAATAACTTTATCTGGATCTTCACAAGTACACAGAAGGATTGACAAAAGCATTTATTTTACTTCTATTTTAGAACACCTAACTTCTGCTGTATTTATTGTGTGCCTTTGTAGTGCTCAGGACAATCTCTGCTTCTGAGATCTTAAACCATCTGTTAAATTCCCTTTTCTCTCTAGTCATATGGTCGCCAAGTTATAGCAATGAGCTCTAAGAACCAAGGCTGCTATTTCTATGTTCTAGTTTCTTTGCCCTCCAACTTGCTGACTGATGCTGGTCGAGTCACATCTAAGTTTTAATCTCCCTTTTTTATCTGCTCTACAAATATCTCTCCTGTACTGCTTACACAAGGTCTGGGATAAAGGAGGTACAGTACTATTTTCCAATAGCCTCAGCAACCTTATGAAATGCTTTCATTTTTTGTTTTCCTTCGTTGTTTCTATAGACCTTTGTAGCAATTGCTGAGAATCTGTGCTCTGTGGGAGGCCTGTGGTGATGTGCTGCACCTTTCCTAGCTGTTCCTGCCCTTTGCACTCTTTGTTTTATCTTTTGTTTTGCAGGGTTTGGTTTTGTCCCTTTCAATGGAGAGTGACTGTACGGATCCATGATGAACGCTAGCCCTCGCAGGCCCCTGATTCTCAAAAGGCGGAAATTGACCCTCCCGCAGAAGGATGCATCCAGCACTTCGGCAAGAAATGAGAACAGTGCTCAGGATGAAGAGACTCCTAAGCAGGAGCACAGCCAAGAGGACCAACAAAACAGCCAACCCAGAGACAAAACAGACTGTGGCCAGCAGAAATTCCCAGCAGGAATAAAGATAATTGACCATCCTACCATGCCCAACACACAAGTGGTGGCCATCCCTACAAATGCTGATATCCAGAGCATCATAGAAGCACTGACAGCAAAAGGAAAAGAATGTGGCAGCAATGGGCCCAACAAGTTCATTCTCATTAGCAGTGGGGGCATGTCCCGTTCAGCAGGTCCAACATCATCTCAGCATCTCCCATCAGAGAAGAAACCAAGTGCAGCAACCAAGGCTGCAGATGGTCAAGAAAGAGAGAAGGATGTTACAAAGACACCTGGTCTTGCAGGAGAAACAATACTCTGGCATTCAGGAATTGATTCCACAGTTGGACATGAACAGGAGAGCAGCAGTATGTAATCTTTACTCTTTTTTGTCCTGACAGACAAACCAGCTGATGTGAAGTGTGCTAACAAGTGTAATACTCGGATCTCAGTATGCAGACTATTCGTTCACTAAAACTATTTAATTAAGTACAACATAGCTGTGGATTTGATTCTAATAATCTAGGTAGCTACTTGGATGTAGTGAAATCTGAAGGATCTTAGTAGATATATTTTTGGTGGAAAAAATGACATATAGCAAAGCAAAATTGCAGTGCTGGGGGAAAAAAAGAAGGGCTGTCTTGAGGAAATAGTCTAAAAGAATAAAAGTCTAAATTTAATTTAGAAAAAGAGCTGAATTCAGGACTAACACAGAATACCCTAGCCAGTGACAAAACATACAGGCCTAGAGCTTTGAAAAAAACCTTTACTAACTAAGTGGCAAGTCTGTTTCTTCCTTGGCTGTCTCATGAAACAGCTGAATAAATGTTAGGAGTGTAATGGATTTTAATTTGAAACACTGCTCTGATCAAGCTTGTACTTGCAACTTAAAATACTTCTGTAGCTTTTGGGCTGTAGTAAGTCTTCTGCCACAGTATAGTACTGTCTGACAGGAACAATAGACAGATGCAATAGCTGCACTGCTACAATCAACCTTACCAGAAATAATGAAACTGCTTGTTTTTGTTGCTGCAGGTTAAAAACCTGGAGACATCTAAGATTCTGACTGGGTCTTGTGCTAGGTCTTTCAGTTGGAATTTGTCACCATCTTGCTTGGTCTCTGCTTACTAGATTCGTCCTTTAGCTAAAAATATTTGGATTCCTGAAGTACTGGATCATCATTGTCCTGTTTTGATTGAGAGCAATACTTTGGTTTACAAGTTTGTTTTTAAGGCTGCAGCTGTATTCAGCCATTGGGCAGATTTGCATGAAATCAGGAATTCAAAGCTGAATTCCTTCCACATGAAACACTAGCACTGCAATACCCTCTTCTCCCTAGCTTTAGACAAGGATACCCCTTTCAGAAGTGTGACTAGTGCCTTCCTTTTGGCACCTGAAATGAAGGGGGAAGAGGCTTTCTTCTGAGTAAACAGAGCTAGTGCCTTCCTTTTGGCACCTGAAATGAAGGGGGAAGAGGCTTTCTTGTGAGTAAGCAGAGCTATGGGCTTGTTATTCCAACAGGCAGTGGCGAAACAGTGAGCTCTGTGTTGGACAATAGTCTAACTAACATCCACTGGCTGGGGAAGATGAGAGGTGATGGGCTAAGTCCCTGTTCTGTGAAGCAAGACATGGAGAAAGAGAACCAGATGCCTCTGCAGGAAAGAATCAAGGTAAGTTGAAGACAACAGAGAGTGTGCTAAAACCTTTGCTAAAGAAGTAATCCATGTGGATCAGAAGACTTACAAGAACTAGGCATCACCATCTCTTAAATAACCTTTTGGCCTTTACTGATTTGAATAGCAAAACCTGAAGGATCCAGGGATGTTCCATGGCCCTTCATGTAAACTTTGTGAGCGCTCATGTATCATTCCTTCTGTCTCTCAGACTAAAGAAGATCCTGCTGCTGCTTCTATTCCTACTGCTGCTGCCTCCTCCTTATGGCAAGATTCTGTATCAGAACGACCTCCTTACTCCTACATGGCCATGATCCAGTTTGCCATTAACAGCACTGAGAAGAAGCGTATGACTCTGAAGGATATCTATACCTGGATTGAGAATCATTTCCCATATTTTAAACATGTGGCTAAGCCAGGCTGGAAGGTAACAAGCAGGCATTTAAGTTGCTGGGAGCCACAGGGTGATGTTCCAAGCCTTCTGCATGAAAATGAAAAGTTGTTCCCCAGCCTGCAGAGCAAGATGGAAATTAAACACCCCGCCCCAAAATACCCTCTCCTTCCAAATGTTCCATGTTCCACTTTTTGTATCCCTTTTCTCATTCCACTTAGGCAAGATGATGACATGTTTGATCACTGGGGTAAGAATAGGGATCTCAAGAGTAAATAGACTAAGAGACTGATGACAGAATTGGTTTGGTATGTGGTGAATATGGAAGTCCATGTTATCTACGCTTTGGAATGCAATCCCTCTGCCAGGGCAGTCACGTCTGAGGTAGGCCTTGCTGTGCTGATCAGAAAAGTATTTCTTTTCAACCTCCTCCTTCTCCCTCCTTTCTCCCTAGAACTCCATTCGGCACAACCTGTCCCTTCATGACATGTTTGTTCGTGAGACGTCTGCTAATGGTAAAATCTCCTTCTGGACTATTCACCCTGATGCAAACCGTTGCCTATCCTTGGACCAGGTATTTAAGGTGAGTGAGTACCTGTTGCAAAGAAAATGGGACAGGCTGTTGTGGTCCTAAATGCCACACTAGGCAGATTCACCTTATTTTAACAGGACAGATTAAGCTGCTTTGACATCAGCCTTTTTGGAGAAGCTGGATTCAGTCACTTCTCTTGAGAAGTAGACAAGCTTTGTACTTAAAAGAAAAGGTGCTGTGGCTGTGCAGATGAACTGGTGGTGTGCCCAATGTAATAGTGAGCTTCTTCAACTTCTTTCCATGGGCCTGATTCAATTTCCTTGTGAGAAGCTTTCCACTGCAGTCCATCAGAAGTTCCTATATTGTTCCATTAGACAGTCATAAGATGGAATAGCCCTACCATAGCTAAGTATTTTAGGAAGTACCATTTTGTGGGAGAAACAGAGCTTCTGAATCTGATAGAGGTGTGTTTAGACTCTTCTGTGTTTTCTGCAGTGGGTGGGCAGATTATACAACTTTAAAATGTCCTATTCATTCCCCCTTTGGTTGATAACTTCATCTTATTTTTCTCCTTCTCAATGCCTTGCTGCTACCAGCCACTGGACTTGGGGTCACCAACATCGTCTGAGCACTCTGAATCAGTAAGACTTACTCTCTGGTTTGGGGCTTGGGCTTCCATTCTCCTCTTACCAGTTACTGAAGGAAAGGAGAAAGAGACTTGGGCAGTGGGATTAGGTCACTGCTGCACCTAGCTCCATGCACACCCCTTTTGGGGAACGAGTCAAGCCAAAGGTTACTTTCCTTCATACGCTGTGCTCTCTCTGCAGCTGGGAAAGGTGTAGGGCTTTGAGCAACTACAAGTATACTGCTGAAGTAGACTGCAGTGGGCACTGGCAGGCTTCAGAGAACAAACCCACACAGATATTTCTGATACAATCCTCATCTCCATGGCAGCAGCCCCAATATGTTCTGGGGCTCAGGTCCAGGGAGAATAGGATCTCTGTGCTCTTTTTTTTTTTTTTTCATTTTGTAACTCAGCTGCATTGTGACTCTCAGAAGGACAAACCTATTTCCTGTCTCTTGCAATCAGCAGTTTTAACAATGACAGATTTGCAAACATCCAGTTTCTGTTACAGCTACAGCCCTGGCCTTCTGGCCTTCTTTCCACCTGCTTAGCCTTCTGATTCCTTTTATGCCTCTGCTGTTCCACTTGAACATCTATTTGATCTATGCTTTGTCTAAAGATCCCTCTGCAACAAAACTATCCTACTCGCCTTTCCTCAGGCATTGAGCACACCGAAACCAGGCCATTTCTGCAGTAGAGTCTGCAGCTGGAGCTGCTTTACCATGCCATCTCTTTTTCTAGACAGCTTTTGGTTGGCAGCTGACTTTGTGATGGCATGGCAGCAAGTGGGACAGAGATAGAGCTGGCATGAGTTCTGTGTGCTAACAGCTGCTATCCCTGTATCAGCACAGGCTTCTGGATTCCCAGTTCTGAATGAGGCAGCAGAATAAAGATGGATTCTTTTACTTAAATGTCTTTTCTCCTCCTCTTTCTTATTTCACAATGACTGCAGCAGCAAAAAAGACAACTTCCAGGTTCCCAGAAGAACATGGCAAGCAACAGCAGTAGCAAAAGTGAACCCCAGAATGCACGTGAGTGTCTACATTGGCCTAGACCAAAGAGAATCAATCCCATCAATCTGGGGCACTCTCCCAGATACCCTCACAAATAAAAGTGGAAATTGTTATCCAGGTTTGCCAGCTTTTAGGCTTCCTACTGTCAGGTTTGGAGCTGAAGGCAGTATTGCTGTGTCTGAGAGAGGATGTGATGGGGAGATCAAGCGGGTTGGGTACTCAAATGGAGTGAGAACAGAGCTTGCCCCAACTTGAGGCTAGGATTTGTATGAACGACTGTTTTCCTTGTTCATGAGGCCTTTTGGCTTGGGACTTTTATTCTCAAAATTAGCAGAGAAGGCAGGTGAGCCTGTCTCTGATTGGATGTTTATTCTGGGGTATTTAGAAACACTTCCTGTTAGATGCCTGGATTTCAAGAGACAGTAGAGGAAGGGCAAGAGGCTAGAGAGTCCATTTTTTTCCCTTCCAGGTCGAAAGATGAAGCCTTTGCTTCCTCGTATCAGCTCCTACCTGGTTCCAATCCAGTTTCCTTTGAGTCAGCCTCTTGTCTTGCAGCCTTCTATGAAGGTTCCTCTACCCATGACACAGGGAGCATCCCTCAACAGCTCAGAGCCTTTCCAGAGTAATAAGCGTGTGCGCATTGCTCCAAAGGTTTGTTCCTTGTTTTCTGAGGGCTTCTGTTTGGCTTTTGTGGAGAGGTTGTTGTTGGTGGTGGGGTTGTTGTTTGCTTGAGGGGTTTTTTTTGTTTGTTTTAAACTGTTTCTTTATTTTCTATAGCTCTTGCCTTCTCTGGACCCTATTCTTCATATGTTTCCTTTGTGCATCTTACTAAGTGCTCTGAAATTCTAAGCTCCTAGTAAGGAACTAGTCAGTGACAATCCTTGCTGTTCTTTTCTGTCTCTGGGGTGACTATTGCCTGCTAATTGACTTGCTATAAAGATGTTCCTATTATTCACCAGAGGAGGGGACTGTATGGATTGGCCAAAACAATTTTTCCTCACTGCTTGATGTGAAGATAAAGAATGGAAGACATGGCTTTTGTTCTACCCTAAAAGATTCAGGGTTTTGTTAACTCTGAATAAATCCATAACATAGGTAACCTTCCTCTGCAAGACCATTTATTTGCGTATAGTCTCTTTGCAGAGGTTGTCAGTACCTGCTGTTTGCTAATTCTGTGGAGTTCTCAGTTATTCTGGGCTCAAGAAAACAGCTATTAAACAGGTCTCTCTCTTGGCATCTCACTGGCTTCTCTTGGATGCTTACGCATTGTAAAGCTTCCACCCTGTCAAACTATAATCCTATATTCTTTTGTGTGCCCTCTGCTTTATGTTCTCTCCTGCTATGATTTATCTTTCCCCTATGTTCTTTTGATAACCTCAATTTTTTTTTTCTCTTTTCTTTTTCCTTGGTTTCTGGGAAAGCTTTCTTCATTCATTTTGTTATTTCATATGTAGATAGTGTAAGGAGGAAACAAAGGGGTCATGCTTCTCCAGAAATATTCAGCTCTCCTTCTGCCTGTGCTCCTACAAGTTCCTCATAGCAGAAGTGCTATGAGGGGTACAACTTCCAGTCAATTAAAATTGTCATGTGATCTGTAGGCTTCTTTTGTATCAACTTCAGACAGAGATTAGTCTCTATCTATTGTTACAGTTACTATTTTCTGAAGATCTTCCTGTTCTGTTGTTCTTAAGTGTCAGCCTTTCTTTTCTTCCTCCCCTTATCTTTTGGATTTGGGGTGAATTAGATCCTTGCATGCTGACTGCATATCACTTGTGTTTCTTTGTAGCTGTCACTTTCTACAGAAGAGTCCTCCTCTTTACCTGTGGCTTCTGTCAAGGAGGAGAGTCAATATGAAGAAGGTTTATTTTCCCCAACTCACTCCCAACAGGAGAGCAGCTCACAGCACAGTGAGGAATCAGCTTCTTTCCCTGAAAGCATCTGCATAAAGGAGGAAGAACACTCTCAGCTGGATGACTGGCTGTCCCCATTTGCCTCAACCCTGATGGTAAAGGATGAGCCAGGCTTGTTCCTCCCAAATTCATCCACAAAGGAGAAGAAACAATTCACCAAACTGAAGTCACCATCTAAGGGTGCTTCTGACACCTTAGTTATCAAGAGGCGGGAAAGGTGGGAAATGAGCAGATCCAGGAGGAAACAGCGCCTAGCACTGCCTTGCTCAGAAGAGCCTGTCCTTGTTTTGCCAGAAAGCAATGGCTTTGACCCTTTCTGTTCAGGGGCAGAACCCTCCTCCCCTCAGGAAGGCCAGCCTCTTGAGAATGTATCACTGCTCAGTTGCTCCCAGGGCAAAGAGGGGCCCTTTAAAACACCAGTCAAGGAGATGTTCAGCGAATTGCCAGTTTCTTCCACTCCCAGCAAAGACTCAGCAGCTACTACCCCACCGCTAGGTGGTCTTGACCCCCAGAAGACTGTGTCCTTAGCCAAGGGAAATCATGAGCTGGACTTCAGTCCAGTGAGAGCCCTTCAGTTGCCGCTCACACCCCTCCAGGAGAATCAAGACTTGCTGGGTTTTAACAGCACACCCCTTCGAAATCCCCTCTTTGAGTCTCCTCGAGAACTGCTCAATACAGAGCCCAGTGACATGGTACATGCTCCCCTCACCAGCTCTCCAGCTTTTATTCATGAGTCTACTAAGCAATCATCTGTTGAACTGCAAGCCTCTGGCTTCACTGAAAACCGATCACTCATGGAGGGCCTTATCCTGGACACCATGAATGACAGTCTGAGCAAAATCCTTCTAGATATCAGCTTTCCTGGGCTTGAGGATGAAAACTTAGGAACAGACATTAGTTGGTCTCAGCTCATAACTGAATTGAAGTAAACTGGCCTGAGGACTGAATTTAGCTGGTTCTGGTATTATAGAAAGCACTCTAATCTTCTGAGATCTGTTCACATACTCTAAGACGATTTGTCTGTTTATGACTTAATTCCCGTATCTGTGGGAACAGAGGGCATTATTGGCTCCTGCTAAGATGGGAGGCAGGCCCATTGGCTGCTACAAGCTCCCTTTATAAGCTGCAATAAACTTTATGTGGAACAAGACAGAACCTCTCTAACCTTGTGCTACAGATGAGAGTCCCTGGAGAGAGGTTATCAAGAGAAATCTTGGTCTGCCCTGGGTGGCATTTGCTACTTAATGTATCAGAAGAAAAGGATGTACTCTTCAGTTATGTACAATAGCAAAAAGCCTGGGAACCTCTTTCTAACTCTGTCTTTACTTCCCTTTGCTCTGTTCTCCTGTTACTTAGTATCTTCTGTGTAGTTTTCATGGTTGTAAATGCTGTACATTCAATAAATTAGCCCTTAATTATAATAATAATAATAATTTTATTCTTGTAGGGTTATGGGAGTATTTGGGCTGGTAATAAGTTTGACTTAGCATTGTTCATATGTTCCAAATCTGTATTCTTCTACCCTAGATGAGGTTCCAGCATACTGAGTTTTTTCTTCTTTGAATTCAGAAACATGGGTCTAGACTGTTCTGAAGGTTGCTGGGGCTAAGATTTGAAAAATGACATATATGTGACTCAAGTCAAACTGAAACAGGTTGCAACATCTTGCAACATAAAATATTTATATTGAAGCATATAATCTTTGTTTGGCTTCCTTGTCACAGGCTTGAACAAAGAGCTTGGAACAAGCTTTATAGCTTTTTCTGGTTCCAGAGTCCTATTATTAAGTACCTAGAGGTGTAGGTAGGGTCACTATTGCAGTAAGATGGACTTCTACTGAATGGTTAAAGCTGCCCTTGTTGCAATCTTCAGCTGAAAATGTAAAAAAAGAACCTATAAAGCACATGCTGGTATTTCCACTGACAACTAACCTCTGGCAACACAAGCTGTGTTTCTCTTGGTGCAATAGAACTCATCTTAAAAGAGGAAGTTGCCATGGAAAAGAGACCTGATCTTTCTCCTTATCAGACAAATGGTGGCTCATGTGTCTACATACTCAATAAAGCTTCTGTGGGAACACAGCTGAGTCTTTACTGCTTTTACTCTTAACAGCATGCTCATGCTTGGCCAGGGCCTGAACAACCAGTCTTTGCTTGTCTCCCGTGTGTGTTTTCTCTGATCACTGAGTAAGTGACTATTGTGACTTTTATCAGTATTCCTTCCACATCAGATTTGGTTACTCAACCACTTGATTCATATAATAAGCTTTTTTCCTGCTATACATGGATAAATCCTGACTTTACAAGTCAGAAAGACACTAACTTAGCCAAAAACATCAGAATACCACCAGCAGACCAGTTTCTGTATAAATGCAAAACAAGTCTTACTGAAAAATCTGTATTTCTGCCTTCCACTAGAAAGGCAAAACCAGGTTTACATGTGTGTGGTTTTCAGAACTGAATTTCTCTCAAGAGCTTGTTAGAGGTTATTTGCCCCCAGAAGATGTTTCAAGCACTTTCTGATGATGATGATTATTTCAGTTTTTCTAGGGAGGAATAATGGACTCCCTGATCTTCATTTCTGTCTGCCTAGCACAAATGACTACTCAACAGTGAAAAATGCTTTACTGGGCTGCCATGTGAATTTCAAACCAGAAGGGGTTTTGACAGTGATTAGAAAGTAAATCATAGAATTGTCAAGAGTTGGAAGGGACCTTGAAGATCATCTAGTTCCAACCCCCTTGCCTGGCAGAGACACCTCCCACCAGATTAAGTTGCACAAAGCCCCATCCAGCCTGGCCTTAAAAACTTCCAGCGATGGGGCTTCCACCATCTCTCTGGGCAACCTGTTCCAGTGTCTCACCACTCTAACAGTGAAGAACTTCTTCCTGATATCCAGTCTAAATCTACCCTCCTCTAGCTTGTATCCGTTCCCCCTAATCCTATNTCACTAGACGCAAGGGAGAAGAGGCCAACACCTGCATCCCTAGAATGGCCTTTCAGGTAGCTGAAGACAGTGATAAGGTCTCCCCCTCAGCCTCCTCTTCTCCAGGCTAAACAAGCCCAGCTCCCTAAGCCTCTCCTCATAAGGCCTGTCTTCCAGACCCCTGACTAGCTTAGTTGCCCTTCTCTGCACCCTCTCTAGTAGCTCAATGTCCTTCCTAAACTGCGGTGCCCAAAACTGCACACAGTACTCGAGGTGTGGCCTCACCAGTGCCGTGTACAGTGGCAAGATCACCTCCCTGCTCCTACTGGTCACACTATTCCTGATGCAAGCCAGGATGCCATTGGCCTTCTTAGCCACCTGGGCACACTGCTGACTCATGTTCAGCCAGCTGTCAATCAGCACCCCCAGGTCCTTCTCTGCTTGGGAGCTCTCCAGCCACACCTTCCCGAGCCTCTTGTGGCCCTTTTCTGGAACTCAGCAATCTTTTAGTAAGGGTAGCAGGCCTTCATTTCTAGCAGAGGGCAGTCGAGATCTTTTTTAGTAAAATACCTGACGTGCTCTTTAAAATGCCTGAGGGATTCAAAGAGCAAAATGACAACAGGCTGGAGAAACTGTGGGCTTGCTCCTGAGCAGAAATAGACTCCCTGCCCCTTCTTCCAGCAGAGGTGAGCTACAACTGGATGAAAAGATGTTCAGGACGTAACAACAAAGTATTAGCTGCCAGAAATCAAGAAGAAAATGTTCTGCTTCCCTAGTCATCTCAGACTGGTTTCTTGCTTTGATACCACAGAATTTTAGAATGTAAAGGCCATGAACTGTGTCCAGAGAAGGGCAATGAGGCTGGAGAGGGCTCTGGAGAATAAGTCTTATAAGGAGCAGCTGAGGGAACTGGGGCTGTTTAGTCTGAGGAAGAGGAGGCTCAAGGAAGACCTTCGTGCTCTCTACAACTACTTGAAAGGAGGTTGGAGTGAGGTGGGATTTGCTCTCTCCTCCTGAGTTACCAGTGAGAGGACAAGAGGAAGTGGCCTCAATTTGCACCAGGAGAGATTTAGAGTGGGTATCAGGAAAAATTTCTGAGACAAAATTGTTAGGCATTGGCCCAGGCTGCCCAGGGCATTGTTGGAGTCACCATCCCTGGAGGGGATTCAGAAAACTTCTAGATGTGGTACAGAGGGACCTGGTTTAGTGGCATGGTGGTGATAGGTTGATGGTTGGACTTTTTGATCTTAGAGGTCTCTTCCAACCTTAATGATTCTGTGAATCTGAATTGCCAAAGCAGTTCAAGGGACACATTTGTCCTTCAGTTTCAGTTACAGCTTTTCTGGGAGACATAAAGATGACAAATATCCTGATACAGTTTACCTGTACATACCAAACATCTTGCAAAGCAGATTCTATTCCACACCTCAAAATCTATGGGAGTTATTATATAGAGCACACTGATAAACTGTTCACATAAAAGATATATAATCAAAATTATTTGTCCTCCACCTTTGCTTCTTTTTTTAAAAATACTTTTTTTAAAACCAGAAACATTTAATGACATTATTTAAGAAAGTCAAGCAAAACAGTTAGCACAAATCTTCATTAAACTACACTCAGACATAAATGGTTTACTTTACCTGCTTTTAGTCTCTGTTACCTTCTCATGGACAGATAGGAGGTTGCTACTAAGAAAGCACTTGTTTCTTTAGCAACTGTCCTGGTTTTATTGGGCCCAGACTCCTAGGCTAGCCATGGTCTGCAGGCTGTTAGACTGACTTCCAACCAGTCAGGGCAGCTCACCTGAGCTGGCTCACAGGTGTATCCCATCCCATCCCATAAATATCCCACTCATTGTAAAGGGGGAAGTTTCCTGTGGGTGGGGGATTTTTGCTTTTTCATTTCTTGTGACCACTGCATGTTTGTTGGGCTGAGTATAGCTTTGTATACTTTACACCAGCACTGATACCAGCTTTGCTGAATCTGTTTTCATTTCAAGCTGTGGCTCTCCTTCCCAATTCCAGATTCCCCCCTTCTCTGCTAGGCAGAGGTCATCAGGTGATAAAGCCAGTGCTATTGTTTAGCTCCAGCTATGGGCTAAACATAAAGAGAAATGTAACTTGTAGGATGTAAGTTTTGTTATGGTCATGTGTAATATGTAGCTTATTAGAACTAGGACTGTTTGGAAATGAACAACAGGACCAAACCCCTCATCTTCACTGGACTTCAGAGCCATCTCTACATGGTGCTGACATTCTCTGTAGAATCCTTTTTTCCACTCCCAGTATGTATTGTTTCTTGGTGTGCTGTATTCTTTCACATTTTATGTGGTTTTGTGAAAATTTTAATTGTGTTGGATTTGTGGTGGCAGATAGTTGAAGAAGTGAGCTATGCCATGTTGTCCCTTCCATGAGAGGGGAACGCAGCAGCATCAGCATACTCTTAGAGTCAGCAGTGTGCCCTGGCAGCCAGCAGGGCCAAACATGTCCTGGGGTGCATTAAGAACAGCATTGTCAGCTGGTCAAGGGAGGTGACTGTCCTGTTCTACTGTTCTACTGGTGAGGCTGCACCTTCAGTACCGGGTGCAGTTTTGGACTCCACGAGATCAGAAAGGTACCAAGCTATTAAAGAGCATCTAGAGGAGGGTTATGAAGATGGTGAGGAGTCTGGAGGGGAAGCCTTATGAGGAGAGGCTGGATCTTCTTGATTTGTTTAGCCTGGAGACGAGGACACAGAGGGGAGACCTCATTTGCTGCCTTCAACATCCTCACAAGGTGCTGCAGAGGAACAGGCACTGATATCTTCACTCTCATGGACAGTGACAGGACTAGAGGCAATGGGGTGAAGCTGAGTCAGGGGGGGTTCAGGTTAGATATCAGGAAAAGGTTTTTCACCCAGAGGGTGGTTGGGCTCTGGAGCAGCCTCCCCAGGGAAGTGTTCACAGCCCCAAGCCTGAGAGAGTTCAAGAAGTGTTTGGACATCACTGTCAGGCACATGGTGTGGTTCTTGGGGTCTCCTGTGCAGGGCCAGGAGCTGGACTAGATGATCCTTGAGGGTCCCTTCCAGCTCTGAATATTCTGTGATTCTGTAAAAAGGGAGTTAAGTCCAGTGGTATCCACAAGCCAGTGATTTAGTTGTCTGCAGCTTCAGGGGAATTGCTCTAGATGGAGGGGGGATGGGGAAATGAGGACAGAGTCAGACCCAATACATTTGTCCTGGCTGGAAGAAGAAAGCAGACCTGCAGTATTTTCTTCAAGCTACCCAGTAAAATCCTTCAGTGTAGCCTGTTTCAAACACACGCCGTTTTCTGCAGAGATAAGTCTGGGCACGCCTGCCAGGAGCTCTGAGGCAGAGGGAGGCTCTCTCCCATTTACCAAGGCACTGCATCATCATCTCCTAGGCTGAACCATGGTGGTGACAGTATTTACAGACTCCCCGAGATGCACCAAAGCCCTGCCAGCAGTGACAGCCACACACGTGCGCATGCGTGAGTGCAGCCGGAGGGAGGTAAGTCCAGCCCCCAACAGCAGGGCCATCCCTTCTGCTGCTGGATTTTTCCAGTTGGAGCATCCTGCTGGCTCTGCTGTAATTTATGGAAGCTGAGTTCTGACGTTGAAGGCTTTTCCTGTGACCACAGGGACCCACGGGCTGGAGGAGGCAGAGCTACAGGGAAAAGAGGGGAGAGGAAGAGGTGGAGAGCAGAGGGATACCTTTGGGGTGGAGAGTACAGAGGGAGAAAAGGGCACAGAGACACTTCAGAGATGAGGGAGTTATAATTAAGGGAGCAGAAAGAAAGGGAGAGAAGAACTGTGAGGAAGGGAAAGGAGCTCAGTGACTGAGTCAGCCTCAGGAGGACAAACACCAGGACACGAGTTCAGAGAACACCCCAGCATACCAGGAAGGACCTGTTCTGTCTGAATCTTCACCATGAGCACAAGGAAGGGCTGCCACCTGCCACTGAAGCAAGGAGACCAGGAGGAGAAGCAGAATGAAGGTACTCCTGACTTGGAGCTACAGGAATGTGAGGTGGAGCTGAGGAACAAAGCTATTTTGCAACAGAAGAGGCGCCTTAAACAGGCCACCCAGTTTGTGCACAAGGACTCTGCTGACCTGCTGCCCCTGGACAGCTTGACAAGGCTTGGCACCTCCAAGGATCTGGTGAGTCCAGTGGGACCCCATTTGGGAGGGGGTCCTCCTAATAGTCTTCATCCTGGTTGGGATCTGCTGTCACGCTTTGTGAAAGGGTCATGGTTTCAGCGAAGATGAAACTTCAACATCTTTTAGGATCAGGTCAGGATGAGGGGAAAGAAGGAATCACTTTTTTTTTTTTTTTTGTATCCATCTTCCCATGCAAACCCATAGGGACCAAACTCCTGACAGAAGCAGGCAGACATGGGCTGAAAGGACTCTCCTGGATACAACTTTCCACTCATTCAGTACCCATACATGTTCATCTGAAATATGTATTTCTCTGTGGGATGTCTCTGAAAGCTCTCATGTATTCCTGCATGATCCTGCTCAAAAGCAGACTCCTTCTTGGACTCAGTATGAGACTTCCTGAAACTCTGAGAGGCTTATATTTGACCTTGTCACCCTTTTTGCATTGCTCTCTTTCCCTCCAGTCTTTGGGTTCTGGAGGCACAAGCACAGGGCAGGACTTCTAGTCAGGCACACAGGCAGCTGCTGTGGCCAGCACCCATGGGTGACACCTTTGGGGAGGAGACATGGGAGTGAGGCTTATGGCCATTTTCTTCTGAAGATGTGGAGCAGGAGGTATCAAAGAGAGGATCAGTTCCAGGAGCCTGGTCAGTGTATGGTCTGCAGGGAGCAGTTTCCCATGGACCTCTTGCTAGCTGAACTGCACATACCTCCCCCTTGCTCCGACAGTTTTGCTGTTAACTTCTCCTCTCTGCTGTGTAGTTTAACTGCTCAAGGATGCAGACATCTACTCCATTTTCCCAAAAGAGGGCCTGGTCTGGCTGGTGATGGGGACACAACCACTTACTCCAGCTGTGCCAATGGATGTTACAAAAGATCTTGCCCCTCCCTGCAGCCCTTCTGTATCCTGAGACTGTTGCAGAAGGCACCATGGATCCTCATGTACTTCTTATCTCCTCTGGTGGTTTCCTGGCTCCTGTGGCAAGTCCCACAGCTTGAGTTCATGTTTAGCTGACTCTCAGCACAGGGCCTGAATGGACCAGCTCTGAGTGTAGCATCTCTGCCGCTTCCAGACAAGGGGTCAGTGCCACATTTCCATGCTGATGCACTCTCCTGCTTCTGGCAGCCTCCTCAGCTGCTGCTGAGAGTCCCTGGCTCAACAGGGTCAAGGTTGGCTCCTCAAAATCATCCTGAGCTGTCACCTCTTAGACAGCCAGCCCTTGACAGTCACACACGTGGCTGTCAGCAGGGACTGCTCTCCAGCTTCCCTCTGGCCCCCATCACAGAGGAAGGAGATACATGAGATAGAAATAAAGTTCCTTCAGCCATTGATCTGGCTGACAGTGTTCTCTTCTAGCTGTGAACAGCATAGGGCTTCATAGATGCTCCCCTAACTAGAAAGGGAGTCAAGATAGTACCACTTCTGATGGAGAGGAGTAGAGACAGACTCCAAAGACCATTAGAAGCTGGTTTTAGTTTCTAGTGCAGGGGAAGCTTCCTGCTTCACTACAAATAATTGTTTGTACATCTAAAATTTCTGGAATCCTGCCTTCTTAACCAAGTGTACATCACACACATGATGTGTCCCTTGTGCCCTCCCAAATTAAAAGGTGTGAGTGTGCCTCTTTGGATGTCAGCACACACCCACCAGGTAGTATATTGCAGTACCTGAACAGGTACAAGGCTGCTGGGTGCATGTTTAGCTGAAATAACAGATATGTTGTTATATCTGTTTTTTAACATCACCTTAGTGGCTACAAAGAACATCTTGGGATTTAAAGAAGGGTGGGGTTTTGGGGGGGGATAAGCCTGTCTTTCATCAGAATGATCAGTGGGCTCAGGCACTGCATTTTGCAATCTGCTTGGCTGGGCTAGCAAGTGTCCTTATCCTTAGCCCCATGCTTAGCTGGGATTTCTCTCTCTTTGTGATGGAGACAGCAGCCACACAGCGTGGTCCAGCGGCGCCTCTTGGAAGGCAACCTGAACAAGCTGCGGGGGGAGACCAGGGTTCAGTCTGCATGGGTTCAATCTCCACTGGCAAAAGACCAGGAGGAAAAGATGGAAAAGGGAGAGGACAGGAGAAAAGAGCCTTCACACCTGCTAATACAGTGCCAGGTAAGGCAACACCCCCACAGTCCTCCCCATTTCCCAGGCTCTGATAGGGAAGCACTCTTCTGGGGAGGAGCTCTTTATCAGGGAGTATAGTGATAGGATGAGGTGTGATGGTTTTAAGCCATTTAGATTAGCTATTAGGAAGAAATCCTTTATGGTGAGAGTGGTGAGGCACTGGAACAGGTTGTCCAGAGAAGCTGTGAATGCCCCACCCCTGGCAGTGCTCAAAAGCAACCTGCATCAGGCCTTGAGCAACCTGGACTAGTGGAAGGTATCCCAGCCCATGGCAGGTGGGTTGGAACTAGATGATCTTTAAGGTTCCTTCCAACCGAAACCATTCTATGATCCAATGTAGCTAGGTTAATATAACCATACTGAGGAAAAGAGACTAGTAGGATGAATGACTCTCAGTGTGATTTTTCCAAACAGCTGGAGTCTTTTTTTCAGCAAATGGAGGTGTTTCTTTTTCTTTGATCACCAGTCTGTATTGTTCTGTAAGAGGAAACTCAGTGATAAAGGGTGGAATTTTTTTTGGAAGCATGCACAGGTCCCATAGCCCAGGTGCGGTAGCTAACTCAGCATCAGAGTCCACTCCTCATTCCCCTTTTGTGTTGGCTGCACCCCAGTTGTCACATACCTTATCTTCTCCTTCATGGAGGAGGGTTAATGAACATCACATACAAGGAAATAGCTCTAACATTGCACTTAGCTCTCCCTGAACTCAGTAACTTCTGCTCTCTCTCTCTTTTGGGGAGAGGCATTTCTCTCTTTTTGTACCCTTCTGAAGAGCCAGGCATTGTTTGCCACATATAATCTTCTGCTGAAGCAAAGGAAGATCTTCTCTCCTTTTCAGTCGTGCTGCTTTTCACATTTGTGAACTTCCAAGAGCTCCACTTCTAAGTAAGAGATTAATGACAGGAAATAGCTGCAAGTTCATTTTAACCAGAGAGGTGAGGTGGTACCTGTGGGAGAACTGTTTGACTATGGTGTAGTTTTTTGTTAGAAATGCAACATGAGCCCAGTGAAGCCTCTTCTCTCTGGCAGCAGCTCCTGAGAAAAAATCATCTACCAGTATAAAGCTTCCACTTCAGGCATGTCTGCTGAAAACGTCAATGTGGTAACAAATGCATCACCTGACTAGTGGCTGAATTTGACTAGTAAATAAAGCTGAATATATGTAAAATATCAGGGATATAGGGAGATTCAGGCAAAAAGTGGTTTCAGTCTACCAGGTTAGACATGCCCTGTGCCTAAGGACTTTTTAGGTTCCGGAAATCACAGACTCAATCTATAATAGTTGTACTGCAGAGTCACTCCTCTCTTATTAACCTGGGTGGGTTGCTCACATGGTCCTTCAGTAGAAGTGCCCCTTTCTGTGGCAAAGCACTTTGGAAAGCTTGTAATGACTTGTATTTGCATCATCAAAATAAGCTGTTCTTTTTTGAGATGGGACTTATCTCTTGTTGGCTTGGAAATAGATGATGAAGGATTCCACTGCTGGCCAAGGCTGCTTTTCTTCTGTGCCAATGCAACCTGTGTTTGATCAGCATTGGTTGATACAGCTTCTTGACTTTGGAATTGAGATTATTTCAGAAAACAAGGGTCTTTATAACTGATGATCCCTAGTGATTCCCCTCCCCTCTTTCTTGGAAATCCCCCTACAAAGACAAAGGATGACTGGTAGCAATGGACTGAAAATTCTGGGGCAGGGATGAGAGTGGGTGGTGTGATGAAAAGTCCTTTTAGTCCAAGAAGGCTTGCAGTGCTCGTCAGCTACCTGTGGACTCCTTACCTAATCTGCTTTGTAGTTGTGGTATGCTGTACCAAGGACTTTCCTCATGCTCCTGGTGAGTTCTCTGGGCAAATGGTTAGTGGTATAGTTGGAAGGTGGATAGCTTTTGTGGGGCTGGTGGAACTGATAACTGCACAGAGCCGTTCACCACTCCACTTCTTGCTATCCATCCTCCAGGTCTTCCATTTCTGAAGAGATGATAACCATGCCTTTTCTGTAGCTGGACTTCTGTGAGCCACAGAGATCATTCTCCCTTTCCAGTAGAATCCATGTCTCTTCATGAGGAAGAGCTGATTCAAACTGGACACTTTTGGCAGGTTGCAATCTGGGCAGACGTGTTAGCACACCTGACCTGATGCTCATGAGTGTAATATGTCTGCTTAGGTAGTGAGGAGGCACAGGGAAGCCTAATCTGTGAAGTACAGTACAGAATATCAGAAGACAAATGCTTAGCATGCATCATCTGTACTTTGTGCTTTATCTTATCTCTCTGCTTAGTCTAGCCACCATCCTTCCTGGCTGATGTGTCAGTGAAGGTCAGGCAGCACAGACATTGCAGAGCTCTAAAAGCAGAAGGGGAGGCATTTTGTCATAGAGTTATAGAATGGTTTGGGTTGAAAAGGCCCTTAATCTAGTTCCAACTTCCCTGTCATGAGAAGGGATAAGAGATGTCCTCTGGGTCCTGTCAATATCCAGGCAGTTTTCTCTCTAGAAACTTGGACTTTGTAATGCCAGCTTTTGCAACAAATAGCTGTTGTTATGAGGTAAGGCAGGATCTCTCCAGCTGGTCTTGGGGACCTCTATGGGTAGGCACTACTATTAGTCTTGAATGCTTAAACTTGGCATGCTGGGCAGCCTGGAGCCACGGTGACAATGTTTTTTTTGGCTGTATTGCTAAGAAAGGTCTAAGGAATTGTCACACTGTTGGAGGAGTGGGTATAGAAGTTTTGAGCCCACAGTAATGATCTGTTGTTGTTTTTTTCTAGTGCCAAGGTCAGGTATTGAAAGCCACAGTTAACACTGGGTGTTTACCAAATGTCATCTCCAAGAGCTGTTTAAACCAGCTGGGGTAAGTCTTTGCACAGGAGAAAAGAAAACCTATGGCCAGAACCTAGACACCCTTGATTCCCAGCCCCAACGATAACCACTAGCAACTCTGCATGTGCACATAGCTATTTAGGAGAAGCTGAAGATGAGCTACAGGGCAAGGCATCAGGAGTCCTGGCAAAGTTGTGTGCAGACCCTAGACTAGGAGACAGAGCTGTGTCCTCCTGTGTATACTGCAGGGCCAAGCTGCCCAGCTGATATTTAGCCTCAGTGGTGAGGAACCCAACTGGAAAACACCTTATGGTTTTGCTTGTGGAATCTGCATCCAGACCTGCTGTAGGAAATTGATTCCTCCTCTTGTGGGCCTATTCCCAATGAAACCAACAAGTACTGCCATCCTGTTCTTTTTTACTCCACTTGGGGCAATAACACCTCTTGTGTCCCACAGGCTGGAAGAAGTATCTGCCATGGACTGTGGAGACCTCTCTCTTCCCTTCTCAAGTATTGTTGGCCGAGTAGAACATATGGAGTTGCAATTTGGCCAAGAGACAGTGCTGTGTTCCGCATTGGTTGTAGGTGAGAGTGCCAGCCCCACCTCTCCCCCTTTTCCTGTGTCCCTCTTGCCCTGCCAAGGGCATTCAAAAGGATCTCTGAGAAAAGCAGAACACAGGGGAGGTTTGGTGATGTGGTCAGCTCCACTATTGGCCAACATCATTATGAGCTATGAATACTTTCAACGTAACCATAGACAAACGGTATAGGAAGAGTGCAGAGAAAACAGAAGATGTTGAAAGTGGGGAGAAATCAGGTGCTTTTTGGTTTTAACAGAGGATGTGGAAAATTCTTATTTCCTTCTAAAATGGACCTTACTTAAAATTACCCAGACTGCTTGGTTAGTCCTCTGGTGGCCTATGAAAGGGGCACTTGTGTTGTTGGCTGGATGGAAGTCATCAGAGAAACTGACAGAGGGCACAGCTTATTCCTCAGAGTGTTTCTCTGTGTACTCATCTGCCTCTGCTGCAGGGGGCACCCTGGAAGAACCTGAGCCCTAGAGTGATGAGTCTTCCTCTGTGCCTTGAGACAGGACCCTTTAAAGGAAGGAGCTGTAGGAAACAAGGTCAAGTCAGCAGGCACTGGAGCACACTCAGAAAAGAGCAGAAAGGCTGCAAGCTGTGCACATGCTTTTAGCAACTTAGTCATCTTCTTTTCCCCTGTTTTTCACCCTGTTCTTCCAGCTTTACCCTCTTGCCTTTATCTGACTCCTCATCTTCCATTGAATCATAGAATCGTTTAGGTTGGAAAAGACCTCAAGTTGGAAAAGATCACCAAGTCTAACTACTGACCCAACACCACCATGCTGCCACTTCTACACATTTTTGGAACCCCTCCAGGGATGGTGACTCCACCACTGCCCTGGGCAGCCTGGGTCAATGCCTAACAAATCTTTCTGGGAATAATTTTTTCCTGATATCCAATGTAAACCTCCCCTGGTGCAATTTGAGGCCATTTCCTTCCTGTCATGTTGTTGGTCATCTAGGAGAAAAGACTGACTTCTACCTTGCTACAACCTCCTTTCAAGTAGTTGTAGAGAGAGAAGGTCTCCAGTGAGCCTTCTGCAGACTAAACAACCACAGTTTCCTTAGCTACTCCTCATAAGACTTGTTCTCTAGACCCTTCACCAGCTTCACTGACCTTCTTTGGACACACTCCAGCACCTCAGTCTTCTCTGTAGTGAGAAGCCCAAAACTGAACCCACCATTCAAGGTGCAGCCTCAGCAGTGCCAAGTACAGGGAGATAATCACTTCCTTAGTCCTGCTGGCTATGCTCTTTCAGATACAGGCCAGGATACTGTTGGCCTTCTTGGCCACCTGGGCACACTGCTGGCTCAACTTCAGCTGGCTACCAACCAGCATCTCTCAGGTCCTTTTCTGCTGGGCAGCTTTCCAGCCACTCCGCCCCAAGCCTGTATTGTTGCATGGAATTGCTGTGACTGAAGTGCAGGACCTAGTGTTTGGCCTTGTTAAACCTTATCCCATTGGCCTCAGCACATTGATCCTGCCTGGCCAGGTCCCTCTGCATACAGGTCAACACTCCTGCCCAACTTGGCGTTGTCTGCAAACTTTCTGAGGGTGCACTTGACCTCCTCATCCAGATCATAGATAAATATATTGAACAGATACTGGCCCCAAAACTGAGCTTTGGAGAACACCGCTTGTGACTGACTCACCAACAGGATTGAACTCCATTCACTGCAACTCTCTGGGCTCAGCCATTCTGGCTGTTTCTTACCCAACAAAGAGTGCACCTGTCTAAGACACAAGCTGCCAGCTTCTCCAGGAGAATGCTGTGAGAGATGAAGGGAAATAGTTTTAAACTGGAAGAAGCTAGGTCTAGATTAGATATTAGAAAGAAATTCTTTATGGTGACGGTGGTGAGACACTGGAACAGGTTGCCCAGAGAAGCTGTGGATGCCCAGTCTCTGGCAGTGTTCAAACCCAGGTTTGATGTGGCCTTGGGAGACCTGGTCTCATGGAAGGTGTCCCTGCCCATGGCAGGAGGGGTGGAACTAGATAATCTTTAACATCCCTTCCAACCCAAACCAGTCTGTGATTGTGGCCATCAGGCATGGGGTTTGGTCAGACAAGTGAACTGACCAACAACCTGCTTGCATGGAAGTGATCCCCTTATCCCCTCTCCTCTCCATTTTTCTGTGCTTGTTCTTCCTGATCCTTACCTTCTCCTACCTTTTGCCCTTTACCTATACAGCCCATAGTAAGTTTTACATGATCCTACAAGCCCCTTCTGATATCTCACAGTAAGCTTCAGACCATCCCACAAATCCCCTCAAATATAATACTCCTGATAATTGTGGTTCCCTCCTATTATCAGCTACAAAGTTTATTTTGAGCCCCGTCAGGGCTGTGCCCAAGTAGCTCCCTTAATGGCTTATCAGTCAGTGGTAGAAGAGTGCTGGCCTTTGTCACTGTTACTACCTGCTTGTTAATCTTTCTGTGTTTAATTCTTCACTTTCCTTGTTAGTTGTTATTTACTATATACTGACTAGACCATAACTATATAACTTTATGAACCAGATGTTCTCATCCTCTTATAGGAGAAAGACACTTTCTTTATAGGGGCAGTAGATACAGTCTTAAGCCTTACCAGTCTCTTCTCTTTTTTCAGATGATGAAATGCTGGAGTTTTGCATTGGTCTCCAGACTCTGTTGTCTCTCAAGGTAAGGAACAGGTTCTTGTTCATTGCAGGGCTCCTTTTAAGAAGTTCTCAAGTACTTCCAAGTGCTGGAAGTAACAGAACTAATTCCATGGTGAGACTTGCAATGCTTGTTGTTCAGCTGCCTGGGTGGCTGCAGAATGCTCTGAGTCACTGATTCCTTTCTAGTTCTTCTCAAAGGTTTTAAGAAAGGAATCAAGCAATAGAATGCTATCACATCTCCTATTCTTTATATTAATGACCGTACAAAGAGAAAGAGGAAACTGAAGAGAAGACAAGACAAGGCAAGGCACACTCTCATAAGTTGTATCTCTGTAGTCTGCTGAATGCAGATGTAAACAAGCTCTGCCCTTTTGAGCCAAATGAAGCTGTATAATCACATCCAGTATCCAACACTAGCTGGACATGAGGACAGTAGAAAAAGAACTCCCCTTTTGTCAGCTCAGGTGAGGGTTAGGGCTTTGCTAAGCCTGGCTCCTGGGTGGTTCAGAATATGGCTGCTCCTCTCTGTCAACTATTTGTAGCCATATGGCAAACTCATAAAGAAGGAAAAGCCTTGGGCTGAATGGTTGAGTGATGTGAGGGCATCACCTCAGAGGGAGACATAGGAAGAAGGGAGGAGTATGGCCCTGTGAAGGGTTTGGAAAGAAATCCATTTAAGGGAATAGGAGCAAGGTGGCAGCGTGGGGGACAGGAAGGGGAACAGTTAAGGTCTCTACTTACCTGAACTGGGCTTATTTGATGGCTATACAATTTTTTCCTGGTCATAGACATCGTGATAGTTGGTATCTGAAATGTCCAGCAAATAACCAGCTCTCCTTTTCTTTAGTGTTGCATCGACTTGGAGGAAGGAGTCCTGAGATTTAAAGCACTGAGTCAAGAGCTGCCTTTTCTACCTGCCTCTGAAGAGCCTGGTCAGTGACTGGCTGTGTTCCCCATGTCTAGGGCTGAGGAGATTTGCTGCCAAGAGAGAGAGGAGGGTGAGGCTCACATGCCCCTAACCTTGCCAACATGTAGGCTGAGGCATTCACTAGGGAGTGAAAAAAAGGCAAAAGGGGGCTGGAAGCTGTTGTTGCTGGGAGTGCTTCATCCTGTGAGAGACCTTTCTTTCAGTGGAGCTTCTTGCTTGTCCTCATGTGCCAAGTGGGCATTTTCTTGGTTTTCTAGCTGCCCCTAGTCACTCCAATTTCTGCTTCTGTACTAAATTCACTCTACCCCTTTAGTGACTTTTCTCTACAGTACCCGCTGTTCATGAGATGAGAGAGTATCCAGGAACAATCTCCTTTTGTTCTGTGGACAAGAGGTCAGCACTTTATCCAAAAGTCTCCTAAGACTGCCATGGAAGTTTTCCTTCTCTTGGCCTTGATGTGAGCAGAATCCACTCCTGATTGTGGGAAGGGCTCTGTGCCCAATCCCCTCACTCGTATTCTAGGAAGCTGGATTTTGTTCTTTTTTGCTGTCTCAGAGCAAAGGAGAAGTCTTTTCCTGGAAAAATGTTGCAGCAAGAACAATTTTAGGGTTCTTAATTTTAAGAAACCTTTGCAGACATGCTGAGCATGGATGCCTAGAGTATGGTGGAGACTCACAGGGACTTGGGCTTTGCCACTGCATCGTTGGCCACTAAGCTATATTAGATGAAAGGAAATGCTTAGCTGCTTCTGATGTTATATGTAGTAACCAGACTTGCACACCATGTTCTTCTGACCAGGATTTTCCTCTCTGTGCTCCAGCTGCTACAGCTAAGTTACCACCTCTGTTGCACCATCAGAGATCCTGCCACTCAGTTTAAATGCTGTGATGAATGACAGCACCCAGAGCCTTGTGCTCTGTCAGTTCCTTTACTTTCACTTGAGATCTAATGCTTGGACACAGATACAGAACAAGCCTCAAGTCCTGGCCTTTCACAGCCCATCCACTTTGCTACTTCTGCATGAAGCAAGGACTTCCTTGCAGTATCAGCTCAGATCAGAGAACTGTGAACTCATCTAGGATGATCAGGGTGACTATTAAGTCACTTAATTGTTGGAAGGGGGAGTTGTGTGTTATGTCTTTATTGATTTACATTCTAGAGCACAGCTCTATGATAAATACATAGTCTATTCTTCACTAGCTCTAGGAAACCTGCACCTTGTTCCATGCCTCCTGACTACTGATTCATTATCCAAACTCTGCACAACATCCCCTTGCCCACCCTTAGAATGCTAGGACACCCCTGTTTTGCCTGTCTTCCTGTACTGAACACAGCTTGCTCTTTTCCTTTATCAAACCTGTCAGTGTTTCTGTTGAGCTCTCAAAGAACTTGTGTGTGCATTTCTGCTTTTTTTCTACAAGTTCTTCCCTAAATCAGATGCTGTATGCTGTAGTTTCACACATGCTAACGACAGCAGAACACAGCCTGATGGATATGATTTGGGCTGCACTTCCCAGTGTTTGTTGGTGTGCCTGGCACCTGCTCCTCCCACAAACAGCATCAGGCTGGTGACTTTTATTATTAGTCATCGTATCTTGCAGCTTCTGAGCTGTTCCTTAGCTTCTCTGTCATTCTTCTGCTTGTGCATCTGATTATTTCTGGCTGCATGAACTTTCCATGGATTTCAGGAATGACAAACCCAGTTCTCTTACTGATGTCAGAACTCCTGTCTACACTTGCTGAGCCTGTCTTCCAAAGTACCAGTAATTCCCCCTGGATTTGTAGCATTTGCATGTTTGACTGGCTTCTTAATCCCAGGGGGCTTTAATGCCTGTTCAGACTTGTACTAAACATCATCTATCTCAGCTAGAAGCTATGTGGAGCCTAGGTCAAGGTTGTTGAAGGAAATCTATTCCTATGGTCAGCAACTCACCTGGATACCAACTGTCATTGCCCTCTAAACCTGACAGGAGGGATAATGGAAAATAATCTGTAAAAGACAACAGGCACTGTGGCAATTTTGGGCACCACAATACAAGAGAGATATGAGTTGTTGGGAGAGTGTCCAGAGGAGGCCACAAACATGGTGAAGGGCATGGAGGGGAAGTCTTATGTGGAAAGGCTGAAATCACTTGGTCTGTTCAGCCTGGAGGAGACTGAGGGGAGACCTTGCAGTTTATAACTTCCTCACCAGAGAGGGAGGGGTGGGTGCTCCACAGCAGAAGACATGCTTTTCACCTTCCTCCTGCCCATGAACATGCAGGTCCACACAGTAAAGGTCTCTTCCACCCAGATACTGATGAATCTGTTGCCAACAGTTATCCTGGAACCTTCCTATCAAGCTTTGTTACAGAAAAAAAAAAATCATGTGAGAACTGCAGGTCATCACATCATGGCTGACACTCCACTTTTTGTGTCATTACATGGGAATCCCAGCTCCCATTGTGAAAAACAGAAATCTTGGCTATAAAAGAAGCCATTATAAGATAGGAATTAAAACATCTCAAAAAATTCAACTCCACCTACACACATCGTACTTTTGAAAAGCCTTCCCAGGTTAAAGAGCCCAGTAAGTAATTTTTAAGTAAGGCTGGCAAGGCTGAAGACTGTCTCACTTGTAGTTTCTTTTGGAAAAGCTTACTAGACAGATACACTTCCCTACCCCCAGTTCCAGTCATCTGTATTGCTTTTGGGGCACACGGGAAGGAAAGAGCTATCTAAAGGTCTTTTTCACTGGAGATCAAAACATGTTTTCTACTTTCATATGACAAGTGGAAATTTAGTCTCCCACAGGGTCACAAGTCTTGGCAGCAGATGGGCTCCAGCTTGGGCTCTTTTTCTTGCCAGAAGCCTGCTCCAGCAAGGGCTTCCCACAAGGTCACAGCCTCCTTTAGGCACATCTCCCTGCTCTGCCACAGGGTCTTTACCATGGGCTACAGGGGGAATCTCTGCTCTAGCACCTGGAGCACATCCTCCTTCACTGATCTTACTGTCTGCAAAGTAGTTTCTCTCACCTGTTCTCACACCTCTTTCCACTACTTTTGTTCCTCCATTTTGGGTTGGTTTGTTGGGGTTTTTTTTTCCCCTTCTTATAGATATATTATCACAGTGGAGCCACCACTGTCACTGATGGGCTTGGCCTTGGCCAGTGGCAGGTCCACCTCAAGAGTCACCTGGCTCTACTGGACATGGGGGAAGCTTCTAGCAGCTTCTCAGAGAAACCACCCCTATAGCCCCCCCCCCCCAAACCTTGCCACACAAACCCAATATATTCCAATTAATTCTTCTGTAGACAGTTTGCATTTTCCTTTGGGCACAAGAAGCAAAATGCATCTCCAAGTTATTATGTGGCTTAAGCAATATAAAACTGCCAGGGAGCCCCCTCAAAGATTAGTATTTTTCCTCTCAAATGGTTTTAAGAGCTGAAGAATTTTGGGGGACAAATGATCTGTAGCATCCCTATCTTTTCACCCTCTGCTCTCCACAATGCCTGGGCTCACATAGCAATGTTCTCCTCAGGGCAACAAGAGAAGAGAGCTGGGTTGCACAGGTTGCCCTATCCAACATTTGCATTGAGTGTTTGCTCCATTTTCTTTTAAAGATGGCTCTTAGGAAAATGTCCTCTCTTCCCCCCCTTAATCCTTTCCTGTTCCCTCTCAGCAATTTCCAGTCCCAACAGTAGATCAGTTTGACTTTCCTTCCTTGGAACTCATTTGACCTGTACAGCAAAGTTTATTTTGCATAAAAAGTTTCAGTCATACAAGCATGTGTATCCCCCTCCTGTGCTTCTGTTGCTAATAAAGATTTCTATTTGGCATGGACAGACAGCAGTGAGTTGTTCTGTTATGAGTGTAGACAATCCCATTTTCCTCTAATTCCTTCTTAAGGCCTAACAAGACAGCAGCACTGCAATAGCCTCTAAGACCCAGCTACCAGGTTAGCTCAGCTCTGGCCCAACTCTCAGGCAATTCAAATGCTCCAAGGGAGTTGATCAAGAGAGACAGAGAGTACTCCTGTGGAGAACCTGTCCCACACCAAAGCCAAACAATGTTGAGTGGAGCCACAACAGACACAATTTGGGGTAAGACTCCATCTGCTTTTGTCAAAGCACACAGAGCAGCAGGCAAGCCAGGCTGTGCAAGCCATGACTGAAAACTCAGGCTTTACTACTTTCTGTTGCTTGTAACCATCCTGTTTCTGTTCTGGATAGGGGAGATAGCAGCCACAGAACTAAGGGGGAGCAAGACAAGAAAGTAGACAAGTTTAAGTAGAGGAAGAACAGTACATGCCAAGACACAGGCCTATTCAGGGACATTGCTACAATGTAATTTCTGTTGTCTGCTTCTGGCAATATCTCTGCAGAATCCTGCTCCACTGTGGTCCCTCTGCCTGTCAGTTCCACTCATTTTGAAGTGCAAGATTAAATGTAGGTAGCAAGGGGGCTTAGGCAGAAAGTGTCCCAGAATACAGTGAAACCAAACTGTTCACCCCACCTGTAGGGACACCTGCTTCTCCCCAACAAAGCTGGACCCCAAGGGGATGAGGTAAGAGTAGCAACTGCTACTACTTCACCTGAAGGGACTGAAGGGAGAATCCTTACTTGTTCTACTGATTGGAAAGAAGAGCTTTAGGTTTTTGGGAAACAGAAACTTGGAAATAGCAAGAAACCAATATACTGTGATCTAGTTAATAGCTTCAGCTAGACTAATCCTTGTTAGGAAAGGACCATGAGACTGATGAGAGAGAGCCCAAGGGGTCACACTAGCTACTAATTTGACAGAAGCAATAGTTCTTGCCCACTGGGATAGGTGGCTGCACATCTCAGCATCAGCAGAGCTGACCAGCCAACTCCTTGCTTTAGCCCACTAGTAGATAGTCCCTATGCCATCAGCCCTCCACAGCTGACAAACTCAAGCCTTGCTGTTGTGAACACCACTGGTACTAAAGCACTATTATGACTTGACAGCTCCTGCCTGAAGGGTCTAGTTGTAGACAAGCATGTAGTATGACAGGGGCATATTTCAAAATGCTTCTCAGTGAGGTCATTAAACTGCAGAGAACTTTCCCCTGCAGTTCCAGAGTCACAAGATACAGTGGTCCAAGAAGCAAGAAAAGTGCTAGCTGGCACAGAGTAGGTCATACCATCTCAACTGCTCCATGCTTCAACTTCCACAGCTATCAAACACACAAAACAGCAGCTGTCCTCTAGAAAGCTTTTATAACCTACAGACAGAAACTGCAAAGAAAAGCTAGGGCTTATTACCCTGCCCTTGCACCACATAGTCCTTTTGACCCAAGGGCAAGACACTCCTCTCCTCCACACAAAAGTTCTCTCCCCTAGTTAGGGCTGTCTTTGGATGTTTTGCAGGTTTTCAACACCCTGCAAGATCTTTAAATATCACCATTTTCTAAAGAGCATCACTGAATTATACTTGCTCTGCCCAAATGAAACCCACTCAGGCTGCCATAAGGGTGAAGGGACAGCTTCATTCATTATGCATGTCCAACAGAATATCTCACAAGTGAGTGAATGAAAAAAGCAGGTGAGCCTTCTGTTCCTATCTTACCAAGTTGGGTTAGGCAAGGGGCAAGCTGAAACAGGGAAAAGCAGAACATCAGCAACATCTGGAAAGGTTCCTGCTTGGGCCTTTGCATATAAGCAGCCTGGGAGAGCAATGGCTTTTTCCAGACTCTGCATACCAGCAGGGGGACATCATGGCTACTTCACCTCTTTCAGTTGTGAAGGACTCAAAATAGCATGGCACTCCCCACAAAACAGAAGTGTGGCATTTCCAGTGCTTATGATGGGATGGCCAAGCTCCCACAGCATCACAGATACATGGTTAAGACAGATTCCTCTTACTGCCCAGTTCACAGCTGCTTTGTAAGTCACAGCCACCTATGGGATCACCCTGCCCAAGAACATGGAGACAAGCAATGCCTCCAAGGTAGAGCTGGGGTCAGCCAGCACTGTTACCTCTTGATACCTTATTAGTGCAAGTTGTGCTTCTTCTCACTGTCTCCAGCTCCTCAGAACAGGAGCTGGTTTGTGAGAAAATACTTGGTAGAAGAGCAGAAGAGCAAAGGCAAACAATGCCTGGGTGTGCTTTAAAAACACACCTAAATGTGTTGCCTGCTCTCTAACCCAATTCCTCCATCTGCAGTTCCTGCATTGTGATCCTGCTAAAAACTCAGAAGTAACCATTAGAGCAGGTGTTAAGAATAGGAAAAAACAGACAGGGACCTCAGCTATTCTTTCCACCTATGTCCTCAGTGCTCCTACACAGTCACACATAAAGCACTTTAGCTGGCAGAGAACATGGAAACTGGCAATGGAAGGCAAAAGAACACCACCCTGGACTCCTGCTGTTCTGGTAGCTTCCTCAGCTAAAAATAAACCAACCCATCACCTTCACTTAAGCACACAGCCAACCACATTCCTCCACAGACCCCAGCCTGTACACCCTCTGCTGTCTGGAAGCCTTGACAGAGATGGGAGAAGAACAGTCTCATCTCTCATCTCATCATAGATGCCCATTTCCAGAAGAGAAGTTTGTGCTGGCATTAAAGATGTCAGCCTCCATGTGACTTGTTATATGGGATCCTGGATGACAGTGCAGTGAGTAGAGGAGTCTGTTCCAGCAGGATCCTGACACTGCAAAGAGGCACTCTGCTGCTGTTTCTCAGGAAAATACAGTGTTTTGTGAATCAGATCTTTGACTGCAGAGACATCACTTCTTTCTAAGGAAAAGAGAGAAAGACAGTTGTGAGGGATTCTCAGCAGGCAGTTAGGAAAGCCCTTTTTCCTCAAGAAGTACCTGGAACTCTAGTTCCCAGCACATCACCTGCCAGCAGCCCTTCCTCTCATTTTTCCTTTACATCCTTGCCCTTTCTGCACTCACCCACACCCAGCTGCTGCAGAAGGCTTGCAAACTCTGGGTCACAATCCAGTATTTTCAGTAGGTTGGTGGACTCCATTCTCTCCAGCTGCACATCCCAGTAGATGTAAATCTTCTGATTGAAGCTGACATAAACTAGGCAAGGGCTGTTGCTTCCTCCTTTACATGCATAGAGACCTGCAGAAAGCAAAAGTGTGGAGATCTGACTACTTCCAAAAGGTCAGATAAAGCAAATACATTAACTTCTCATGATTTAAGTACCAAAGCACTGAGCACCCAGGGTGAGAGGTACAGACATGGACCTGGACTGTGAGGGTTGGCTTTGCCATCGGGCTCCTCACCTGCACAGAACGCGCTGACATTCTCATCTGCTTGAAATCTGGCAACAGTCCTATTATGGTCAATGATATATGTCTGACCATCCCATGCACAGGCAATCACCTCCTCACACCCATTGCCCTGCAGGAACCATAAGATCATGTATTAGCATGGACATCAATTATTCCCAGAGGCAGTCAAGAATCTCTCCAGCTTTTTCAGAGACAGTGCACTAATATTGCAACAAGCTGTCACTTCTGGATGTCTTGTCTAGACATTTTGAACTTGTCCAGTTTTTCTGCACTTGGAAACCATCTCTCCCTTCTCTATTGTAATCTTTCAATATGAGAGCTTGTAGATAATTGGGGTACTACCATTGTGTAAAACCATCCAACTCTGCAGTAAGATAGAAGAGCACCTGGGCGATGAGAAAGTTCACAGCAGGACGCTGGACTCACTACATTAAACAAGCAGACACAGCTCAACCTTTTGCAGGTGGACAGCCTGACACAAGTGCAGATTTCTCTGGCACAGTCAGAGCACTCTGTTTGTTCTCCTGAGATAATCCCAGCCTTTTTCAGCTGAACCACACTCCCTTTTCCCATCCTAAATTCACATACAAAAAGCCACGTTGAGTTTTTGTCTCCATCCCTCCCAGCCCTATTCACAGGTACTCACAGTAACATCCAGCTTTTCCAGAGCAAACAGCTGGTGATCAACCTGCACAGACCAGAGCAGCTTGTCTGCTCCCTCCATGAGTTTCAGTGTTCCTGAAGGCAGGAAAAAAAAATGGCCTTGAAAATATTTAAAGGGAGCAAGGTCTTTTCTAACACTGGGCACTGCACACTCCTTCAACACTTAGGGTCTGCAAGCAGAGGGGTTGGGCCCATGGGACAGGCTATGGCTGATAATAGATAACACAGTCTCAGTTCTGAGAAGAACAACAGTTCACTATCTTGTCATCAGTAACTGGAAACAGAGGAAAGGTAGCAGCAGCTCTGCTAAGTAGATTGTGCTCTAAGACAAGAAGAAAGCTGCCCAAAACAGACTCCCAGAGCATAGTACATCAATAGATCTCACGAGACAGTGAGTAAACTAGAAACCTCCCACCATGTCCCACAGGTCATGTGATCTCAGGACAGCACATTGACAGGTATAAGCTGAGAGCTGGCTGGGTAATAGAATGGGCACAGCCTCTTGACTGCCAAAACCACACTGGACACTTACAGATCACTTTTCTATCACCCAGAAACACTGTGATATTAGCTGGGGGGAGAGGTGTATGTCTGTGTGGCTGTGAAAGTGGAACATCAACATGAATCTATCTTTACAGTGCCCTCCAGCCTTTGTAAGGCTCATGAGTGAAGCAGATGCAGAAGCTTCAGAGTTCAGGCCCAAAGAATAATTAGAAATTCAAGAGCAGGACATCATTGGACTGCTGGACATCTAAGCCCACACAGGCCAGGCTGCCAGTTTAGGAAGAGAGAAGCACAGCACTGGTGTACATCTCCACAAATGCTGGTTTTTGGACAGAAACCCTGCAGATTCAGTCCTATACTAGCCTGTCCTATTGCTTCTTAGTCAGAGGAACAGCAGAAGAATCTAGACCCAGGCCTGTGTGAGGCCAGCTCCTCTCTACCAATATTCAAGTTCCAGCACCCATTTCCTTTACTGCTTTTGGAAGAAACACAAATCCCTTCAAGTATAAAGGAACATCTCTGCTGTGCTTGAGAAAGTTCTGTTTACAATGAATGGCACTGTTGAACTCATTTCTCAAACAGTTGTTTAACCAGTGGGTAAGCTGGCAACTTAGGAGTCAGCAGATGAAAGTTCTGGTCTCACTCTTCACCTCAAGCTCTCAGTGTGCTTGTGGGCCTATGAACTAGCCTCTTCATTTTCCCAGCTGCTCACTGAAGCTAGGCTTTAGCAACTGTACCTCCACAGGCCATGGGACCATACAAGTAATTTGTGTTTGCAAACTACTTCGAAATCCACACATGAATAGATTGTACCAGGGCAGAGAGAAAGGCAGATATTAGTAACAGCTAGAAAACACAACAGGTTTCCTGAGGAGAGAAAGCCTGTGCAGCCTCAGACACAATTCAGTAAGAAACTGAAAGACAGGCTGAGCTTTAATATGTTTCATCCTATCCTCAGATACAGTCATGTTATAACATGCCTGGTTTATAGGGCACTTGCTCACAGTGACGACTCTTACCTTGGCTCCTGTCTTAGCTTTCATGCCTTCATATAAAACATGGAGCCTTTGAGTCAAATTCTCTTGCCTGACTCAAGAAGCACTTCTGAAGGCCAGCTCCCTCTTCTTTCAAAAGCATAAGAGTCCCTAGTTTCCTGCTATGAATTAGTGACCAACTCACAGACCTTTCTTCCAGGACAGTGGTAAAGGACTTACCATCCAGAGTACAGAGGGCAAAGAGACCTGAGCCACTTTTCTCACCGGAGCAGCCTGTTTAAGTGAGAAGAGAATTACAGGAGTTAATGCTATTTGATGAGCACTGTTCCCTCCCTCTCCTGGGGAAAAAAAACAGGGATCCAGAACAAGCTGGTCCATCCTGCCTCCTTTTTTTGCCAAGCCTTGACACTTTGCTTAGCAGGTATCTGCAGATTCTTGCAACCAATTGTACCTGATGCTGGCTGTTATTTGTAGGGCACTGGCATCTCAAAGCCCAAGACCTTTGTTTTGCACTGATACAGGCATGTTTGGCTCTGCTGGCTCTGTTCTTAGGGGTCTATCTGTATCACATATGCACTTGCAGGCCCGTGGCAGTTCTTCCTTTAGTAGGCTGCATCATATCCTCCCCAGGCTCCACAAATGCACAAGCACAAGCAGGATCATCACAAGGGATAAAGTGAAGAACAGCTAAAGCCAAACAACCATATTACAACTGTACCTGCACTGTTCCTTTCAAGGACAGGAATCTTGCAGCTGCCTTCCACTGTTACCTTTCATAGAATCATAGAATGGCCAGGTTGGAAGGGACCTTAAAGATCATCTAGTTCCAACCCCCCCGCCATGGACAGGGATGCCTACAACCACATCTAATCTGGACTGAGGTACTGAAAAAACTATCAGGGCAACTGCTGGGCCAGAAACCCCCAAGCCTCTCATCCCTCACCTCTGCCAATGCTACCAATGAGATGAGTGGAAACATTCTTGTTGTGAATCCGTCCAGACGTTTGGTGTAGAATGACATCTCGAACAGGGGCCTCGCTAGGGAAAAGGGAGAGACATCAGGGAAAGGTTAAGGAATCATGGCTGGGACTGTGCCAGAACAGTCTCAAAAGCAGTATACTTCAAAGCTATACAAATCCAGAGATTGATAGAGTTTGTGCACAGGTTAGCCCTTTAATGGTAAAGGAGCAAGGAAAAGAATGCATGCCACCCCAGGTATGAAAGGAACCCACTAATGTTTAAAAACGAATCCAGAATGTTACTGTCACATAAGCCTGGCTGCCTTTCACTCAGGAAGTGTCTGCCTGGGGCTGAACAGGTTAGTCAGAGATTATGCCTGTGTCTGACTTCTGTCTAGGAGGGTAACATTCCACTAAAGTCTCAAGGAGACTGGTCTAATTGCCCTCCCACTGGATCTGTCTTACTAAAGTCTCACAGAACACCACAGAAGCATCAGAAGTCCCCCCAAAGGTCCCTTTGGCACCAAGGACACCACACTTCTCATCCTGACTGCTCTGGTTGTGATTTACAGCACTGCCTGACAGGGCTCTTATTAGGAAAACCTGACCTGGAAGGTATAAGTAATGAACCTCAAGTGTTATCCTGAGCTTCAGACTACCTGGGTTTGGCCCAGCCTTTCAGTTGTTACCCTTTCCACCATTAGACAGGTCACCAGATTGCCTACTACTCTTTCTCTGGAGTTCTAGGTCACTCATTTCCCTCCTTTAACCCAGGCAGCTGCTTTTGCCACTGGAGCTGCTTTAACCCAGGGAGCTGCTTTTGCCACTCATTGCCCAGCCCAAGGAGAATAGAGTGTGATACAAGGAAAGAAGTAGTATTCATGTTATAAGGGGTTCATGGAAGCTTGGGTGCAGGTGGCCTTAAGTCAAAGTCCCAGCAGCACCGCAGGTCACTGAAGCAAGGAAAATGAGAGCACACACCCTCACCCCACCCAGAAAGCTCTAGGTTCAACTTAGAACCCTTGAGGCTCTTCTGCTGTAGATGCCCATCACATCTACCCCATGAAGGAATGCTCTTCACCTGCTTGTGGCAGAGCTGTATATTCCCTCTGTCATGGCCTGCTGCTCAGAGTCCCAGGTGCACAGCAGAATGGCATAACCACAGCCTGGCTGAGACACCATCAGCTCTGGTGAGCCATCAGGGCCTGGGTTCACACAGAGGCTGTCCACCTATACAGACAGAGAGAAAAGATGAAGAGAGTTGAAGTGAGGACTTTAAACATTTCAGAAGGGTTCACTGTGCTCCTTGTACCTAAACTTGAATAAGACAGATCTTCTGATAGAGCTGAGCAGGAGCTGAACAAATTCAGCTGGAAGCAAAATGTCCAAGTTACAGTAAAAGGTTAAGTTTCCCTACAAAAAGCCACTTAACAACACTAGTATTTTCCACTAATGCTCTCTAGTTGGGTGACATCAACTAACTGTTTCCCAGACCAACCCACCAGCTGCTCCACATGTACAGGACAACCACTAGGCAAATCTCCTTTCAAGCCATCAACGTGGCAATTCCTTTGTTTGTAGGACAGAGATTTTGTGCTACTTCCCTTGGGACAGCCAACTCTTGAAGACTGTATGAGCAGTTCTGCTCTGAACATCCAGTTTCCTTACCTGACCTTCTAGCAACCATTTCTTCAACAGAAGCAGCTGCCCAGAGACGTGGTCTGAAGTCTCCAGTGAGTTCTCCCAGCGGAAGGCACGTACCACCCTGTCAGTGTAACCCACCACCAGCTCACACTTCCCATCTCCATCTGCAGGGAATAGAAGGAGACAGATGGGCTCTCTCAGGCTTTCACAGCCCTGAAAGCCCAAATATTCCAAACCCACTGTGCTGGCTTCCATCAGGTAGCATCTCTTTAGATGTCAACCCTGTAATGAGAACTTGCACTCCAGGAGAATTTCTGAAGTTCTTGCTTCTCTCCTAAATGACTTGGCTGTGGTTTGCTAGAGCACCTGCTTCAGTGAGATAGTCACTTCCTTCTGTGAGTCACATACACTTTCTATCTCTCCCCTTTCCTCCCCACCTCATACCCACAAACTCCCTCATCTTTTTCCCACTCACCAATGTCATTGATCAGCATGACCTTGGTGTTGGCAGGAATATGCTGCTTGAACACTGGCTTCTGCTCTTCTGTTGCTGCCAACTCATGGTGGCCTGAAACATCTGGGTGTTTTGAAGAAGTGAGGTCAAAAAGATGAAACCAACCTTCTGCACTCACTGCCACCACGAGATTCTATGAAGGAAGAGAAAAACCTTTTGATTTTTCCTCTTTTAGAAACTGCAGAAGCTGTCCCTCAGCAGGGTGAAAGAAGATATAAGGGTAGGTCCATCAAGATCAGCAACTGCTACAGAGGGGACAGCAGAAGGATTTTGGCCAGCACACAAACTACTCAGGTAATTCAGGGTATGAACTTCTTGTTCATCCTTGTCAGAGTAGGATATAAAGCTGATGAGCGCATACAATCCTCAAACAATGTGTGGCCTTCTCAATGCTCACTTCAGCTCTGCTCCCATCTGGAGCATGTGTAGCTACAGTATTTTAGGTAGGGTGCCTAAACTGGGACTTTTGAACTCAGTGGTCCCTAGAAATAGTAATCCAGCAAAAGGAGACATATTAGACCCAATGGAATTTGCTTGGGAGTCAACACTATAACAGAATCACAGAATGCTAGGGGTTGGGGGGACCTCTGGAGATCATCTAGTCCAAATCCCCTGGCAGAGCAGGGTCACCTAGAGCAGCTTACACAAGATGGTGCCCAAGTGGCTTTGGAATGCCGACAGAGACTCCACCACCTCCCTGGGCAGCCAGTTCCAGTGCTCCACCACACTCAAAGGAAGGAAGCTCCTCCTTATGTTTAGATGGAACTTTCTATGTTCCAGTTTGTGCCTGTGACCTCTTGCCCTGACACTGGGCAGCCACTATTCTGTGGCTCTGTCTTGTTTAGATGACCTTAAAAGCACACAGCTAAATGGCAGAAGGGCCAGGGCCCATAGCAGGGACCAGCACAGAATAGGAAAGAGCAAACCCTCAAACTTTCAAAGCTTTGTGGCACTCACACGAGGGAACATGGAATTCGATCTTGCTTTCTGAAGATAGGGTGAATTTCCTTGCTCATTAAAACCTGCATATAGCTCTCAAAAAGATACAGGTTATATGTAAACAGAACAACAATTTTAAAACAGTAGTGCTAAAACTCTGTGAGCAAGTGCAGATCCTGGAGAGAAAGCACCTGCAACCTGTCCTCCTCCACACTCAGGATATCATATGACCTAATCCTCATTTCCTAAGCATCTCCTACATGCCCTACAGACCCAGCTGTGAAAGAGTTTGTTGAAGAGTTTGTCTGCTCTCACCTTTCCTTTATTGCATACATCTCCAACACCAACACATGTGAGCTGCAAAAAAAAAAAAAGGCCATAGATGAGAGAAGGCAAACCAAAAGAGCACTTTGGGATAAACTCTGTACTAGCCCCTCCCCTCTCATAAACATTCTCTTGAACTCTAAACGGCCTTTTCAAGGACAAAGTTAGCAGAGTCTGGAATGGAAACACATCTGCCACACAACTCACTAGAGCCCTGGGCCAAAATCCACAGTGCACAGGGTCAAGGTGGGATAGAAGCCCAGTACCTGTGTCTGTTGTACTTTGCTCATCCCCTCCAGCCCCTAGGCCTAGCTGTGGACAAAAGCAAGGACTTGCATAACTACAGGAAAGGCATTTGAACCAGTTCTGGCTGTCATTCCTCTCTGGCCTACATATTCCTAGGCAGTGGTCAAGGATAGCTGTCTGCATATACACCAAAAGGCCTAAGCACTTAAAAAGATTTTGTCAAGAACTGACCATTCCTTGGCAGGATTGCACAGCCCAGGGTTTGCTGTCATCATTCTTGTAAACATAGAGTTTCCCATTGGTGTCTCCCACCACCAGCTCATTCAGCTGTACAAAAAAAAAAAAAATACTGAGTTAGAAGAAATTCAAAAGTGCAGTATTCCCACACAGCAGCAATTACAGAATTCCTATCTAAAAATCACTCTGTGTTAAGAAGCAGCAAAGCAAAACACAAATTGAGGCAGCCTTGAATCAACAGAAAAGGTCTGGGAAAAAAAAGAAAAGCCCCATTTTTCCTCTCACAGATAAAAGAGCTGGAGAGTGGCTCCTTAGAGCAACATCTCATTATTCACTGCTTCTCTAGCCACTGTTTCAGAAAGAGTCATGTCACTGACTGTTTGAACATCCTGCTCTGCTAATCACCATCACCCCATCTTCCATTCTTCAATCTCAACTGACTTGAATCACCTGAGGAATATGATGCCAATGAAGAAAATGCAAACATCCAGAAAGAGGCTACAACACATCTACATTAGATTTCCATTGTATGTTCAACCTCAGGAGAACTTCCTGAAGGGGAAGACATTTGTCCTTCAGACTGGTGATTATTTCTTTAAAGACTGCCAAAAATCAGGAGCCACCCCTGCTGATGGGCTTACTCCTAACATCCCATCTTCTGTTATCTTGCCTCTGTGTATTTGAACTGCATCCACTTCATAACTCCCTGCACACTTTACCCCAAATAACACAACTACTTATACCGCAAAACTAGCCTTGATGCTTTTCAAGATAGGTCTGTAATAAAATCTGATTGCTGAAGAGAAGATGGGACAGTTCACATAACTGTGTAAGTTCTGCTTCAGCTAACGTCTTCCTAGTTACAGCCAAATCAGACCCATCAGAAACAACCACTTGTGGGGCTGAGAGCAACATTTCCAATCCACATTCATCCATCGTACAAATCAAGAAGACATCAAAACTTGGCTCTACCTTGTTTGTGCCCCAGCAAAGCATTTCCCAAACACAGCTCCATTACCGTGACAGGAAAGCCTCCTTCCTCCGGACCAAAAGTTAACCTTCCTACAAGTTACATATGCTTCAGGGCCCAGGCCACGGGTGCCTAGCATGCCTAACAGTGATGGAAGTACTCGCTAGCTGCAGCCCAGAATCACTGACACATCCAGTTTGCAAAAGACTATCTCATCTTCCGTCTGCAGGTACCCATCAAGCTCCTATTCCCTTCAGAGGTGCAAGCCCTACCACCTCCTTCGGGCACCTGCCTTGCTGCCGCATCATCTCTCGTTGCTTTCCCTTCCGGGGCGGATGTTTCAGCTTCCTTCGCTACAACCTGCGACTTCTGCCCCTTTCCCTTCCACAGCTGCAACTCAGCCTGACCAAGGCCTGGCTCCCTCGCCCCCACGGGCCCTAAGCGGCAGCCTTCTGCCGGCTTCACCACCCAAACCGGATCCGGTGCTCCTCCCGCCGCAGGGCAGGCCCTAATCCGGAGGTCGCCACCGCAACGCGAGAGCGGAGCCCGTCCCTCCCTGCCCCAACAGCCTCCCGCTCCCCGCCGCCTCCCGACCGTGTCGTTGTCGGCATCCCCCAGACAGATAGCGTGCGGGAAGAGGCTGCCGCCGAAGTCGAGCGCTACGCGCTCCACGTAACTGACGGACCGCATGTCCCAGTCCACAGCCTTCAGCAGCGGCAGCTCCGAGCGCGACCGGGCCGCGGAGTGATTCATCACGGGAGGGAAGGGGAGGGCCAGAAGCTGCACGCAGCGACGGGGGCGGTGCTTCGGGGGGCCCGGCTGCGGGACTCACCGCGCTTCTGTCGGACCCTCCGAGGTTCGCTGTTCCTGGGGCTGTGGGCGACTAGCCCTGCCCTACCGCCGGTTTCCAAGTCGGCGTTCTGCCGCGGAAACGTCCCGGAGCCTGGCCTCACCTAACCGTCGGACAAGAGGAAGGCCTAGCTAGGCCTCACGCTGCGGCTTTGGAAACGCCTCCGCGCTGTGAAAGAGACGAGCCTGAGCCACTCGGCCAGCCGCCTTCGGCAGGGATAGGGCCCGGGCCTGCCTGCTTGCCCTATTAACTTGGGGCATTTGCCTGGGAGCCTGGATGTCATTTTACGTGATCCAGCTTATTCGGACAGCAGTCTACAAACGAGTCATTTAATTCCTGGCCGGATCTAAGGGCACGGTTAGATCTGATATTAAAACCAAACCCGATAGTACTGAGCGGTTCCTTCCTGCTTCTGTTGCAGGTTGGGCAAAGATGAGCCGTTTTCACTTCCACCTACGATAAGAGAACCAGGACACTTCAGTTACTTCAGAGTACATATATTACAAGAATATTGTCCAGGATGAAAGATTTATAAACAGGGAGAGACGTGTGTGGTTGACAAATTCAGTAGTGTAACTGTTTATTTAAAGCATTTCTCTAGAAGGCCATAAGGAAGTGTATAGTTATAGTTTAGGTGCATGACCTTGCTTATAAAGTTAGTATGTCATGTTTGGCTGGCAACTAGACCCATTTTTAAAGACGGCATGGAACCTCCTTCCAGCTGCCTCAATATGGCATGTTTTGTGCCCAACATGTACTAGATTTACATTCTTAAAACACGTCAAAAGTTTCTTATAAAATGAGGCCAAAATAGTAATGTCAAAATGGCTCACCTTTGATATATCCACCACAGACTAGAGTTTTTTAATGCTCTATAGAAATAATCTTTTTACTTTCAAAAACATGTTGAAGAGTGTCATCCTTGTGGAAGACTTTCCAAACTAATTTAATTAGAAATTTATCATTACAACCTGGCCTTATACTTACTCTCATTTGCAACAACAGCTTCAGCCACAGGGGCTCACGTTTCCAGTAGTTTCCACAGCAAGTCTTGCTGGAGAAAAACAACTCTTGCTTGGCATTTCTGCACATCTGTCTGAAAATCCCCTTTCAACTTCAGTTGACATTTCTTCCTAACTTTCACAAGCACAGGGCTAATACTATTGAAAGTCAGAACTCATGGAAAGCACCTGGCAATGCTAAGATTTTGCTAAGCAAATCAAATCAGTATTTCCTTAAATTTCCTACCAAGCACTTTATCCAGCCTCTTCTATCCCTCCCCCACTTCACAGCTTACAGCACTCCCTCACCATGCAGAGAGTGCACTTCATAGCTCCCTAAGGTAGCTCCAGCCCAGCAGCAGGTGGTGAACTTCTTGGGCCTGGGGGCAGTCCTTACCACTTCAGTTACAGTTCCATTATACAGCTGGTAGTCCCAAGCTGGGACTCCTGCTGGCACAGGTACTGGCATCCTCCTAGCCCACAAGAACGCTTTGAGTAAGTGCTTAAACAGCACTTGTGTCTCAGCAAGAGACCAGGAATTCAAACTAAGATTTCAGATGTTATTCATGTGAAAACAGGGATAACCCTCTGCAATACACAGAAAGACATCCAAGCTGCTAGGGGGTCTCAGAACAGAGCAATGATGATGATGAATTTAACACTAACAGCATAAACAGAGAAACTGAATTTAAGTATGTTCCATGCCTGCAGAAAAACAAGAAATCTCACCCTAAGAAAAAGCCCCTCCCAAAACCCAATAGCACAGCCACCTCCCCAAACAAGAAACACAAACTGCAGGAAGAGTATCAAGTAATAGCTTTCTTGTGAGATGGGGATAAGCAGGCATTAGAGTGACTCAGAAGTCTGTAATTAGAAGTTTAGAAGTATTTGTAATGTGTTAAAACCATTATCACCTATTTTCTGTTCAAAGCCAGTCACTTTCAGGTATAAATACCTGTGTATTTTGGGTTTGTTTTTTCTAGTCCAGTTCTACAATGTGAAGGGTGAACAGGAAGGCAGCAATATGAACAGAAAATAAGTTCTAGGCATAGGTTACAGACTTTTCTTTTTAAATAGAGTTTTCAGTCACATTTTTTCCTTTTGCAAATATATGTGTATATACTGTATTGACTATTGGGGGAATTTTCTAGGGCAATGAAAGAACAACAGAAAAATCATCAGATAACTGATTATTGTAAAGCTATGTGGATGAGAAAACACTGAATGACAAAAAGATTAAATTCTCTTGATTCTGTGCAAATGCCAATAAAAACCCAGAAAAAAGCTGTTTTCTTGAGTTTAACTGGAGCTTTATTTATTAAGCTGTGACTTCACAGTCTTCACCTTCAGCAATTTGCAAAGAGGAGGCATACAAGAAAGGTTACAACACTTAATGGAAGGGACTCCCTACTGAGCAGGGCAGGGGGAATGGCACAATCCCAAAGCAGAAAAACTGGTGTGCCGAATTGTTCTCAAGTTGCATGTGAGGACTCCTGGAAAAGCTGATTACTTGAAATACATCAAGGAAATCAATTTAGGAAGCAGAACCTGGCAGTAAAATGAGCTGGAACCAGAAAGAGACAAACACCAATGGCAAAATGCAAATATAAACCAAGCAAGGTAAATCCAGACAGAATCCAAACTATAACAGAGGCTGAATGAATAAATAAAGTTCCTAGGATTAAACCAGATTTATGCTGACACTCAGCTTCTTCAACCAACATATAAAGCTGTAACTGACTGTGGCATGGTGGCTTCAGCCTCTGCTCCCTTTGAAGCCACTTTCCAAGCAGGTAGAAAAATAAAGGTCTAATTCACTGGAAATTATTTCATTTACAAAACTAATGGAATAGGGTTTGGTTTTACGCTTCTGTGTCAACTTCAGATTTATCTTCAACTCCATTCTGCTCATCTTTCATTTCTGCATCTTCAGCGTGGCTGGTTTGAAGAGCAGCAGCTGACTATGGAGACAAAGAAAATAGATTCCTTTGTTATACAAAACTGCCAGCATTTGCTAATAGAACTACAAACAGTAGTTGATTCTTAACACTAGGACACGTAGTCTCCCCATAAGACTGAGTTAAGATATTAGCACTTCCAGCCAAGAGAAATCCAAAATTTCTTTGGATTTTTTTCTGCATCTAAAACTAGAACCAGTTTAGAGGAGGCTAAAAAATAATCCTGGTCTTACATGGTTATGATTCATAACATGGCATGTACACACTTGGCCACCCAACACTTTAGGAAGCTTCTGCACTGAACTGCTTTCATCATCCTTCAAATTCCATGTGATTCTATTTCAGCAATTCCCATACCATGCCCTCATCCTCAACTTGTAAGGCACACTTGTACTCAAGATACAACACCACCTTTGTTGGACAACTACTTTCCTAAGAGTGACTTCACCTGGACAAGAGTCATTTGGATATCCCCTAAGAGCTTAGCTGGAAGAAGACGTAATTTGACAGGGTGGCTGCTCTAAAAGCCCTCTCCTTGCTCTACCTTCCAGTCCAAATCAAGGAAGGTGAAAAGTGTAGACGGTTGACAGCCATGTGGTAAGGGTCTGAGGTCAGTTTTCACAGTAACTAGCACATCTTGACCTTGTAATACTTTTGGAACACAGCAAAGGGAGGGAGAAATGTCTTCTCCTGCTCATCTCAGAAGCTTTTGCAATGAACTTGCTATTCCACCCCTCAGCGTAGCACTCTAAGAATGTTTTGTTAGATGAGAGAGAAAAAAGCAAGGACATAAGCATGCACTATTGAAGGAGGGGGAAAGGAAGGGGAAAGAGACAACATACTTAAACTGAAGTTTTTCATTGACTTAGCTGCAACAAGAAACCCCAGCCAAAGAACATCCAGGCATCACAGGTTAGCATTCCATCCTTAAAAACATTCTGTTAAGCACAAGAGCAAAGGCTCCTCCCCATAGGAAATCTGTTACCTAGCAATCCTGGGTTAAGATAAGGTGATACACATCCTGACCTTTAAAATTCACACTTAACATATGTGAACTATTCAAATTTCTGAATTCATGGAAAGAATGACACCAGAGTGGCTCTCAAGCTTCAATACACCATAAGATACACAGATGTCAGGAATTTCAGAACTGGAGTCCAAGCTGCCTTCTTACAAGATATTTGCTAAGCAAAACCTCTTCTACAGGACTCTTGAACTTCTCCCACCACCACTAACAGAGAAACTCTTAGAGCTAGAGTAAAGCAACATGATAAATGAGTAACAGAAAAAGTTTTTGCAAGAAAAATCCCTAAGACTGAGCTGGGGATTAAGCATCCTTTGTTTCCAGTTCCAAGTTTAATCAATTCCCTTTTCATATAAAACCACATCAACATGAAGTAGGCCAGATGGCTCCAAGAAAGCAAAATGTAAACACATGCACATCCCCAAGATCAACTATTGAGAAGAATGAACCAGATGAGTAGCATCCTGGCCTGTATCAGAAATCATGTGGCCAGCAGGACCACAGAGATGATTGTTCTCCTGCAATCAACACTGGTGAGGTCACACCTTGAACACTGTGTTCAGTTTTGGGCCCCTCACTACAACACAGACACAGATCCCAAAGAAGAAAGCCTTTCTCCCAAACAACAACAGAGATGGTGATGGGTCAATAGCACAAGCCTAGGAGCTAAGAGAACTGGAGTTGTTTAGCATGGGGAAAAGGAGGCTCAGCAGAAACCTTGCTGCTCTCTACAACTACCTGAAAGGATGCTGTAATCAAGGTGAGGGTCAGTCTTCTCCCAAGTAACAAGTGCCAAGATAAGAAGCAACAGTCTCAAGTTGCACCAGCTGAAGTTCAAATTGGATATTAGGAAATCTATTCACCAAAAGGATTGTCAAGCACCAGGGTAGGCTGCCCAGGGAAGTGCCTGAGCTACCGTTCCTGGGGGTATTTAAAGGACATGTACATGTGGTGCTCAGGGACACAGTTTAGTGGCAGACTTGGCAGTGTTAGGTGAACAGCTGGACTCTAAGCCTTAAGGGTCTTTTCCAACTTAAGACAATTCTGACTCTACAAGCTGATTCTTTCTAAAGTAGGTGAGAAAACTGCATCTCATCACTTCAATTGCTTTCTGATTAACACTGGTCTTTTGCAAAATCAACTGAAATAGGTAAAAGCATCTTGTGCAGCGCCTGATATTGCTAGCTGTCATCTACAAATGGTATGGCCTCACCATTTTGACTGTTGGCTAGTTCCATTCCTCCCCCAGGAAGCTACTGGAGCGTTCTCCCACTATATTTATCTGTATAAGCTGAACACCTGAAACACTATTCCTTGCCTACTACATGACACCACCTCTTGCAATCTTGAGCAGCGTTACTTACCTTTAAGTCTTTGTCTGCAAGCCTTTGGAACATATTGGCATACATCTTTTTCTCTTTCTCATGCTGCTCCTTTATTTTCTGCTGACAAGTTACCAATTGCAGCTTAGCAGCTTTATTACTTGGATAAAGTTGTATCACTTTCAGGAAATCTTCCCTGGCCAGTTCAAAGTCATTGACAGCCAAGTGTGCTTCTCCACGCCGGAAGAGGCCTTTCTCATTGCTGCTATCCAGCTCAAGTGCCTGCATCAAAAACCAAAACAAATCCACAGTCAAGAATAATTAGTTTAAAATAATTTTTCTAGAAACTGTACCTTCTGATTTAGATTTATGAATCTTATTAGGGCTTACTAACAGGAAGTACTGAATATGAAGGAAGTATAAAGGAGGCTGAATGACCAGCAAGCCTGAGATTTAGTCCTGGCTTTGTTCCAGCTCTTTGAAGGACCTTTGCCAGTATGATGACCTTCACCATATCTGTGTTGCAAAATTTCTAAACACTTGAATTTTCTCAAGGTAGCAGCAAGTTCATAATATATTCAAAGGACACTAACTATAAAAAAGCTGTATTTTTTTTACCTTGTGTATTCAATACTAATCAACTGCCAGCTGCTAAGAAAGGCCAAACACCACCTGGCCTTGTATCCCTCAAGCTGTCAAAACGAGATAAAACTGTCAAATTGCTTGTGGAGCCTAAGAATCAATAGACCCTTACTACCTTGTTGCAGTTCTCCAAAGCCTGGGAGTATTCCTTCAGCTTAAGATGGCACATAGCTAGATTAAGGTGGGCAGCAAGCCTCAAGCTTTTGGCTTTTGTATCCTCCTCAGAAGAGAGTCCTGATTCATGCTCCAGCCATGACACAATCTTCTTATACTGTAACGCTGCCCGTTTGTATTTCCCCTCCTGTAAAAAAGGCAGTTCAATTATCACACAGCTCGTCACAGTAACTTTTACTTCCCTTTTGCCCCTTCTGCTTACCTTGAGCAACAGATCTGAAAAAAAAATAACTGAATCACAAAACTTGTATCATCAAAAATATACTACTTCTGAAAGCCATTCCTGCATAGGATCAAAAAATCTTTCCCCCATTAAAGCTAGGAATATAGGCAAGTGTTGATACTAGACACTCAACTCCCACCTTATATTCCCACTTTTGATACAAAACAAGGAAGATGTGTTTCTCAAAAAAAACAAACCAACACAAAAAACCAACCAACATTTCCAAAACTGCCCAAGTATTGCTGTGTCATGAAGATACCAGGGAAGTCTGCCTTTATCTGGTCAGTTTGAAACAGCTTCTCCACGTATTTGTACCCTAATGAGGGCTGTACAGTCTCAGCACTATTCCACAGCAGGAAGAAATACTGTAACCCTGCTACTATTCAATATATGCCTCAAAGTTATCTCCAGGTAGAGCAATCAGCCCTAACAGCAGTTCTAACTCCCTGTAGAGTTAGCTCTTTAGATATTCCAACACCAAAGCTTTCTTTTGTATTTTTAGACACCTTCCCCTCTAGTCCTCCCTGTAGAACAGAGACCACCACAAACACCACCCTGAAATGACAGAAGCTGCTATCATTATCAGCTCATAACATGAATGGACTAGAAAATGCTATATTTGGGAGTGTAATTTACCTTGAAGTATTGGGTGCCTCTCTCCTTCACAATGCAGCTTTGTTCCAGCTTCTCATCTGTGTTCATTTCCCAAGACTCCTTAGCCTACCCAAACAGGAAGAGTTCAAGTCAATGATACAACTTCCAGGGGAACTAAGTGACCATGCTGCTTCCCACTAACAGTACAGCTAAGAGATAGGTTTGGCAAAGCAGAGTTTTGCACTGCTACTGGAAGCTGGTCTAGAGCAGTGAGAGTTACTGATGGCAACAGACAGGAATACAGTAACCACAAAGACAATCTAAGCCAAGATTTCCCAGCATGTCATCATCTCTTAACAACAGTGGCTTCCTTATTTCAGATCAATGTTCAAGGATTTCATCATCCTTGTTTTAAGCTGCACTCACACTTCTTCCCCCATCTCCCAAACTCTTTGGGACTTGAACTCGCCTTCCTACCTTTTCAAAGCTTTTGAGTTTCACTTCATACTGTAGCTCTGCGTCTGGAGGGATCTGAAATTTCTCCTTCCCAGCACTTCCAAAACCATAGCTGCAAGATTGAGGTGATGAGAGGAGGAAAAGCAACAAGAGTTCCAAAACTACCCAGCCAGCCAGATTTACTACATAGGAAGCTGGAGGTAAAAAAACCCCATGCAAATCTAGGATGCCTATACAGCATTATTACAAGACAGAGGCTTGAAGAATTCCAGGTACTACTAGAAAATTAGCAAGCACAAGGTAGAAGAAAGATGGAGAAACCTGGAGTTAATTTCACAAATCTCTAAGTTACCAAGTTCTCTCTCCATCAAGGGAAAAACCTCAATCTTTCAAGTTACATATATCTTGCTTTTTATTCACAGTCTGAAAGTGAATGTTTCCTTCAGAGCACCTGCATTCTACTACTAATCTCAGAAAAGCAATGATAAATACAGGTTAAGTGAACAGCTGTACACTTAACATATTGCCAAGCACCTGTATATGCCTAAAGAAAGGTTCTGCATTGCTATTCCAGCACAAAGCTGAGTATTAGCAGGAAACCCTCAAGACCAGATTGCTTTGCTCTTCTCCTCCCATTAGGTTCAGTTCCAGTCTAAAAAAAACTTAACATAAAACCTGAAAATCAAGTTTGATAGAAACAATCAGTACAAACTCCACAGGGAGAACACATATGAAGCAAGTGAAGATCATACTGCTTATGGCCAAGACTGTTAAAGGTTACAGTATCTGACAGTCGCACATCTCAGTTAGCTGTTCTTAGTCTCAGAATTCTCACAATGGTCTGAGGTTTGATACCACTTTGCCTTGTATCTCACAGGTATCTTCAAAGCCTTTTTCCAAAGGCTTTCAGAATACCAGTGAATGTTTTCTACTGGTAAAGGATTTCTTTCTGATATTCTGGAATAACTATGTGACCTAAGGGAGCACCTAACTGCTCACACTGGGCTGATCAGAAGGATCATAAGCTCTTTTCCTATTTGAGGTTGTTCTTCAGGTATCTTTAAATGCAATTCTGTACTGTAAGTAGTTTTGTTAAGAGGGACCACGACAAAGTTAGAGAGAACAATATTATGTTTAATATTCACTGAGATCAACAGTGACAAGTACATTTCTTCTCATGTGCTCCTACTTCAGGAGCCAAGTGGCAAAGTCACCTTAGCTTCATGCTTCTTATACATGAAACCTTTGAAGCCAATGAAGTTTTTACTACAGCACTGACAAAACCCTGAAAGGTATTACAAAAAAAACCCCTTAATTCTTGCCAGATGCTTAAAGTATCAAAATATCAGAAAGGGCATACTTGGGTTTGAGATAGAACACAGATTCCTCGGATTTCTCCATTTTTTGAATTGCTTTCTCCAGGCCATGAGGAAGATCATAGCTGTCACCTTCTCCAATCTCAAAGCGCAACTCCCTCCTGTCAAAAACACGATCTCCACATCGACCTTCAAACTGGACTGGGAACAAAACACAGAACAACCCAGAGAAAAATCAGAAGATATCTTTATGTGGTAAGGGGCAGGTAGCACGGGTAACAGAGTGCCAAAGCCTCACCCTAAACAGTCTTTTCAATTTTCACCACTACTTATGTGTGCTGGCTACTGATGTCAAATAGAACTTCTGCTGCCAAACTGAAGCCCTCTTTTTTGGTTCATATAGGCTTAGTCTTAATTTCACTCCAACAAGTGCCAGAATTACTTTCCCTCTTGTTCCTCAGAAAATGGAAATACTTTCTGTCATCTACCTTTTGTGTTCACATAAGCACTTATCAGATTCAGCATCTCTGGAGAATACAGGTGCTGCTGGAAAACTTAAACCTCACTAGAAATGAGAGTGAAAGCTTCCTCTAGGTTAAGTTACTTGGTGAAGGAGAGAGAAGCCCTCTGACAGGGCAGGGAGTTGTAGATTGGGAAAAATGTGCTGCCCTCCCACATGGTAATCCAATTTGCTATTTGTGTAACATACTTACTCTCTACAAGTGCACCCTCATTGGGCTTGGAGTAGCCTTCCCCTTTTTTCCGGATCCTTCGTATGATGCCACCATCCTCATCATCAGTGAGGTCCTCCCCCTTGAACTCAAAAAGTTCTATCTGTAGAGGGAATATAAACCTTGCATTTATTCTCATCCCATCAATTCAGCAACTCAGAATTTGTTCTCCAGAGATCTTTGAAACTGTAGCTGGTCAAGAAGCCACTATCTTAGTTAGTGTTCTGTAACAGATAGCCAAGGCTATGAAGATACTGTGGTTCTGTAGACACTGGGTGAAGTCAGGCTTTTATGGCTTTTTTCCCCCTCCAGCAATCTTAGTCTCCTAACACTACAAATTAGATCCTTTAATTGAAAGGACTGTGAACCTGGCTTCTGAGTATATCTTACATGAGTCACAATGCTTCAGGACTACTGCAAAAAAGGATACTATTGACAAATTCTTTACTAGTATTTTTGCTAATGTCTGCAGGCAGAAGCATGGACAGTGGCTTTTGGGCTTGAGATTTTGTTTATTTCCTTAAAACCATGGAAAATACCTTTTGAACACATTAAGCCAAGAAGAATTTGCTCCCAGCTACTGCTGTGCAGTGCTACCAAACTGACCAGCAGCTGTCACATTCACTCTATATAGTCAAGTAGAATCAGCAGTAGTGTCACTGCATCCAAGGGCTGGGAAGGCTTCTAAGTATTGCAAGGACAAAAGGAGCAGGAAAATTAAATATAAAAATGCAATCCTTATCCTTAAGTCCTGGTTATACCCTTAATTCCATCTATGGTCAAATTCAGATCTACTTTACAGTACTTGGAATGGAGCCCAAACAGATCCCAAATGCTTGTCCTGCAATACTGAAACAAATTCAAGATTACCTTTTCAGCTAATCCCCACAGGTTTTTTCCATTCTCCTACTCTTGTGCCCTAGAATAGTAGTTTCAAAACTTGTGTCATTTTCCTTTGGATGTCCGAACAATGTAAGTGGCTCTTTTTACTTGTCCTATTTTCCCCCTCTCATCTTGCCTTATCATTGTGTATCGTGGGAATATTTCAGAAAAACAACATACAGAAGAATGATAAGAAAGCAAAATCATGACCAGAACCACCTTTAAACTTGTTGCTACAACACACTTACAATTTTTAAGAGCTGATGCTAATGTAGGAGTAACTATCCAGCCTGAATCTTCTTCACATGCCCTCCCTAGTCCCTAATGCAAATCATAGGTTGAAGTGAATACCATGGACAAAGTTTTGTCACAATTTGCTGTTGCTGCTATGAAATGAAGACAAACTTGCTATCCTATGTTTGAGTGAAAAAAAATAGTAAAACCACAAGAGAACAAGCCAATATAATTAACATTGTTTAGAATAAGTACCTCACTAAAAAAAACAGTTCAGGGCTAAGACTGTGGAGGTTCATGACACTAGACTTAAGATACCTGGAATGCAAAAGGAATTAAATATTCACCAGCACAAAGAGTAGCTCCACTTTGTATTTTGATGGAGATCTAGTAACAAATATTTTCATCTTCAGAGTCTGCTACTGAGACAGTCCACCTTCCCAACATGCACTCTCCTCCAGTGAATTTAACTGTAAAATTAAAACTATGAACACTAAGAACATTCAAATAGTTGTAAAACTCCAAAATAAGGGAACCTGGGGCCTTGCAGATCAGTAGCAGCCAGACTAAAACTCTATGCTTTGCCCAAGCTACCCTCATTGACTGTATTTTTCTCTTTAGAAAACCTAACATGCCTGCTTTGAAAGGAGATTACATCACACATTTTCTACAGTAAAGTAACATTTGTTTTCTTTTTCAAGCATACAGTTTCAGTGGCTGTCTCTCACTTACCTCAAAAATCAGTGTAGCATTGGGAGGGATCTTTGGGGGGCTCCCAGCTGAGCCATAGGCATATTCTGGTTTACATGTAATCCGACAGATTTCACCAACCTTCATAGTTGCCACAGCAATGTCCCATGCTTTGATCACCTCACCTACACAAGTCAAATTTCAATCATATGATTTATTAGGCATACATGGAAGGCATGATCAGCTGTAAAACCAAGCAGCAGCATCACTTCTGCTATACAAAAGCTAAACCAGAGCAGAAACACTGAACGACTTGTGCTCACTCTGATTTATGTACATCACTTTTAACCCTAATCAAATTCCAAAGTTAGCTGGGGACCCAAATTTGGCTAAATTTCTTCATTCAGGGGTCACTACCAGGCCCAGTCTTGTTCAACATCTTCAGGTGTGACCTGGATGAAGGGATGGAGTGTACCCACAGTGAGTTTGCTGATGATATAAAACTGGGAGGGGAGGCTGACACATCAGCAAGACCTGGACATGCTGGAGAGTTGGGCAGAAAGTAACATAATGAAGTTCAACAAAGGCAAGTGTAGGGTCCTGCACCTGGGGAGGAATAACCCCATGCACCAGTACTGGTTAGGGGTTGAACCGCTGGAAAGAAGCTCCACAGAGAACGACCTGGGAGTCCTGATGGGTAACAAGTTAACCATGAGCCAGCAGCATGCTCTGGTGGCCAGGGCCAAGGGTATCTTTGGATGCATTAAGAAGAGTGTGGCCAGCATGTCAAGGGAGGCTCTCCTCCCTGTCTGCTCCACCCTATTAAGGTCACATCCAGAGTCGTGTCCAGTTCTGGGTTCGCCAGTTCAAGAGATACAGGGAACTACTGAAGAGAGTCCAACAGAGGGCTACAAAGATGGTAAAGAGACTGGAGCATCTCTTACAAGGAAAAGCTGAGAACCCTAGGGAAGTTCAGCCTGGAGAAGAGAATACAGAGGGAATCTTAACACTTACAAATATCTAGAGGGCAGGTGCCAAAAAGACTGGGCCAGTCACTTTTCAGTGGTGCCTAGTGATAAGAATGTGCAACATGCATAAACCAGAACTAGGAAGTTCCATCTAAACCTAAGTAAAACCTTTTTTCTTTGAGGGTGGTGGAGCACTGCAACAGGCTGCCTGGAGAGATTGTGGAGTCTCCTTCTCTGGAGACTTTCAAAACCAACCTGGAAGCGCTCCTATGCAGCCTTATCTAGGCAAGCCTGCTTTAGCAATTGATGTTGGACTAGATGAACCCCAGAGGTCCCTTCCAACCCCTACCATTCTGTGATTCTAGGAGAAATTGTTTTCCTCCCCTTACTTCCTTGTCTATAGAGAATACAAGTCATGTGAACACGGACACAGGCTGGGGCTGAAGTGCTTGGCAGAATCTCAAGTCTGAGGAAGTAACAATAAACTCATCGAAGCAGAAGGTCTTAGGGTGAGAGACTGCCTGCTCATATTTGAAAACAATCCAAACCAACAGCCTTTTTTCTCTCTGTACTTTTATCAATTGGCAAAGAACAGCATAAGTGGTAACTAAAAGTTACGCACACTTGCAACAGAAAGGAGGAGGAAAATAGTATTCCTTCTAAAGCCAAAAGTGAACAGAAACTGGAACCTCAAGGAACAAAATCCTCTTACTCAAACTCACTACTTGCTACTCCTTTCAACTCAATCAAGTAACCTTTCCATTAGTCTTGTATTAATAGGTACACTTCATATTATCTGAAATTTCAGTACATTGCAGAATTTATCTCCCAAATAAAAAACCAGCAGGTAAGGAGCTGCCAAGTAAAGCTCAATTTGAGTAACAGGATTTGCTGGAACAAGGATCTTCGTATTTTCACATTCAGAAATTGAAGGCTTTTGATAACAAAGGGATGCACTGCTTCAAGGCTCGTATGTGGGTTAATTTGGGAATTTAGGGAAAAAGAGACTTTCATTGTGCTGCAGCTGACAGCTGCCGCTGTGCACCCTGTCCCAGTATCTGATCACAATTAAGTAATCCTAAATTTGAGTCTTTGCCAAAAATAACTATCAACAAAAGGCACATTCTGGCTATTTCTCTACCCTTTACCACTACATATTTACTCCCCTGGAGCACTTTGCCTGAGGCCAGTGAATTCTTCAGTAGGCCTCATCAAGGGGCTACAGTTTCCTCATTCAGAAAAATCTCAAAAGCCATTCTGATTGGAGTATTCTAGGAGAATAAGCTTGCAAACAAGCTTGAGTAGCAACATTAACATTCAAAGGAGCAACACATGCAAGGAAATCCCATCTCATAACCAAAACTGATCAATACCAAAACATATAGATATTACCTTTCCCCAAGTCAAAGGAAAATTTGTCTCTTCGGTCCAGACTGGAGTCAAATTTTGTGCCATCCAGAAGCCATCCCGTGTAATGGACAATCACTTTATCACCTATCATGGGAGACTCTGTCCCACTGCCTTCTCTCTTGACAACCTGAGGAAAACAGTAACTAATGTTAAGATGGTGAAAACTGAAGTGCCTACTGGACATCAATTCCATTTATTTAGATGCGTGATCATCTTCAATGGATAAAGGTTTTGTAAGTTTATCTAGAAGTGGACTGACTGTTCTGTCACCTACCTTACCTCGGCAAGATTTTAAATGTTCTTGAAACTTAATCAGGCAAAACATTAGGCAGAGGAGGTTTTCCCCCTTTTTTTACTTTATTGAAGTACTTTCCTCACCACCATTCTGTCATCACCTCTGAGTTTGGTGTTCTAGGCAAACCATTTAAACAAGAAAAGGAGCTAGTTCTTTCCGTGCAGTCTACTCTAACACACTCTAAGATTGAGCTAAACCAGTTAACAGAATCTCCCCTCAATGTAGGTTAGTTCTAGCAGTCAACACAGCAACACTTAATTACTATACTGCATTAATTTTGACTCCCCACAATTGACACAGATTGCCAGTACCTCAATTTCACATACAGCTGCAAGGATTTTGTTTTCTTCTCGTGAGGTTCCCCAGCCTAGCAAAACCAGCATCAACTAAGCCTACACTATATGAAAAGCAAGATTTGCCAGTCTCTCTGGTGTTCATTTGAAATGTATATCAAAATAGAGATTACCACTGACACAGCTCATTAGGAAAAGGATTTGAAGCCTTGCCCATAACAAGATTCCTGAAGTTCATAAATGAGTTTTCTCCAGTAGTGACTGAAACCACCTAGCTCCAAGCCAAAGCTCTGCATTACATTAGCTAGGCAAAAAAGAACCAATGAAGGACTCTGCTTGCATCTACAGAGACCGGGAAACCATGCTGTTCATACAAAATAAACATGTACCCAAAACCAGTTCTACAGAAGTATGGACTGTGTCCTCCCTTTAAAGAAAAAAATGTAGAAAAAGTTCAGCCTTCTATACCTATCATGTTTTCCACTGAAGGAAACAGACCTTTCTGTGGAAAAAGACCTGGGAGTCCTGGTGGACAACAGGATGACCATGAGCCAGCAATGTGCCCTTGCGGCCAAGAAGGCCAATGGCATCCTGGGGTGCATCAAGAAGTGTGGCCAGCAGGTCAAGGGAGGTTCTCCTCCCCCTCTCTGTACTAGTGAGGCCATTATCTGGAGTGCTGGGTCCAATTCAGGCTCCCCTGTTCAAGAAGACAGGAAACTTCTGGAGAGGGTACAGAAAAGGGCTACAAACATCATTAGGGGACTGGAACATCTCTCTTCTGGGGAAACACAGAGAGACCTGGGACTGGTTAGCCTGGAGAGGAAAAGAGTGAGGGGGGATCTGATCAATGCTTCATGGGTGGGTGTCAGGGGGATGGGGCCAGGCTTATTTCAGTGGTGCCCAGTGGCAGGACAAGAGGTCACAGGCACAAACTGGAACAAAGCAAGTTCCATCTAAACGTAAGGAGGAACTTCTTTCCTTTGAGGGTTCTGGAGAGCACTGGCCCAGGCTGCCCAGGGAGGTGGTGGAGTCTCCATCTCTGGAGACATTCTAAACCCACCTGGACACCTTCCTGTGCAACCTGCTCTAGGTGACCCTGCTTTCCCGGGGGTGGGGGGGAAGAGGGTTCGACTAGATGATCTCCGAGGTCCCTTCCAACCCCTAACATTCTGTGATTCTGTGACCCTTTGGAGTCTCCTTCACAATGTTAACTTCTTGCAGCCAAGTACTGTCAATCTCCTGTTTTGCCTCCCACCATCCCTGCACAACTGACTACATGACTGAAACACCAGCAACTTCCACCCAAAGCTCAGGCAATGTGGACAGCTTCTGTCACTCTTAAGATGAAAGCACCTAATTATATGCATAAACCGAGGAGGGGGGGAGGGAAAAACCCCACTACCTTCTTAGGAGAGAGTGGTCAGTGTGAAACGGGATGCCCAAGGTCACACAGCACACCCCTTATCCTGCACCACCACAGGCACAAACTCAAGCAACTACTCAGAGATAAGGGAATAGAGGCATATGAAAATAACTTGAATCTAGTAATCAACCTCTGAACTACATGAAGCTTTTATATGTATATAAGAAGTGGATCTAAACAAGCAATTTTAAAGCAGCCAATACAAAGTCACTTTGAAATAACAACAGCATTTACTGGAAATTTACTAAGCTTTTCCAAGTCTCATATTCTTGTAGCATCATAGCAAGCTACCCAACATGAAAGTAATGAGTATCTCATTTTCAGTATTTATACAATATTGTTCTTTTGCATTTATTTTGTTTTCAGGAGGACTCAAGCTTCATTTTTTTCATATATTCGAGATGGAAAACAGTGTTGCCAAAAAGTTTACATTTCCCTTTCAGAAGCATAAACCTGATTTTTCTGTTCATGCTGTGATTACAAATACTTCCATTTCTAAACTTAAATGCTTAGATTCGAAATAGTGCAAACACATTGAGCAATACCAGGTAAAAACCTCTGATACAAATGAACAACTAAAAAAAGCCTGTAACCTGTCCAATGATACCAGCACAAAAATTGGTGCAGAGTTAAACCCTTCATTTCAATGTGAGTATCCTGCAATCTGACAATTACTAGAAAAATAAAACCCATGACCTCCAGAGTCTTTCTTTTGCCTTACCAATTTACAAGCTCACCTTTTGAGAGGTTTTCACATTAGTTCCTTTTCCAGCATTTTCTCTTCCCCTCTTTTTAATGTTGGTTTTGTTTTTCCCAAATCACCTCTGCTTTCTCCATCATCAAAAGGTGAGTACTGCATGAACAGGCAGCCAGCCACTGCCTTTCACCATGCTCACAGACCTGACACACAGGAGACTTGCAGACCTTCCTGGGAAGCCATACAGATGAAAACTCTGATCTGACACTGTGCTACATGCAGAAAACCAGAAACTCTCCCCAAAGTACCTTAGCAGGAAACATACGAAAGCAGAGCACAGAAGCCAACCACACATCTTCCATCTGGTCCCTGATACCCCTCCTGAATTGGAAACTAAGACAAACCCAGAATTTAAAGGCAGAAGGCTTTAGAGGTTAAAACCAGGATTAGGTCTTTGCTGAGGTGCCACTGTTCTTCTAAACATCATTAACTCAAATTTCACCACCATTAAAAAAAGATCCTTCATTAAAGTTTTAAAGAGACACTAAAGAAGTTTCTAGAAATATGGAAATGGGAAATATCTGACAGAGGAAGTTAACGCAACACCCACTCACGGTATAAATTCTGCTACCCATATCACCTGACTTCTCCGTACAAAGGCAAGAAGCCGCCAGTCTACCGGTGCCTTCCATACACGGCACAAACCTTGGCTGCAGCCAGCCCTATACCGAGCTCCACCTCACCTCCACGTTGTCAACACCGAGTGTTCCCACTGAAGCAGACTCAAGGGGCAGCCTCTCCGGCTCCTGCCGCCGGGGCCTGCGTGTACCATGCACCATCTCAGGTCTCCAACTCGTACCAAGATGGAGAGCCCCATTTTCAACCTTAGAAGACAGGCCAATGTAGGCAGCGTAGCCCCGCTTTGCACCACCCAGACAACCTATAAGGAACACACATGCCCTATGGAGGCACCATCTTGAATTCCCAGTCCCCGAACACGTGCTGGGGGTGGACCCGAACACTTCTTCCCCCCTCAAAATCCCCTCAAGACTGGCAAGGCCGCACCCTCAGAGCCGGACGGAGAGCCCCGGCCCAGCACCCCGAGCCCAGCCTGAACGCAGCGAGAAGCGCCACCTCCTCCCCTCTCCGCAGCCCCGGGGCAGGGGAAGCAGGGCGCTAGCGGCAGCCCCACGGCACAGCCGCGGGAGTCCTTGGGGGCAGCCATTGCGTGCGCTGCCTAGGTGTTCCCCGCCCCCTCCCTTCTTCCCGCCGCCGCCGCTAAGACTTAACGGCCAGAGCTGCGCAAGCCTGCCCGTGCGGCGGGCAACTCGGTAACCGCCTTAGCCCTTTTCCCCCTGAGGGAATAAAAATGGACCCGGTTCAGCTGCGAGGCGCCCACTCGCAAGGGAGGACGAACCGCCCCGCCGGCGCTCAGACCCCTCCCCACCGAGCCTCCGAGTCACTGCGAGGGGTACATGGTGGAACAGGGAACGGGAAGTCAGCCGACCGCAGCCGCCAAGTACCTTTAGGACGCCTTCGTCCTGCTTCGGGGTGATGTCCACCCCTTCCAAGGGAGCGCCCTCCGCTTTCATCTCCTCCGCCGTCATCCCACCCGCCGCTACCACCGCTGCGCTAAGGGAAGAGTCGCCCGGCGGGGTGAGGGCTGGGGTTAGAGCCTGCCTCCTGCCGGGCTGAGGCTAGCGTCTAGCTGCACCTCTGACTCCCAGCAGCACAGGCACGAACCGTGCGCCTCCTGCCTTCGCCGCAGCGCCGGCCCTAGGTCGGCGACGAGGAGGAAGGGGAGGGGAGAGGAGGGAGGGAGGGACTGAGAAGTTTCTAGAGGCAGCGGGGCTGCCGCAAAGCGCCCGGCCGTGCCAGGGGCCGGGGTGAAAGTGCGCATCGCCCCTGCGGTAGGAAAGGCTGTCGCCGTAGCGAGGCGGGGGGTTGGGAAGCTAGCCGTATGGCAGCGTTNGGGGCGGGGCGTGGGGCTAATGGGCTCACCCCCTGCAGGTGGGGCAGGGGAGGCTCTGGCCCGGCATAGGGGAGCAACTGCCGCTTTTAAAAGTGAGACGAACTCTCCTATCATCTCTGTAGGAGCGGCTTTTTGTAGAGGTGTGCGCTAGTAGATGGTTATAGGAAGGGTCATACAAACAGGCACGCAAACAGCGTGGCGGCAATGCTCCCGGGGAGATGGGGCATCCCTTGCTTGGCAGGCTGAAGAGTCCTCTCAGAAATCATATACTTGAAAAAGGTTTATTATATTAGACCAAGAAAGGTGAGGGCATGTTTAGGGTGGAGTGTAAGTAAGTTCTCTGGCTTGCCTGTCTATCTGTCAGGTTAAGTAGCATCTTTTTGTGCCTCTCTTGGATGTTGCAATATCTGGGGATGCATCAGTAAAAAAGAGATGCTCCTCTGAATATGAAGAGCGTTAGTACAGGTGTAGAAGAATTGGCAGACCGGGTGCTGGGCTTACTTGCAATCTGTGCAAACGGCACAGGCTGTAGTATCCTACTTTTTGCCAAATCATTGCAGCTTCAGATAATGGAAAATCAGATCAGGGCCTTGCCCATCATTTTGGGTATAAATAACTAAAGCAAAAGTGCTAAATGCGTTTAATTTTCTACTACAAACCATTAACACCGGCTCCCCGGGCCACCCCCCACAGCTTTGCGCTCTCCGCACGTTGGGCGGCATCTTTCCGCAGCCTGTTCTCGGCCCTTGAACTTTCCTATGTCTCCTGCTTTTCTAACAGGTCCCAGGTGCTGGGCGGGGGAGCTGCAGCTGGGCAGCCCGGCCTGCCTGCTTTACCTCCTTCCCTCCCTCCCGTCTGCCTGTCTTCCTTCCCGTCTGCCTGCCCTCCTGCTTCCCTCTCTGCCCCGCCTGCCTGCTGCAGTTGCACCTCGGTGCTGTCAGCTCCAGAAAAAGCTGGGACTGTGCAGCAGCGACCGCATCGCACACCCCCACTGAGTGCTTGAGGAAGGGGCAGTAGTTTTTCAGATGTATGTTGTTGGACCGCTTAGGAGAAATGAAAATAAAAATTTTGGCAGTAGTTTTCAAGCAGAGCAGAAGACAGGGAAGATGATTAAAATTGTAGAGAATAGCCTGGGCAGTAAAATGTCCTGAAAAAAACAACTAATTGAAGCAAGAGTCTGGAACAGCCTCCCAGGGCATGAAGCATATCTAAAGCTGGTCTGCAACATCTTAGATGTATGAATAGGTTCTATTAATACTTGCTAGACTAACAAGGTTTGGACATAAAACATAAAAGCAGGCATAGGGCAGCATAGCTCAACTGTAGCTTTTTTGACAGGTCCTGCACAAGCAAGGGCAGGACTTGCGGTGGTCTAGCCCATCAAGAGGGAAGGACCTTTGGGGATGCAGTCAAAGGGTTGACTTCCCATGTGTGTTATGGCTTGAGACACTGCTCAGTGTAGGTTGACTAAAGCCCTGCCTCATAGGATATGATCAAGATAATTTCTGCACCTATGTTATTTGAAGTAAGGCCTTAAAACATTACTTAATTGTAAATATCTATTTAGCTGCAGTAACAGAGAACTAAGTGAACTTGTGACTTTTTTTTTCATTTGGCATACATGATTTCTTCTGAGTGATTGCTTGGTTAGTCTCAGAATCCAAAAGAAACCCTGGATGCTCCTCTGTTGGTGTGTCACACTCATACTGAGTTTGAAAACAACATTATTAAAGAGATCAGGCATTGCTTGTGTACTTCTAGGTTCATTATAAAAGAGAATGGTGTGTAATAAAGAGGAAACAAGGTTCAGTTGATGTGAATTGCACTTTTTTTTGTTGCAGTAAGTGGTGCTGCCCTTGAAGTCCACAGCAGGGCACAAACCTTCATCAGTCTAACCCTAAACCATTAATTTGGGTGACACATCTGGGATAGACCGTTAAGGATTTTGGCTTCTGCTCACTGCCTGAGTTACACTTTGTCAGTTCTTCATTCTCAGCTTAAGTGAGCTGTCCCAGTATCTCTGCTTTCCTTTGCTCTTCAGCAGTATATAGCAAAATAAGTCCTGTACAGCACAGGTCACAGTTATTAAGGTTGGAAGCAGACCTTTAAGATCATCAAGTCCAGCCACCAATCTATCACCACCATGCCACTAAACCATGTCCCTAAGTACCACATCTAGATATTTTTGGGACCCCTCGAGGGATGGTGACTGCACCACTGCCCTAGGCAGCCTGGGCCAATGCCTAACAACTCTTTTCTGTTAGGACATTTTTCCTGGTATCGAATCTAAACCTCCCCTGGTCCAACTTGAGGCCATTTCCCTTGTCCTATCACTGGTAGCTCAGGAGAAGAGACCTAATCCCATCTCGCTGCAACCTCCTTTCAGGTAGTTCTAGAGAGATAAGGTCTTCCCTGAGCCTCCTCTTCCCCAGACTAAACAACCCCAGTTCCCTCAGCTGCTTCTCATAAGATTTATTCTCCAGACCCCTCACCAGCCTTGTTCCCCGTCTCTGGACATGCTCCAATACGTCCACATAAAGACCTTTTAGTTTAGAAGGGATAAAGTTGTTATTTACCAGATCACTGCAGACTGTAGTAGATGGGCATGGCCCATGTGCAAAGAGCATTAGAGCTTTCCTCTGTTGCTTTCCAAATGACAGCCCTGGTGTTAGATACACGCCAGCCTTTAAAAACTAGCAACATTTAAAGGGAAGTAATCTGAGCTGTTACACAGCAGGCATGCAAACAAGGCTCAGCCTCTTCAGAGTCAGATTGGAAAAGGACTCTGTCTGCAGTCCCTGGAGGTTTCTGAGCTGCTCTGCTCCTTGACAGATGTCAACGTTTTCCCAAAACTACTAGCTGAAGGACTTGCATTTAGGCAGGTTCTCATTTGAGAAAAAAAAATCTGGTAAGGTTCTGATGTTTTTTCTCCTGTGCTTCTGCACATTACTTTGTATTATTGGATAATTTCATTTCTGTGATACATGCTGTCCTTTACAGATCACAGGTGCAGCTTTTAAAAAAGACTAAACAGCACTTTCCTCTCTTCAGCAAAGGCCAAATGTCAGCATTCCTCTCCTTGCTCAATTTGTTGATAAAGATGTTAAGAAGGAAGATTCTTTACAGACCTGGGACTTGGTTACTATACAGGCAGCTAAACTGTTAATCTAAAAGAGAAGACAGACTGGAAACATGCAAGGATGCCCCCTGTTTAGGAAAAGCAGCCAAAACCCTAGGAATTCTCTCTCTTGCTTGCTTAGACTGTGGGTGTTCTTAACAAGTGATTCCACCCCAATGGCTCTCCTGTGCCTTTTGTCTTGCTCCTCTCAAATATTGCACAATTCCATCCTTTTTACTCATGGAGATCCCCACAGACTTTACAAGGATCTTAAAGATTCACCCAAAATCTGTTTCTTATATCACTCTTAGAGCCTCCCTAGGTCATCTCTTTCCCAGAGATACTCTTCCTGAGTGGACCAAAGGGTATTCCTTCCTTTGGACCACATCCCTTTTGCTTGGATATGATGGCTGCTGGACAGCAGATGAAGGAATTTTAGGTCTGCATTAAATGAAGCCCCAGTACCTTCCTGTTGTGGTTTTGTCCCTTTTCCAGAGACAAAAGAACATCTAGGAGAGGATTAGTCACCTGGCAGGATTTATAAATCTGTGCTCCCATAACTACTCTTAAATATTCCCAGCTCTGTGTGAAGTCTGGAAGTGAGAGGTAGAAGGGACAGGAGGAAAAGAAGGAATCAAGATTCTTTGACTCATTTGTGAAACTGTCACAGAGAATTTGCACTTCCATGTTAAGAAGGGTGGCAGCTGGAAGTCAAGATCTTTCCCTTCCCTCTGTCTGTGCCCAGATCCAGTAATTGTTTCCTCCTAGGTGGCATGAGATACAGCTTCCTGCTATACTTGTTAACATGGGTGCTATCTGTACCTGCTGTGTTCTCCTTTCTCTCTCTGGAAAGAGGAGCCGTTCACATGTAGTTGTGGCCGGTCTGGGTCTAGTGAGAGCACTTCCCTCTCTTCACACTGAAATGGTTAGTACAGTGTAAATGGAGAAACTGGGATTACATAGAAATTGGGAATTCTGTGATTTGGTGAGAGTTGCAGTTAGTTAAGAGAGTTGAAGTCCTTCCTGAGACAGCCAGACTTTGTTCTGGAGAAATGCCAGGGAGCACCCATGCTTTTATGAATGGGGTTTAAGATGTTAGCTTTCAAATCCTGTGGTAAGAAGGGTGGGATCTAAGAAGGAAGGGTTGGTTTTTGCTGAGTTTACTTCAAACCTAGTGCTGTAGGGTGGTCCTCAGATAGAATATGAGTTGCTGAAACTATCCACTTGATTTTCTTCTCCCTTATGGCATGGTCATATACCTATGGTACGTGAGTATCTAATCAACAGAAGCCACAGGGGGAAAAAAAACCCTTGAGTATTTTCCCAAACTGTGTTACTGCTTTGTCACACAATTCCTGGTGCAACTTCTCCACTTAAACCTCATATTTGCCTTTAAATGTAGGACTTATTCCAACCCAGGAAAACAAAGCTAGAATTCAGACTTAACCAGCACACAAGCACTAAATTACTGGGCAAAGTAGTTTTTGTCCTATGTTAATCAGCAGCTTTGACTCATAAATCAGATGTAAAACAAGAGAGGAGAGTTGGATGAGAGTTTGAATGTCGAATGGGAGCTTCCTGTTACGTTCAGAGGAGAAGCAATGGGAATGAGAACTGCTGTTCTTCATCAGGTTACTCTTTCTGAGCACGCTGGGGCTTGTGACAAATCCAAAAGTGCTGCTTTTCCAGGAGTTCTCTGCATACCAAGGATTTGCTTGCAGGGTCATCAAATCTAAAATGCATGTGAAGACCAGAGAATGCTGCTTCGATGCTGGAGCAGGATGGTGCCAGTCAAAGGGCCGGTCCTGCCCTGGGGCAGCTCCTTCCCTTGCCCGTAGGCATTGTGCTCCAAGTCAAGCGTTGTGAATCCTGAATGTCAGGAACTGGGTGGGACTGAGTCATACTTTTACCTCAAAACCTTCCTGTTTGCAGGCTCATAGCTGCCTCAGCTCAGCAGGGGATAAGTTTGGTGAAGAGCTAAGCGAAACTTTCAAACTGAGGGAGCACCGATCACCCACAGACCTCAAAGGGCTTGGAAGTGGAGGTCAGTACCACTCAGCTGGGGTTTTTTTGTAAGTAGGAAAGCAGGTGAACCAAAACTACGGAAAAGGGAAATCATTTCCTTGAGCAGTTTGGATCAGGGAACTAGGGCATGAATCTCCTGTGCCCAGACCTGCTCTCCTAGGTACTGTGTGACAGTTATTGTGGGAGAACTGGTTGTCTCCATCATTTCTGCTGCCTGTTTTCCCCTTCCAGCATGTCCTAACACTAAGCAAGGGCTCATAATGCAAAAATGGAGGTAGACAAGTAGAACTTTGGAGTGCTAGCTTGTAGCAGCTGTGTGTGGCTCTGTATGTATTGAATTAGGAACCAAAATGTGAACTGCATATTTGAACTCTGCTGGTTGTTGTGTTGATAAAGCCTTCATTTTCTAGCTATTTCCATGTAAACCACCTCTGCCAGGCAAGTTAGGACTTCCTGGAGCCTCTAGCACACTCCCTCTCCAAATAAATAATTCATGGGAAAGTGCATACCATTATTTCCCTGTTCTCCTCCATGATACATTGCAGAATTTCTTCAAACAGTCCCATTCTTTCCTCCAGCTTCTGGATAATTCTGGTCACTTCTGTTTAAATGGTAAATAGTGTGATAACAAAGCCAACAAACAAAATCCCAAATCCCTGAAAAAGTTGTGTCCAGCAGACTGCTTCTGGTATATCATTCCTGTTTACTTGGAGTTCTTAGTAGGCCACAAAGAAATGACTCCCCAGGGTTGTTCCAGTTGTGCTTAATTGTGGAGCCATACATGTTCATCTTCTCTCCAGCAGATAGGAGTGACCTGAAGATGAAACCCTCTGCTGCCTATGAGCTGTTAGTGGATGGTGTTGGGCCATGGGACTTCACTGGTGGTTTTGTTCCTTGTGAGCTGCTTCTTGTTGGAGAGGATGCCTACCCTGTGCTTTTGAGCTCTAGGAAGCAGGTTCTGATCGCTGTTTCGCAGTATGGGAAAGGTCGGATGGTGGTTGTTTCCCATGAAGGAATCTTGAAAGACTCCAAGTTTTCCCAGTTCCTCAGAAATGCTGTGGAATGGCTCAGGCCTTCTCCCAAGGACCTGGTTGGGGTCCATCCTCGTTTGGATTCTCTCTCCCAGCTGCTGCTCAGAACTGGCACTGAAGTCCAGGCTGCAGCAGAACTTAGCCCCTCCCTGGGGGTCTACTGCATGGATGCCTATGATGGTACACAGGCAAAGGATCTGGTTGGCTTTGTAAAGGGTGGTGGAGGGCTGCTCATTGGAGGCCAGGCCTGGCACTGGGCTAATCAGCATGGCAAGGAGAAGGTGCTGTTTGAATTCCCTGGGAACCAGGTGACCAGCGTGGCTGGAGTGTACTTTACAGGAAATGCTGTGGAGAAAGGTGTCTTCAAAGTTGCCAAGAAAGTTCCCAAGATCCCATTAATTGTCCAGTGAGTATCTGAATTGTCCTCTAGTTACAAAACTGATCAGGTTATGGAGGAGAAGTGTTTATAGAAGGTTCTTGAGGTGAGAGATGAGGATGATGGTGAATGCTGGTTCTTTAATAGCAAGGATGGGATGGAACTGTTGTGTTCTAGTGTTAAGGGGGAACCTTCCCTCTCTTTGCAACCAGAAAGAATGGTCTTTGAGTGTTTCCAGGGCAGCTGGACCAGTCATAGGGGATTCATTCAAGGGGAAGGAAATGAGGGGAGACTGCTCTCTTTGAGAGAGCAGTCTGCTTGACCAAGTGTGCCTGAGTGCAACAGACTGGGGCATGGGGACGAGAGGAGGAACTCCTTTCGCTCTCCTCACACTGTGTCCAGTTCTGGGCTCCCCTGTTCAAGACAGACAGGGAAATTCTGAAGAGGGTACAGAAAAGGGCTACAAACATGATTAGGGGACTGGAACATCTGTCTTCTGGGGAAACGCTGAGAGAGCTGGAGCTGGTTAGCCTGGAGAGGAGAAGACTGAGGGGGGATCTGATCAATGCTTATCAATACTTCACGGGTGGGTGTCAGGAGGATGGGACCAGGCTTTTTTCAGTGGTGCCCAGTGGCAGGACAAGAGGCAATGGCCACAAACTGGAACATAGCAAGTTCCAAGATAAGGATGAACTTCTTTCCTTTGAGGGTGGTGGAGCACTGGAACAGGCTGCCCAGGGAGGTGGTGGAGTCTCCACCTTTGGAGCCATTCCAAAGCCACCTGGACACTATGCTGTGCAACCTGCTGTAGGTGACCCTGCTCTACCAGGGGGTTTGGACTAGATGATCTCCAGAGGCCACTTCCAACCCCTAACATTCTGTGATTGTGTATATTCAGGACAACCTTCCCACGCTTCAAACCAGACTGGAGATTGAGCACCAGGCCAGCGCTCTGGGCCAGCTGGCAGCTGCTAAACTTGTTTAGCCTGTTACCTTCTACAAAGTGGAAGTCTAGGGCTGTTGCAGAGCTGAGGAGGCAGACTGGGTGCCACCTCCTTTCTCAGCTTCTGACACAGGCTGTGGCCATGCTCCCAGCTTGTTTGGGAGTCTATGGCCTGGCTCTTTGGGTCTTGGTGTAAAACTCAGGGCTGTATTGCACAGCTGACCATTCAGTGGAGTCCTGAGTGTTGCTCTAATATCTTCCTCCACCTTCCCTCCCCTGGGAAGAATGATATATTAATGGATTTTTGGGTTTTTTTTTTAAATGAAAGAACTGCCAACATGATTTGCTAGGATGAGGGAGGAAGAAGAGGCAGGGGTGGAGAAGGTGATCTGTTGTATGAAGGATTCTGGGACAGGGGCTAACCTGGACCTCTCTTGGTTCTGCAGGCACCACGCCAACCTCAGACATGATGCTGAACTTCTCCTCCATGGTGTGTCAGAGCTGGATTTGGTGACAGGAGGCATACCCTCCATCTTGTTGGTGCATGGTGTACTCTCCTTCCCTCTCTGCCTGGACAGCTCACACCGCTGCCTCTTGGCTGCAGCACGCTATGGCCAAGGTCGTGTTGTGGTGGCAACCCATGAGAGCCAGCTCTTCTCACCAAAGCTGGCCAGATTCCTCCTCAATGCTGTCCGCTGGCTAGATGCTGGGAGGAAGGGGCTGGTGGGAGTGGATGCCAGCCTGAAGAAGCTGTGTAGCCTCCTCTCTCAGGAAGAGGTAAAGTCACAGGTGTCCCAGCTGACAAGCAACCTCAGCGTGTACTGCTGCTCTTCTTACAGTGACAGAGAGGCAGAGAGGGTTCATGCTTTTGTGGCAGAGGGAGGTGGCCTACTAGTTGGAGGCCAGGCTTGGTACTGGGCTTCCCAGAACCGTGGTAAAGCTGCTGTAGCAAAATATCCTGGCAACAAAATCCTGAATCACTTTGGGCTGAGCATTCTGGGGCAGAGTGTCCAGGCAGCTAAGCATCCGGCCATAGGAGCTGGAGAACACTACCACTTCCGCAAGGCGCTTGCTCTTTTCAATGAGCACGTAGACAAGCATGAGGAGCTCAAGGCCCCCTTGAAGGATTGGCTGCAAAGGCTAGCACAAGACTGCACTACCTTTCTGCACATCCCAGCTCACGACTGCCCTGCCTATGCCTCACTCCACCGCATCCTGACCAAAGTGCTTCGGAGAAATGGGATCCCAGAGGTCAGCAGACAGTGCCCTGTCAAGAGCAACTCCAAAGAGGCAGTCCTTCTCTGCATGGCAACTGAGCTGTCCCTCACCATGACAGACAGCACAACCCTAATGCAGAAATCTTCTGCTGGGGTCTTTGGCCTCCCTGTTACTGTGGAAATTGATGGCACAAACCCAGGTGAGGAGTGTCTCCCCCTCTGGAGGGATCCTGTTGCTGGGATTGTCGAGGGACTTGTCCTCAGTGTGCGTGTGTCTGTGTCTGTCTGAACATGGGCACAGCTGTGCAGTTTCACTGTGGACTTGGGAGAAGGCTGACCTCTGTGTAGTGGCCAGCCTTTGTGGCCTTTTGTGGCCAGCCCTGATTTCAGTGCTCTAAAAGACCCTGGCAGAGTCCTGCTTCCTCGCAGTCGGTGCACAGGCACTCGGGGTAGAAGAACTTCCTCAGAGAGGTACTTGCAAAGCACAGTGGCTTTGGCAAGAAAAATGCCTTGAGAAACCCTAGGCTCTACACTGGACCAATCAGTAAGGAAAAAATGTGATGTCACTGTTTAGTCTGTTGTTTAGGAAATGTTTGATGACAGATTCACCTGTGTTTAATACCAATAAAGTATCCCCCTTTTAGAAGGGCTTTAGGGTAAGAGAGTCTGAGTGGAGGCAAGTGTTGGGGCTTTGGGGTTTTTGTCTGTTTGGGGGTTTGTTGTTGTTTGGTTTTGCCTTCTTATTTTTAAAAGATACTAGTAAACACATTTAAGCTTGACACTTCCAGAAGTTCAAATCTGGGTGGGCTTGCTTGCTTGTGGTGTGATGATCGTGTTCGTGGTGCTGCCTTATTGCTCTAAAACTGTATTTCTGACAGGTTGGGTAAAACTTGAGACAGTTCTGGAACTGTAGAGCAACTGAAAAGGATGGAAGATTCTTCTGTTGCAGCTTGAAATCTCCAAGATCCATAACATCATGCTAAAGAAGTACTTGACTGACTGCTCTGTGTTCTCCTCCCTTAATAGGTAAGACAGCCTGGAGGAGCACAGGACTCTACCTCCCAGAAGGACACACAGCAGTTATAACATTCCCTTGCCTGGTGGTCGGTGCTGGTCTGAAGGTGAGCTGTCTCTACTTTGACTTCTTTTTACACTGATGTATTTGTCAGGTAAGCACTCGAAAATAGCCCAAAGAAGGATTTTCTCGTTACTGTTTTGCTGTGCTGCCTTTTCAATCCTTTCCTACTGCTGCCACCCTGTGGCACTTTCAATGCACTGACATCATTTTTCACCATGGTTCCCACCCTCTTCTGTTGCACTCCTCCTGTTTGTGTGCTGGCAGGATAACAGAGTGTGGCTACTGCCTGAAGGCAGCTGTAATGTTTGTGTTTGTTTCCTGCAAAGAGAACGGATCAAGGTGATTTTCAGGCCCAAGGTAAGTACTTGAGCCCTCCTCCACATCTCTCCACATCTCTCATAAGGTACTTTCTCAGTGCTGTCACTGTTACTCATGTAGATGTATTGAGATCACAGATAAATTAGTTACTTGGGATCCTGTTCTCTCCAAAGTACGAAGCAGATAAATGCTGGCCTGCTTGGATCTTTTTTTTTTTTTTCAGTGAGCTCCTTGCAGCTGTAATGCAAAGTTAGCTAAGAGTTTCTGTGTGATCCTTCAGTCACATGCTGTCTGTTTCACTGTATGAGGACCAAGAAGGAGGCACAGTAAAAGAAGCCATCAGTGATCACATCTCTTCAGCTCATATGCTACAGGATGTGACTTTGCTGATGATGAAGGGTGAAGTAATGATCAATGCAAGTACACTGCAGTGAAAAAAGTCACTGCAGTACCTTGAACTGCTGGTGTTGAGCCAGTCGTGGCCAAAAAGGCCAATGGCATCAAGAAAAGTGTGGACAGTAGGTCGAGGGAGGTTCTCCCCCTTTACTCTGCCTTGGTGAGGCTACATCTGGAGTGCTGGGTCCAGTTCAGGCTCCCCTGTTCAAGAAGGACAGGGAAATTCTGGAGAGGGTACAGAAAAGGACTACAAACATCATTAGGGGAATTGAATGTCTCTCTTCTGGGGAAAGGCTGAGAGAGCTGGGGCTGATTAGCCTGGAGAAGAGAAGACTGAGGGGGGTCTGATCAGTGCTTATCAATACTTCACGGGTGGGTGTCAGGAGAATGGGGCCAGGCTTATTTCAGTGGTGCCCAGTGGCAGGACAAGAGGTCACAGGCACAAACTGGAACATAGCAAGTTCCATCTAAACATAAGGAGGAACTTCTTTCCTTTGAGGGTTGTGGAGGACTGGATCAGGCTGCCCAGGGAGGTGGTGGAGTCTCCACCTTTGGAGCCATTCCAAAGCCACCTGGACACCATGCTGTGCAACCTGCTGTAGGTGACCCTGCTCTGCCAGGAGGGTTGGATTAGATGATCTCCAGAGGTCCTTTCCAACCCCTAACATTCTGTGATTCTGTGATAACACTGAACTTCACTAGGTTTCTTGAATTTTTTTTCACTGTATTTACTACTTCTGGTTACCACAGGCTGCAAATGGGAACTAGGCTGGAGTCAAAAGGCAGCTTCTGTGTGCATGCCCTGCAAGGACGATGCTGCAGCAGATGGCTGGGGTTGCCATCAGCCTGCCAGGGTCATGCTTGGAGCCCTTTGACCAGCTGTTCCTACTCTTCTGTTGCCAGGTGCAGGTTGGGTGTCACACGGATGACCTCTCTCATGCCACAGAGCTGAAACGAGCCCCAGTGGTAATACGTACCTGTGAGATTGCCTGCCAGAAACAGTCTGTGTCCTGCCTCTGGGGTGGTCTCATTTACATCATAGTACCAGCAAAGAGCCTCCTGGGGAAAGTGCCCATCACGGTAGAAGGGGCAGTCAGAGCTCCTTTCTTCAAGCTTGGTAGGTTTGTTTCCTTTGGTGCCTTCCTCCTTAGCGCTGCTCACAGGTGCTGCTATCTCTGTGACTGAAAGGAAAGATGGGCCAGTATTTAGGAAGGAAATGCCTGGGTTTAGGAATACCCAGATTTAGTTTCCTTGCTTTTTTATCCTCTGGGATTCTGGGTAAGTCTGGGTAAGTAGGAGTGTCAGGAGGTAGGTGAAGAAACAGTCACCAAATGGGCAGTGTGTTTGATCGAGAGTCAAGTTATGCGGTAGATGTAGAACTTGGCACTATGAGTTTGAATCAGTTCATTCTCAAAATGCTGCTTAAATTCATCATCCCACAATGGAACAAGGGCTTGACATCCTAACCTGTTGGTAAGCCAACGTTTCTTGAAGATATGAGTTGCCCTTTCTGATGGAAACCCTTTGGTAGGATGGAGATAGGTAGACCTCTGCCATGACAAAGCTTTCCTTGCACTCTGCCTGCTTTACTGTCTCCCCCATATGGCCATCTCCAGTCCCCACAATAAAACTGACCCAATTTCCCATGTTTCTGTCAGTTTCTCTTCCTGTATGCAATTTCTTCTTGCTCTTCTGTCAAACTAAACTAAATCAGTGTTGTTCTATGAAACAGCAAATCTCTCCGGGGGAAGAAGGAATAAGGTCACATCAAGAAATGCTGGAGAAATCTGATGCTGCTGCTTCTCAGATGGAAAAGAGGGATCTATTCTTGCTGTGCTCTGGTGCATGCTGGTCCTTTCCTGTCTGTTTCCTATCCATTAAAGAGCCTGAGGAGACTTCCCAAACACAGGATAAGGATTAACTAGTTAATAGCCACCACCCCTAGTCACACAGCTACCACCTATTCCAAGAGAATTTCACAACCATGGTCCCTTTTCTCCAGCTTGACCTCTTGGAGGTTACTCAAAAGTCAAAGAGTGTTGCTTAACTGATTCTCTGTGTTGTTTCCCAGGGGAGACCTGTGACAGGCAGTGGAAGGCCTGCATCCGGCACTATCCTGCTCCGTGGGCAGAACTGGCTGTTGAGAATCTCATCCTGACAGTGCCATCTGACAGCATTCGCCACATGGAGAACCCAAAGCCACTGCTCACCCTCTGGAATGAGATCATGGTGGCAATAAGCACCTTGGCAGCCATACCAACAGAATTCCCAAGGCCAGAGAGGATTGTAACAGATGTCCAGATCTCCTATGGTAGGTACATTGCCATGTGGCCTTCTCAAAGGCCGCAGAGACAAGTGGCCTCTAGCAGCAATGTCTGTTCCTTGAAGGTGGTTCTGCTAAATGCAGACTTGACCTTTGCATAATTGTGGGCTACTCCACCAGGATCTGAACATGGTTAGGCAGGGCTTTAAAAAAATATTGACCCTTTCAGATGCCTCCCTGCCCTCACAACTGATGCTGTCTCACTCAACTGTTCTGCCTGGGTGTCTGAAGAGGCAGAGCTGCTGACTGCCGTGGCTTTGACTCACAGGTAGTTAGGCATTCTCCCTTCTGAATGCACTGCAGAGTCAGTACAGCTGGGAGACAGTCATCTGATTGCACAGCATTGTTCTGACGCATTCACTAACAACTGTGTGTACCTACCTGCTAGAGATGGGCTCCACAAAGGTGGTTGTGGGCAGAGCTTAGCCTGAAAAGATAGGTACCTGAGGTGATGGCAGTGGAGGAGTAGAACCAGTATCACTGTCAAAGCTCGTGAGTGTGTAGTTTTGCAGCTGACACTGTCCCACCACAGCTTTTCCAGTTATGAACTGAGTGCATTTCATCTAGAGTCAAAGTATATGGTAAATGTGGAACTTGGCAATACAGGTTTTGATCAGTTGTTTTGCAAAATGTTGGTTAAATTCATGATCCCACAATGAAACAACAGCTTGGCATAACCCTGATGTCCTAACCTGTTGCTAAGCCACACTGAAAGAATTTGTTGGGTTGTATTCAAGCTAATTGTTCAGTCAGAGCCAACTGTGTAGACTACCTATGTAGTGAGTGAAAAGGGCTACTTAGCCCCTGCTACAATAGGTGTTTGAGTTTAGGAATGTGACTCCTATATGAAGTTTGGGGAGTCTTCAAGAATCACAAATTAGGGATGAAGACACTGAGGAGACATAAGGCAAACACCTCTCAGTGCAAGATTCTTGCCTAGCATGATGCTGCAAAGTTGTTCATAGAATAGCTATCCTGTGAGGTTAAGAATAGGCTTAAGCATGACAAACTGTGACTTCCATGTGTCTCATCCACACTGCTGACTGCTGGAGTGCAGACCTGCAGTATCCACACTCTACATAGGAAGAGTGAAGCCCCAGTGGTTCATGTCTAAGAGCACTTAAAACGTTGTCTTTCCTGCAGGGTGGATGCATGCTGGCTACCCCATAATGGGCCACATAGATTCACTGAAGGAGATGTTAGATTTGAAGCACATGCAAACTACTGGTCTTTGGGGTCCTGTCCATGAGCTGGGACACAATCAACAGCAGGAAGCATGGGAGTTTCCCCCTCATACCACAGAAGCCACCTGCAACCTCTGGTCTGTCTATGTTCATGAGAAGGTGCTGGGGATTCCCAGGCATCAGGCCCATCAGGCGCTTACGACAAAGTGTCGGGAGGAAAGGATAAGAAAGTATCTGAAGAAAGGTGCTCAACTAAAGGACTGGGAAGTATGGACTGCTCTGGAGACATACCTGCAGGTAACTGGGAAAAGCAGGTGTAGTCTTAGTGCAGTAAGTGGAGCCTGTGTCAGAAGGATGCCTGCAGCTTGGTGACTGTAGCTCTCATGCCTTGTAGGTGTTTGCTTACAATCTGGGCTCATCTTGGCTCCAGAAAGCACCTGAGAAGTATGCAGACAGGTTATCTAATACTACTGTCTCCTGAAAACCTTCCTTTGCCAGACTTGGGCTTAGCCACTTAGGGAGAAAGCTTAGTGCACTATTCTGAGGAAATATTAATCTTGTTAATCAGCATGGGAAAAAGATGATCAAACTTGGGCATAGCTCTTTAACCTGCTGCAGATTTCATGCAGGACATTGGGCTAGTTGGAAAACAAAACAAAACAAAACAAAACAACCCCAACCCAAACTTTGGCATTGTAAAGTGTCTAGAAGAGCCATGCTTCTGGCAGTATCCTGGTGGATTACATGGCTTTTACAAAACACAGCAGAACGTGGGGTATTTGTGTCAGCTGACGCACTGAGTGGAGCCAGTGGAGCCCATCAAGTGGCAAGGAAACAGGTTCAGCATCTCCTTCTGTACAGGTAACTGGGTCCTTCACTTTGGTTGAGACTTTAAAACATGAACCCTGTCCTAGATTAAAGTGCATTCTCTTAGGAAGCATGCAAGAGAGATTTTTCCCTTCCCCTTTTCCCTTAATCCTCAGAGCAACTGGTAGTCTACTGGAGGGAGCACTCAACCTGTCCATTATGGTGGCTTAGGCTACTAAGTGTTGTGGGGTGAATATCCCTTGTTTTGGGAGGCCAGTGTAGTGGCAGGTGTATTTTTCTGTACTCTAGTGCTGGAAGTTATGCTCTGAAGCCTGAAAGTTGGATGCCTTAGTCTAACTTTACATTCATTCTAGAAGACACTGCAGAAACTATGGAATTTCCTATTGCTTGTAACACAGGAGTAATGCCAGTGAAATGAAAACTTAACTGTTTTGACACAATATTCTTTTCCATCAGTTGCAGGAAGGGTTTGGTTGGGACCCCTTTATCCACCTCTTCTCTGACTACCAGAAAATATCTACCATCCCAAAAGACAACGCTTCTAAGATGAATCTGTGGGCAAAGAAGTTTTCTCAGCAGGTGAATAAGAACTTGGGTCCATTTTTTCAAGCCTGGGGATGGCCTATCAAGAAAGAGCTGTCTGTGGAACTGTCCTCTTTACCCAGCTGGGAACAGGACCCAATGAGATCCTATAGACCATGAAGGAAAAATATGTAAACCCTGATTCTCATACTTGCTCACTAGGTACTTAGCTTTACACTGAATTCTTTGACTTCTTACTGTCCATGGAGGTCAACCCCAGCAGAAACTTCTGTGTAGATCAGCAACTGTCTAAGCCATCTTCTGAAGAGTTAACCAATGAACATTGTTCTGGGTTCTTCATCTCAGGAGGAGTGTAATTCTAAGTAGATTTAGTCCCTGCAAAGCCTTTCTCTGAGGTGCAAAGATACTGGACTGCAAGGTGGCCCTCCACAAGAAGCTTGAATTGGCTACAGCATTCCCTAAATAAAACTCTTCTGGAATACAGGGATGTCTCTTTTCTTTCAGGAATTGGTTCCCTTTGCACAACATTTTGTGAAACAGATCATTCTGCTTGGTATAAAGACACAAAAGTAACACATTCTGCTGCTAAATGTAAGACTATCCCAGGGTAAAATAGAGTGGAGGGAGACAGGCTGGCCATCAAAGGGCATGTCTGCTGTGTCACCTTACTCTTACTCCTCTGGGAGTGAGTTTGTGCTAACTGCAACAGAAGAAAGGGAAACACAGCCTAGCTGGTTTAGGCATGACAAAGGTAATCCTGAAACTGGAATTAAGGCAGGTAAGAGACACATAGGCAGCCTAGCATGCAAGAAAAGCCTGATGTAGGAGGCAAAGGCTCACTGACATCAGCAGGGAAGTGAGGGCAGTGGTAGGGGGAAAGGTTCTTGTAAGCAGCATTTTGCTGGCTGTCATGTAAGAAACATACTGTGTAAAGTCAATTCACTAAGTCAAGGGAACTGAAGTCTGTTAGGAGTGGGAAAAAGTCCAAATCTCACCAATTCCCAGTGGGATTGGTGGGTGCTTTCAGCTCTATTTGATGGCAACACTAGAGGTGTCTTCTACCACTTGACTTGAGAAGTTCATCAGCTGCCCAGGCCAGCCCACTCCTCTCTCAATGATCTCCAGCTCTAGGAGCATAACTTGCTTGTAGCTGCTGTCCGTCAGGTAGGGCTAATTCAAGAGAGGCTGGCTTGAGTGTAAACAACTTGCACTTCTGTTACTCATAAGCAGTAAGTTATAATCACTGGAGAACTATAACCAAAATAAATAATAAGCCCTGTTTCAATATTTAAAGGGGGCATATAAGAAGGATGGGGAGAGACTTCTTAAGAGGATGGGTCAAGGGTGAATGGTTTTAAAGTACAGGAGAGGAGATTCAGACTAGACATATGGAAGAAATGTTTTATGAGGAGGGTGGTGAAACACTGAAACAAGTTGCACAGAGAGGCTGGAGATGCCTCATCCATCCCTGGAAACATTCAAGGTTGGGTTGGATGAGGCTGTGAGTGACCTGATTTAGTGGAAGATATCCCTGCTTCTTGCAGGGGAGTTGGACTAGATGACCTCAAAGGGCCCCTTCCAAGCCAAGCCATTCCATGATTCCATGAATCCATGATGAATAGGTGCTATGTTTCCATGCTGCATATGCTCCTCCAAGCATGTCCTCACTTAAGAATTATTTTATCAGAGGAATCAATGGTTACATCTGGCCACATATGGCTCTGAATTTAACAATGAAGTTCTAATCTGTCAGTAACTCTGGAACAATTGTGTTTAGATTCCAGATCAGTTGCTAGTTTTTGTTAACTGCTAACCTTTCAAGCTGAACAGGGAACATTCCCTTCTATTCTATTCCATTCCATTCTATTCTTCTCATTCATTCTTACCATTAGTAACAACTGTTGGGACATAAAGGTGACATAATTGTCATGAATTGATTTTTTTCAGGATGTATTTTTAGTTCCACATTGGAAACTCCCAGCTTTTCCAGCAGGACGATTCTAATTGACGAAAGGGGAAGAATATTGCAGAGTTTTGGGGAATTTGAGGGAAGCAGAGGTTCCTTGCTTAAGATTTCCATGTGTCTGTTCTGCAGTATGCTTCTGATAGGGACCTTCTATGCTTTTCTCACACTAGAAATCCTTCCTGGGGAGACTCTTGACTTTTATCCTTCATGTGACATTTGATTGCCTTCTATTCCCTTCATTTCCATGCTTAATCCTGCATGTCTCACAATATCTCCAAAATCTATCTCCTTTCTGCTGCCTCCTGGGCAAACAGTTGTTGACATTGACAACTACACAGCCCTCTCATGTGATTCTCAAAACATATGCAGAGCCCTTCTCACCTGTTCTGCAGATGAACACTAGATTGTTCCTGCTCCTGGCCAGTCCAGCCCACACACTCATGTTCTCACCTGCAGGTGCCAAACACACTGAGAAGTTAAAATCTCCAGCAGGGAGTCTGGAATTTGTCACTCAGAAGCCAGCCTGATGCAAAGAGCAGAATTAACATTTATTGATACTGGTTTTGAACTGTATAACACAGAATTATGCTGAAGGAAGAAGGAAAGTAAGATAAGCCAGGACTACTTGTTCCCTTCAGGAGTGGGGCAAGCACACTCCTTAGGAAGCTCTTGTTTCAAATTCTGCTTCAGTGATTTGTAGGACCAGGATGCATCATTGAGATATCACCTGGGCCAAGAGGCAAGGAAAGTCCTGGATGGTCAGTACAGCCAGCTGTGAAGGACGAGGGTGGAATGGGATATCAGCCTGTTTTCATTGAGGACTGATCTCCAGCTTGGAAAGAGATGCAGGAGGCTGGGAACGGAGGCCCTTCGGAGCTGGGATTCTCTGGCAGCCTTGCTTATCCCACATGCCAAGACAAAGCGTTTGTTTGAGCTCAGGCCAGATTTTCATCAGCTCTTTCATGAGCTGCCCTTTCTCCAGGGTACTCCTTCAGATCTTTCATCCAAAGCAGAGTTAGACAGATTTGGCTGCCAGTTCACAAATTCGATAGCAACTTGTGAAGCAAAGGACATTATTCCAGTTATAGTAGGTGTTGGGGTCTGTGTTTCCCTTGACATGAATTGCAGCACATTTTTCTGCAAAGAGTAAATTGGGTTCCCCAGGTTTCCAGAACCTGTAAAAGACATTTCCTGTATTGGGAATGCATTGACATGCATGCCAGAGAGGGATGAAGTCACCTCAAACAGCTGTGGAAAAGAATGGGAAAGGTAACTGCCACAGAGATCAGGAGTCACAGTTTTTACTGGAAAAGGAATCAAGATTTCTGGCTTTTAGGACAGCTGAAGACACAACCCCCTCCCCCTGACACACAGGTGCCTTATAGAGTGTGTTAGTGCCAACGACAGGACCTTCCTCCCTCCCCTGGGATACTCACGTGTCCGGCACCTTATATGGAGTCTGATCCACCCACTGCCATTGCCCAGTTTTGTGAGCAGCTAAGCCTATGTAGTATTTAGTTTCATAGGCATGTGTAGGTACTCCTTTTGCCCAATTGAAGAGAAACTCCTAGGGGGGGAAAAAATACAAACAACAACAAAAAACCCCCAAAACCCGAAAGCACAATGTCCATGAGGTGCAGGACTGAGCAGAAGGAGGCAGCAGGGGCCCCCGTGGGGTGGGGCTGGTGGCAGAGGGATGCAGAACGAGAAGGGGCTCACTGTTGGGGTCATGGGACACTGGAACAGGTTGCCCAGGGAGGTTGTGGAAGCCCCATCCCTGGAAGTTTTTAAGGCCAGGCTGGATGGGGCTCTGGGCAACCTAATCTAGTGGGAGGTGTACCTGTCCATGGCCGGGGGTTGGAATTAGATGATCTTTAAGGTCCTTTCCAGCTCTGACAATTATATGATTCTATGAATGTCCACTCCACGGCCTACCTCTGTGTCTCTATCTGACTGCTGTGTCCCTCACTCAGTCCTGCACATACCTGCTCTGCTTTGCTGTCGATCACCACCAGGTGGGAGCCCATCCCAGTGCAGTTCTGCTCACTCTCATCCCAGGACTTCCTATCAGTGGACAGGTAATAGCACTTTTCTTGGAAGTGTCTCCAGCCTTTTGGGCAGCACATCCAGCCCTCATCTGTGGAGGGAAAAAAACCCCAAACCCTGCTTTTGAACAAGATGTGTTCTCCTTCATTTCCATGAGCTCAATGTAAGGTCTCAGGTGTTCAGGAAGAGTTTGAACCACACCTTTAATCTGGACAGAGGTAAACACTGTCTTCTGTGCTCCTCAAGTAAAGCTGTCAACAGTCTGACAGGCTCCTATCACAAGGTCCCTCCCTGAAGTGCCTTTCTTTCCCTTTCTCTGTTCTGCCATGTCCATGCAATCTCTGTTTGGTGAGTGACACAGTTTCTGCCTTACCCTTCCTGAGGAAGCAAGATGGGAAATGGTTGGCTAATGCTCCTCTGAGAACTCTTTCATCAGAGAAGTGTTGTCCAAGTGTTTAAGCCAGGGGTCCTCAAACTACTGCCCGCGGGCAGGATACGGCCCTCCAGGGTCCTCAATCCGGCCCGCCGGTATTTACAGAACCGCCTCGCCCCCCGCCCCGCTGGGGGTTGGGGGGAAACCAAGCAGCCGCAGATGACTTCCTGCCACTTAATCCGTGCCCCGGCCGCCGCCGCCCCGTCCTCCTCCTCCTCCTCCTCTGCGATGCGCGGCGGGCGAGAGGCGCAGGCATCGTCTCTGCCTGGCAAGCTCAGTCGGCAGCCTCTGGACTGCGAGGTCCAGCCAACTCGGGCGAATCGCCAGAGCCCCGGCGCGGCAAAGTTCCTTCAGTCCCTTCTGGCCACTCTTTCCGGACTGCGGGGGGGGGGCTGCGTATTGCATTCAAATCAAGCAGCCTTACTAATTTCTATGCATCTC